>OZ020615.1:17001239-18201239 GCA_963971575.1 Liopterus haemorrhoidalis | reverse complement strand
AACGTCCTTTCATTGTTTTTTCATCTTTGGGAAGAGAAAAAAGTAACATGGGGCTGTATGGTGAATAGGGTGGTTGCGGTATCATTACAGTGCTATTGTTTGGACAGAAAATCACGAACAAGCAATGAGGTATGAGCTGGTGCGTTATCATGGTGCAATTTCCAAGAATTGTCCTTCAATAAATCTTGCCATTTTCTACGAATTGCTTCACGCAACGACGCAACAAGCTCAAATAGTATTTTTTAGTAACTGTAACACCTTGCGGTAAAAATCCATTATACACAATACCATGATAAACGAGAAAAACAGTGAGAAGAACTTTAACATTCGATCGAACTCGGCGTACATTTTTGGGTCTTGGTTCATTTGGAAGCTTACATTACGATGATTGAGTCTTTGTTTAGATGTCATAACCGTAGACCCACGCCTCGTTATTCGTGATGATGCGTTGGAGCAATGTTGAGTCATTGACGACATCATCTACATTTCCTAAGCGACTTCATTACGACATATTTGTTGTTCAAAATTTTGCTGCCTCTCGCCTCATGCCCAAAACATTAGTGAAAATTTCTTCGCATGAACCCTACGGTATACTAACTTCTTTAGCAACCTTTCTAATTGTTATTCGACGGTTATCAAGAATTATTTTCGGACAAGATTTACAATATCCCACTTCAAACTCTATACAGATGGCTGCACATAACGACTACACTAAATAATTCAAAAATTATCAGTGGCTCTAAAACAATGGTTTCTGGAAGCGAGCTACCCATCTTCAAGTTTAATGACAAAACACTATCTTAGGTTAGGTTAGGTTAGTAAGTGTTTGGTAAGAAGAAGCCGAGCGAAGCGCGCTACCCATCTTCTAGTTTAATGACATAAATAAAAGTTCTGCACAGTCCCACCTGTTTAGAATCTCTGTATATTGAACAAATGACGTGTGTGTGATGCATGCACAGTGTGCAGTGGGATGTAAATCTACACCTTATTTTCTTCTACCTCGTTTTTTCCGGTGGTTGAAGTGCTGGGGTCTCCCAACTCTATCATCATCTAATCACGACCATCTTGAAAGCGTTTATACCATTTGCCAATCGCTCGTTTATTCATACTCGACTCACCAAATGACTACAACATTTCCACTACTTTACAGAACTTGATTTCATTTTTCACCCAAAATTTAAAGCACATTCTCTGATCCCTCAATGTGAAAAATAAAAAATCGCCGAATGTGCAGAAACACAACTTCTTTAATTAGCTGTCAGATCTAAAATACACATCCAATATGGCTGTCAATTGAGACAGTCGTCAGAGACAGGTTAACCAATGTGACAACAAAAAAGTTCATCAATCCAAATAATGTAGCGCGGAAATTTTAAAAATTGTACGATTTTTTTTATCACACCTCGTACATAAATTGATAGTTGACAAATCGCTGGACGATGATGAAATAATACAGGTTACAAGGCGCTCACATGGGATTTTTTCTTGCGGGTGGGGGTGCTCAGTAGACGGAATTATTTAAAAAATTATTATTAAAAAGGTTCTCACTTCTAAACTACCAGTGATGACTTAAATTAAAGTCATCACTTTGAAAATACAAGTGATGACCTAAAAAAAAGGTCCTCATTTAGAAAATACAAGTGATGACCAAACAAAAAAAGGTCTTCACTTGTACTTATATAATAAAAACACATGACAACTACATGTTTTTGGAGCTCTTGGCTCATGACTTATATTTTGACAAAAACACGTAAAAACAACGTGTTTTTGGAGCTGGGGGGGGGGGTCAAACCCGTGAGCTGCCTGGCTGCGCGCCTGAAGATTACCTTTGCCACTTTTGATGTGGAAGAAAATTATTGTGATAATTACAAAGAACTTCCACTCATTGGAAGTTTAATAAAAGATTAAAGCCCTATTTTATATTAAGTGTAATTTTTTACTGGTCAGTGAATTGGAAATCTATTTTCTTACACACTCCTACCTCTTATTATGACTCTCTAATGCGTTATTTGGTTAAAAGAATTTATTAAATTTGCTTTTTACTATTTACCATTTGATTTTTACCATATCTTTGTAATTATAAAATACGAAAATTTAAAATATGAAAAATTAATAATTTAATAATTTATGACCTGTTTATCGTATTAATTATACTTTTTTGCGATGTCAGGAACCAATTTTCTAATTTTCCATATGCACTGTATATAACTGTTTTGTTATTTTTACACGATTCTTTTTACGGATTTTTCAAGAACCAATCTACCGTGTAAAAACATGTTTGACTGTATAACCTAAATTTGGCAAACAATACGAAATCTTAAACACAAAATTCTCTTACTATACGAGGAAGTACTACGTCTTTTGGAGTATAGTACAAATTACAAACCTGTGGTATGTTTAAATTTCCCAGGAAACCTTACACGATATGGAGAAAGCTCTATAAAAACAGAAGGAATCTCGGAACCGGGACGTAACAACATCGTAAACAGGAAACATTTTCCTAAAACCATGTATACATCTTTCCTGAGATATACTCTTAAGAATTGCAATATGTCAAACATTTTTTATCAATGTTTTCCAAAATCTTTAAACTAAACCTTTATGTATGTTACCTTTAATCCTGCTTATGTAAGCAAAATATTGTAGCTTATTTTATTTTTTATTTTTTACATTTTATACAATTTTGCATTTTACGCACATTGCTATTATCTCTTCATTTTACTGGGAAATATAAAAAAAAATCTTTTAAATCAACAGTGGATATAAATTCATGTGCCAAAGACATTAACATTCGCGTCGCCCTTCATCTCATCCAAATCTAGTAAGTGCCAGCAATCAACGACGGAGCTCTGTTCATCAACCTGGAATAATTGCTTGTTGGAGAAAATCTCAGTGGTTCTACCAGACTTGTGTTCTTATCAAGGTTACAACCACACTCCCAAAATACAGCGTGAAAAGGAGGAGAGGTCAATACACAGTGCGCCAAGATATTACCGAGAATGCGGCGATAAAACAAAAGAAATTGAACTTTGTTCAAAAAAATCTTTTTATTCAACATAGTCTTTCTTTCGAATCTATATCGTTGACAGTGATCTAAAAACAAGTAAGCGAGCTCTTCAAGCTTTTAGAGTACAAGTTATGGCTCTATGAATGGTGTTTACGTTGTCATAATAGCATCCTTTCAGTATAATTTTGAGTTTTTAGCAATTCGATAAATGAACGAATCAACAATAAACTTATTTATGTATTTGTTTCTCACTCGTGCTTGCAAGGCATGTGCGACACAGAAATATATAAATAAGTTGGTTCTTTCTTCATTAATTTGTCATTGAATAGACTTGATTGAAAAACTGAATTGTACATTACTTGATCATACCATATTCAGAGCTGTAGCAATGTTTTTCGCTCCCTTGGCTAATTAATTAAAACAGCGCCCTCTTCGTAGACAGGTGAAAATACAAGTGATGACCTAAAAAAAACAGTCCTCATTTCCAAAATACAAGGAATGACAAAAAAAAAGATCCTCACTTCCAAAATGCAAGTGACGACCAAAAAAAAAAGATCCTCACTTTAAAATAGAAGTGATGACAAAAAAAAAAGAAAGGTCCTCACTTTCAAAATACAATAATAATAATAAATATAATATTTTTATTGACCAAATTACAATTACAAAAAGTTTTTTAGTCAATCAAATACATTGTTAAAAATATAAAGTTACAAAATTTAATCAACACATATAGACATTTTCAAATTCATCAATAACATATATTGGATTACTTGTTAGTATGTTCTTAAGTTTAAATTTGAATTTGTCTAGTGGTAATGTACAGACACCTTCAGGCAAGAGATTGTATAATTTAACAGCAAAATAATTTGAGAAATTTCTGGATTTGTTTAGACGCAAAAATTTACTGCGGATATTATTTTTACTGCGAGTGTTAGGGTTGTACATCGATGGCAAAACATCGATATTTCAACATCGATGTTAACATTGGCGCTTACTATCGATGTTGAAAAAACATCGAAGGAACAACATCGATGTATCGGAAACATCGATGTTTTATTAATATTAAAAAAAGCTATTTATTTATATTATATAGGTTTTGTTTAATAATGTAAAGATAAAATACGAAAAAAGTAACATAATAAACAAAAAGCATTTATTAGATTTTGAAATAGAAATATTAATTTTTAATAGTAATTAATTTCACATTAACATTATTATACCCAATATAATAATTCTAATTTGTACCTACAGTCTATTCCAAACGATTAGGCGGAACTAACCGCAATTTTCATTTTTGTAATTTGTCATTAGATATTTTTTATATATTGAAGTTGACTTTTCCTGAACAAAATGATCAAAACCTTCATTCAATCGGTAAAAGTAACTAGAATTGAAAATCTAGTTCCGCCTAAACCAAAGGAACAGACCTTACTATTTTTACATTTCTAAAATGAAATATTGGATTTTATTACAATACTAATATAGTAATCTTAATGTTAATTTTATATTATTTAACATAAAAATAACACTGTCTTACACAATTATTTTTATACTTTTTTAAGTTGAAATAAAGTCTGTTCCTTTGGTTTAGGCGGAACTAGATTTTCAATTCTAGTTACTTTTACCGATTAATTGAAGCTTTTGATCATTTTGCTCAGGAAAAACCAACTTCAATATATAAAAAAATAGCTAATGACAACTTACAAAAATCCAGGGATTGGAGTAATAACAACTGGGAAAGTGCCAACAAGACTCAAAAAGAAAAAGTGTGTTGGCGCCTTTGGTCGTTCGCATTGTTTGCAAAAATTAGAAGTTTCTTCTTATTTTGCTATAACTGCTAAGAAGAATAAGAACTAACACTAATAGTATTGTTGTATCACAATAGATGGCGCTTATATTTTATGTACTAATTTTAATAAAAACAAAAATTTTAAGATTCCAGCGCCTCTAGCGGTAGTTTCTGAATTTCAAAGTTTAAACATCGACATTGGTAGACATTGGTAGGTAACAGCGATGTTTTATCTATACTATCGCCAGCTGACCATCGATGGTAAAAACATTGATGTTTTCAAAACAAACATCGATGTTTTTTTTTCCATCCCTAGCGAGTGTTGTGATCATGTGTCTCACCAAATGTACAGTAATTGGTTAAATTTTTGCGTATAAACAATAAAAAATGATAAATAAATAACGAAGGCAAAGTCATTATTTTGAGTTTCACAAAAAGATCTCGATCGGCTCTGAAAGGAGTCGTTAACAAGCTAAGACCTGAAAAACAAAAAGTCCTCACTTTTACATTACAAATGATGACCAGAAACAAAGAAAACCACACGATGCCGCCCCTCAGTAGGCCTCGCGCCCCTCATCAGACTTTGCGCCCCTGGCACTTATCCCGATACCAAGGCGTTGCTACGGCTCTAACCATATTCGCCGGATTAGCTACATGCGATTTCTTTTTGTCCCGAAAATCAGAGTACCTTTGGAAGGGTGTTCTTTTGATGATATGAACACCATGTAAAGAGCTGTGATGCGTACTCTAAAAGCTATACCACTCGAGGAGTTCGCCACTCGTTCCTATCACTTTTGGATCGCTGTCACCTGTGTAGAGATTCGGAAAGGTACTATTTTGAATAAATAAAAAGACATTTTTGAAATATTGCTATTATTTTTGTTTTATCCCATCACTCCCGGTTATATTTTGGTGCACTGTAAATCAAGAGCTTTTATTTGATAATTTTTTCTCTCCGTATTTTTCCTCAGTGCAAGTCAAAGAACTGTATATCAACCCTGGATAACCCTTTAAGCCAACTCGCGCACTCGCGTTTTGTGAAAAAAAGTGGCATTTGCGAGTAAACTATCAGAAGACAAACAAATGAGTAACTGTATGAGGGTTTTTTGGGAGTACCTGCGAAATCCTAATCAGTGCTGTGAATAAGAGAGTAGAAAATCCTTCTTATTGCACCAACATATAAAATACAATTTTTACGCCATTTAATGGTTAAATTAAATACTATTTTCTAGAACATTCTTGGCGAAAATCGTTTTAAAATAAAACGTTATTATCGGTTTTAACCTAACAACTACTATTTTTCCAAATTACGTACCGTATGTCGCCTAGTGATCGCCTAATCTCTAATTGCCGCCGGTTTGTAATACTCGCCGGGTTACAACGGAAACCATTCTCCACTAAACGCCGTTTGTAACAGACGTTTGGCAGGCTCTAGACGCCTTCTTCGCCCAACCCCGTCGTATCAGAGTCGTAATGATGGCGAAAAACAAAATTTATCGTACGTTTGTTATATCGTGCCTTGCTTTTTCATCTGTTCAACTGTTACTCAGTTTTCTCATTTTTGATAAGATAATAATCGCCGGTCTCTAACAGACGCCGTGTCGGCCATCCAGTTCGGTAATTAGACGCCGGGGGTCTAATTGGTAATCATACTATTGGCAGATAGATGGTATATGCATTTTCATTTAAATTGTTTGCCATATATAATAAAGGAAATAAAGCATATGATTATTAAGAA
The DNA here is from genome assembly GCA_963971575.1 of Liopterus haemorrhoidalis. Lineage (NCBI taxonomy): Eukaryota > Metazoa > Arthropoda > Insecta > Coleoptera > Dytiscidae > Liopterus > Liopterus haemorrhoidalis. The sequence continues at coordinate 18,194,705 of OZ020615.1, read as the reverse complement.
AGAAATAAACTGTGAAAAACAACTAAAATTTATGTCATTATTTGCATTGAAAAGTAGTGAATATAGAGCAGCATACTATAAAATAAGTCCATAAAAGTTGTCATAAACTTTGCGAATTTTCCAGGTTGACATTGTTCCGGCGAATAGTAGTTTCGTATTCATACATTATCATTTGAAACACACCAGTAGAAATAGCATCCGACATAGAATCCGTGCAACATTAAACGTACATAATGGTCATTTATTTTGCAGATGGTGTCCGGTTTTTCGGGGAGCGGTGTGGCAGGAGATAGTTCCGAGTCGCACGACACTGACCAACACGGTGATGAGACAGACAGCCCACCAGCAGTACGTCGAAGGGCAAATGCCTCAGATAAAGCTTCCCGACCACACTCGGACCTCATTAACCAAATACTCATCGATAAGTTCAAGGTGAGTACTTCAAAACACTATTATTATATACTGATCCGGACGGCGCATGGCTCCAGGCTACGATCTGTAAGAGGTAACTGACACATCTTACCCGACCTATTTCCGACAGGGTTAGTTCATTGCAAAACACCCGTTGTAGGATTCAGGACCGGCTTTACGATAAAGTATCATTTTCATACTGACGTTGGAAGCGTGGTACAAGAAATACAACCAATAGAATTGCATTATTTTGAAATAAACCGTACTGTGGTTTGGTCGTGGCGGTGTCACAAGCGTGGTGATGGAAGTTCAGAAAATTAAACTTTCAGCGCTACCCATGCCTTCAGGCATGCACATTTCTCTGCATTTCACGTCAAATTTATAACTTAACCTAAAGCCACTTTATTTAGAAGTATTTTTTTGTATCGCAGTAGTTTTAAATATGTATATAAAAGATATGTACGTCTTCTTCGATTTGATGACATATTTAATGAAATTCAAGAACAAAATACTTATAAGAATTTGTAAGTGGATTACAACTGTCAAAGTCAAAGCACACCCTGGAATTTTGCTGAGGGTGGGACTCATAAGACGAAATTATTTTAAAGGGTAAGAATCGGGAAATTACCCGAAAACAAGTGCTGGTCAAATGCAATTTTTCAAAATACAAGTGTTGACTTAAAAAAAGGTCTTCACTTCCAAAATACAAGTGATGACCCAAAAAGGTCTCCATTTTCAAAATACGAGTAATGACCTAAAACAAAAAAGGTCTTCATTTCCAAAATACAATTGATGACCTAAAAACAAAAAGGTCGTATTTTTGTATTTTATATCTCGTATACTTACAAAATTACGTAAAAACCAATTGTTTTTGAAGCTCTTGTTTTTGTTTTTGAAGGTGCGCGCCTAGCACACTTACTAGAGTACGTTCAACTTAACTTCATCACAGCCGGATATTACGAGTTCCCTTGCGCAGAAACCAAATTTCATCCATTACGTTACCAACAGTTAGCTTAACACATTTCAGTGGCGTCACTTTGATTTGTGTTTGACTACGGGTATTGTGCGATGTTGTTTGTTTATTTCCGTTATTATTATTTATTTCTCGTACGTTTCAAGGTATACCGTGTACTAAAATGAGTAAAAATTTATTTGAAATACATGATTTTGTGTGTTTGGTTTCCACAACAATTGTTTAAAACCCTAATTTACGTCAATGTGATCAGCTGTTTTCTCGAGCAGAATTGATGACGTAATTTATGATACCCTGTGATGAAGTTAAGATGAACGAGCTCTACGCCTGTAACACCATTATGAAATTTAAACGTTCAAATATAACACCATGCCTGTCGCTCTTGCCGCACCCATGTCACCACTATGAAAATGATGAAAAAGGACCCGGAAGCCATTTTTTGAGGCCACAAAAAAATTATACGATAAAAAATTTACGCGAAATGTAAATTTTCACACATTTCAGGATTTTGCAGGTATTTAGTAATTACGCACAATCCGTTTAGCCAAATTTGCTCTACACATGTCCACGGTCCGACAGACAGACATCAGACAGACAGACATCAGACAGACTGACAAACCTCACGCTAAAAAAAGTCAAATCGTTGAGACCTCAATTCGTGGACATCCATCGAAATCCCGAAATGTCAAAATCGCTAAAACATGTACAATATGACCGAGAGAAAAAAAAAAAAAAACATCTAGATAGCCATATTTTCATTTATTTTTAAATTAGCACATATGAATTCATGTTATCTCTTGCTAATATTGTCATTGTTAAGTTTGTTATTTATAACATTTTATATTTTAATCATCTGTTTTAAAAATTAACGAACATAAAAAAATTATGGGTATAATTCACGTGATTTGCGCACATATTAACCTAAGGCACTCCTGTATGCAGCTGCGTCACTAAAGGGCGACGTTTTAAACTGTTTAATATTTAATAATTAATAACTTCCTTATGGAATAAGATATTATTTTCTTTTATGCTTCATCATATTTTCTGATTGCTATTCTTTGAGGTGCAAATACTAAATTTCATTAATTTAGTATCATCTGCAAGTATATTGTCAACTACTTATGACAGAAAACCAAGAGCCAATCAAGAGGCCGTCTGGTCAGAGGACTTGAGTTTAATATGCCTGAAATGGCAAGTTACGTTTTGTGTGCTGTTTCGCAAGCCGCGTCGGCTTGTGGATCTCACATTAACTAAGTTCGATAAAGATTTTACGTTGCCTATCGAATACCAACATGAGTTACAAAGAACACTGGTCCCTAGGTTCGAGGATACTGCAATTTTTATTGATGGATCAAAAGCCGGAACCAGGGTTGGTTGTGCGTTCGTTGTCTTAAACCCACGTCAGCAGTTTCAGTACCAACTGCACTCCATAACCAGTGTGTACACTGCTGGGACATGTTGGTATTAAATGTAATGAAGCTGCTGATGTCGCTGCAAAAGCCGCCTCCCACAGACCTATGATTGATTTAAGTTTCATATATCCGGATGTCGCAAAGAGTCATCTGAAACATTTGCTTTTAGCCAGGTGGCAGCATGAGTGGAGCAGCATACAGGATGTTAAGTTAAGAGAGATTAAAGGAGACATTAAACCATGGGGTTCTTCCTGCAGAATTAACCACAAGAAGAAACCGCCATAACACGCCTCAGTTCATATGTCACTGTTGGTGGACCCATGGACTCCTCCTTCAAGGTGAAGTGTCTCCTATGAGTGAGACGTGTAACACAGATTTGTCTGTGTTAAATATTTTAACTGATTGTGTACAGCTCGAGGATGTCAGGGAGAGATTAGGCTTGTGCTATGACCTGTCAGTTGCTTTAGGTGATGACAGAGTACTCATGGACAGGCTGATACTCTTCCGTATCAGCCCTTCGAGAGAATCGAACTTACTGTTTTATTTGTGAAGTCTTGCACCTTATTTTAATGTGTTCTATTTCTAGACTGTGATATTCGAAGGTAATTGGCCTATTAAAACCTCTTACCATCATCCTGCGTCTGTTCAATTTTTCGAACAGGCCTTTTATCTTATTTATTTGTGTTTGTCTGTGCAAGATTTCTTTTATTGAGTATGCGTATTTTTATTGATTTTATTTATTTATTGTTTAATTTATTGTTTTTAATATGTAGTGCAAGCATTTAGATGGGCTGCGTTAGGCGCAAATAGCCTTTGCTGCTGTGCGCCAAAGATTTTAACCAACTAACAAACTGTATTGTCAACTTAACATTTTAAAAAATTAACTTCAAAACCTCCTAGCTGCTTTTTTTCTCGATTGTATTATATTTTATTTACATTATTATACAATATACAATTATACATATTTCGCGCGATATATTTTTATGAAATCTCAGCATTTTTCCTATATGTGGGTCAAAGTTCAGTATGTACATTCCAAATTTAACTTTCTAAGTTTAACCGTTTTGCCACAAGTTCTACCGTACAAACAGACAAATGGGACTAACTAACGATCCCCCTTGTGGCCGGCTCTGGTTGGATTTCACCTAAAACAAAGAGATATTTCGGTTATTTTATCGATTCACTGCAGAAACGCAATTCTGCTTCTAAGGTTACTGATCTGTATGATTTTATTAAGTATAAAAACTGGACATCCTATCAAAATATTGACTTAGTAAATTACACAAGTTTGTAAAAGAACTTCGTTAATTAATCGCGCTAGGTTAATTATGTAAATCAATATTTTATATGCCATTAATTTTATGTAAATACCGTAAATTTGAAGACTATTAGCATTTTACACAAGAATATATTGCCATACTGTATATATTGGTTGAATTTACGTTAAATTGTAATGCATTTTAATATTGCATTACGCTATGACGCGTTGAATTTTCTGCGCTTCTGCGAATATTTTAATTAATGAGGCCGGTGTAATGAATTTTATAACTAATATTGAAGTAAAAGCCGATCGGCGTTGAGCAAACGATAATATATCGTTCTATTCCCTAGTCGGATTTGAACCCCTGTCTTGATGTGGATGTCATTAGTTAATATCATTAGGCTTGTCTTTCTATAAGCCTAATAAGTGGCCAAAATCGTCAATACTTTACCGGATCAAATTTAAAAAAAAAAATCTTTTTAGGGTTTTGAAAGTATGACAAAAAAAAACCTTATACAGTTATTTTGTCGTCTGTCTGTCTGTCTGTCTATTCGGTAAAAATTATAGCCAAACGGCTAAACCTAGAGAGTTGAAATTTGGCATGCTTATACAACTCTTTGACCCGCACTTAGGAAAAATACTAACACATCTAAAAATCATATCCCCCTAAAAATATAAACAAATATGTGCTCATCGAAAAAAAAAAAAATAATAATTTTGAGTAGGATATGAAATGAAAGCCCTTAGTACGTGGATTAACGATCAAAATTTTAGTCTTGCAAAATAAATTATTTTGATGCGATTTTTGCCACAATTGTGCAAAAAAAATGTCGCACACCTGTAGATGGTTTAAACTAAAAATCTGAAAAAATTCTAAGTAATGTACATTGGTGTGAACCGGAATAGTACAACAACAATTTTTGATCAGATTGTGTTTTCGAAAAATAACGCATTTTTGTGATTTTTTCTTGACGATGTACAAAAGTTATATAGTGCGTTCAAAGGTGAGTTTGCAGTACAGGGCATATGGAGTAGTTCTTTTTCATACTCTCTAATGGGTTTACACAATGACGCTATCCTTTTCTTGCTTGTCGACGTTGCCAGCTCTAAAACGCGCAGATCTGTGTAGACGCAGTATTCTACAAACGGCCATTAGTTATTGTTGAGTGTTATTTTGAGTTTTATAAGAGTTGATTTTTGTAAATAATACAAGTTTTTCATATTATTATAATTGACACATTTGACACTTTTACAACATTTGGCAACACCCATTTGCCATAAGAGCTATACTGCAAACTCACCTTTGAACGCATAATAATTATGTAACATACTATACTAGAAGGCGTACCTTGCTCTAATGGTTAGCAAGCGAGCATGCTATGCAGAAAACTAGGGTTCGTTTCCGGGCAGAGGAGACAATTTTTTTTTTTTTTTCATTTTTATTTTGTTTAAATTATTTTGTCAAATTTGTAGTTATATTTTGGCAAATGTTGCATTTAATTTTTAAGAGCGTAAATTTAATAACCACTTGGAATTATATTTTCATTCTATGTGTCATGTATACGAAACCAAAGGGGCAGAGCATATGACAACCAATGGAAGCCATAGGCGCAATTTTCAAAATCGTAGTGAACCTTGCTATTTAAAAAAATACTGCACATATTTAGAAACCTAAATAATGGTATTAGATATTCGAATTAAAAATAACAAAAAAATATTTTAACAATAAATATTTATTTTATTTAAAGCTCTTAGATTAACAGACGATAAATTATTTAAAAAATGTTGATTACTGCAAAGCAAAATTTGTCCTACACGGCATGCCGCCTTCACTTTATATACCTGCGAAACCCTGGAATGTGTGAAAATTTACACTTCACATTAATTTATTTACTTATTTTATTTTTTGTCTTCAAAATATGTAAAAATGTATTATATTTTACAACAAATGTCATTCGTTTCCATGGTTTTGACTGTTGGAATTTTAAATTTTCACATACCAACATGAAATAACCCAAGCAAGGTCCCTTCTCGTGACAACCTAAAAGAATGAAATTTTTATTTAGTTCCACTTAAAGCAAATATATGACCTATATATACCTACAAAATCCTGAAATATGTTAAAATTCAGACATCACATCAAATTTATTTGTTTGCATCTAGTGTGCTATGTATTTTAACAAAACAAACAAAGCGCAATTCAAATCCACTAATTATAGTGATAATTTGGCCTAATTCAACTGAAGTAGTACATTCCCAGTTAAATGGGACACCCGGTACAACCTAAATAAATGTAGGATAACAGAACTTATAACGTTTTATTACCCTGTATAATCCTTCGTCATTTTCAACATGATACCTTTTTGTAACAAGTAACAGTTAAGAATCAATGCTAGCGTTCGTTTAAAATCTCATGAGATTACATTTAATTAGACCACGTTGGATCTTGATAAACTTGGCAGTAAAATAAAGGGTTAAATTCTGATTAATCTTCCAGGTAAATGTTCAATAATACCCGACCCATATACTGTGAGTTCAACTGAGTGTACATTTGTGAAAATTGAATTTAACATAGCAAAATGAACTCGGTTGTTCATATATTTGATTGACAGGTATATTCATTACAGTTCGCATAGCCGGAAGGCAGGAACGCGTTTCAGACTAGGCTTTAAACAATAATGCTAGCTAACTATTATAACTGCTAAAGCTATTGTATTATCCTTGCGGCCATGAGGATGTGATCAAATCCCGCGAGTAACATTATCATGGCAACACCTGCTAATTTGTAAATTACCGCAAACTATCATTTTATAGGTGCAGCATTCCATGAACCTACCTATTCAATGAACCAATTCAAAAATATGTTTCATTAGCTACTGTAACGCGGAAGCAAATAGTAATATGCATAAATTATAACTAATTAAATACATAATTTATTTCATAATGAGGTGTTGTGACTGGCGCCGTAACAAAGGAGCACAAGACAAAGGTGCGATGACTTCAACGCGTCGATAACGTGTAATAAAAACAACCAGGCGTGGATAGGGCCACCGGGACTTCGGGATTTTCTCGGCGGGCCGGTTGGGTACCGGTCTAAATAAAACTTAAAGTACATTTACGATAAGAATGAGATGATGTCACACTTGGTTAATTTAATTGACAATGAAAATTCCAACATTCCAACTGGTTATTAAATTTACGCTCTTAAAAATTAAATGCAACATTTGCCAAAATATAACTAGAATTTTGACAAAATAATTTAAAAAAAATAAAAATGGAATAAATCAAAAAATAAAATTGTCTCCTCTGCCCGGGAACAATCCTTAGTTTGTTGCGTAGCAAGCGGGCAAGCTAACCATTAGACCAGGATACGCCTTCCAGTCTAGTGTGTTACATAACTTTAACTTTTGTACATCGTCAACCAAAAACACAAAAAATTATTTTCGAGCGTTATTCGAGCGTTAAAAAATCATATTTCAAAGCGTTATTTTCCGAAAACATAATCTGATCAAAAATTCCTGTTGTACTATTCCGGTTCACACCAATGTACATTACTTAGAATTTTTTCAGATTTTTAGTTTGAACCATCTACAGGTGTGGGACATTTTTTTTTGCACAATTTTGGCAAAAATCGCATCAAAATAATTTTTTTTGCAAGAATAAAATTTTGATCGTTAATCCACGTACTAAGGGCTTTCATTTCATACCCTACTCAGAATTTATTTTTTAGTTTAATTTTATTTTTTTCGATGAGGACATATTTGTTTATATTTTTAGGGGGATATGTTTTTTAGATGTGTTAGTATTGTTCCTATGTGCGGGTCAAATAGTTGTATAAGCATGCCAAATATCAACTCTCCAGTCGATCGCGATCGACTGGTCGATCGCGAGAGGTTTTTAAGTCGATCGCGTACATATTTATGAAAAGTATTTTAAATATTTTTTTACAGTTATTGTAATTTAATAGTTATTAATTTAGTAACGAACATTAAATGTTAAACTATCTGATAGAATAATAGATGATACTTTAAGATTTAACATTTAATAGATATTATTTGGAATGAGGTAGATCTCATTCCAGTCTTGAAAATTATGTCAGATATACATCTCAAAGCCAGAGCAACAGATAACAAGTTTTGGGCTTGTTTATCTGAAGAAAAATATCCATGTTTGAAACAAATAGCCCTTCAGTTAACAGCATTATTTGGGTCAACTTATTTCTGCGAGTCTGCGTTTTCCGAAATGAAAATAATTAAATCTAAATATCGTAATCGGCTCAGTGACGAACATCTTAATTCATGCTTAAGTTTGGCACTTTGTAATTATGTGCCGTTTTATGAAAAGTATGCAGATGACATGCAATGCCATTCATCAACATCAAAATAACATTAGTTGTTGTATTTTTGCAATTAATAAATATAACCATTTATGAACTTTGTATTTTATTTTTACCTAGTCGATCGCTTGCCGCCTAATGCTTTTATGGTCGATCGCCGATGGTTTAAGTCTGAGCGTCCCTGGTCTATAGTATAATATAGTCAGATAAATATTATAATTACGGTGTTGTAAAAAATTGATAATTTTCAAAAATATCATCAGATCAAATATTCGTGTTGTACTATTCCGGTTCACATTGATGTGCGTTACTCAGATTTCTTTAAAATTTTTAATTTAATCTCCTGAGTTATAGGCTGTGGAAGATTTTTTTTTTTTTTTGACGAACCATACAAAAATGTGCGTCTTTCCTTAATGTACATCTTAAGAGCTTTCTTTTGATACCACACAATAATTTTAAAAAAAATCATTTTGATTTTCAGCGACAACTTATTTTTCTAAAACTAATCTGATCAAAATTTCCTGTTGAACTATTCCAGTTTCAATGTAAATTATTCAGATTTTTAGGTAAACCCCTCTGAAAAATAGAGTAGGTGACAAAAGTTGGGTGACACATTTGTATCAAAAATCACATTAAAAAAAATTATTTTTCAAAAATAAAAATTTGTTTATCCTCGCGTTAAAAGGTTTCATTTGATAACCCACTCAAAGTTTTAATAAATATTTATGTTTTTGTTTATATTTTTCCCGCGACGAATTTTTTGAACTGTCTATAATTTTCCTATATGTGGGTCAAAGAGTTGTACAAGCATGCCAAATTTCTAGGTCCAGCCATTTGGCCACAATTTCTACCAGATAAAACAGGCATAGAGACACAAGACTGACGTTATAAGAGTTTTTTGGTCATACCTACAAAACCCTAAAAACTAAAATTAGCTAAATAAATTTTTCCCCGTAAAGTTTTTTATTGAAAATAATTAGAAATTATTAACTATACTTTATTTAGGTAACTTTTTGTTTTCTTTCCAGTGACGTAGTATTTTTTGTTCACTGTCCGTTTTTTAGGGTTTTGTTGGTATGACCAAAAAACCCTTATACCGTCATTTTGTCGTCTGTCTGTCTGTCTGTCTGTCTGTCTGTTCGGTAAAAATTGTAGCCAAACGGCTAAACCTAGAGAGTTGAAATTTGGCATGCTTATACAACTCTTTGACCCGCACATAGGAAAAATACTAAAACATCTAAAAAACATATCCCTCTAAAAATATAAACAAATATGTGCTCATCGAAAAAAAAAATTTTTTTTTTAAATTCTGAGTAGGGTATCAAATGAAAGCCCTTGGTACGTGGATTAACGATCAAAATTTTATTTTTGCAAAATAAATTATTTTGATGCGATTTTTGCCAAAATTGTGTCACACCCTGTAGCCCAGATGGTTTAAACTAAAAATCTGAAAAAATTCTAAGTAATGTACATTGGTGTGAACCGGAATAGTACAACAGGAATTTTTGATCTGATTATGTTTTCGGAAAATAACGCATTTTTTGTGTTTTTAACTAAAATATGTTAACTATTTAATACGTTGTGTAACATACCAGATCGGTAGCTCTCGTGGCGTGGTTGGATTTGTCGTACGCTTAATAATATAACTTGCAAACTAGGGTTCGAATCCTGTTGATTTTATTTTTTGTTTTTTTTTTGCATTTTTATTTTGTTTAAATTATTTTGTTAAAATTCAAGTTATATTTGGTAAATGTTGCATTTAATTTTTAAAAGCGTAAATTTAATAACCAGTGGAAAGTGTTGAAATTATAAATTAATTCTATGTTTGACGAAATCAAAGGGCGGAACTTATGATGTAAGCAACCAATGGAAGCCATAGGTGCAATTTTCAAAATCTTAATGAACTTTGCTGTATAAAAAAAATACTGCATATATTTAGAAACTTAAATAATGGTATTAGGCATTCGAATTAAAATTCATAAAAAAATATTTTGACATAAAATTTGTTTTGGCATCCCAAATAATCATCGTTCAGTTACTAAATACCTGCAAAACCCAGAAATGTGTGAAAATTCACACTTCACATAAATTTTTCATTTATTAATATCAATGTTTTCTTTACAAACATATTTTTGTAATCATTGAAAATTAAAATTATTGAAATATCATTAAAATGAATAGAAGAGTTTTTTGGTCCAAAATGTATAGTACCAGTTATAAATTTACAAATCACGTAGAAGTAATCTAAAAATACTTCTAAGGCCCGATTTCTCAATATTGGTTTAATCTTACTGTTAGATAATCTATACCTTCCGGTTAAACTAATCATTAAACCCAAGAACATTTCTGAATACAAATAAATCTATTGGTTCCGTAATCTTTAGATTATTCTTGGGGCATGCGCATATTACCTAAACGTATGTCTTACCTAAACTCTGAGCGCTGACCGCACCGTCGGGCATGCGCATTTAGCTGTCATGTACGTCAAATTTGTAAACAACTTAACCTATTTACAAATAGTAGAAACTAATTTATCATGAAACCATAGGGGCAGATATATTATTTGCGGAACGGTAAGATTTATAATGAGACACTTAAATTTATTTTCCAAAAACTAAACTTTATTTGTAGCGAAATAGCGACTTTTACAATGTTGTCGGCAGTAATAAAGTTTAGGTTACAAGAGTAAAAATTGTTGTTCCAAGATTTATTTACCTGTTTTTCACAAAATACTGTTATTTTACTACTAATATGGAACCAAACTACTTTTAAAACTAATGATTTATACAGATTTTATTTATTTTAAACTGAGCTAGTAATATAATCGGGACATAAACGGTACCTGCGGTGACGGTTAAGTTTATCTTAAGATTACCAGAGGTTCAGCTCCAACTGGAGATTGAGAAATACAATCATGTGATAATCTTTAGTTTAACCTTTACTTCTAGTTTAAACTGATATTGAGAAATTGGCCCTTAAGGGTCAAATACCCTTTTATTTAACTAGAGTGGACGTGATAAACTTTAATTGTATAAATTTTGTTCTCTCATACAGAGTATGAACAAAACTCGAAAAATATTATACCCGAGCTGCGTTTGACAAAGTTATGAGTACAGCATGTTTCAAAATTATGAGTTCAACTTGAATTTACCTTTCCCAAGCGGCCGCGGTTGTTATTTAGATATTGGACGCTCATGGCCCAATTTTATATATCTGTTAACAAACCGCAATGATAGCCTTGAACTCGACGATCAGTTGAGGTTAGATAAAATAGTAGATGTATAGTAGATGCAAAGTGGTGCAAAACTGTTCTTCTTAAAAAAAATATCTTTATACTATATGCTAAAAGAAATGTATACTAAATACTAAAAGAAAGGAGATGGTAGGTATGAACATGTTTGCAGACTGAACAGTAGAGTGACAAAAAGATTTTTTGGGTTAAGGACTCAAAAAATAAAGATCAGTAAAAGATCAAGACACGTTTGTAAAAAAATTGATGTGAAGTGTGAATTTTCACACATTTCAGAGTTTCGCAGGTATTTAGTAACTGAATGATGATTATTTGGGATGCCAAAACAAATTTTATGTCAAAATATTTTTTTATGAATTTTAATTCGAATGCCTAATACCATTATTTAAGTTTCTAAATAAGTGCAGTATTTTTTTTATATAGTAAGGTCCATTAAGATTTTGAAAATTGCGCCTGTGGCTTCCATTGGTTGCTTAAATCATAGCCCCGCTCTCTGATTTCGTATACATTCAAACATAGAATTAAATTATAATTTCAACACTTCCCACTGGTTATTAAATTTACGCTTTTAAAAAGTAAATGCAACATTTACCAAAATATAACTAGAATTTTTACAAAATAAAAATGCAAAAAAAATACAGAAATATTAAAATTGACATGAATCGCACTCTAGTTTGCAAATTACAAAAAAAACGACGAAACGCACTACGCTACGAGCGCTTACTTGTCTACTTTGTTACATAACGAATTAAATATTTAACATATTTTAGTTAAAAACACAAAAAAGGCTTTATTTTCCGAAAACATAATCTGATCAAAAATTCCTGTTGTACTATTCCGGTTCACACCAATGTACATTACTTAGAATTTTTTCAGATTTTTAGTTTAAACCATCTGGGTTACAGAGTGTGGGATAAAATTTTTAAAAAAATCGCGTCAAAATAATTTATTTTGCAAAAATAAAATTTTGATCGTTAATTCACGTGCTAAGGGCTTTCATTTGATACCCTACTCAGAATTTAAAAACAAAATTTCTTTTTTTCGATGAGCACATATTTGTTTATATATATTTTTAGGAGGATATGTTTTTTAGATATTTTAGTATTTTTCCTATGTGCGGGTCAAAGAGTTGTATAATCATGCCAAATTTCAACTCTCTAGGTTTAGCCGTTTGGCTACAATTTTTACCGAACAGACAGACAGACAGACGACAAAATGACGGTATAAGGGTTTTTTGGTCATACCTACAAAACCCTAAAAAAATTAAAGAACTGCAGTTGTGTAGTGGGACGGAAGCGCAAGCGGTCGGCGCTAGCGCACTTTTTATTTGAGGTGGAGCGCGCCCCCGAGAAACAATGCTGGCCAGAACGTTACAGTCAATGGGGACCGCTATGGAGCCATGATTACTGACTTTTTCGTTCCCCAATTGAATGGTATTAATGTGGAAGAGCTGTGGTTTCAACAAGACGGCGCAATATGCCACAAAGCGCACGCCTCGATCGATTTATTGTAGGAAACATTCGATGAACGCATAATGAACATGTGAATTGGCCTCCAAGATCGTGCGATTTAACACCTTTGGATTATTTTCTGTGGGGATATGTCGCTAATCTACGCCGATAAGCCAGAGACGATGGACAACTTGGAAGCCAACATTCGGCGCGTTATTGCCGATATACGGCCCCAGCTGCTCCAAAAAGTGGTCGAAAATTGGACTTCCAGATTGCGCTTTATTCGAGCCAGCCCATATGCCTGAAATCATATTTTAACTCTAATGGCATAAAATTATCTTTCCAATAAAGCCAATACTATGGCCATTACCACGATTTTTATGTGTTTTATTTCATTTTAAAGTTCTATACACCTAAAAAAAAACGGTTCCATGACAATTGGGGCCGTAAGACAATTCAGGCCGTTCACAATTGGGGCTTTTCACAACTTGGGCCATTAACAACTAGGGCGAGGGACAATTCGGACCGTACACAATTGGGGATTATCACAATTGGGACTATTAGCAATTCGGGCCATTAACAAATCGGGCCGTTAACAATTGGGGCTTTTGACAACTGGGGCCATAACTATAAGAGCTAGAGTCTTCTTTTGTTTAAAATAAAAAATAATTATTTTACTTAAGTTGGCACAAATTAAATTGCGTGTTTTTTTGAAAAAAAATATTTTAATGGTTTGATTAAGTACATTTTGGTGGGAATTAGAATAAATTAAAAAAATTGTATTTTAAGGGTTGGCTTAAGAAAATTTTGGTGCTCTTTTGACTATATAAATAAAAAATGTTTTTTAAGGGTTGTTTCAAGTAAATTTAAGTGTTCTTTTGAATAAAAAAATGTTTTAAATGTACGGGATGTTAATGGCCCGAATTGCTAATAGTCTCAATTGTGAAAAGCCCCAATTGTGTACGGCCCGAATTGTCCATCGCCGCAGTTGTGAAAAGCCCGAATTGTGAACGGCCCGAATTGTCTTACGGCCTCAGTTGTCTGCAGTTACAAAAAAAAAAAACACCCGTTAGTAGTAGTTTGTTATTAGCCGGTTTCTAATTCTAGGGAAAAGAGTTAAATAAGGATAGTGTAAAACAGGCTTTCGTTTATTTGAAAAGAAAAGCATCACATTTCGTATTTAGAGGTCAAAATGGGGTGTGAAAAAAGTTCTTATCTAGAAAAGTTCTTATATCGAGAGGTTCATAAGTCGAGATACCACTGTACTTGTTTTGTGATGTTGTCGGATAACTTTCTTTAAGTGTGTTCTATCCATCTCCATTCTCTGTACATTGTTTTTTCGATTTTCTCCTGTCCAGTTATTTCCCATAATTCCCCGTTTGTTTGTAACGTTTTAAAAGAAATTTGCTTATTTTTAAACAAATTTAATACGGTACGCTAATGTACAGCAGCCTACTTTATTAAAATAAGACAATATCGCATAGATTTCGGTAACCATGATTACACAATAATATACAAGTAATAAACAGTATTTTATTATTCGTGAAAATCATTTGATACGTGGTCAGACCTTCGTTCTCAACAGAAGAATATTATTATACGGTGAATAGTATAAGTATTTAGACCTTTTAAGGGATTTGTTTTGAGAACGTAAAGGTGAAAAGGACGTTGAGTTCCTACGATTTATTCGGATTTATATTGCCACAATACAAATTCACTACAGAGAGCCGCATAACATCTTAAGGTAAAAATCTAAATTATTGTGTTGTATTGCTTGTATATTTTTGTATAATTGTATGCGGCGCTTAAAACGCTAGCATTTACCGAAATTTAATGGATATGATCTTATTTTAGGCTCTCCTTCCCAGTATTTCTCCTTTTTCTCTCTCTCTCTCACTCTTGGTGCGTCGCTGGAAATATCCAGAGCCAGCTTACGGCATTGGCGTACTGGTTTGGATAATTTGGGGCTGGACGTACCGAGCGTCGAAAGAAGGCAAGGATAGAGGAAACTTCAAGAAAAAAAATATCCAGATAAGCCTTTTTAATCAAAATTATTTGGGTTATTGTTTATATATTGTTTATTTTAAATTTTGAATATCAGTTGTATATATTTTTTTTATACGTTAGATTTTATTCGGAATGTGTAGGAATATCGTGGCGCTGGTCGACCAACCCGAGAAAGCTTTGTAATCCAGCGCATTCTGGTAAAATCGCTTTAACCAAATTTACCTTTAATTAATATTTTTATTATTTGTTTGTAATTTATAATATTATTATTCTAAATTTATTTTTGGTATCTATATATTTTATTTACATTTCAATTTTCAATTATAATAAATTTTATTGTTTTGATATTTACTATATTCAGTTGTTGTTATTGACTTATGTCCCAAATATCTCGTTTTAGGTTAGGTTTCGCCTAGTAAGACTGATTTGGTCAGTCTTAGTTAAAATCTAGTCTGTGCGTGGGATCTACTGGTCGGTCCCAATTATTTTATTTCAGACCAGTTGGCGCCCTTAATTTTTTTTTATAATTTCATCTAATTTTGGAACCGCACGACCGTCTCGGCTGTTTAAAGGCTAGCCACAAAAGACTAAATAAACCTATAGCCGGTGTTTTATAGGTCACATGTTATGATAATACATAATACGCATAAAAAGAGGAAAATTTTGAAAAATAATCTAATCAGCATAGAAGGATGTATATATTATATATCAGACGATAACTGCCGAATTTATATACAAATAATCTGAAATCCTATAATGAATTTTTATATAAATACAAGAACAAGTTGAGGCAACAAAATTACATATGCAGCAAAACGTTAGTTGGTTGTATAGAACTTTTATTAAACGCCATCGTGAAACCTGTCAAACTGCCAAAACCATTCCGAAAACTGTTCCAGTTTCACTTAACTTGTAAACTAGCATATTCAGAAAATATTTAATGTAATGTAAAATGTCTTAAGAGTAAATCAAGGTTTGAAAAATCCTTCATTCACAACTCTGAGCAATTTCACAGTACAGTCGACCCTTGACATTCGTGGGGATGACGTTCCCGGAATCCCTGCGAATCTAACCATAAAATTTAGGATCGTCGGCATGTATATCGCACATATAATATGACAAATATGAGAATATACACGTGATTGATGTTTGCTAGAGTAAACGAGATCTAACGTGAAAAAATAGGCTTGTATTGTCTTATACCCTTTTCACACTAGAACTTAGACGAGTGAACTTAAAGTTCACCGATGTTTAACATCGGTATGCTTTCACACTTGATGTTTAAATCTCTGGTGTTGTCATCAGCTACAGTAATTTTGTCCTTAAGTTACCGTCATGAAATTACCAGTTTTGAACTGTCTGCGCAGACGCACATTTTGAATTATTATAAACAAATATGGATATTTTATTTCATTCTACAATATAGACACTACAAAAAAGAATATATTACACCTGTATTAACATGTAAGTCGATACATTTTATCTCAATTATTGTAGCTCTGTATTTTATTAAACACATTATTAAAATAAATAATTTTATTATAACAATAAGTATAAACTTCTTATAACGTCGATATAATACAGTACTCTTATTTATGATAATATAAAATGTTGACAGCACAAATTCAAGGAGTATTTTTTATAACAGAAATTAAGTTGGCAATGCGGACGATGTTTAAGACGCAGATCTCTGTCTTAAACATCGCGTGTATTTAGACGAGGCCATACGGTTTCACATTAGCGTTTAAAGATGTATTCACTTTAACATCCGATCTTAAAGTTCTAGTGTGAAAAGGGTATTAGTGATCTTGCACGACGCATGTGCATTTGAAACAATCCTATTTTATGAGATGTCTAGATTCAAACCAATTTTCTAACATCCTGCCCAAGATTATTAAAGTAAAGGTTGTCTCGTAACTTGTAGTGGAGGGGGTAAATAGCGAAACTACACACATCATATTGTATATGTTACATGCACGTGAAGTCTGATTTTTTGCTATAAATATAAAAATATCGTTTAATCCAATGTTTCTTCGTTCTACATAAATTTTCTTACATTCATTTTTGATGTGAAGTGAAATATTTCAATATTTTAGTTTTAGGGTGTCCCCCGTAACTACAATTATAAACAATTTTTATTGTATAGTTTTTTCTGTTCAGATAGTTCTGTTTATAAATGAAATATTACTTTGATTTTATAAAGATTGCTAATAAATGGTTATAATAACTAAATATGTAAGATTCAAAACAGCATATCGCTAATTATTCGATTAAATTTTTATTTATAATTTACATTAAAAATTATATTAAGTAGGTATTGCATTATTTAAAAAGTAATATAGTATATTATACCTACATTTAAAAAATATAGAAATATAGTCAGCTATAAAATATCAATTTGTTCAAGACTAAATTCAATAGTATGCATCTAAATTATTATTTTAAAGCGTTTGACCTTAAAATTAAAAAAAATACAGCATATTGTGGCTTTTTGCGTTGGGGTTCCAAGGAAATATCATTTAAACTGTAGGGTTCTGCAGATATAAGAAGGTTGAAGACTACTGGTCTATTCCAAATGTTTAAGCGAATTTTTTAAGTTGTAACAAGCTCACTTTTTAACGATTGAATGAGGGTATTGTTAAACAAAATGATCAAAATCCTTATTCAATCGTGAAAGGTTATTAGATTTCAAAATCTAATTCCGCTTAAATCAAAGAAACAAACTACTGTTGCAATTGAGAAGTGACATTACCGGTGGCGGCGCTGTGCTCCAATGCAATATGGCTGTTGTGTCTAGTACTCAGTTGTCAATATGCTAATAGCGAACAGGTTAATTTAAGCACAGTACAATTTTATTTTATGAAAATGCGAGTAAATATTTGCGAAATTCCTTAATTCTTAAACGCTACACATGTATCGAGGTGTATAACAGAAAGTGGGCATCAAATTGCAGTATTTAAATCAGTAGTACATCTGAGTGTCGGTCATCTGAATTTACAATATATGCATTCTGTTTGCAAACAAGTGCATTATGTTCATTGCCCCATGAAATAAAATTAGACAGGAGCTGTCGTCCAACTAAAAGTTAAATATGAAACTTGCAGGTGCAAGCATATTAGTGCAGTTTTGTTTTCTGCGACAAATTTAATGAACAAACTCGCATAGTATCAGTTAATTTTTAACTCAAAATATATTCCCATGCCTTCCTCCAATCCATAACCAAATCGTTTCCCAATCTGGACTTTCTCTCCATTTTTCTTAAGAAAAGAAAAAACTATGATGCCTATTTTTGTCATGTCTTGAATGACAGTCAAAAACACAACAATTTGTTCTACTTTTATAGTTTTTCACAACTTCTATCGACATTCTAACAAAAATTCAACACTAGAACATATGTAATAAGTTCAAACAGTGCTAGAGCGCCTAGTACAATATTTGACCAGCAGACTGCGTATTTTAACGTGTCAGTTCTCAATACGTTCAATCGTGCGCGTCAATCGCAAACAAGTAGCTAGAAAATTTTCCCAGTGTAATTGATCCTTGAGCATTGCTCCCCGCTTTGGCAGGACACGATCTAGGCAAAAATTATGTTTGCCGCCCTTTATAATTAATTATAAATAATTATTAATGTTAATTAATAATAATTAAATTTGATACTAAATTCAAACATGTATGATCTCAGGTGCGCACCATGATTTCAGGATTTACTCATATGGGGGGGGTTCAAAAGATATATATATATATATATATATATATATATATTTTTTTTTTTTCTTGAAACCGCTTTTAAAAATACGAACATTTCAAAATGAAAAATTGATGTGCAGTGTGAATTTTCACACATTTCAGGGTTTTGCAGGTATTTAGTAACTGAATGATGATTATTTGGGATGCCAAAACAAATTTTATATCAAAATATATTTTTTTTTTATTTTAATTCGAATACCACATACCATTATTTAAGTTTCTAAATATGTGCAGTATTTTTTTTTTTATATATATACCAAGATTCATTAAGATTTTAAAAAGTGTGCCTATGGCTTCCATTGGTTGCTTAAATCATAAGCCCCGCCCTCTGATTTCGTCAAACATAGAATTAAATTATATTTTCAACACTTCCCACTGGTTATTAAATTTACGCTTTTAAAAATTAAGTGCAACATTTACCAAAATATAACTAGAATTTTGACAAAATAATTTAAACAAAATAAAAATGCAAAAAAAAAACAAAAAAAATAAAATTAACAAGATTCGAACTCAAGATTCGTAGTTTGCAAATTACAAAGGGCACGACAAAACCAACTACGCTACTAGAGCTTAGTTATCTGGTGTTTTACATAACGAATTAAATATTTAACATATTTTAGTTTAAAACACAAAAAATGCGTAATTTCCGAAAACATAATCTGATCAAAAATTCGGCAATTTTGACAATTTTGGCAAAAATAGCTTCAACATAATTTATTTTGCAAAAATAAAATTTTGATCGTTAACGTGGATTAACGATCAAAATTGTATTTTACTAAGCGCTTTCATTTAATACCCCACTCAGAATTTAAAAAAATATATTTTTTTTTTCGATGAGCATATATTTGTTTATATTTTTAGGGGGATATGTTTTTTAAATGTTTTAGTATTTTTCCTATGTGCGGGTGAAAGAGTTGTATAAGCATGCAAAATTTCAACTCTCTAGGTTTAGCCGTTTGGCTACAATTTTTACCGAACAGACAGACAGACGACAAAATTACGGTATAAGGGTTTTTTGGTCATACCTACAAAACCCTAAAAATGGTACTTTGGCGCGCCTCCATCTTTCAAAGATGGACCACCCGCTTTTTCAAAAAGTTTTAGTTTTTTAATTTACTTTAATATTCCCTTTCTACCAAATTTTCCGCTTTGACAGCTGCCCTGCTTGTTCTGGTCACTTTAAAATTGCTCTTTTGCGACCTGGTCTTTGACGAATGACCGCCAGTTCATAAGGAGCATAAAATCAATCAGCCAGAACGAAGTATCTTTGTTTACCCCAATGATACATCGTTTTATGTGGCACACAGTTTTTTTATTTTTTTGCAAAACTGTATTTCATAACAGATCAACTAACTTTGATACATCCACGTGTGGTTGATATTGATGTGGGCGAAAGTCAAATTTTCAACAATAGCTTCACATGGTTTATGTTTTTTGTGAATTCAGGTAAATTTGAATAAATATTCTCCAATAGATGTCGGTGTACCTGTTAATGCGTGACACGTGTGTTTATTTTTATTCGTAACAAGAGTTAAACAAGCTGATTTAACATTTATTTTTAGTATAGGGACAATGCACAAACCATGTTTTATTCAAATTTCCTGTTAGAAAATACATATTAATTTTAACCAATTGTTTGGAATTTCAAAGTTTAAACTTGAATACGTTATTCTATTCTGCTCGTATGTACAGAATAAGGCCAAAAGTCAAACCGACACAGTACCCAAAAACATGGAGACAAATTTATCTATTCCACTCGTCTTAATTAAGTGGATTCTGTAATCAATGGGTGCGAGACGCTAAAATATAGGAATATGTAATACTAATCCAGTGTTGTAATAGATACATTTAAAAAAATATCTAGATACAGATACAGATACCTAAGAATTTTTTTATCTAGATGCAGATACAGATACATGCCAAAAATGTTTGTATCTAGATACAGTTACATACTTTTAAAAAAACAGTGAAAAATAAAAATACCGTATTTTTTACCAAACAAACAGTGCATGTTAATCAGTATTATACAGGCTGTTCAAAAATGACCGTGACGTCACAAAAGCCCAGTAAATTCAAGGTAAAACACTATTCTACGGAATAAATTTGTACTAAATAACGTATGTATTATGTTAGCCATATGTGCTAACGTATGAGCTAAGTAATCTATAAGACTAATGTTAGTCTTATAGATACGCAGCTACAGCAAATCTATTTAGTACTGGCGTGTGGGAAATCAGTTTCGCGCAGAGAAAGAACGCATTCGGAAAGAAAGAGAGGGTCGAGCGCTTGGACTGTACAGTACGAGACACAAGTTTTCATCAAAATATTATTTTTTTTTCACAATTTAATGGATTACTTTTTATATTTCATATTTTCTGTTCACTTCTTTCTTTCTGTTTTCTAGGTGACGAAAATGTGGAACATTCACCTGAATTTAGAAAATAATAATGTATAAATAATATAACAATGAAATAAAAATGAAAAGCCTGTTAAGAACTGAACTAAGTTTACCAAACAAAATAAATGTTTTTGTTGAACAACTTTGTTGCGTCTTATAACAAAGATATTTATTATGATTGTTAATTTAGAACGTGAAATTTCGGATTCTTTTGTTCAAAATATTTATTCCGTCCGTGTCTCATCTTTGTATTAAAGTTATATTGTATTACAACTTTAAACTTATCTAACCTGCAGACACTTTTTTTTCTTGTTAAATCTACTTAACCTTCTTGCAGAAACGCCTGTGCACGCTGAAACTCGATCCAAAATATTCTTCAAAGGTATAATCACGTTCCCCGCTGCAGCTTACTTAGTCATAAAGTCAATCACATTACTAATAATCTCCTTATACCATTTTCACACTAGATCTTTAAGATCGGATGTAAAAGTGAATGTATCTTTAAACGCTAATGTGAAACCGTACGGCCTCGTCTAAACACGACCGATGTTTAAGACAGAGATCTGCGTCTTAAACTTCGTCCGCATTGCCAACTTAATTTCTATTATAAAAAAAATACTCCTTGAATTTGTGCTGTCAACATTTTATAATATCATAATCAAGAATACTGTATTATATCGACGTTATAAGAAGTTTATACTTATTGTTATAATAAAATTATTTATTTTAATAATGTGTTTAATAAAATACAGAGCTACAATAATTGAGATAAAATGTATCGACTTACATGTTAATACAGGTGTAATGTATTCTTTATTGTAGAATGAAATGAAATATCCTTAATTGTTTATAATAATTCAAAATGTGCGTCTGCGCAGACAGTTTAAAACTGGTAATTTCATGACGGTAACTTAAGGACAAAATTACTGTAGCTGATGACAGCACGAGAGATTTAAACATCAAGTGTGAAAGCATACCGATCTTAAACATCGGTGAACTTTAAGTTCACTCGTCTTAAAGATCTAGTGTGAAAAGGGTATTACACTGACTATGGTTTACGCGCCCGCATAATTTCGTCTTAAATTCCATTATACTTTTTCATCCGAATGTACTTTCACTGATGCTTGCAGCAAGACAGTCTGAAGTCAACTGACGTCCCCACTCCAATTTCTAGTGATTGCTACTGCGCGTCCAAGGTCATCTGCCAGGCTTAAATAGATGGACTGTATGTTCTTGTTAAGAGGATGTTCCTTTCAATCAAATTTTAGCCCTAATTGAAGTGGAATTCGTGTAATGTCACGATCATTTTTGATCACTAATAAAAAATTACTGATAAGAAACGTGATTATATATATATTTTTTTTCTCATTCCATACAAATTTATTTCATAACCAAAATTTCAGTAGACATTCTCACGCTTACAAAGTAAATTTATATGAACGTTTAATAATTTATTCAATTTTATGTCCTTTAGGAAACACCCTTACTTATCTTACTGATTTCATTTAGGAAATGAACTTAATATCCACACTAGCATGGCCGGTCCTTGGGTGAGGCGGACTAGAGCCAGGCCTCAAGTGAAGAAATGCCTCAAAAAAATTATCAAAGTGTATTTTCAGTTACTGGATACTTTTGAAGGGCCTTAATTTGTCTTGCCCAAGGTTCCACAAAACCACGGTCCACTCCCAAACCACTTGTGTGGATATAATTTTTCATATGTTTTTAGTAAATTGCTCATCAAAATAGCAACAATAGTTATTCAAGAACTTAGTTTTCATTAATAATGAGCCATTTTCCTTAAGTGTTGTACATACTATTGTGGTACCTAAATACCTACTATTTTTATGGCCGTTCAAAACCTACGAAAAACAAGTGAGAATATATATATACATATATATATATATATATATATATATATATATATATATATATATATATATATATATATATATATATATATATATATGTATTTTTGACATTCCATATACATTTAATTTGTAAACGTCATAATTTCAATTGTTTTCTGAATTTTGTTTATATCTAGTAAAATTAAAATCTTTAAAATGACAATTTATAATTAAAATATTATATCAGCTCGGTATCATGGTATAAAAATAAATTTACGATCAAAGTATCTGAAATACAGATACAAGATACTTAAATTTAAATATCTAGATACAGATACAGATACATATTTGAAAAAGTATCTAATTTGTATCTAGATACTTGAAAAAGTATCTAATTACTGTATCTAGATACTTGTAACTAGATACATTACAACACTGTGTGCCGAACAGGTTTGGCGCCTAAGGCAGGCCATACTAACGGTTCTGCCCTAGAAACTTTATATTTGAAGTTGGTGTATCCGTGCTTCGCTACGGCATTTAACTACTTTAAATCCAAGAAAGTACAACATGACGCTCACAGCGGTGAAGTTAAATATATAAAATGATATAGTAATTTTAACTAACGCAGCGAAGAAGAATCAACTGTACAGCAGTGCCATCTCTTGACAAATTCCACAACCCTCAACATATCTCCATTTCGGACTTCTGTTTACCCTGTGATAACTCCGTTATTATTAATCTTTGATGTATAGTGTTAAATATATTGTGAATCTACGTGAAATGGTCTAATTTATTATTGTAAAATAATTGATACATCACTATAAAACTCCGATGTTATGCACCCACAAACTTTATAATACAAAAACTATTACGTTTAAAAACAGAAAATTGCCCAATACACGATATCGGTGCATGATAGGTATATGCTCTCGTGGACTTTTTCTTTAGATCTAGTTAAGATATAAATTTTTTTCTACATTATGTCAATATATCTCTTAAGGTTTAGCCTGCGTAATCAATTCAAACTACAGGGAGGGTGCGAAACTGATGGTTTACCCCCAAAACGCTCCCTAAGGGGGCACGGACGAAGTTGGAACCCTCACTAAAACCTTTCTCGAATTATTTTACCTCCCTGTACTAAATTTGGTGAAAATTTGTCTATCCGTTTGGCTTTACATAAAGAACAGACAGACAGACACACAAACAGAAATTGATTTTTATATATAAGATGAGCAAAAAAAAAACATTCAAAATTCTTCCCAGTTTTCAGAGAAAAAAAAAAAAACTATTTCCATTTCTGGCGCCCCTTTTTGCCAGTAAAGGTGAGGGGGTGCCTCATTCATCTCACCCTTGGTACCCATTTCATTTAGGTGATCAAAATCAAACAAAAATATAAGTAAAGACCATAGATTATTTTTTGATTCGGTATTTTTTAAAACATGCATTATTCTTTATAAATTACTATATACTTTAAATAGCGCTCCTTATAGCTCCTGAAATGTTAATTTTTTTGACAATCAGAATTTCTGTGTTTTTAAATTAAATTTACTGATTTTTTTATGATAAAACTATATAGTTTTAGATAAAATATTGCATTCGACTCGCATATAATGGCTATATTTCACGAGGGTGATGTTTCAACCCTCGCCTTCGGCTCGGATGGTAATCATCCGACATCAATCCTCTATTATATGCTTGTTAAATAAAATACTATTACTTTAAAACTTAGCTTTTTTCCAATTCCTGTTATTTCTTTTCGAAATCCTGTCCTTGTAAGCAGGGCCGGAGTGAGGGTCTTTGGCGCACTTATGCAAGATTTAATGAAGCTTCCCCAGAGAGGGCAAAATTTTAAGTGAAGACCTAAAAAAAAATAGATGTCCTTCCTTCTAAATTTCAAGTGAAGACCTAAAAAAAAAGGTCTTCACTTCTAAATTTCAAGTGAAGACCAAAAAAAAAGGTCTTCATTTATAATTTCCAAGTGAAGACCTAAAAAAAAAAAGTCCTTTAACCTTGGCGTGCCCTAATGCCTTGTTTACCCTGCATACAGCGTTCCTCCAGCCCTGCTTATAAGCCTTAGACACTGTGCCTAGTGGATAAGATGGTCCTGGGTTTACCTTTGTCATCTTAAAAAAGAAAACAATATATAATCAGCCGTTTTTGCGTGAATCTCGGACAAACAGGCAGAAACGAATTAATTTTGTCACCTGAAACGAAGTATGAGGACGAAAAAACAGATATCCTAACCTCCAGTTTTATTTTTATAAGAATAGAAACTAGATTAAACATGCAATGATTCCCTAACATAAAATGTGTAGGATTCTCTTAAACAATGATTTAAGTGATGAGAGTAATAAATAGATTTCTAATTATGCACAAGCCATTTTGTGTGAATTATCCTTTAATACTGTCCTGCACACAATAGAATAAGGAAGTGCAGCTGGTTGTAGCGCAGTATTAAATTACTTTGCATACCTACTTGGCTGCGACCGAAGGAAATCAAAAGTGAAATATGATATAAGCATAACCTATAGGTTCCAGCCGATGAATACATTTTTGATCTAACAAATTTCAAGTGCACAGGACTGTAGTCAGTGGGTGGCAAATTTTAGCTTTTGTTAAAATATAATAACTCGTTGTGAACTAATGTGGCCAGAATTACAAGTATAGTCAGATTTTTATCTAACTTATTTGTATTCGTCCAAATTTTCTCTTGTGATGTTCATTTTAACTAACTAACTACCTAGCCCAGGGGTCGGGAACCTTTTGGATACGAAGAGCCATTTTAGCAAAAAACGTACAAAAAATTATATTTAGGGAGCCGCAGTTTTATTCGATTTATTTATTCATTATTTCAGTATTTACAAATGACGCACATATACAATGGAACTTTAAAAAAATAGTTATTGTTTTCTCTAAGTACAATAAATAAAAGGGTATAAATTTTCAGCTCCTTTAACAAGGTTCTCGTAACGTTAAAAGAGTTTCTATTAACGGAACAAAATGAATAGCCCTTAAAAAAATTTGCACAATTTTTCGCCATGCGTAACTTATTATTCGAAAGATCTTTTTAACCGTGAAAGAACATTTTTACCGTGCTTATATTGCAGTTTGATAGATCTTTTCAACCGTGCATAGCTTACTGTTCGAAAGACCCAATTTTATCGTGCATAAATCTTTTTGCATCTTGAGTAACTTACCGTTCATAGACTAATTTTATCGTGCAAAAACCTTTTTTCACTGTGATTAACATACCGTTCGAAAGACCTATTTTACTGTGCGGAGAATCTATCTTAATGTGCCTTTAATGTTTCCCTAAATAAAACGATATTTTTTATAAATATTTATTTTATTTATTTAAACGTAAATATACAACAAAGTATTACAAAAATAATATAACCATTATTAATTTAAATATTTAATGCGATTTTTGGACTTTGGTTTTTGGACACGAATTAAACTCCAAAATTTGTCAAATTTAGAGTTTAATTCGTGCATTTCAGAAGCAGTCCCGCTTTTAGACTTGCATCCGTTCTATGTTGCAGTGTGTTTCTATGTTTGTTTTTTATGTAGTTCATCGTAGAGAAAAATTGTTCGCAATTGTATGTGGACCCAAATAAAGCTAAATCCTAAAAACTAATCTTCTGGCATTACAATAGTTAGCTGGAAAGGAGTTCCAGTAATTAAATATATGTCCTGTGGTGTTTCCTCCATAGTTGTCTCATTTTTCTCTAGTGCTAGTGTGGCGAACATTACAGTGTTAGCGGCATTTTCGATACACATTTAAATTTTTTTAAATTTACTTAACACACGAGATTTTTTGTTTTGTAACTGTAAGTTCTGTGTCGGTCAGATTTTTATTGATAATATAAGAGCCGCACTTTTTTCAGCAAAGAGACGCATGCGGCTCCGAAGCCGCGGGTTGCCGACCCTGCCCTAGCCCTACATCCCTTTGTGAATTCTGGCTGCCTGTACAATTCGCTCCTGGTCTGCCATGAATATTTCTCAGTCGTCCATTCAGATTCAAGATCTTTGTTATCCCTCCACCTCTGGCGAGAATGGCCACGGGTACTCTTCCCAATCGGGTTTTCATCCCACATGCCTTCTGTTGACATGTCTGGTCAACATAAACGTCTGCGCTATTATTTAAGTCACAATGTCTGTTTCCCTATATAGTTCGTCCTTGGAACTAATTCTGTACACCATCTGTGTATAAGTATCCTGTACTAAACAAATATACTGAGGAAGACCTTTTGTTCAGATCCCTGCAGAACATTTCTATCCTGTACAGCAGTTTCTCAAACTATTTTGGATTATCCACTTCAACGCCTTAAGGTAGCCATACACGATGAGGATTTCCTCAAGGAAAAAGCCTCAAGGAATTCCTCTATCGAACCCTCGCCCACACACGGAGAAGATTGGCCTCAAGGAAAAGGCCTTGAGGACCACAACTTAGGCTCGTGCGTAGAATCAGCAGATGTTCCTGATTTAATCGATTCCTTAATTTTTTTATTCTCTTTTTGCGCTTCTGATATTGTTTATTTTTTTAATTACGTCATTTTTTGTAGCTTTCGCGTCCACTTCATTTATTTTTTCCAATAATTTCGCGTATGCAGCCTTCTTTTTATTTTTATCATGGTATTCTTTAGAACTTACTTGCCACAAGCAAGGTTCATTTTCAGACATTAGTAGGGTGACCAGACGTACTCTTTTTAGAGTAATATTTTCTATACTCTTACTTTTTTCAAAAAAAACCCTGAATATACTCTTTTTTTATGGTCACTTGTTTTTATTACTTCTATTTTGGAAGTGAGGACGTTTTTTTTTTGCTCATCGCTTCCATTTTGGGAGTGAAGACCTTTTTTTTGCTCCTCACTAGTATTTTTGAATGAGGACCTCTGTTTTTTGCTAATTATTTGAATTTTTGGAGTATAACCTTTTTTTGTTTTAGTATACTCTTTTTCTGTAAGCTAGTGGCCTATACATTAGTATGAATTCCGATAAAAATTCTCTAGACATGACTAAATAAATTCGACTCTCACTTTACAAATCCTGAAGGCCGACTGTCGACAGCATACACACGGTAGTAAGAGTCTGGCCTCAAGGCCGAAATATGATTTTTGTTTGGGATTTTTTGGCCTCAAGTACCGGCCGCGGCCTCACGGACGCCGTCATACACGGTGAAGATTTCCTCAAGGCTTGGACTGTTCAGGCCAAACCTTGAAGAAATCCTCACCGTGTATGGCTACCTTTAAAGATTTAAATCTTTAAATGCCTCTATCACAATCTTCAACAAAGTTCTGAAAAAGTATAATATTAGGTGTACCGGAAAGTTTTTTCGTTTTTATTATTAGTGCAGTATGCGAACTAGTCACGACTTATTCGCTGAATTAAACAGACGTCTTTTGCGTTTTGATTAAACTCTGTAATTTTGAGTACCTAATTATTGTTTTCGTATCATTTTAAACCCTTGCATTTTAAAATGGCAGAAGAATTTTCATCAAAACATTTTTTATGCTGTTTAATGTTGTAAGAGTACCATAAAAAAAATCTGCTACAGTTGCTACATAAAACATTTGCACTGTTTATGGTGATAAACTAAGTGTACGCACATGTCAACAGTGGTTTAGAAAATTTAAATTAGGAAATTTATGCTTGAACTTCGATCTGGAAGGCCCTATAAAGGAATAATTTATTATGAGATGTTAAAACCTGGGCAAAGTGTTAATTCTGATCTCTACTGTGAACAATTGGATCGACTGAATCAGAACTTGACCAGAAATCGGCCAGAAATTGTGAAAAGAAGAGGAGTTATTCTTCAAGGCGACAATGCCTGACATCATTCATCAAAAAAACACGTGAAAAAAATTCCGAGCTTGATTGGGAGGTTCTAACACACCCACCGTACTCACCAGACATTTCACCCTCCGACTATCACTTATTTCGGTCTCTGGAACACTTTTTAAGAAAAAGACACTTAGAGATATTAACCCTGTTAAAATGAGCCTTGAACAATTTTTCCTTAAAAAAATCAGGAATTTTATAAATCGGGAATATATTCTCTTCCTGATAAATGGCAGAGTATTTTTGATAACAATGGTAACTATTTTACTCAATAAAGTACATTTTTTCTTTCGATTTGTTTCTATTTTAATAATACCAAATAAACGAAAAAACTTTCTGGTACACCTAATATAAATACAGAGCGTTCATTAACGATTGATAGGCATTGGGCGTTATCGTTTTAGTAATTTTCGTCTCACGATGTTTGGTCCCTAGGTGGACATGACGCATTTAACCACGTACATCGGTTGTTGTTGGCACTGACGTTTGAATATTTATAGGCTATTCCAAACATTCAGCGGAACTAAATGTAATTTTAAGTTTTCACGAACTAATTTTTTAATGATTGAAGACGGCTTTTGCTAAACAAAATGATCAAAAGCCAGTGTATTTATTCGTGTATCAGAAAGGGTTCTTTTATTTGCAGTTTTGTATATATTTTATTGGTAATCAAAAAAATATCCAGATAAACAATAGATGGCTTTGACAAATCTAGACAATACATTTATTATTGAAGCATATTTTCAATAGGAAATACGTAATGAACAAGTAATTTGAAATTATTTTTCATTAATTTTCCGTTCTAAATTTAAAATTAAACAAACGTTTAAAATTAATCTAATGAGCGGGAAATTCAAACATTTTAAATTTGATTTTATTCAATATATATAAATTTTATATTACATTTTGTGTATAAAATATAAATCGAACTCAACTCGGAAAAATAAAATCTAAATTAATGTGATCCATGAGCTTGATGTCTGCTGCAAAGATTTTTTATTTGAGTTATTAATTTAGTCAATTTCAATCTCCAATCCCCACGGTTTATGATATCCAGGCTTTTTTTTAACAAGTCATGTGCAGCACTAAAGCCGCCACATTCAACTAAATATGACGACGGGAAAAGTAACAATAATTTTCTTGTGATACCAGTTGAATTTGGGTATTTCGCTTCTGTGTCGTTACAAAACCATTCGTCCTTTTAAGTTGAATACAGCTCCTATAAGACTTATCATTTTGCATTTCTGAGAATTCTTCTTAATACTTCTTAGTCACCACAGTTAAGTAAATCTAATTGCACTGGTTGAGTTATCTAAGATGGAAAATAAGTTTTAATTCAGAAAATCTGTCATAAAAAAAAATGATGTAAAGTCATTTCAAATTTAATGAAACTGAAACATCGAACTTATTATATAATTAGAATAATAAAAACAACAATCAGCTGTTTGCACAATGGGAGTAAGACCGTCAGCTGAGGGATTATAATTGCTGAGTGGGCATTTAGCCTAAGCATTTTATAATGTAATCAGTGATGTAACTGACGATCTTTACCCCGCTATGTCGGCAGCTGCCGATCATTTTTATTTAATATAATATGCAAACTATCCATTATAAAAATTTCGTGTAGCTTGAAATCAATTTAGCTATTATTTCATTGTTTTAATATAAAACTCAAAATAATAAAACATTATTTGAGATCAACTATGGGGCAAAATCACTAAGTAGAATATAATCGGGTCTATTAAAGAATTAGATACCGAAGATTTAATTAAGCAATTGACCAAAAATAAGGTGCAAAAAGCTCAATTTATTTAGAAAATCTTTCATTGTTTCATATTATAGATTATACTATTCTATATCAGCCGTACAAATTGTTATAGAAAATTGGGGGCGCAGTATAAAATATTGCACAAGGGCGCCATAATTGCTAGGCGCGGGCCTGGCCACCTTACAGCTTATGACACTACATAATTAGTGCTTATCCTTTTTTCACTTTATGTTAATCTAAAAACGATCTATTTAGCAATTGTGAACCTCAAAATATTATAGATTATAATATGAAATGGTAAAATATCATTTACAAACACAGACCGTAGTATCGAACGACAAACTGTATTTTCTTGTGTGCTCAATACGGCCCTGTCTGAAACACCCCTTACACATCCCCACTACTCACCTAAGAGTACGTTGAACCACCCTTAGATCATAATGTCTACTAAAATACCTTTTCAGAAATCCCTTCTTTCAGCAAATATATTTGGATTGTAATCCAATTTACTTGCGTACATAACGCACGCAAAACTGATAAATTTCCCACCAACAACCAAACCGGAAGAGTAGTCAGGATGTGTGTAAACCATAGAACTTCACCATTTTGTTAGTGTAACATTGCAAACATTCTGCTGTCAGTACAAGAGAGAACACAGCAGTTTGTTTCTGTATTAAAACAAATTCATCGGAGAACTAAAGTAAATAAATTATACCGTGAGTTATGTGTGACGTTTAATACAAATATTTACGTTAGGTCAGGTGGTACAATTAGCCGAACTTGTGGTTTGAACTTACGGTGTAAATGTATCGTTTCGGCGTTCGATACGAACAGGCTTGCCGCGTTCGTTATGAATTATTCATATATTGATCATTGTAGGGAAAGACTACGACTGCGTTTTCAGTTCCGCTCAGTTAACGACATCTACTAGTCATTTCTTGTTATTTTTTATAATTATTTTATGCAGTTTTTAATATAAAAGTGCAATTATTTATAATATTTATCCAAGTGCAAGTTCCTGTGCAGTTTTTTAATTAATCAGACTATTATTTAATGTATCTAGTCTATAAAAAGTGTGTAGATGCAGTTTATTTATAAATATTTATGTAAATAACAAATTTTCCGGTTATTTAAATATTTTGAAACTATAATTTAATACATATCGTTATTGTGATGTTAATAGTGCAATTGTAGTTATAAAAATCATACATATTAATGAAACATCGTATAAATTGTGTAAAATAATTGTAATTGTTAAATTAAAGTGAAAATACATATCTGTTTATCTTAATTACAACAACCCACATGTAAGTTACACGTATTTTAAATATTTGTATTAGAAAATAAACGTTTTAACATAAAAATTAGCACAGATATTTTAATTTTTAAAACCTTGTAATACTATATTTTGATAATAATGTTATATTATTTTACAACACCTTAGTAAAGGCTAAAATTTTATTGTTTGTGATTTTTATGTGAGAAACAATGGAAACAGTAAACAATTTCTGATAAGGTTGTAAAATATTTTATGTACAAACCAGTTCATCTCAAAATGTTCAAAAGAGGTTTAAGTGCATTCTATCAGGACTGGACTGGGAATATATTTAGTACCGGGAAATTTGGATAGAACCGGACCAGATTTCCCACTTACATTTTAAAAATTATAAACGAAAACAAGTTTGCATTATTTATTACTGTTGAAATAATATAGTAAACATTGCAAAGAAAAGTCAGTATAATATTGGTTTATATGTTTATATTTTTTTTAACCTTGTCATATCTCGGGTCAGCTGGAATTGCCAGTATACCGTCGTGTCAGTCCAGCCCTGGTATTTTTGCATGTGTACAATTCAGTTTTTGAAAGAAGTCTGTTCAGCGACAAATGAACGAATCAGCAACCAACTTATTTATATGTTTCCGTCTTGCACATGCCTTGCAAATATGGGTGAGAACTAAATATATAAATAATTTAATTGTTGCTTCGTTTATTTGACACTGAACAGACTTCTTTAAAAAACTGAGTTTTAGAGTGTTTTGCCCGCGAGAACAAACTAGTGACCTCATCATATTTACGTCAAATAATGACGTGATACCAATAGCAAGACAGTTTGCAGGCGGTTCTACGTCCGTTGCTTAGCAACGAAGCGACTACACGAATTCTGGTTGCTGCGCATATGACGTTACTAGCTTGTACTTGTGGACAAAGAACTCTAACGTCCCGGATTATGCGGGATAGTCCCGGCTTTGAATTGTTTTCCCCGCATTATAAACTGTCCTGATTTGGATATACTGACTTTGTACTTATATTCTGAATTATTATTTTGTATTTTGCCCCTTGTCTATATATTTGTCGCAAAGATACAAAGGCCGAGGGGCGGAGATAGGCCCGTCGACCCCGTGACTTCAGGGGGCGCAAAATGTTCAGTTGCAGTGGAGCGCTAAGATATCAAGCTCCGCCACTGCAAATGAAATTATTTTAATACAGACGATTCCGCTTAACTGGGCCGCCGTTTAATTGGGGCAGCCGCTTATTTGGGACAAATCACTAAGAACAGAAACCAAACCAAGGAACCAACAGTAAATTTATATGTTTAATTGGGACAACATTCCGCTTAGTTGGGACAGTAAATTTAAGATCACAGTACATATTATGTTACACATATTCTCAAGAAAAAATATGTACAAAGTATTTAATATTACAGCGTTATTTTATGCAGGAAGGAAATGAAGGGAGCCCTACATCCGCACTGAATACATGTGCTGATTTTGTAGAAGTGTAGAAATGTTACAAAAACAAAAGACAGACTACACTTGACGCATTTTTGCATTGAATTAAATTGTATGTACCTATTTATTATTATATTTTGGAAGTTATTATTATTTTTTCTTAAAAGTTTATATTTTTTGGTTATATGTAATTTATAGTTTTGTCCAAGAGTTTATAAAATAAAATTATTGAAAGGAAAATATGCATTGTTTAATTTTAGGTGAAATTCGCTTAATTGGGGCAGCCGCTTAATTGGGCCAAAATGCCTAAGTCCCGATGTGTTCCAATTAAGCGGAATCGACTGTATTAATTTATTTAATATTGGAACTAAAAAGCGGTACACCTCGTGTTGCGGAATATTATTAATTTAAATAACAACTTAATTGTAAGAATGACAGATATATTGGACCATATCAGAAGCTACTGAAAAGTCCAAGCTTTTAAAATGTGGATCTACAGAATCTTCTGAATCTGCGGTGTCAGCCAAGTCGTCGGCAGGATGTTGCCAACTACATAAAAAAAAATCCTTTTACATATGATGAGGAACTAGCACAAATACGGTATACTACAGAATATTATATAGAGAAAGATTGAAAAGAGAAGAGGTCCGGGAAGACCAAGATTACCCTGACTTGCTTACTTAAGGAAATGGTTTGGTGTTACATTCACAGAACTATTTCGGATGACAGCGACCATGATACAGATTGCTAACATGATACCCAATGTTTGGACCACATGAGAAGATAAAAAGAATTGCACTTTGTCACTTGTTATGTACATCAAATTAAAATTATTTGGCATATAGCATGTAACACAAAGAGAAAAATCGCATATGAAAAATATAAAATTATCGATATATGAAAAAAGTAAATGGATTTATATTATTTTTGCCATAATAATGCAACGGATTGGTGTCCCACATTAGAATATTAATACACGGTAACTTATATAGGTACATGTGTATATTAATTCATAATTCGTAATACATTTTTCAGAAAAACATCTAATAATCTATGGTTTTTAAATATATTTTTGTTCGATTTTAATCAGTTGAGTAGCATAGGTAGATAAAAACTGATTATTACATATTATTTATCGTTCCATGCGCACATCATGCAGCATCCTCTTAAAACTTGATAATACTTTTAATTCCCGCTAGTAGCTTATATTGGATACTATTTTGCATTTATAATACCCAGAGCCGCAGTAAAGAAAACGTGCGCTAGGGGCAGAGTCGTTTTTGGCGCCCTTGGCAAATAAAGAACCCTCACCTCTCAAAATTCAAGTGATGAGCAAAAAAAAGGTCCTCACCTCCCAAAATCTAAGTGATGAGCAAAAAAAAAGTTCCTCGCCTTCGCAATGGCGCCCTTAGTCAAGCCCCTTACTGCGGCTCTGATAATACCATTATATTTCATTGTTATCAATTTAATAAAATATATTTTTGTCCATTCCAAAAGTCATTTAATTTTATCTTGCCCGTTTATTTTTTTTTTTTTTTCGAGTACCGCTGTTGTGGGTGTGTCACCTGTGTTTTTTTTGCTTACATATATTTTTTTATTTTTTATGGTTTATTAATATTTAAATTTGTTTTCTTTGTTGTGTGATTACTTGAATATATTTCTGGGAACATATTGTACACGTAAGTTATAAATTTTGCAATTAATTACTAATACACTATATTTTATTTCTATCATATCTATTAACTTAAATCGTTTTCAAATCACCTGATACATGAGTTTATACCAGGGATCCCACAACAGTAAGTACTATATACTATTAACATTGAAATTTCCATAATAATATCTTTTGTATGCACGTTTTTTTAAAAGTATTAATCATTTGCAAACCGAAATTGCTATATTTATTTATTTATTTATTTTCTTCAATATTCTCACTCATTATAATCTATACATGTACATACCACTAAAGTAATTAACAATCAGTAATGATAGCTCAGTCGATAGACTGCGGGCTTCAACATCTAAAGGTCGGAGGTTCAATTCCTAGTCAAGGAACATTTTAATTTTTTTATTCTTAATTTATATAAATTTCTGTACTTTTACTACATTTTATTTATTAATATTTTATTTTATTTATTTATTAATATTTTATTTATTTTATTTATTAACATTATTTTAAATCATCTTGAAATATTCATTTTTTATTTAAACATTAATTAATACTTTTATCGACTGACATCTCCACTCTTAGTATTTATCTATTTATTTATTTATTTTTTTTTTTCACTCGACTTATTTGTTTTATTTATTAACATTATTTTAAATCATCTTGAAATATTCATTTTTTATATAAGCATTAATTAATACTTTTATCGACTGACATCTCAACTCTTAGTATTTATTTATTTATTTTATTTTATTCACTCGACTTGTAAATTATAACATTTTATATTTAAATTATTTATCATCCTTATTTTGTGATCTTACCTACTACCAAAATGGCACGCTTAGAAGATTTAAATCCAGAAGATCTACAACTACGCCTTCATGACAAAGGTTTATCCACACAAAACCTCAGAAAGTCATTTCTAGTCTCTCTATTAACCAATCTGGAAAATGAAAATATAGTTCTATGTCAAACGAATGAACTAAATAATTTACAAGAGCATATAGACATTTTAAAGGAAGAAATCGAGAACAAGAATATAACTTTTGAAAGATTAAAAAAGAGTTACGATGATCTTCAAACCCTAGCTGTAGACGCAGAAGAAGACCTCATAAAAAAGATTGCCGAACAAGAGGATACAATTATTTTATTAAAAAAGGAAATAACAGCCCTAAGACCCAGTAATAGTTATACCTTTTGTGAAAATTGTGAAACATTAGAACAAGACATTATCTCAATTAAGAACTCAATAGACATAAAAATATTAGAAATAACCGACTTTGAAAATCAAACAAAAATTCTGAAATCCAAAATAACAGATCTACAACACAAGTTAGACAATTTTAAAACGAGCAATATATCCGTGAACACCAATACATCTGAAGTTTTAAATGTTACTGATAGCGAGATCTGCAACAACATAGACAAACGCTCTGGCAATATATTACTCGTAGCTGATAGTCAAGGTAGACATGGTGGAGAAGTCCTGAAAAACATTTTCGACAAAAAACACTACACTTCCTTGTGTTTAATGAAACCAAACGCTATCCTCGAAAGTGTAGTAGAAGACACTGAAAATTTATGCAAAGGATTTACTAAATCGGACTTTGTCATAATATTAGCAGGCTCCAACAATGCACTAAAAAGGAAGCACATGTCGAAAAATTACTTAGATACTCTTTGTAATTCACTAAAGCACACCAATGTTATACTTATACTTACACCGTTTTGGAACAACAACATTGAGTTTAACTCAACCATTCTCTTTAACAACTGGCAACTTATCTCCTCTTTCAAAACGAAGGCAACTATAATAAACCCAAACCAACTATTAAGTCGTACAGACTTCACCCGACATGGTCTTCATCTAACTTACTCGGGGAAGGTCAAACTCCTGACGCACATAGCCGGCATCATAGATAAGAAAAACCAACAATCCAACTCAGCAATCAATCCAAGTAAGTCGCAGTTTTTTCGACCTGCTCTGCCTCAATACACAGTCCATTAGAAGGAAACTAAATGAGTGGGAAGCATTTCTAGTAGACAAAAACTTTGACTTCTTATGCATTAGCGAACATTGGCTTGATGAATTTGAAATGGTTAATTTCCACATGAACAAGTATAAGGTAGCATCATCTTTCACCAGGAAAAATATGATACACGGAGGAGCTATGATTTTAGTAAAAAATCATTTAAAATCTGAACCCGCACGCAATATTACTAAACTAAGCATAGAATTGCACTGTGAAACAACTGCCACTATTATTGAAAATTTAGATTTAGTAATTATAAATGTATACCGTTCACCTTATGGAAATTTCAATGTTCTCACCAACAATTTAAATAAGATTCTAATTGCTAGCAAATTTAAAACAAACGTCATCATCTGTGGTGATTTCAATGTACATTTTAATCGCATAACTAAAGAATCTTCTGAATTGTTGGATCTATTAAAATCGTTTAATTTTAGTACCTATGTTAATTTCAACACCAGGGGAAACAATAGGTTGGATAACGTGTTTTTTAATTTTAAATCTATAGATTTCTCAACTGCTTTTGCTCTTAAGGTACAAGTTCCTTTCTCTGATCATGAGGGCATACACTTTTCATTTCCTACCTTAGTAACCAGCAATACGATTAAGGGTGAAATCACGTCAAGACCTATTACGGTAGCTGGAAAATTTTCACTGTATAAAACTCTTCAAACAACAGACTGGAACATGCTAAATAATATCAATCATGGTAATACAGCGTTTACATTATTTTTTGACAAATTTCTTCACGCGTTTGAAGCAAGTTTCCCAATAAAAACCTTCAAACCCTCATCACACAGCTACCAGATAAACATAAAATGGTTCGACAATCGGATCAAAATCATGCGTGACAAACTACAACATCTTCAAAGTTCCTTCAGATCAATGCCCAATGAGACCACACGAGCCCTTAGAAACAAATTCAGAGCAGAATACCGTTCAGCAATAAAGTCCGCTAAAATTCTTGCCAATTCCAGTTTTGTATCTGAATCTAAAAATATTTCAAAGGCTACATGGCAAATCATTAATAACCATAGAAATCCACGAAACTCTTCTTTGACCGATACATCCATTTCATCAAATCAGTTCAATATATACTTCACAAACATTGCCAGAAAATTAGTAGAATCTCTACCAGAAACCGACATATCGCCTATTGACTATTTAAATCTTCCATTTCCTATGCCAAAATTTTCTTTTCATGAAGTGTCTTTCAATACAGTTAGAGATATAATAGACACGCTCAAGAACGGCACATCTAAAGACTCCTACGGTATTACTGTAGATCTTCTAAAAACAACCAAGGATACCATTATCCTTCCGCTCACCAAGGTAATGAACTGCTGTATTAGAAGCAATACGTTTCCCGACGCATTAAAAATTGCAAAAGTGATTCCACTGCACAAGAAAGGCGATAAACACGAACCTAATAATTATCGACCAATATCTCTTCTACCCGTCTTTTCTAAAGTTCTAGAAAAAATTATGTACATTCAAATAATTTCACATTTTGAAGTACATAATCTGTTTAATGATTCGCAGTTCGGCTACCGCACGAAGAGATCTACATGCGACGCTATATTACATCTCATATCCGAAGCTACAGATAGCATGGAAAAAGGAAATTTCTGCCTTTCAACCTTTTTCGATCTATCTAAAGCGTTTGATTGTGTTTCGCCCAAGATCCTCATTGAAAAATTAATAAAATACGGATTTGACGAAGCTAGCTCTTCTTTGATAGAATCCTTCCTTAGCAACAGAATCCAATTCGTCTCTGTAAACAATTCCAAGTCGACTCATCTTCCCCTCGATATCGGTGTTCCACAAGGGTCTATTCTTGCAGCATTACTATTTATTATATACGTGAATGACTTTCCATCCGCTGTAAATAATAAATGTGTATTATATGCTGATGACACTAACCTAATAGTGACATCTAATTCCTTAGAAAGCACGATTAGTAAAAATAACGCAGTTGTTAACAAAGCCAAACTGTGGTTTACATCAAACGGCCTCATCTTAAATAATAGCAAAACTCAACACCTGCTATTTGCATTGAGAAACCATAATTTTGACAACCCAGACTTCGTAAACTTCTTGGGTGTTCATCTCGACCCCACCCTCAAGTGGCATCATCACGTTAGCTCTCTATCCAATAAATTATGTAGCACTGTATATCTATTAAGAAATCTTATGGCCTCAGTTTCCAGAGAAATTGTTCGCATTACTTATTTTGCATTGTTCCAGTCGCAAATATCCTATGCCATTTTAGCCTGGGGACATTCTCCGGCGGCAGAAAGAATCTTTTCCCTACAACGACGAGCTGTAAGAATTCTGGCCGAAGTCTCTTACCAAAGCGACTGTAGGCTTTGTTTCCCTGAACTGGAAATTATGACACTGCCTTCTCTATTTATTTACAATTCCCTATTGTATGCCCACAGAAACTTCAATGAACTTGTAACTCATGAGCAGGTACATAACTACAACACTCGTAATAAAGGCAAAATCTATCCAACCTATATAAGACTCCAAAAATCAAGAAATAGTACTAACTATTATTCAATAAAGTTCATGAACTTACTGCCTAATAATTTTAAATCTGACTGTTTTAATACTTTTAAAAATAAAATAAAAAAATTTTTTACAGACAATCCATTTTATTCTGTCAATGAATTCTTGTCTTTTAAATTTTAACGCGCTTGCTAGCTAGTCTCTCTGAACTCTTGTTTTAATATTTAGTACTATATATATTTATTTATTTTTTCTACTATTTTAAACTATTATTTTGTGTATATTATGTGTAATTACGACTGACTTTAAACAATTTATGTATTGTAACATAGTCAATAAAATTATATTATTATTATTATATTATTATTATGAATTAGTCATTTGATAATAATTAATAATATGAGTAATATTTTTGATAACTCACACTCAGTAGTGACTTTAATAATTTATGGGCTATACAATAAAGTCATAAGATATGATAAAGTATTTTTCTATTAATATAAATAACGGACATCATTTACTTTAACTTGACATCAGTATCAGTACGTACGACTTTCTACTAGATTAATGCTGAGATCACAAGTATGCTATGATTAATATACTTAGAAATAATAATTCCCTTTATAGACAATGTTAAGGATCACTCAGAACTGCGTACACTATGTACGCTATGTTCGCTGTGTACCTACGTAGCCAGATTTGTGACTATAATTTGCTGACAACGGGCATGCGCATTAGACAAAAGTTGCTCAAACTGCTTAGTACTCATTCGAAAAATTCTTTCAAATTTAATTTCACCTTCTCGTAACTCTTCAACTGACTTCTTTTCAGGCTAACTTCGTGTACCCAATTTCTTTCACGTATATTAACCTATACATGTAACAAAAAAAAATCCCATCTTCACTGTCACTTTTTCAGCGGACATCCTGTCCGCCAATATCTTGTAGAAGATTGATGACGATTGAAACAAAAATGTTTCTTTGCATCTTGTACGAATCGTAGCCAGTGTGGCTACTTGGTGTAGTGAACGTAGCACACATCGCATACACAACATACGTAGCATACATAGTCTACCGTTCTGCGTGACCTCATCATTAGATGGAAAACATGTGTATAATTCGCAATAGTTACAAAACTAAATTGTTTGATTTAACAAAAAATTGCTATATTTGTATGTTTGTAGATAGATAAGAATTAATAATTATAAGAACTAGACGATAAGTGGCTAGGAGGTTGAAAGAAAATCAGCAAAAAATTCAAATATTGATATTATTCCGTCATGACAATAACCAAAGTGGACAAGTTTATTTACATCAGAATATGTCTTCAACATTATATGTTTACATTTTTCTAGAATAAATCGTTGCCTCCCGAATATTTCCGGTACACGTTTACCAATCACTACTTATTGCCGGAAGTATCTTCTTTACTTTTTTGTTTATATTTAATCGTGCTAAATAATTTTTTTGTGACTTTTAGAGTGTTTTTAAATATAAATACAATACAGTGGTATACATTATATAAATGAAAGTAGTATATCGTTTCATAGGTAAGTTAATTTTATTGAGGTTGCCCTGGCCCCTTGCAGGCTAATGTTATAGGTTTGTTCGTTGCGTGATCTAGATCAGTGTTCTCCAACCCGTGGTCCGCAGAAAATTCCTGCCGGTCCGCGAAATATTCTGACCAAATCATGTAGATGCACTCGAGTATATAGCACATTTTTTTAGTCGACGCACAAGCTAACTTTCGTCCGAACCATGATTTATTTAATATTTACTAGCCCCAATACAACGCCTCTCGCCTCTATTTTTAATACTTCTGAAGAAGCTAGATCTTTGGAATAGTCGCTTATAAGAGGAAGATATAGAAATGTTTCCACTTTTGGAAGAATTTTTGATTGCTGCCGTTGTCAACCAGAAAGTTATATTCAACACTAAGTTAACATTTAAGAGCATTAGTTGAAAATTTTAATAATTATTTCCCTGAAAATTAGGATCCTCGTATAGGTAACCTCTGGATTAACAATTCATTCTTGAAAAATATAAAGTCATGTGTACTAGATCGTCGTGAAAAATAAAAGCTGATCGAGTTGTCTTGTGATGTCACTCTGGCGTCCAGACATAATATGCAATCATTGTCTCAATTTTGGAAATCGCTAGAAAAAGAATATCCATCTTTGAGTTATAAAGCTATCATGATTTTTTCGACTTCCTATTTGTGCGAAAAGATTTTTTCAGCTATGTCAATTATAAAAACCAAAGAGAGAAATAGAATGGATGCTAACGCAACGCTTCGTCTCTCAGAAACAACTCTGCAGCCACGTATACCAAATTTTGTAACAAATAAGCAGCAGCAGATGTCGCACTAAAATTATAATTATATAACTATATAATTATAAAACATATACCTATATAATAATAAAATACTATATATACATATATTGGTTTTTATTTGTGTCCCGCGGGGGCAAAAAGGTTGAAGAACACCATCTAGATTGTCCTGTACGATCTTCACAAACGAACGGCTATTTTCCACAGAAAAATTATTGCTTTCTATTTTTGTTAATGCATTATTCTCCATCTGAACATTTCCTACTAAAATTTTGTAGGTATAATAAATAGTAGGTATCTAAAAAGAAGACCAGTATATTTTTTGCATTTATTGGACTATTTATTATTTTTATTTAATAATGGTTGAAATAAAAAACATTGTAAATTTTCACTATTTTTATTAACTAACTGCTTACTAGTTTCGGCTTTCGCCATTTTCAAAGCAATGAAATAAGTTACAAACACAAATACTTAAATACTATTTACAGGTAATGATAATCCTATGAGAGGGGAGGTAGACAAGTCGGTCATCTCATTAAGGGTTTTTCCTTGCTTGTGCAATTTTATAATCTCGTGTGCCTCCAATAAATTTAATTTTGGACCTTTTGGTAGTGAATGAATAACATCTGGCTTAAAAGTTGTAAAATGATTTTCAGAGTTGAGGTGTGCAGCGAATGTGGAATCGGTTTTTTGTTTCTTCCAGGAGGTTCTATGTTCTTCAATCCGGATGGCAAAAGATCTTCCTGTTTGGCCACAATACACGGAGTCACACGTGTCACATGTTAACATGTAAACGCCACTCTTGTCCATTATGTTTGATTTTTGTTTGTTATTTACTATGGATTTTTTAGTACTATTAACGGTTCTAAATGAAACTTTGATGTTGTTAGAGTTAATTTGGTTGGCTAATTTGTTGCTGATAGGACCTAGGTAAGGCAAGGAAGCATATTGGATGGGGTTAGATTCTTTAATTTTAGGGTATATTTTATCCAGGGCTAATTGTTTGAGTTTTTTGGCTAACAGTGTGTCAATTAATTGAGGGTTGTAACCATTGTTTTCTGGTATGGTCTTGATCAAGAAAAT
Organism: Liopterus haemorrhoidalis; assembly: GCA_963971575.1. NCBI lineage: Eukaryota > Metazoa > Arthropoda > Insecta > Coleoptera > Dytiscidae > Liopterus > Liopterus haemorrhoidalis. Next base: position 18,151,650 of record OZ020615.1, on the reverse strand, counting down.
TTCATTGTTGAAATCTACTGTGTTTAAGGGTACTGTTACTAAGCGATGAATCATACTATGGAAGGCTGCTAGTTTATGTGATGTTGGGTGAATTGAAGAGTTGTGAATGACAGTGTCTGTATGAGTGGGTTTTCTGTAAATTTTAAATGCGTGAAGGTTTTGAAATTTAGAAATAGTTAAATCCAGGTAGTTTATGGAATTATTGATTTCTTTTTCTTTGGTGAATTTAATGTTATTGTTGATAGAATTGCATTGATTGAAAAATTGTTCAAATTGTCTGTCTGTGCCTAACCAACAGATAATTATGTCATCAACATACCTATAATAATACAAAAGTTCTTTTTTAAATTTATTTTGGGAAAATAAAATTTTTTCAAAATAATCCATGTATATTTCGCTAAACAAAGGGCTTAGGGGGGATCCCATTGCAAGTCCATAGTCTTGCGAATAAAACTTGTTGTTAAATTTGAAATAATTTTGATGCAAACAAATTTCGAAAGCTTCTAGGAATTCTTCAATTGCGCGGGGGTCATATAAATGTTTTTTGAGTATTTGGTTAATGATAGGTATTAAGTCGTCTGTAGGGATGTTAGTAAAAAGATTAGTTACATCTAAAGAGTAAAAAGTGCATTTAGTGTTCAGTTTAATTTTCTTAAGTTTGTTAATTAAATCTAATGAGTTGATGACACTGTGGGAAGCTTTGAATTTAGTTAGCTGAAGGAATTTTTTATTTAATATACGGGATAGTTTATAGGATGGTGCCTCGAAGGAGGAAACTATGGGTCTTATGGGTTCGTGTTCTTTATGAATTTTAACAAGGCCATACATGACAGGGGGTTGGGGATTCATTTGTGTGACTTTGAATTTGTCTGAGGCATTTAACAGGAATTCAGATTTGCGGACAAATTCTTTGATAAAGGAGTTAAACTTTTTGGTAGGGTCTTTAGTAAGGGGTTGGAAATTATTAGTGGAAATAAAGTCGGTCACTTTGTTGAGATAATCTTCAGTTTTAAGAATTACTATTGTGTTGCCTTTGTCGGCCTTGGTTATGGTTAATTGCTCGTTTTTGGATTTATTGCGGATATGTTTAATGGTGGAAATTTCATGGAGTTTGGATTTGTCATTAATGAATTGGTGTTTTTTAATGATATTGGCTGCTACGTGTTTTTTGTGAGTGGGATTGGGAGTTTTATTAAGAGAGAGTTCGGTATCTACAATTAAGTTGTCGATATCTTGGTTATTTTTGACAATATAGGGGTTATAGTTAAGTCCTTTGTTCAGTAATTTAATTTCCCGTGGGGTGAACTCAATGTTGGTGAGGTTCTTAACCCTGGGGTGGAAGTTCAGGGTAGGTTTAGTTGAGGGGTTGTCCTTATTGGGTTGATTTTTGGAGATGATTTGGTTGGAGAGTTGGTTAAGTTTTTTAGACATATTGTTACGTTTTTTGTGTATTATTTCGCTGACTAATTCCCTGATCTTGTCGTCTAACAAATCAAACTGGACAGAATGTAGTTCACAAGTTAAATGAGAATGTGTTACCTTGAGATAGTGGGACAACGAGTCGATCCGGGGAGTGGGACAACAATCCGGAAATGGTACAGCATTCGAGACTCGTTGTCCCACTATCTCAAGGTAACACATTCTCATTTAACTTGTGAACTACATTCTGTCCAGTTTGATTTGTTAGACGACAAGATCAGGGAATTAGTCAGCGAAATAATACACAAAAAACGTAACAATATGTCTAAAAAACTTAACCAACTCTCCAACCAAATCATCTCCAAAAATCAACCCAATAAGGACAACCCCTCAACTAAACCTACCCTGAACTTCCACCCCAGGGTTAAGAACCTCACCAACATTGAGTTCACCCCACGGGAAATTAAATTACTGAACAAAGGACTTAACTATAACCCCTATATTGTCAAAAATAACCAAGATATCGACAACTTAATTGTAGATACCGAACTCTCTCTTAATAAAACTCCCAATCCCACTCACAAAAAACACGTAGCAGCCAATATCATTAAAAAACACCAATTCATTAATGACAAATCCAAACTCCATGAAATTTCCACCATTAAACATATCCGCAATAAATCCAAAAACGAGCAATTAACCATAACCAAGGCCGACAAAGGCAACACAATAGTAATTCTTAAAACTGAAGATTATCTCAACAAAGTGACCGACTTTATTTCCACTAATAATTTCCAACCCCTTACTAAAGACCCTACCAAAAAGTTTAACTCCTTTATCAAAGAATTTGTCCGCAAATCTGAATTCCTGTTAAATGCCTCAGACAAATTCAAAGTCACACAAATGAATCCCCAACCCCCTGTCATGTATGGCCTTGTTAAAATTCATAAAGAACACGAACCCATAAGACCCATAGTTTCCTCCTTCGAGGCACCATCCTATAAACTATCCCGTATATTAAATAAAAAATTCCTTCAGCTAACTAAATTCAAAGCTTCCCACAGTGTCATCAACTCATTAGATTTAATTAACAAACTTAAGAAAATTAAACTGAACACTAAATGCACTTTTTACTCTTTAGATGTAACTAATCTTTTTACTAACATCCCTACAGACGACTTAATACCTATCATTAACCAAATACTCAAAAAACATTTATATGACCCCCGCGCAATTGAAGAATTCCTAGAAGCTTTCGAAATTTGTTTGCATCAAAATTATTTCAAATTTAACAACAAGTTTTATTCGCAAGACTATGGACTTGCAATGGGATCCCCCCTAAGCCCTTTGTTTAGCGAAATATACATGGATTATTTTGAAAAAATTTTATTTTCCCAAAATAAATTTAAAAAAGAACTTTTGTATTATTATAGGTATGTTGATGACATAATTATCTGTTGGTTAGGCACAGACAGACAATTTGAACAATTTTTCAATCAATGCAATTCTATCAACAATAACATTAAATTCACCAAAGAAAAAGAAATCAATAATTCCATAAACTACCTGGATTTAACTATTTCTAAATTTCAAAACCTTCACGCATTTAAAATTTACAGAAAACCCACTCATACAGACACTGTCATTCACTACTCTTCAATTCACCCAACATCACATAAACTAGCAGCCTTCCATAGTATGATTCATCGCTTAGTAACAGTACCCTTAAACACAGTAGATTTCAACAATGAAATTTTCTTGATCAAGACCATAGCAGAAAACAATGGTTACAACCCTCAATTAATTGACACACTGTTAGCCAAAAAACTCAAACAATTAGCCCTGGATAAAATATACCCTAAAATTAAAGAATCTAACCCCATCCAATATGCTTCCTTGCCTTACCTAGGTCCTATCAGCAACAAATTAGCCAACCAAATTAACTCTAACAACATCAAAGTTTCATTTAGAACCGTTAATAGTACTAAAAAATCCATAGTAAATAACAAACAAAAATCAAACATAATGGACAAGAGTGGCGTTTACATGTTAACATGTGACACGTGTGACTCCGTGTATTGTGGCCAAACAGGAAGATCTTTTGCCATCCGGATTGAAGAACATAGAACCTCCTGGAAGAAACAAAAAACCGATTCCACATTCGCTGCACACCTCAACTCTGAAAATCATTTTACAACTTTTAAGCCAGATGTTATTCATTCACTACCAAAAGGTCCAAAATTAAATTTATTGGAGGCACACGAGATTATAAAATTGCACAAGCAAGGAAAAACCCTTAATGAGATGACCGACTTGTCTACCTCCCCTCTCATAGGATTATCATTACCTGTAAATAGTATTTAAGTATTTGTGTTTGTAACTTATTTCATTGCTTTGAAAATGGCGAAAGCCGAAACTAGTAAGCAGTTAGTTAATAAAAATAGTGAAAATTTACAATGTTTTTTATTTCAACCATTATTAAATATACAACATTTTCACAAAGTTAATTTGTCGACATTAAATTATATATTATTATTTTTATATAGTAAAACCTCTTTAATGACGGGCATTTTGTATGGTTATAATAACACTTGTCAAAAACTTCTTTATTTTGACGTTATATTTCCTGCTCTACTCTAGACTTCGTTCAACATAAGAAAAACACAGGGTATCATAAATTACGTCATCAATTTTACGCGAGAAAACAGCTGATTACATTGACGTACATAAGGGATTTAAATAATTGTTGATGCCAAACACACAAAATCATGTATTACAAATGCATTTTTACTCATTTTAGTACACGGTATACCTTACGTACGAGAAATAAATAATAATAACGGAAATAACCAAACAACATCGCACAATTCGTGTATTCCAAAACAAATCAAAGTAAATGATGACACTGAAATGCTTCACCTTTGGAGATCGAGCAAGTTTACTTTGCTCGATATGATCTAGTGTAAGTTATTCTGGACAAACGAACACTATTATATGAACTATATAGACACAAAAGAACGCCTAAAATGTTACTAGACTTGCTCTAATGTGATCTAAGCAGAAAAACGAACAAACCTTATTTATTCTTTTCTGCGCTCGCCAAACAATATGGCTCGTGCACCACACATTAGCAGATATTTTAAATATTGTAACAATGCTTGAGTTCAGGTATTATTAAAAATACCACACATTTTCAAATATGACAAAAATGCGGATATAGTAAATGTGTACAATTATGAAGAAAAGAAAAGTTTATTTTCCTAACCACAAAATTTCTTATCAAGGTTTTTTCCAAAATGTTTCCTTATTTTCAATTTAATATTTCATTACGTTGAAAATTGACGTAAAAGCTTATGCAATGTTGGGAATATTTAAATCCAAAATAACAAATAAATAGTAGATTTATGACAGTTAGTTTGAGAACCACTAAATGCCCGTATTTTATTAAAAACTTGAAATACAGTATTTTCTATTCATCTATGCACATGTACAAAGATAAAAGTAATAGGTATTCATATCTAAAAATTTCATTTGTTTTTATTTTACCAATATGAGTAGGTAGAAATGAAACAAATTTGTTTCATATTTTGAAATATGTAGGTATTTAACAAATAAAATACTCATGAAATTCAATTATCCGTATGTCGTTTTAAAGGTTAGACTTTGCTCTTTCAGTTAAAGTTTGATTAGTTTTGATGACTTTTTTTAATTCAAAGTTATAGCTTTGAAATCGGTCTTTTTTCTAAAGAACTTGATCGACTGTTCCAAATACGATGTTTGCTTAAGCATCCATCTATTCCTTGCCTCAGGCTATCGGCATTAAATATATTGACCGAACGGACTGGGTCTTTGTTGACTGTCATGTAGTTCTGAGATATTGTTTCATATTCTGTCATTGTTGATAACAAACAAAAATTAATGAAAAAATCATCATTCCTTGGCATATCTATAGACATCAGCTATTATGAAACACTACTGCCCTCTATCCTGTCAAACTTCAATCAAATGATGTTTGGATGAACCGTATCACATGTGAAACTATCAATTAATTGTTCTAAAGAGCCAGGGGGGCTATAGCCTTAAAGTCCCCATCCAGTAGTTTTGCCTCTGGCGGCAAAATTCCAACGCGGCGTAAATGTAACAGTCTTAACTCGAAATCTGCATGTATAAATGCTAGGTGCTATACAAAGTGTATATTCGTTGAGAATCGTGATGCCGATCGATGGACTGAAAACCGATAAATAAATATATATATCTATTTCACACAATTCTGTGTAAACTGTCTGTAACGTATTTGAACTACTCGTACCACGTACGTCTCTTGTTTTATCTTTGTCTGTTATATTTGAATATATTCACGTAAACTTATATGTGTTTTGTATCTACCAAATACAAGGAAAAAAATGAAAGGAATGAAACCGAAAATTAAATGTTTCACACTATCTGAACGAATAAAAATGTTGGATTTTGAAATCCTTTTCGATTATATCATACGCTCGTTTTAAACATTATTGGCAAGTTAATACTCGCGGGCTTTAGCAGAAAGACTGAATGCTCGAGGACATTTGCTTTTTTTTTAAAATGTTGTCGTTGCATTGTAATACTTGTAGTTAGATACTTTATTATTCATACCATATATTACTTGGAATCTACAATAGTATATTACTATACGAGTTTTATAAGACGATGTATTGTCACACGAGTTGTTTGGAGCGCAGCGAGGAGTGCTCCAAAGAAACAAGTGTGGCAATACGTTGTATGAAACGAGCATAATATACTATTTTTTATACTTTGCATCACTTATTTCATAGAAAGTTTAAAATTTCATTTATAAAAAATATCGAAATACAATCTAGGGATTTTTGTGAACTGCGGTCACAGTAGCAACAATGTATAATAAAACAATTTCTATGAACACAACACAACAGTAATTTGACAGAAGCAAAACAACAAACTTTCTTTTTAAATTTTCTTAATAATAATATTATAAAATATTTATCTGGCATGGAAATACTTAACAAATTGTATTAAATAAACATTTTAAGATATTTGAGGTTATAAATGACACGTCGTAGATGAGTAGTACTGCCTCTAAATAAAAAGTCACCAAAAACAATTTAACAATAGCTTCTATTGTTACACTGTTTTCAGTGTAACAATGATATTATTTTGAACGCAAAGTATAAAATAGTATATTGTGCAACTAGCGCGGAAGTATTCTAAGCGTGTTGCTCACTATGCTTTTCCTCCGATTACCATTTTTCAATAAATAAATAATCAAGAATATACAATATAAATATGGTTAACAGCCATTAATGCGCGTGCAGCCAGTACGGGAATGAAAATTCTTGGAAACTGCACATGCGCTTTGCTGCGAATTTATTCTTTCCCGCACAACGCCCATGCACATTGGGGCGCAGTTATCATTCCCACATCGCCTGCGCACGCATGAGGGTAACATGCGAAATTAAGCTAATTTCCTGTCAACTAACAGTATCGAAATGAGACAGTTCCATAGTAGGTAGTCGTAGGAAATAGTATATTATGCTCGTTTTGTACGACGTATTGTCACACTTGTTTCTTTGGAGCACTCCTCGTGTGACAATACATCGTGTTATAAAACTCGTTTAATAATATACTATTAAATTTGTACTATTATGGACAAATTAAAAATCTTGACCAAAATCGTCAAAAGAAAATGTATTATCTATTCATCCAACGATTCGCCTGTTCCAGAATCACGCTAGTAGATTTGTCAAGTTTGCCTAGAGAGATCAAGCGACAAAAAAAAGCATTTAGATGTTCGATGGGGCTCTAAATGACGTGACCCCACGTACATGCGGATGTAGCGGGACCACAGTTACGCCACTGACTTTAGTGCTTTTCTTCAGCCCCGCACAACCCTCTATTAAATGTTCTAACGTTTCACTTTCCCTGCCGCACCTTTGGAACATCTGCTCTTCCTTTTTTAACCAAAACTGATTTGCTCGCATTTGCACACTTAAACCTCGCAATTATTTTCATATCCTCTTGCTTCTTCCATCACTTCGTTAAGTATTTTACCCACAGCGTATTTATTAACCCAAATTTGAAATTGTATCTTTGTCTTTGCACATATCTAGTTTACTATTAGAAATTCAAAGACCTAAATAATTGAGAAAAGTACGATAAGTTGCTAATCTGATTGTTGCCAATAGAAATATTTATATAATAAATTAATTTCTTCTCTATCACTTCTCCACTGTAATTCTATTATTTCGCGCCTCTTTCAAATTTAGTTTCGGCATTTTATAAGATATTAGGCACATTCTTTTAACCAAATATTAATAATACAATATGATGGAAAAAATATCGTCTGGTACAGTGATTCTCAACCTTTCCTGACATGGGACGCTCCGAAGTTATATAAATCTTGTCTGCGGGTGTCTATATACATATACATACATATGTATCAATATAGAGGGAACACGATTTTTCTCGAAAAGGCGACGCGTAAGCAAGTTTGTATTATATTTTCATGCTTCGATCTTATAAAACTTCGCGACCCCCGACGAAGCTTTCACGATCCTCCAAGGTGCCGTGCCTCCCCGATTAAGAAACGCCGGTCTAGTAGACCCTGTGAAGTTATGTAACATAGAAACTGAACGCGGGTGTAGCAGTGTAAAAACCCTGTTAATTTTATATTTTGTAAGAATCTATTTTGTTAACTTAAGAAGATTGTTATCTTAACATGATGGTCAACCTTTCATTGTTACGGTCACAAGTACAACCTTGAGTTAAGTACCCTTAGACCATTAGAACTATTCAGTAAACTGCACAAAGAGAATACATAAATCAGGGAAAAGAATTACTTTAATGTAAAGTAATTCTTTTCTAACATCGGCTTCTAAAGCTAAACTATTAGAGGCCGATGTACCGACATATGTATTGATACTCTATTACCTGAGTACTGGGTATAAAAGCTTGGACCAAATTAACACTAGGCCCATTCCGTCATTTACAGTCATTCTGTGACATTCATTCGCTCAGACGTTCGGTAGAAATGTAGTTCTACCAAAGTACAACATAGAATTTAAAATGAAGAGAAATATAGAACTTAAAATAGATAAAATGTTAAGTGAAGATTATAAGAATTGTAACTACATGTAAGTAGATTAATTTTAGGTAAGATTTATTTTGTTATAATATGTAGTTTTCTTTTGTTAGTTTTTAAGTTGTGTTTTTATTAATAAATATATTAAAGCCATAAGATTGTTTAATATTGAATTGCCAATAATACCACTAGAGATTTTGATTAAAAGCTTTTCCTAATTTTTGCTACTAATAAATTAGGTGGTGGCAGCTGAACAGTTAAGTAAATACCTTGCATAGTTTAATTGTTAACTTATTATTTCCCCCCGTAATTACCACTTTTACAACTGGTACAGCGGTTGGAATTGTTGTTCTTAATTATTTATATAAATTATCTTTAACTCGTAGTTTTGCACTTTTTACCATTGGGTGAAATCGGTGGGATTGTTCTTTATAGATCTAAATTATTATTTCTTTAATCCCGTAAGATTGCTCGTCCACAACTGGTGTCACCGATGGGATTGTTTTTAATTAGTTATTTACAATATTTTTAAAGAGTAATTTTGCACTGTTACATTTTTGGCGGCACCGGGTGTGATAGTTGTTTTTATTCTATTATCTATCCTCCCGTAATGAATTTGATCTTCTACAATTGGTGCTCAGCGGTTGGGATACGAATACCAGTAGTTTTGCCGCTCATTATTATGCTACCATACGAGATAAAGATACTTTGTATTATTAATCTAAATTTATTGTCTTAGCGCAGAAAATAAGACACGTTTTTAAAATGCAAGCATTAGGTATTTGGGACCGATTACCCAGTTTTTCGGGTAACGGTGAATCAGTTGAAAATTTTATATCAACTTTAGAATATCTTTTCCAAATTTTTAAGTACCCTTTTGACAAGTGTGTATTGTTGGCAAAAATTAGTTTAAATGGCGAAGCAAGATTTTTTGTGGAAAATCATCCAATTTTAAATACGACTGAAAATTGGAATGAATTTAAAAAATTATTATTAAAAAGATTCAGTGCTATACCAGATTGTTTTACTGCTGAGCGACTGTTTTCTACCTGTGCTCAGCACACGTATGAAAAGGTCGAGGATTTTGCTTTACGATTGCGGACATTAGGTAGATATCTATACGAACGATCGGAAATAGAATTTGAAGAAGTAATAATTGATCAAATAATTGAAAGAAGATTATTGAGTCAATTTGTTGAAGGTGTTTTACCACAATTTAAAAAAGATTTATTGATTAAAAGATTAGAAACCTTTGATAGTGCAGTCGAATTTGCAAAACATGTAGAATATGTAGAACAACAAATAAGTAATTATCAAGTAAATTCATCAAATTTTAATTTAGAAAGTATTATTGAACTAGAAGTATCAAAAGCATTATGTAAATTGAGTCCAGAAAGTCAGTCTGATGAAAATATTCAAAATTTTAATAAAAATTCGACGAGTAGCAAATTTAATAATAGTAATAATAATAAAAATATTATGAAGAAATCTAGAAAGTGTAGATTTGATATTAGAGACCTTATGTGTTTTAATTGTGGGGAAAACGGCCATTTTAATAGAAATTGTCCTAATGTTTTACAGTCGTCAAGTAAAGTAAAGCAATCAAGGTTAGATAGAATTGATAATGATATGATTGTAGATCAAAATACTTTAATGTTAGTATCGAATGTAGAGTTACCAAATAAAGGGTCAAATAAATTTGATAGTATTGATAAATATAATGATTTAAGAATTAGTTGTAAAGATTGTGAGTCATTTGGTAATAGCGATACTAATGTTAGTAGTTTGAAAACAGATTTGACGGATGAATATAGCGACAGTAGATTTGAGGCTGACAGTACGAAAGTACTGCCGATGAAAAATATGACTACCGAAGTAAATAGATTAGAATATCAAGTTAATTATAATGATAATGTTTTATTTGAAAGAGATGAGGTAGAATCGTTACCGATAGAGGATACGAGTAGTTTTAACTTGACTGATCTTGTTTCAAGCCAATATAACTCGAATCAGCTCGGCATGGAAGACGGAGGTTCGATCCCTGCCGTGACTATTTCTACGGAAAAGTTCGAGGTTATTAAGCGCGTAGACAGTGCAGTAAGTGCGACTTTATCTCAAGAAGGTAAAGATGAGATAATTTCGGGAAATCTGGAAAACTTGGTGAAAATATCAGATCAAATTACAAACAAGAACGACGTGGAAAAACATAGCGAGGTAAATGACCAAGATTCAACTCCTATGGGTATTTCCAAGGTTTTGCCAGGAAACGGCGTATTTTGTTTGGATTCGGCGGATAATGATAATATTACGGTTATTGAGTTTAAGCTAGAGAATAGTAATAAAGTTTCAAGTGACGAAAGTGTAGTCAAAGAAAACAGAGTAGTTATTGCTAAAGACAGTCATGTTGATGATGTCAAAGTTAGGAAAGAATTAATTGAAACCGTACAATATTCTGATATTTTGATCAAGCCAGTACATTTAGAGAAAAACAATAATACAGCGATTAAACAGAAAGAACTTGTAAAGAAAACAGTAAAGAAAGCGGACACTGAAGTCAGTGTCCCATCTTGTAATATTGGTAGTTTTAAGATTTTGCAGGAAACATCAAAGAAATTACCATTAGAGATTACAGGACCTAACAACTCCAGGACGGAGACTGGAAAAACAAAATATGTAACGGATCTGAAACTCAGAGAGTGCTGGATACATGATTTTGTTGTAAATAAGAGCAGCATTGACCAGGAAGACCATGAGATGGATGGATACCTCCTGCGCATCTCTGGAAGACCTCCTGATTTCCGAGGAAAATCGAATTTTGGGACACGTTTTCCTGGATTTCATTAGGATCGTACGCTAGTAACAACCTAATTAATTAATGGAATTCAGAGCTGAGGAAACCAAACAAAGAATAAAAGAACTTGACAACAAAAGGAACATGTAACTAAAAATGAAGATATATAGAAAATAGTTTAGTAAGTATAACTCAAATTAACTGAACTTTGAAACTTTTTTTTTTGAGACATTAAAGTTTTTTATTTTTTGTGTTATTCAGAGTTACCTTCAGTAATGTCTAATGAAAGACAAAGTATTAAAATAAATAGTTAGTTAAAATTTTTAGTTACACTTTTTTTTTTGAAAATCGGATACCGGGACATGAAATTAGTTATGTACCCAGGAAGTTGGCCCTCCTATCCGTAGGTAGCCAACCTATGTTTTGGATCATGATTCGAGCAAATTTATGTAATATTATGAATAGGATTTTATTTGGATAAAATGTTTAGTTTATATGCTCAATTCCATTCAAAACCTAGGTGTATTAAGTCTTAAATTATATAATAGTAGGTAATAAGCATAATAGTAAGATTGACATAATTTTTTAAAGATAATTATTAACTTTTTTTTTTAATTTTAAAACTTAACCCTTATAAAGTAAACCAGATATGTCGTATGAACTGTGTACTGTTTCCTTATTGTTATTGCTACAGCTACATCTCCGAGATATGACAACCACGGTAATCGAGATAACTGCAGTCGAATTACCAAGGGGGCAGGCATCCTATTCAGCTACAAGGATCATTGGCAATACTTCTGAGGTGATTCCACAAAAGTTCTAGTCCAGCTTAAGCGTCAGAAACTGAGCAGTAGCGAGAAAATTCCCGTCAAGGAAGAAAAATTTATCGGCACCACCGTCGAGTGGTAAGGATCGAAAGTAGCCAGGACTACCGTCGAGGACTAAAGATGAACCGAACACCCATAAGCCTTTGACCTGTCAACAAATAGGCGCCGCCCCTGGAATATCCTGCTATCTTCGAATTTCCGACTTGTCCCATTGCTGTTGGTTTGCCATACTCGCCTTTTTGAGCCAAGTTATACTTGTGAAGTACTACGTATAACTTGACTTTAAGGGGGGAAGAGTTGTAGCAGTGTAAAAACCCTGTTAATTTTATATTTTGTAAGAATCTATTTTGTTAACTTAAGAAGATTGTTATCTTAACATGATGGTCAACCTTTCATTGTTACGGTCACAAGTACAACCTTGAGTTAAGTACCCTTAGACCATTAGAACTATTCAGTAAACTGCACAAAGAGAATACATAAATCAGGGAAAAGAATTACTTTAATGTAAAGTAATTCTTTTCTAACATCGGCTTCTAAAGCTAAACTATTAGAGGCCGATGTACCGACATATGTATTGATACTCTATTACCTGAGTACTGGGTATAAAAGCTTGGACCAAATTAACACTAGGCCCATTCCGTCATTTACAGTCATTCTGTGACATTCATTCGCTCAGACGTTCGGTAGAAATGTAGTTCTACCAAAGTACAACATAGAATTTAAAATGAAGAGAAATATAGAACTTAAAATAGATAAAATGTTAAGTGAAGATTATAAGAATTGTAACTACATGTAAGTAGATTAATTTTAGGTAAGATTTATTTTGTTATAATATGTAGTTTTCTTTTGTTAGTTTTTAAGTTGTGTTTTTATTAATAAATATATTAAAGCCATAAGATTGTTTAATATTGAATTGCCAATAATACCACTAGAGATTTTGATTAAAAGCTTTTCCTAATTTTTGCTACTAATAAATTAGGTGGTGGCAGCTGAACAGTTAAGTAAATACCTTGCATAGTTTAATTGTTAACTTATTATTTCCCCCCGTAATTACCACTTTTACAACTGGTACAGCGGTTGGAATTGTTGTTCTTAATTATTTATATAAATTATCTTTAACTCGTAGTTTTGCACTTTTTACCATTGGGTGAAATCGGTGGGATTGTTCTTTATAGATCTAAATTATTATTTCTTTAATCCCGTAAGATTGCTCGTCCACAACTGGTGTCACCGATGGGATTGTTTTTAATTAGTTATTTACAATATTTTTAAAGAGTAATTTTGCACTGTTACATTTTTGGCGGCACCGGGTGTGATAGTTGTTTTTATTCTATTATCTATCCTCCCGTAATGAATTTGATCTTCTACACGGGCAACTTGTTATAAAGCCAACACTTCCGTAGACGGGATGACGGGAAGCTGCCCGTTTGAGTAGTGTGGGTTGCTTACTTCAATGTTTTGTCGACAAGAATTGCAAGTAAAAATATATATTTTTTTAATACTGTAAACTATAAATTTTAATAGAAATGAAACAAATTTCATAAATAGTATTAAAGTAACCTGAATTTGTTAGTATACATTTTCATATGACTTGTAAGTTTTTTATTACAAACATTTGAAGATTTTATTCTATGATAAATTAAATTTTATTTGACAATTGATCTGTTATAAAATGTCTGTTCGTAGAGCCTTTTCTAACTGTTTATTAACGTCATACGCAAGCGCATAGCTTGGTGGAGTAAAATATCTCTGCGAACTAAGATAACAATAAGCTCTCCTAGCGGTAGCTTGACAAAACTAATATAAATTAGACTACTTGCTATACTCAAGGGGCCAAAACCCTCTTCCGTCTCCTCAGGGTCTTGGCTTCATATAAACAGTACTAAGGCATAGATCATGCCTGTGTCTATATTAAATGACGTCAATGAGTAAACCTTAAATTCTATTTTAAAATATGGTAAGTTGGCAATTATGTGCTGTTCATTGTTTTTGAACATTTTCTTTTGTTGCTTTAGATTATAATATGTATTTTTTAATAATTATAATACAAATACAACTTTTAACTTACTTTTAAGAAAACCAAAAATTACAAAAACAAAATAAAATGACAGATTTTTTTGTTAAAATTACAAATATGTATACATATATACATACGTATAGTCCGTCGAAGCAAACAAAGTCCCTGGGTAGGCGTGTCTTAGCGCTCTATGCATTTCAAGTACACTCAACGGCATATTACACTCGCGCAAAATTCTATATATGTGTGAATTATTATATATATAAATATTAATAATAGTTATAAATACAAATCAATTTTGAGTTATAAATTCAAATCAACTTGAATTATATCAAACACAAATACTAAAGCACTAATTATACAAATGAAGCGTAAAATCAGTTCTGCATCAGACTATACACATTCTCTAAGGTGATTCCTAATTGGTCAGACGGAAACCCGCCTAAAATTTTTCAAATTAGTTCACATTTCTTGCGGGGTTCTTGTTTGCTTCGTGTCACTATATGTAAAATTATGTAAGTGTTAAGTCGTTTGTAAAATAAGTTGGATTGTTTTTTTATGTTTTGTAACACTTGAATAATGTTTTTGTTGCTTAAGCTTCTTGCACTCCCGTAAATGTACTCTTTTCTAACATAAATAAAATGTACATATTTTTCAACATTATATTTATAGTGTTTGAATATAGCGACTTACGGTTATAACGACCGAATTTTATTGGTCCCTTCAACGTCATTATAAATGATATCCACTGTATAGGTTTGTTGGGAATATAACCTCAAGTTCGGACGTCAAATGTCATTTACCGCAGAGTGATATTGCCATCCTAATTTAAAAATAAATAAATTCCATGGCTACCTGAACGACTTTTTTTTTCCATATATTGCACAATGATTAATTATTAATAAGAATAAATCATTATTCCCGTTTGCTTTACTGTTAATAAATATTATTTAAATATTCATTGAATGTAATAAAATTAAAATATTTACATCCACACAATATTAATTTAAGTATTAATAACGTAATATGAAATTTAAATAAAGTAATAATTACTGTTTTTTTTTTCAAACTAGGCAAAAATGTTACACGGCGTGTTACATTACGCGGTACATTACAGAATCGGCTCGCTAATCTGGACACAGCTTAAGAATGCACATCTTAAATCAGTTTTTTGAGTTCGTTTTTAGTAAGCAACTTTGAATATTGTTTGACATTATCAAAACCTGTATTTAAATTAGCAAAAAATACAAACTTGTAATAAAAACAGTTGAGTTGAAAACAGTATTATTTTTAGTTGTGATTCGAGGTTTTTCTTTCATTCTATGTGGCTCTTTTGACATTAATGTTTGGCCAACTCTAATTAAATATTTGATAAATTGACAGTGTATATATTTGGCAATTAAATTTGCTAAAAACAGTGTAAATATAATTTTAAACTGACTATTGTAACGTCCAAACGGAAGTCTGGTGTTAACAATTTATCATATTTTGGCTTATCAAAACAACAGGAAGAATGTCTAAAGTTTTAAATTGTGAAATGTTAGTGCAAGTAATATGCCGTTAAGATATTACAACAATTTTAATAATTAATCATGTGTTTAGTATACCATTAATTATAAATTCTTGCAGAATAAATTTAAATATAGTAACGGCATTTATTTTTAAATAATACATGTTTATTATTAGCTTATAAACGGCCCACATTAGACTCATTGAGCTATGCTGATCATTATTGTATTCCTACTGTATTGGACATGAGTTTCTTCACGCAGGAAGTCAAAGTCCAAATCTATAACTCCCACGGTGACCCAATACTGCCTGGAAGCAGTGATAAATGCGTCGATGACGTTTCGCTCTATTTTTCTTTTTACTTTGCCTATTCGAATGAAGTTGATGTGATAAAAATTGGTGTGAAGTGTGACTTTTCACACTTTTCAGGTATCTAATAAATGGTAGAGGCCCATTTGAAAGTCCAAATGTTATTAGGTATCAAAATCCTAGTCCAGAAGCTGAGTAAATTACGTCAATAATACCAAATCGTAGTTCAGAAGCAGTGTAAATTATGCAAGAACCCATTAATTTCGAAACGTGGTCCAGAATTCGAGTCTGTTATACCAAATATGCGTTCGGCATAACTGTGCAGTGTTAACTCAGTGGCGTGCAAGTTTTTTGTCACGTGACCACTTTACAAGAAACTCAAAGAACGTTTTGTTCAGATTGTGCAATTATTCTTGTTATTCTAACCATTTTTTTTTTATAGACAAGTAAATTATGTGTGTTTGATTACATGAAGTCTGTCTGCTGCTACTTGTTTTGTACGATAATATAAAAATGACACATGAAGGTTTTGGGATGTTTTTAAGTAATATAAAAGAAATTTTATTTGACGAGGAAAACAATTTTCGAAACCAGAAAATATTTCGGAAAAAGTGTTTGAATATGCAGAGTGTACCTACTGTTCCAAACATGACTACAAATCAATTTAAAGTATATTTCCGCTTGTAACCAGAAAATTTTGAGTCTTTTTGATGTTCCATCATAAGGTTCATGTCTGTACTATTTATTTTGCAAATGCTACAGGCATAAACAATGATATCTTGTTTGTTTTCACTCATATTGTTTTGTAGAAATAATAACTTATTTTTTTACCGCGAAAAAACAATATTGCACAGATTGCCGCACAATCTGAACTTGTGACGACTGTGCAACACAAACTGCACTGCACGATATTTGCCGAACGATCTTCGTGCGGCACAGAGCACACAGAAACTTTATGCGGAACGTTTCTTGTGTAAATTATATAGAATGTATAGATTATTAGCTTATGCCGAACGCACCATCAAATAATACCAAATCTTAGTCCGGAAAAATTATGTGAGACAGGAGAAGACATTCAAGTCTTCTTCATTATACTTTCCTCAGCACTATGGATTTTCTTGCGTAGTATTAATGTAAAAATTATAATGTGAAACACAATATTTCCTTCAAACTGTCAATGCTATTCCACTTCCAACAAAACTTTTGAAACTATCTCCTATTTTGTTTAACGTATCGAAACTTTCTCAGACCTACCAATTTTACGTTATTTTAATGCTATACCGTTTTACTTTTTGCTACATTTATAATAATTTTGATTAAAATTTGCTCCTGTAAATAAAAACTATACTGGCATTAAATTAAATATAAACTATAATCTATCATCATTCTATATTTATAAATTGGTTATTATAACCAAACTTTTATCTGTCACATCAAATTGTTAAGTTAGTAGTGACAATAACAAAAGACAGAAGGCGTTGAAATCCTCTCTCTGACGCTAATACTTCAGAAAGAAGTTTTATAAGCTTGAAAGTGTAGTGAAAATTAATATGCAAAAACAGCCTTTACGCTAACACACTAGCATACCTACATAAGATTCGAATACCAACTGTTTTTATTATTATTTAATTTCAATTGAAAAGAAAGGAAGTTGATGAATAATCCATTTTTTCAACACAAAAATATAAGCTGTTCACTTTTGTAAGAACACACTAAGTCTGGTTATTTTGGTTACTTTTATGGTGTGTTACTGACTTTAAATGTCAATTAAAAATATTCCTTACGCTGTAAAACCGACTTTATGTTGATACGGTTATGATTAGAGATGGGTTGTTTATGAATGAACCGGCTCACTGAGCCGGCTCAGTACACTGACCGAAGTGACACGGTTCACCAAATTGAAATGAGCCGACTCACGGCTCACTGTATAGTTTCAAGTTTCAAGGCTACGATTGGTCGGGCGATTGTGAGAAGTGACCGGAGTGATCCGGATCTGGATCGATGTCATGTTGAACTTCGCGAGAACTCGACTTGTAATGTAATATCATAAAGTGTATTTTGTCATCAATTTGTAGGGCAGTTTATTTAAATAACTAATAGGCTTAGTCTGTATTTTCTTACAACCATACTATATAAAAATATTAAAAATATTGCCCAAATCCCAGATTTCCGATTTATAAAGGCAATAAACATCGCCATAAACTTAACACATCTGGTTTAAAATACAGTAGCTACAGTAGCTAGTGAATTGTTTGTTTCAAAAATGTTAGATAAGAGCCGGGGCTAAGCGACGTTCTACCTACGAGCGAACGACCGACAACTGACTGACCTGTATATCGGGATCATGTTTACAGTTCATATATTACAAGAACCGGCTCTAAGCAAGAGCCGGCTCTAAGCGACGTTCTACCTACGACCGAACGTCCGACCGACCTGTGCCTCGGGACCATGTTTACAGTTCAAATATTGCAAGAACCGGGTCGAAGCAAGAGCCGGCTCTAAGCGACGTTCAACCTGCTACCGAACGACCGACCGACCTGTGTCTCGGGATCATGTTTACAGTTCATATATTGCAAGAACCGGCTCTAAGCAAGAGCCGGCTCTAAGCGACGTTCTACCTACGAACTAACGACCGACCTGTGTCTCGGAAACATGTTTACTTAATCGGATCACTGAGCCGGTCAATGAACCGGCTCAACAAACTGAACGACCTCCACTGATCCGGTTCCGCAAACTGAGCCGAAATTCCCATCTCTAGTTATGATCATTATAATTGAGATAACATTTTTCATTATGACATGTGTCAAATGGACATTTTAAAAGAGTGACATTTTTTAATACCATCATGACTAAAGCTTCAAAGGTGCAAACTATTGAGAAGAAAATTCCCTCTTAGTTTGTTCTTACAAAAGTGAACAGCTTATATATTTTCCGAAAATATAATTTTATAAAAACATTCCTCATTAAATCTTTAAACTGCTGACGCACCAATGATGAATCAGTAATTGAAAGAATCAAGATTCCAACGAAACTGTCGACAGTTGTCCAAACAAATCAATATTTTGGCCACGTAACACGAAATAAATTCAACTTGGACAAATCTCTCATTTAAGGCAAGTTGGAAGGAAAATGCCCTAGAGAAAGACCTCCGAAAGGATGGGTGAGCTTGTTTTTTACAAAAAATTTTTTTAGAATTGTATTTTGAATTTAAAAAATTTATAAAAACTAAATTTAATAGGGGAAGCCGGGTCATAACGGGCTCCTGGCGTATAACGGGCTCCCCTCTTTTTGGCTGTTAAAGCATGCCTTCGCTAGTATCTTTCGAGAGTGGTTGTATGACTGAGAGCTAGCGTTTACATTTTGTAAATTGGTGAAACGTGTTTTTTGCTATGTTGATATATTTTTTCCACATATCCAGACGTTGATTGCTTCAGTGCAGAGCATGTGGCAAGTGGGCACATTGTTCTTGCGCTGGAGAAGATGATAACGATGAGGAATGCACTCACGTGTGTTCATTCTGCGTCAGATTTTAGCTGATGGCCTATTATACCCCGCCCGTGTTCATTCTGCCCCGACACCGGGGCAAGATGAGCACAAGGAAGCGTTTTTTTTACTCTCTGCCCCGGCTTCCCCAACTAATTTACAGTAAACATTTTAATATTGGGTGCCATGACATTTGAGCTTTATTGAGAACTCACACGCTCGAATACGCTGTCTAGTTGTCAAATTTAGTACTAGATAATCTAGTACTGTTTGAATTTATTACGTATGTTTTAATGCTGAATTTTTGTTAGAATATCGACAGAAGTTGTGAAAAACTATAAACGCAGAACAAATTGTAGTGTTTTTGGCTGACATTCAAGACAAGACAAAGACAGGTATCTGTGTCGAAATAGAGTAGATTCAAATAGAAAAGAGTATATGACTGTTACAAAATTGCGCAAACAAGATAACGCCAGTGGCGGAGACAAATAAATTATTTTTAAACCAAATGGGACAATTAAATAATATTTTTTATTGAATTAGTTAAGGAACGATTTAAAAGCTATATATTTAAAATATAAATAAAATGCTGTTTAATATAAATATGCCAGTCATAAATGACAAAAGGCAAATTAATTATAAATAGAAAAATAAATATGCCGACCAGACGGGGAAAAATATATATAGTGCAGTTATTTAGCTTATACTGGTATAAAGTTCAATACAATCATATAAAATATGTCAAAAAAGAATACAAAATTTATAATACAAAACAAAAGCTTAAATTTGTTAAACAACTGTCAGTCGCTATCTAAACAGTCGACCCCACTGATATTTCCGTCACTCTCATATGACACACCTGTGTCCGAATCACCAGAGTTCACTCTAAATACAAATTCATCGAGTGCGTTATCCTTTAGAAACTAACACCAGATTCTTCAATTTTGTTCCAAAGTGCCTTCAAGGTGGGCGTTATTTTTTCAATAATGTGAAAATCATGTACAGTAGTGCGAACTGTTTGTTCTTCACCCTCGCGTACACTACTTTTTCGACTAACACGAGCTCTTTTTTTGTGTGGTGTGGCAAAAGAGGAAGAGTGGCCTAAAAGAAAATTTTAGATTAAAAAAACAGAATAAAAAAAAAAAACAATTATTAAATAATTACCTTCTTCTACAAATTTTGTCTCTCTTGAAATTCGGTCATATGTACTCTTAGAGATGTCAGTTGCAGCAATCACTCGTTCCCGGAAATTTGTTACAGGAATTTTGAAGTTTTTCAGATTAGCTTCCTACTTCATGAACTGCATAACATTATTAATAATTTCGCGGCTCTAGCTATGAAGCACTTGTCCTTTACGTCTCACTAATTGCTTCTGCATTTTGTAAAACACTGTTTTTAAAATCAAAACATAAATTAATTTCATAACCTCAACTTATCCTACTGTTCTATTGCCAAATATGTATTTTCTACTTACGTCGTCTTTCAGTAACAAATAATTCGTATTAAAAAATACGATTTTAGATTGTAGATGTATTAATAGTTAATAATATAGATATTTTATATAAACATATTGAAAGCTCCTAACTCATATAATACTTCTACGGCTATGAGTGGCTATGAGTTACAAACCTAACACCCCTATTATAAGTAAATTAGATCCGTCCAGACGAAAAATTGTTTCTGCACACTTTTATTGATGTACTCAACTCTATTTGAATCGACTCTACTTTAATTTGATGCCCAGTTTCTGTTATACACTTCGATACATGTGTAGCGCTTAAAAATTAAAAATGTCGCAAATATTTACACGCATTTTAATAAAATAAATATATAATGTGCTTAAATTAACCTGTTCGCTATCAGCAAATTGACAGCTGAATACTAGAGTCAACAGCCATATTGCCTTGGACCACTGCACCGCCACCGGTAATGTCACTTCTCAATAGTAAACAATGGCATCATAGCACACTATTTTTAATATGTTGATTTCAGTAGATAAAATAAATATAAAAATTAAATATTTAATGTGACTGAGGATTAAATTTAGTTTTAATGAATTTATTAAATTCAGAATAAAATTCTGAACAATTTTTATATTTAAATTTTTTCTGTAACCAACGAGGAAGCAGGAAATCGTATTATATGTTTTTACATGTTAAATCGCTATATGTACCTGGTCAATTTAACACCCTATACACCTACAGTCAGTGGTGTATTCGACTCGGAACGTTCCGGAACAACGAACTTTTTTGTAGAGGCGGACCGCATTTCGGAATAAAAGCATTAAATATATACACCTAATACTATGAAACAATGGAATAATCAAAGAGGAAAGAGAAATAATATCTATTTTACCTGTTTCTACTAAAAATATTATACGCTTTTGCACTTGTTGTCCCCTCTTCAAAACGAAACTCTTGTCGAGGAGCACCAAGATCAGGTTATACCAAGTTATAGTACGTCCCGTACTTATGTATGGCTCCGAAACATAAGGTCCATGTCCCACAAAGCTAGATCGACAACACCTCATAGTTTTCGAAAATAAAATATTACGCAGAATCTTTGGTCCCATTGAAATTAATGGTGAATGGAGAATCCGTAAGAACAAAGATATGCAACAACAGTACACAAGGCCAAGTATCACCCAAGAACTCAGAGGCAGACGATTACAGTGGATATGACACGTTATGAGGATGAGGGCGGACAGAATGGTTAGGAAGATATGGGAAGGAAGATTGAATACCCGTCTACCAGTGGGAAGCCCTCGCAAGAGATGGAGAGATCAGCAACCGAAGATCTAACAAGTATTGGTATACAGGCTACTTGGCAAGACTTGACAATGAATAGATCGAGATGGAGGGCTTATGTGAGTGAGGCCAAAAGTCAACCTGACTGATAGTGCCCAAAGAAGAAGAAAAAGAAGAATCTTTAAAATTAATCTTCTTTAAAAAATATATTTTATTTATTTTTTGATAGTTTTTAGGGTTTTATAGGTATGACCAAAAAACTCTTATACCATCATTTTGTCGTCTGTCTGTCTATCTGTCTGTTCGGTAAAAATTGTAGCCAAACGGCTAAACCTAGAGAGTTGAAATTTGGCATGCTTATACAACTCTTTGACTCGCACATACGAAAAATACTAAAACATCTAAAAAACCTATCCTCCTAAAAATATAAACAAATATATGCTCATCGAAAAAAAAATATTTTTTTTTAAATTCTGAGTAGGGTATCAAATGAAAGCCCTTAGTACGTGGATTAACGATCAAAATTTTATTTTTACAAAAAATTATTTTGACGTGATTTTTGTAAAAATTGTGCAAAACAAATTTTTTGTCCCACACCCTGTAGCCCAGATGGTTTAAACTAAAAATCTGAAAAAATTCTAAGTAATGTAATGTGTTTTTGGAAAATAACGCATATTTTGTGTTTTTTGCTTGACCATGTAAAATATTTAATAACTTATGTAACAAAGTAAATCAGCATGCTTTCATGGTGTAATGATTAGCGGTCTCGCGTTCTAATTTGCAAACTAGGGTTCCGGTCTCGAGACAATTTAATTTTTTGTTTTTTTTTTGCATTTTTATTTTGTTTAAATTATTTTTTCAAAATTCTAGTTATATTTGGGCAAATGTTGCATTTAATTTTTAAAATCGTAAATTTAATAACCAGTGGAAACTGTTGAATAACCAGCTGAAATTGAATACACGAAATCAGACGGGCGGAGTTACAACTTAAAACAACCAATGGAAGCCATAGGCGCAATTTTCAAATTCATAATGAACCTTGCTATATAAAAAAAATACTGCACATATTTAGAAACCTAAATAATGGTATTAGGCATTCGAATTAAAATTAACAAAAAAAAATATTTTAACATAAAATTTGTTTTGGCATCCCAAATAATCATCATTCACTTACTTAATACCTGCGAAACACTGAAATGTGTGAAAATTCAGACTTCACATCAATTTTTTTACTTTTGAAATTTTCATCTAATAAATACTGAACAAGTATTCTCCATCTTTGACTTATTTATTTTACAAATAAAAAATCGTCGGTAACTATTTGTAGTTATACTCTATCTCAGAAAGACTGATAAAAAGATATAAAAAGTTATTGTTTTTTCACACGGAAGCTGCAAAACAAAAGCGACAAAATAAGAATAGTTCGAAACGAAATATTGTTAAAAACAACCGAGTGTGCCGCACTTATTATATGGGAATACGAACTAGGGTTAAACACAATAGACCATTAAAATTTGACCCTAAAATTTTGAGGAAAAATATGGTCACAGGGGTGTGTTTAAGGATATGATAAATATGGTCACAGACGTGCGTTTAATAAAATGATAAATAGTAATATAGAAATACACAAAACTAATTTAAACGTGTTTAAAATGTGCACGCCACTGGTAACTGCTTGACGAAATGATTTTGTACTATCAGTTTTTCTGAGATAGAGTATAATCGGCGAGAGTTCTGGTACTTTTTTTTTAATCAATACACCACTGCATGCTGTCTATTAAAAACGATATGTTAATGTATTAATTTTTTGGTAATCCGAAACAATCTGAATCAACATTCCAAATTTCATTAAAGCTGGCTTAATTTAAAATTTGACAGTATCATGCAGATTTATATTTATCACAATTTCCATATGTTGCTCTCAAAACACATTTTACTAGATTAAAATTAATTTTTTACTCTTATCAATTTACAGAAAAAAATTCTTGTCTATGGATAATTTATTTTTTGTTTACAAATCATTGAATTACCTTCAACGTGGGTAAACAGATATGGAACCTTGCAAAAACTGTTATGTCAAACTTATCTGTAAAATTTCAAAAAAACTTAGATAAGATTTTTTTTACAGGCGGATTTACAGTCTCGAGCACACAGACACCAACATGTGAGAAGAACACATTCTGATCTAGGAGGCCAGAGATTATTACAGTGGGAAGCAAGAGCATCATATCGTCGAATGATGTCTTCACCATCACCTTTAAAATCAAGACCACAACAGAGGTTAAGTCCCAGACGTAAACCACCTGATGCGCCAGGTGGTGTACAACTACGAGGACCATTAAGAAGGGGTAGAACACAACTGAGAAGATCGCTCAGTCAACCTCTGGATATTGACAAGTTGTCGCCATTGATGCGTACCAAAACTGCAGGTAAGCACATCTATTTTTTACACCATGTGGCGTTTTGAAACTGTTATTTATGCAACAAGAAATAAAGAAATGAAAGTCATTATCTACTTATGATAATTTAAAAAATGTATGTGAAGTGTGAATTTTTACACATTTCAGGGTTTTGTAGTTATTTAATAAGTGTAAGAAACTTACAAAATGCTGTATGTCTAAGAATATTTGGTTAATGTTCCGTATAGTCCCACCAATGAGGTAGTATAACATAGAGACTGAACGAGGACGAGTTGTTATGAAGCCAGCACCTCTTTTGGCGGAGAATTGGAGGTTGCCTCTAGGAGTTGTACAGTTTGCATACATCAATGTTTTGCCGATAAGAATTGAAAGTAAAAATATATTTTTTTAATACTGTAAACTGCAAATTTTAAAAATAAATTTCATAAATAATATTAAATTAACCTGAATTTCTTAGTATATATTTAAGATAATTAGTAGGTTTCTAAATTACATACATTTAAAATACAATATGATCGAAAAGCTTAGTAGGCCATGAATTTAAAATGTTAAGTGAACAATTCTGTTAATATAAAAATAAATGAATTTCATGTATATCTAGACACCTTTTTTCTCGATCATATTGTATAGCAATGCTTCGGGCACTTTCTAAATTTTAAACGGGCATATATTACATCATTTATTCCATGATAAATTAAAATTTATCTGACAAATTATAAAGATTTATATCTATAATCAATGCTAGGTAAAATACTTTTCTGATGTATTCGAAGTACTGAATACAAATATTTGTTTAAGGAAAAACTATATGTTACATTTTAATTAAACATAACTTTTAGTATTTAAAATACTACGTAGTTGAAATACAGTTCGCAGTTCTTTAAATGCAATTTACGGCAATATTATTAAAAATTGAAAGATGATAAAAGGTAAAATAGAAAAATAGAAAAAATAACACAACAAAACAATCATAAACAGAAGACAGCTTTCGTCTCCGCAGTGTCTTGGCTTCATAACAAACAATGCTAAGGCATAGAGCGTACTGTGTCTATTTATATGACGTCAATGAGTTCCACCAACACTACCTATTTAGAGAGAAAGCGCACACTAGTTAGAATGAGATTTGGCCTTGGCGAAGCGCCACCCGTTTCTTTCAAAACATAACATTTACGATTCAATATTATTATGTTTTCCAAAATTTTTATTCAAACCTGAAATAAAAAATTATTTGATGTGTTTGTTAACATTGAGCTCGTATTTAAAATTTCAGTATTTATACGGATAAATTCACATTTAAATGATTTCAAGGCTCAAATTTCATACACATACCCACTAGAGCAGCGTTTCTCAACCGGGGGGCCGCGAAGTCATACAAGATCAAAACATGAAAATATTATAAAAATGCACTCAATCTTGCAAGTTATAAATTTTATTTATATTTATAAATACGAGTATCTTATATTTATATTTATAAAAATATACCTTTCATAACATAAATAAAATTATTTGAAAACTAATTTAAACTACAAGCTATTTCAAACGTTTAAGTTGTCACTAGCTATCTTTATAATGAGTAAATGGGCTTTTACTAAACAAAATGATGACAAGCTACTGACGATAGGCTTTTACTAAACAAAATGATGACTGATTAAATCTTTAAAAATTGCTAGATTTGAAAATCTAGTTCCGCTTTAACCAAAGAAACAGACTATAAGTAGACTATATCAAGGTCAAATAAATTGTATGTGTCGGTTGATGGGTTTCTCTGACAATGGTTCGCGTTGGAGGTACTTCAAGTATTTTCAAGTTGTACTTTGAAGTAGGTACGACTTGAAAGTGCAATATTTTTTATTATATAATTTTTTAATTGCTCTTTGAGCTTCAGATAACTCATGAGTGAGGATGCGAATGTGTTTAAATTAAAATAGAAGGCACATTGAATACTTGTAAATAAAAATACATTACTTTCAAGTCATTATAGGGAATATAATCGTCATTTAAAAATATCACAGTTTTTGTCAACCGTAAAAGATATTAAAAAACGTTTAAGTAAAAGTTGTTGAAAAACTCTATTTAAAGATATCCAATATGACAAACGTTCCCATTTAAAAATTCGAAATTGTCCTTGATATCCAGTGCTTCCGGGTTTTTGATAAATGTTGAAGATGTTGAAGATTTTGAAACTTGATAGATGTATATAAATCCTAAGTTTTTATCTGTTTTTAATGAGACTTATAGCATACATATTTTGAAAAACATTCCTTTTATAAAGAGTCCCAAAAATATCAGTTATATTCCGACGTATCGTCATGTTAGAAACGCGTATTTATCTGTCAAGTACAGATACATAAATGCATGCTATTGGTTCTTCACTCATACGGCCACGCCTTCTCGTTTCTAACGTTACAATATACTATATTCCAAACATACAGGTTCTAATTTAAGCTGGTGGGATCATACGTAACATTAACCAATTTTTGAAACTAAATTTGAATAATCTGCGAAAATTTCATCACAATAAAATTTAAATTAAAAAATCCCAGCGATTTTTCTCTACATTTGCTTCTTATCTAAGTTTTCATTAAATAAATAAGAAATATATTAATATATAGCTTCATTTTTTCAATTTAAAAAACGTGTTTTTCACTATTAACATGTGTTATTTGATTTATAAGTATTTCACTCCTAAAAATGATTTGTTCTCGTTTGGTACCTTAAAAATAAAAAACTTAACTAATTCAAACGATAGGTTGAATCAGTAGGCGCTCCGTAATAGGCTCCTTACACACATGAACTTTATTCGTAGCGGTTAATTTTTTTTTTATCATATTTCTAATTTCAAAAAAAACATATACTACCTTCACTATAAATACAAAAATATTAATAGCCATAATTTAGCCACTAATTAAAAAAATGAAGGAACAACAATAGAAAATAAAAATCCGCATATTTTGGGGCTCATTGCCATATTTGACACTTCTGTAATGTTTGACAACACTGCCCCCATTTCCCATAAGAGCAATACTGCATTATTTTTATTTATTTATTTATTGCTTTTACATCGGCCTATTTCTGCAACGAGACTAATCGCCGATGCCAGGGGGCGAGCTCCTACACCTGGATGAGGTGTGAATGATTGTGAAATGAGAGTAAAGTAAACATATTATTCTCGCCCGAATAATATCACCGACGGAGAATCGAACTACCAACCACACAATCCAGACTTTACTCACCAGTCCAAACTGCTGCGATTTAATGCGCTCGGCCACTCCGTCGGCCGAGCCGAAATAGATTCTAAAGTTTGGACGAACTATAGCAGTGGTCTTCAAACTTTTTAGAGTCATGGAACCCTTTACAGTCTAACAATATTCCGTGGAACCCTAAAAAATACCTTAGGTAAACCCAAAATTTGAAAAAAAAAAAATTGGAAATACAGTATATTTTGTTAAGTTTTGCTCTCATCCAAAATATAAGTGATGAGCAAGAAAAAAGGTCCTCACCTCTAAAATCCAAATGATGAGCAAAAAAAAAAGTCCTCACCTCCAAAATCCAAGTAACGAGCAAAAAAAAGGTCTGCACCTCTAAACTACGCGAGGGGGAAAAAGTATAAGTTGACGCTCAAGTAATTTGTATTAAGTTCTAGAAAAAGCTCGTGGAACCCTTGAGGACCTTGTGTGGAACCCCAGGGTTCCATAGAACATAGTTTGAATATCGCTGAACTATAGTTATAAAATCATAAAAACAAATATTAAATAATAACTAAACAAAATTTGGTAAAACTGCGAAATAAGTTAAATTAAGCATATTTGTTTAATTCCTAATATGCATATTTATATGGAACATATATAGTACAAAATATATATATATATATTTTTTTTTTTCCTGATGACAGTTTTGACTGATGATATTTGACATAATTACGAATTATGTATATTTGTTTTAATACCTTAGTACACTTTGGTTGAGGCTAATTGTACTTTTTATGACAGTATATTGTACTTAAAAACAGCTAAAAATGTGTAAATTCACTAACTTTTATAGAATAAACAATGTTTACCTTTCCTCCATTTTCTAGCAGCACCAATAAAAAGAATTGACCTGTATGTCTCCACTGTGATAAATAAAGCCACTGCACTGCAATCCCTTATATTTAGTTTCAATTTAAAAATTAGTGGGCGGTAAGGAAATTTTACCCTCACAAAAGTTACAGAAGTGGGCGCTAACTTTTAAAAGGTTGGGAACACAAATTAACTTTTAATGTTACTGATGAAGTTTTCCTTGATGTCTCTGTTTTTAAAGGTCTTCCAGAATTAAACATGTGTTGAATAAAATTCAGTAGCTAATAATTAAGTCAAAAATATTTGTTTCGCTACTGTTAATATCTAATCAATTTTTATTAGCAATATATTTTATTATTGTGTTCAATAAAGATTCAATTTATTACTGTTACAGGTTTACGTTTAGGTAACAACGTATTAAGTGAAGATGAACATGATGGTCGTGTGGGTACATCAGACGATGAGATGATGTCTGATTCTGAATCTTCAATAGCATCGTTAAGTGAAAGGAAGAAATCTCTGGAACTTGCGATGGATGAAGAGATGGTGATTCTTGCTGAGGCTGTATTCGATCATGTTGCCATTGAAGCTGAAGAGTTAGCATTCCGAGCTGGAGATGTCATCGAAGTTTTAGAAACTGTTAACCGTGACTGGTGGTGGGGTTCCACTAGTGGTCAAACGGGATGGTTCCCAGCTGCTTTCGTAAGGGTACGTAAACATCTTTTACTATGTTAATTCGAAAGATCATCTCAAAACTAAGTTTTTCTATTTTGCATTCATAAGAGAGTCATTATGAAACTGAACTGAATGTTATATATTATGACACTAAATCTTATATTTTATAAAAATTTTACAAAGCAAAAATTAAGAACTACTCTGGAAAATATAAAATTGTTAAACCAGTCCGACCAACCGCTACATTCACATACCAAAGTCCCTCATCGGGAATTTTTTGATTATTGTATAATCAGGGCCGTCTTAGGCTATGCAGGGCACACAGAGTTTGGGGCACTTTTAGAAAGTTAAAAAAAAAGTGAATGAAAACATCAGTATGTGCTATTATTTAGTGACCTTATTGGTTATTATAGTTAGATTTATACAAATCAAATATAAGCGAACTGATTACTATTTTGAGAATTGGATTTACGTTAATGATGATGGTTTCTTCCGGGATTTCTGTTGTGCAAAATCTTCTTTTATGTCCTCAAAGTCTAATTTTTGAAGGATATCACTTTCTATGCACATGATTGACAAATTAGTAAGTCGTTCTTGTAACATAGTCGTTCGTAATTCACGTTTTATTCTTTTTAGCCGTGAAAATGAGCGCTCTCCACTACAATTGGCGACCAGAAATCTCATCTGGTTTTCGATTTACATTTAAATTTAGAAATTTTAACGGCAATTCTTAGTAAAATTGCACTCAAAATTCAGCTACTCTTTTTTCCGTGTAAACGAAGACCTCGGCATTTTGAGGGGGCCCATCAAGCCGGGGGCTTTGGGCTTATGCCCCATGTGCCCTTATGGAAAAGACGGAACTGTGTATAATGCAAATTTATTATTTTAAAAGGCATGAATAAGCAAAATAGAAAAAATATTATAAAAAACTCGTTACATAAAGCATTTTGCCGCACTTGTCAGTTATAAAACTCGTCGCTTCGCGACTCGTTTTCTAACATCTACGCGTGCGTCAAAAATCATGCTTTATGAAACTTGTATTTTAATATATTATTAAAGAATATTTTTACAATATAGAAATTACGCCAAAAAAATTGAGAATACACGGTAGAATATTATACCATTGCCATTTTTTTTTTTTTTTTAATGAAAAATAAAAGTATTAGCCTTGATCTAATAGGCTCATCAGAATAATTCAAGAACATTCATCAAAATATCCAATAAATTTAAGAAAACAATGTTCATTTGTAACACCATAAAAACCCCACCAATATCATGTAAACAGGGCCACCGCGCTTTCATCGACCGCTCGTGTGCAAACATTCATAAGACCGCCCCCCAGTAGAATAGGATACAAATTGCGCAGGTGTGCAAACTTTCATCAACAATTGCGGCATTTGGGTTCAGATCTAGCAAAGGCGGTCCTACGAATGCCCACAAGGGTGGCCAACACATGGAGCGGCCTTGCCTACACACCATTAATAAAATCTTTATCAAATAACAAACAAATATTCCTTTCTCGATCTCATCAAACATCCTTAGACCATTTTGATGAGTGTAGAAATGTATCATATGGGTTCATATATTAATTTAATTTGATCCTTTTTATTTTTGTTAGTTACGAGTAAGCCAGGAGGATACGGTGGAAGACTGCTTAGCTGCAATGGCATCAGGGAAATCGACAACAAAAACTCTTCGCCGAAGAACTAGTATATCGCTGTTATCAAATGAACAAGTGCGGACAAGTGTAGTGAGAGAATTAGTGCATACTGAACGTGATTTTGTGAAAGTGTTAACAGATGTAGTGGAAGGTTATATTGCTGAATGTCGTCGTCGTAAAGATATGTTTTCAACAGAACAAATACAAACAATATTTATTAATTTAGAAGATATGCTCAAATTTCAGTCACAATTTTTAAAAGACTTAGAGGCATGTATTGATTGGGATGCACCTCATAAAAGTTGTGTTGGGAATTGTTTCTTAACACATCGAGCGGGTTTTCGAATGTATTCTGATTATTGTAATCATCATCCTATGGCAACAGCTACTTTACAAGAACTTTATCAATTTAATAATTATAGTAAATTTTTTGAAGCTTGCCGTTTAATGCGTGGATTAATTGAAATTCCTCTGGATGGGTATCTGTTAACTCCTGTCCAAAGGATATGTAAATATCCTTTACAACTTGCCGAACTACTTAAATACACTAAGGCTGATCATCCTGATTATGACAAAATAAAAGAAGCCCTTGGAGCAATGAAGGATGTTGCTATGCTGATTAACGAAAGGAAGAGAAGAATGGAGAGTCTGGAGAAACTTGCTGCGTGGCAACAACGTGTTGAAGCCTGGGAAGTAAGTCTACTTTATAATAATTTTCAGCATTTTCCGTTATCTTCCGGTACCCAAACCATTAATCGTCCTTTTAAATGCCTACTAGTCTTCTTATTCTTTTAGAAGTCTTCTGGTCTTCTTATTCCTTTCTAGTGAGAAAAGTCTTGTCGATTCCTTCTCTCCTACTTTCATACTTAATATATATTTTCCATGTTCCTAAAAGGTACATTTTATTACAGATTTTGAAAGTCGCTTTTTAGGTAGGGTGACCATTTTCTTAAGAAAGCAATGCGGGACGGAGCAAAAAAAGGTCCTCATCTCCCAAAATCCAAGTGAAGAGCAAAAAAAAAGTCGTCACCTCCCAAATCCAAGTGAAGAGCAAAAAAAAGGTCCTCACCTCCCAAATCCAAAATGCGGGACAAAATGTTAAAATGCGGGACTTTTGCGGGACGCATCTTAATGCGGGACAAAATGTTTAAATGCGGGACGAATGGTCACCCTATTTTTAGGCGGTCTTTGTTAATGAGTGTGATCCGATAATTTCCCGGATTCTGTCAATAAATCTTGATCTGTAGCCAGCGACGTATTTACCACAAGGCTAAGTAGACTGTAGCCCTGGCAGTAAATTTGAGGACCGGAAAATTTAGGTTTTCATTTCAAAATCACGCATCTTTTGAAGTCTACGTTATGTACAAAAATAACGGGTGTCCCATAATGTTTTGCTGTTTTAAAACTTCGATTAAAAAATGTGTGAATAAAAAATAATTAATTTAGTGCCATAATGTTAACAATGAATGCGGATTTTTATTTCTTAAAAATAACGTTGTCAAGATGTCTTCCGTCACGTGCCACGCATTCTCGAAGTATGGACCTTAAATTTGCAAAAACGGCTGCTATCATTTTCTCTGGAATAGCGTTTATTTGGGCCTGAATTTGCAATTTTAAAGCTCTCGAAGTGCGTAGTGCTGTTTCATACACCTTGGGCTTTAGATAACTCCACAATAAGAAATCGAGAGGAGTCAGGTCAGGGCTTCTTGGGGGCTCGGAGCATCGACTACACAGTGAATATTCAAACGATTGTAAAAAAGGCTGCGTACCGCAATGTACGATTCTTGGTTTTTCAAATAGAGCTCAATGAAGAGCGCGCGATGTTTTCCCGTCCACCTCTCCATTCTTACTAAATAATCTGCAACCTTCTTCTAACTGGAGAATACCGAATCGTGGCGCTACTATACAACGTTGCTAAACAGCGCTTTGCAAAAACAGCAAAATATTATGGGACACCTTTTAAAGGACAGCAAAAAGCTCATAGCCTAAAATTATAAATTTACCTCTGCCTGCACCCTGTCCCCAAAAAATCAATTCCAATGGGGTTGTGAACGTTCTTTCCGATAAATATTTTATCTCCCATTCTTCACTTTTGTACATTACGATAATCTTTACAACTGAATTGTTTATTATTATTTGCTCCAAGCCTTCACTTGGAATCGATTTCGCGTCTACGACTCATAAGCCGTAGACACGAAATCTATAAGGTTGTGGATTCAATCCCAGTGAAGGCTTGAATTATTTTTACTTCATACTAATCGTCCGGCGCCTGTACCAATTTTAATGTAAAATCGGTATGAAAATTTATATTTATTTGTTTGTGTTGCTTCTTGCAATGCGTCTATTAGTTTCATCATCTGGAGCCCCGTCTATTAAACGTTCTCTTGGATATCTACCATTTACTCTACCGTCTACTATCATATTTTTTATGGTAGTCGTTCGTCTAGGTAGGTGACCCTAACAACTTAAAGAATTCTGGCCGATTCTCGTGGATAATCTAGTACCGGATGTTCAATTGTTTTAAAATAGAGAAATATGTGCATTTGTACAAAAGATCGCCCATATCCTCAACATATACGCATAGGTTCCAAAGGTATCTACTTTCCTTGTAATGATGGCAACGTCGTTTTAAGGAATTGGTCTACTCATTCGATAAATAGGGGTCACATTTTTTAAAGTGCCGGGGCCCTCGAATATTTTTAAAATAGCTCTGATTGATGGTTCATGCCTGCAACACATGTTGCGATGGGGAAAAAATAAAGATATAATTAATTTTAATATTGTTTTCTGACATATTCTTGTCTTTCCGTCTTCACCAATTTTACCATGGTTATTCTAGAGTTATTTACTCTTTGTTTTCGGAATGGCATCTGCCTTCATTTGAATTCATTGAGCAAAGTTATATGACAACGATGGCCGAATTGCGGCTCTTTTATATCTTTAATGTGGCTCTTTCTGTATTAATAAACAATTTAAAATGTAAGTCGTGACGTATTACTAACTACTTTTTACACAATTATTTTACACTGATTTTACTGTTTTCCCTTTAGCCCTCTTCCACCTATAATTAATGGGTAGTGGGTTATTAACGGGATAGCGAGTAGTTAACAGGTAGCGGGTAATAACTTGCTAATGATATCGGGTATCCGGTTATAGAAAATTCTTAATTCTCGTCATACCTAGTTCCTTGCAAGCAAAACAAATAATTAAAAACACGTTACGCAATTCAAACTAGCTCGTTCAACTTAACTTCATCACAGGCAGATGTTACCCACCCTGTTGCGCAGACACCAAATTTCGTCCATTACGTTAGCAACAGTTAGTTTAATAAATTTCAGTGGCGTCATTTACTTTGATTTGTTTTTGACTACGCGTATTGTGCGATGTTGTTTGTTTATTTCCGTTATTATTATTTATTTCTCGTACGTTTCAAAGTATACCGTGTACTAAAATGAGTTAAAATGTATTTGAAATACATGATTTTGTGTGTTTGATTTCCACAACAATGTGTTTAAAACCCTTATGTACGTCAATGTGATCAGCTGTTTTCTCGCGCAGAATTGATTATTCCAAGTTATGTTGAACGAGCTCTAACATTAACTGCGGCTCTTGAGGATTCGTATTTACATGTATGAGGTTCTTTTGATCATGAATTTTGACCACCACTGTTAATTATGACGCCGTTGACAATAATGAATCTAACTATTTCTCTCGTATTAATAAGGGTCTGTATAAGACCTATTACTAAGTCTCTTGTCTTCTTATTGTTTAGTACTATGCAGTATTGTTAGCTAATTGTTCTGAATTGTTTCATTATATATAGTAAAATAACTCTTCTTCGTTCTAAGGTATAGCTAGTGTGTCATGAGCATAAATTACAACTGCCTTTATTTTTTTGGGTTAAACGTATTTTGTATGTATTAAGTAAATAATGTATGTTTTTTGTTTATTTTGTAGTCAGATTTTGTTTTCATTTGATTTAATAAATGTTTATTTTAAAGGGTGAAGATCTGATTGAAGTTAGTTCTCAATTAATACACCAGGGGGAGGTTGTTCGAGTGACGAGTGGCATGTGGACAAATAATATCACTTTGTTTCTCTTCGACTACCAAATTATCTATTGTAAAAAGGTATGTTGTTTAACAGTATTGATAAAATATTATAACATTAATTACATTACTTGTTTTAGGACATATTAAAACGAAATACTTATGTTTACAAGGGAAGAATATGTCTCGACACTAGCGAAATTATAGATATTCCAGATGGAAAAGGTATTATATTTATAATTTTTCTAAAAATACTTTTACATTTTTTGTATAATTAAGTTTTATTAAACAGCTATACAGACAGTAAAACAAAATTAATCAAAACAAAATAAACAGATATAAACAACAAAAAAACATACAAATAGTTTGAATTTTCAATCACATATTACACTTACTATTAGAAATAACGTTTTTATTATTTATATCAGGGGTGGGCAACCTTTTTTAGCGGCGGGAGAACTCAAATTTGTCTGGTCGTAGATGCGGATAGCCATTTTTAGGGATTCAAAATAAAATAAGGTAAAAATTAAATAAAATTCAATTTCTAAATTGTAAATCGATTTAGTTCGACTTTTATTATTTCAGTATTTATTAATCAGAGCAAGTTATCGTGATACTTATTTTTTAATATGTACATATTTTTTCCCTACTAATATTTTGAAAATAACCGTAGGCCGGTTGCTATACGCCGCTGACTATAGGTTGTTTCTCCCTGATTTATATTTACTGCGTTTGGTAACTGGTCTGTTAAGAACAGATAGAGCGGTGCAATCTTTATACAACGTGACTGAAGAGTAATTCTGGAATAGACGGAGTAACAATTTTTGTAAAAAAACGCAAAAAAAACGATTGAGTTGAAGGAATTGCGAAACTATTTCATATCATTGTGAAAAGTTGGAGAATGAAGACGTTAATAGTCACTTTGTGACAATATAGTAAAATAAAATTAAAAATTGCCAACAAATTTACTAATAGTATATTCTGTAAGAAGGTTGGAATGAGAAAATTCGATGCGAGTGGAACATTCCGAGCGTGAGGAACCACGAGCAACGAATTTTCTCATTCCAACCGAGTCTCAGACCCTATTTTCTCCACGACCACCAAAAAGAAAAATAAATTAACAAATAATTATTTTAACAAACATTTTATCTTAACAACTAATTTATATTACATAACAAATTAATCAATTAATTAAACTATTTTTTTTATTTATTATTTGTTTAATTTTAATTTAATTTGCCGCACATCGGCCACTATTTTAGGTTAGGAAGTTATGTTGCATTTATTTAATGTAAACGTTGCATATATCTTAATGAAATACACGCAAAATGCATAAGAAGATAAGTGCTTTACAATAACATTCCAACTCTTGTGTTAGAATATTAACTTTCTATAGTCAAAATTGGTTTTAGAATTGTTAAATTCTATAGTGGTCGTGGAGAAAATTATTATTAAACTGGTGGCTTATGACATGCTTTTGCATTACATGTGGTCCTGGAGTACTACATTGGCAAATTTCACAAATATAAATTAAACATTCCATTTTTACGGTTTTCAAAAGTTCACCGCCAAAATTGTTACGTATTTCAACTGCCCCGTCGTCTATTTCGTGCTTTTGGAGTTAACTTTTAACGCTCCAAGCTCAAATTAAAAACGCTCAATCATTTGCTCCATTCCCTTGAAATGTTTAGTAAATGAACGCAAAAGGTGTTCACCGCGTAAACAGAACCAGTAACCGAATGCAACTACCGGGTGATCAATATTAATTGTCTTGGCCGCTCCACTGCAATTGTTTTTCGGCCCCTTACCAATAATCGTGAATTAAACTAAAGGCATAGACGTGCGTGATGTATGCATATCTAGATTTTGACCTTTTAGATTATTCGATATACTTACAAACCTGGTAACGAACTCGGGAACACAATTTTTAATATAAATGTTGATAAACAGATTTTAAATTATAGGTTATAAAAGAAATGTAGAATACGGTATGGCGCACCTGTATAACTTCGTAAGCACATGTTTTTTGCACTTATGCGCTGAAGTGACATTTCGCACAAAATTCAGTTCCTGGAATAAAAATAGTACATTTTACGGTTAATCAATATTGATCACCCGGTATTATAAAATAGTGTGGTGACAAACTAAATTTGTCTAAGAACGGCTAACCATTTCATATTAAAAGTGTTATCACAAGTAATGCAGTTATGGACAAGCTTGTTCACAGACTTCATTAATTTGTCACGGTTAAAAACGTATTTCCTATGAACATACATCATTTGTTACAAATAGTTCACTAGCGGTACAATATTTATATAACCCATTGATAAGTCTAATTTCCGGTTGAATAAAAGTTTTAAAACCAGATGTAAGCTAAAACTCGATGTAAAACACAAAACTGCCTAGCAACGCAATGCGTTTTAATGAGTTTTAGCTTACTTCTAGTTTTAAGACCTTTATGCAACTGGGCATAAATACATTATTGCAACAAGTTAATTTACGTACGCTACATTGGGCTATTAATGCATTGTGCAAATGTTTAAAAACTTGCGCAAAATGTATTAAACAAATATTAGCATATATTTTTACATTTAGAGAATCGTCGGATTAACATATTTGCTCTTACACACAATGAACGACATTGTCGATCAATATTTAAACAGTCAGAAATGTTATCATTGTTTACTAATTACTTTGTTTTCTTTTAGATCCTCAATTAGGTGTGAATGTACGACATGGACTTAAAGTATACAGCTGTGTTCGTGACAAATGGCTGTTGTTTTGTTGTCGCTCCGCTAATGAGAAACAAAAATGGTTGGAAGCTTTTGCACAAGAACGACAATCAGTGTCACAAGATCGTGATGTTGGCTTAGAGTTTCCACCAGCTGCTAGAAAATTAGCAAGACTTGCTGCTCGTTGTCAGCGAAGACCACCAAGTAAGCCAAGAGGTAATTCAGCTGTTTGAAACTATGTACTATATTTGGATGCGTGCACACAGAATTATTTCTGGGGAGGGGGGACATAAAATGTCTTAGGGGAGCACAGAAGCTACATTTTTTCTCCGTGGGGATTCGTTTCTTCTCACTTCTTTGGGGGAGGGGGGGTTCTTCTCACGTTCAATTATAAAAATGTCCCTTAAAATCCCTTATGTGTATTTTGAGTGTTTGGGGGGGGGGGAGCTCAAACTCGTGAGTCCTCCCAGCGTGCGCGCCTTATGTTTCAGTGATAGTTGGCATTAAAACCCTTGAGGATGTAGGGCAAATGTTTTTGGCAAAAAGCATGTTAAAATAAATACATTTAAAAAACATTTCGTTCCTTACTCTACGCCGTAAGAGCTTTCTTTTGATACCAAACAATAACTTTTGCCGTTTAAGTGAGGATTTTAATAATTTTATTCAGCAAAAGCCTACTTCAAACCATAAAAGAAGAGCTCATGATAATTTACAAAAATTCCATTTATATTCCAAACGTTTTAAGCGGAACCAACTGGAATATTCATGTTTATAAGTTGTCATGAGCTCTTATTTTATGGTTTGAAGTAGTCTTTCACTGAACAAAATTATCAATTATCAAAAGCCTCACTTCATCGGTAAAAGTTACTAAGATTGAAAATCTGGTTCCGCCTAAGCCAAAGAAACAGGCTGTAGTTCCGCTTAAACGTTTGGAATCGCTTATAATATATTTCATTTTGTAATACGTAATTAAGAGGGAAATTTCATTTTTTATGTTGTATTGTTATCTTTCCACCTTTCAAATTATTTGACAAATAATTGACATTAATGAAAATCTGACATTATTTTTAAATGAATATAACCTTATGCAATGAAACTTAACCAAAAATTTAAAAGCCAAATTTACAAGTTCACATGGTTCCATAAAAGTCTATGTAGAACACAACAGTCACCAGATATAGTGACGTATTACAAAATTAAATATATAATATACGCCATTCTATTTATTGATTTATATATTTATTTATTTATTTTATTTTTTTTTTTTTTTGCAGGTGGCAAAAACTATAAACGTGATTCAGCATACATGGGATCTTCTTTGCAAATAAATTCACATAGCTCGAATTCCCTGGGTCGCAAGATGGGAACATGGTTTACATTCGGTAGTAATAAAAAGACCAGACATTTTGATCAATCATCCTGAGATCCAGAAACAACTTTACTGTAACTTTCGGAGTGATGTAACATAACCACTGACCTAAGCAATTCCAGTGCCAAACTCAACTTTACTTAAATAACTTGTAACACTATTTTAAAAACTGAACTTTAGAAAGTTACAGTAAAGCACCTAGTTAACAATTGTTAAATATGATCTATTGTTGATAACTTGTTATTACTTTATACATATTAAATAACTTTAATATTGTTAAGTGATACTGTAGGCCTATTGCCTCTAAGTGCTGTGCTCATAATCTTTAAAAAGGATTAAGTTAATTTTATTAATAAAAAAAAAAATTGTGACGAAACTTAATTTTTTAACTAAGTGATATGAAAAACTAAAAATATTGAAAATATACTTAATAAAAAAACACTGTCATTCTTAACATTTCATATTTCATACTTGAATCTCGAAAACTGAATGTAAGAAAATGTAAAAAACGCACATGATACTGAAACTCAAAAAACAGGGTATTTAGCAAGTGTATACAATGCAACTCTGATATTTTTAAATGCATTGACATTCTGCGAGGGCTTTAAGAAACATGCACTCGACATTTGGTTGATTTTTCACTTATTTCACATATTTTTATATTCTAAAACTGAATATGACTATTCATAAAATGAACAGGGATCCGAACCTAATAGAACTAAACATACGGTTGGTACTTGCCAGAACAAAACTAGTACAATGTCCCAGAAATATTGAGATTTCAAGGTCTTACAAATTTACCCTTTTTAAGGTTGTTTCTAGATTAGATCCAAGTTTGACTGAAAATAGAAAACGGAATAAGAAGAACCATAACAGTGTCAAAATAGAAATGAACTACTAGTCATACTACTACCAATATCGGCAATAAGTGCAATACACGCACTATTAGCGGCATAACATCGACCATACAACCTTTTCATCATCCTTGAGCCGTTTGACTCAACTGCTGGATATAGGCCTCACTTAAAAATTATCATTTTTTTCCATCTTGAGCATCTTGTACCAAGTTCGTACATATACGTCATCAGTCCAGCGAGTATGTGGTCTTCCTCGGCTACATTTATCTGCCCATGGTCTCCACTTGAGAATTCGTTAGGTCCAGAAATAGAGGTTGTAAAACCTACACAAACGGAATATTAGCTAACGCCTCTGTATTTAAATATGTAAATTAACTCCACCGAATTTTCTAAAATATTTGCTTTGCTCAACAGTATAGTAGGTATAAAAAAAGTACAGAATGGGCCAACTTGGACTGACTGATGTAAAATGCATATAACTTTTGTAATTTTAATATTTATTAAATTTTTTTATTACATGAAAGTGTGCTTTGTTAACTTTTATTTAATTTGTGTGTGGAAAATAACACCATATAAATGACCTCCATTTTCTTGTTGACAAATAATTGCTCTTTCTAAAGCATTTTACATTACGCAACGTTTCTGTCTCCAAATTTGTTATTTCTGCACGAATATTCTGTTTAAGCTTCTGAATTGTTGCTGGTTTGTTCATGTAAACTCGGCATTTTAAGTAGCCCCACAAAAAGAAATCAGGCGCCGTCAAATCTGGGGAACGGGGAGGCTAAACAAACTCTGCATTTTATGAAATTGAAACATAATAAAATTGAATAATTTTAACGCGCTCTTGATCTGGGTATGTAGCCATTATAAATTTTCATAAATTCTTTATTTTCTACAAAAAAATTAATAAAAATAAACCCCACCACAGTTATAAATTTTTAAAAACAGTCAGCCCAAGTTGGGCCACCTGTATAATACGTTTACAGCTACTAAACACTTTAATCACGGTGGTGTATTCGGGTCAAAACGAACCGGTACGGCGTTCTGGTTCTTTTTTATAGAGAAAACACGTTCCGGAACTTTTTTTAAATTAAATTAAAAAAAAGTTAGAGAGAAGATATAAAATCATAATTAAATGCATACAATTTCAGAAAATCATTAAATTTATTCACTTAATATTTTAAAACACTGGCACAATCAACAGATAAATAATATATATTTTTACCCATAGATACTAAAAATATATATTAATAGTAATCTTTATTTTCTAAAATTTTTGATTTTGTTATTTGCTTTTGAAATTATTATTTAATAGTTTTAAATAAATAGTGAAGAAATATTCTAATCTAAGACTTATTTACCGGGTGAACAATATTGATTGACCGTAAAATGTACCATTTTTATTACATTATGTATAACATTTTACTCCAGGACCTGAATTTTGTGCGAAATGTCACTT
Source organism: Liopterus haemorrhoidalis (assembly GCA_963971575.1). Lineage (NCBI taxonomy): Eukaryota > Metazoa > Arthropoda > Insecta > Coleoptera > Dytiscidae > Liopterus > Liopterus haemorrhoidalis. The sequence continues at coordinate 18,110,176 of OZ020615.1, read as the reverse complement.
CTGCACATGTGCAAGTAACATGTCTGCATGAACGGCGTACCGTCCATTTATAATATAACCCAGTGATTCCCAAACTTTTTCTGTTCCCGGCGCCCTTAATGTAACAGAATTTTTCTGCGGCGCCCCAAGTCAAAACATTGGTCTAACTAACGCAGTTGAAGGAATATTGGAATATTTTCGCGGCACCCCTGTAGCCTAGTCATATAACCTATTGTTTAACTTCTGTTTAGTTTAATATCAATATTGTGTTTCCGCACTTCTATTTATCAACTATTATATTAAAAAGCGCTCCCGAGTTCATTATCAGGTGTATATTGAATAATCTTTAAATTAAAATGTTAAAATCTACATATATATGTACCAAGCACATTCATGGGTTTAGTCTAGTTCACCGTAATTGGTAAGCGGCCGAAAAAACATTGCGATGGAGCGGCCAAAACAATCAATATTGATCACCCGGTACTACTTTCATTCATATAATGTATACCATTGTTATGTATTTATATTTAAAAACACTCTAAAAAACAAAAAAATTGTTTAACACGATCAAATATAAACATACACGTAGAGAAGATAATTTCGGTAATAAGTAACAATTAGTAAATGTGCACCTTCGGAAATATTCAACGATTTATTCTAGAAAAATTTAAACTAGTAATATACCAAGCACGTCTATGGGTTTAGTCTATTTCACCATAATTAATAAGCGGCCAAAAAACTATTTCGATGGAGCGGCCAATCAATATTGTCAACTGACAATAACTGAAGCGCCTATAGTGAGATTTTAAGAAACTGACAGGTGGAGGATAGTCGAGTTTGTTTACTGTTGTTTTCATAGCGAGTTTTTAAAAAATGTCTTTAAAATTGCAAGAAAAAAATAAATGCAACGTGAATTGTTGTGATAGAGACCTAAGTTTTCATCGTGTTCCGAAACGTGGCAAAGAAAATGGGTTTCTGAATTTACGTGGTGGTGCACGTGTAGTTATGGACAGAAGACAAGCATGGGAATATGTTCTTAGAAGTGGAAAGACCATTTTAAAGTGTGTTTCCGTCATTTTACAAAGGAGGATTATTTTTGGCCCAGTATGTAATATACATAACGTTAAAGCCTGTGCAAAATGTTAGGTTAATTTACATTTTTTACAGTATTAGATATAAAATAAATAACATATTTAATATATTACCTTCAATTATAACCCTAGAGGTTACTTGGCCACTGATAGCCGGTTGCTAAAGTAAGAATTATCCCTAACTCAAGTTAAAATCATTTGTTTTTGTATGTTGTAACGTATAAAAACAAATGATTTTAACTTGAGTTAGAGAAAACTCTTACGTTTCTTAGCAACCCGACATTAGAAAACGGAAAATTTCATTTAACGCAACCCTGATATTGAATAATAAATTAATTTCAATAAATATCACATGAAAATACCATTGAACCTGTCAAAAATATCCTATCTGCGTCAGTCATGATGTATAATGCAGTGGCGCCTCTATCGGTAGTGTCGGATGACAATTGATCACCCATTATTTTTTCTAATGAAAATAACGTAGGTAATTATCAGCGCCTCAGCTAGAGCAGTGCAAGCTGAATGAATGGAGGTGCCACCTAACAACCCATAGAGGTCTATAGGCGCAACTTTTTTTAATTCTGCCTCTGACTTTAGAATTTTTAATTCTACCCCTCCCTCGTTATCAGTTGAATTTTTAATATCTACCACCAACCGTTCTCACTTGAATTTTTGAATTGATACCCTCCTCTATTGGATTTTTTGTAATTTCCCCGTCTTACTTTATTAATTTGTTGGCATCAACAGTGTTTAGCCATAAATCTAATGTCATTCATACCAGGCGAAAGAAACCTGCACTTAGAAAGGGGCTACATTTAAAGAAATGTCTGATAACTTTACATAGGATAGTGTACAATTGTAACAAGCAGCAAAATCCACTAATTTGGCATTGTCGATGACCTCGAGACCTCTATTTCTGGAACACTCTGTACTATTAAATTGTAAAACAAGTTATATAGGGTAGCCCATAAGTTGCATAGAGTTTTAGGTCACATCTCTTAGGATTAATAATGTAAATATATACTTGAAACGAATGAGTTAGTGTTCAAAGAGGGTATATTCGAACTTTAGGCAACTTATAGCCCACCCTATATTTCCTAGATGTTCCTTATATACTTAATTTGATCCATGAACATTGAAAAACTCAATATTTAGCACAAAAATCGAACATTAACTCCGAAAGGCTAGCTAGAAATGAACAAATATTTTGTATGGTTTGAATCTCTGGAAATAAATCAATTACTAACATATTAGAAGTAACCTTCAACTAACTAGAGGGATTAATGGTGAATAGTGTATGCAGGAGTCAGATGCACTTATTTTTTGTAAGGTAGTAAATGTTTTCAACTGCTCCCTTCATTGAATCCTGCATACGCTGTTATAAACATATAAAATTAACATTGCATGAAAATTCCATTATAAAAAAAAAACTATGTCAAATTAATCCAATTTAGTGTAATTCTGATAAAATGTTGTATCACGGCAATAAGTAGATTCTAAACAAGATTTAGCTGTAATCAAAGAATAAAAAATATAGTTTATAAGCATTACTAAATGCAAAATTATCTGTTTCCCTCAATTTATTCTATGATCTACAGTTAATTCTTGTGTCTTGTAGAACTATTACATGTTAACTAATACATTCTCTGACTGCCAACAGCACAAAATATTAAACAGTACTTATCCAGTAATAAAAAAATGTGAAACTTACCTTACTTATTCTAACTTCAGTAGCATATAATGGTTATAAGTGTTTGAATTTGTGACATACGGACCAAACTTATAAAATTACAGCCTTAATGTACTATCCAAATAAACAAATGTAATCATGAACAATATTTTTAACCAAAGACAAAATAAAATCGCAAATTTTTGGATGATAAGCAAAACTATTTACATTTCAAAATAGTTTTGATTTTATCATGATGGGATTTTATCAGTGACGAATCCTGCTTCATTTAGGCTTGCTCTAATATATTTTACCATTCAATCGCAAGAATAATACACATTCTTGACACCTGAGTCGCTCGTGCTAACACCGCAAACTTCATTTATCGCTTTAAGAGCTAGCGCACACGAACGATTATTTGACCGCGTGATTACTATTAGTGATAATTAGGTGAGCTTAGGAGCGACAATTTAAATCAGTTACAGATGTAGAAAAGGCAGTAGCTATTTGTTTTTTTTTTTTTTTTTGCTTCGAATTCGTATAAACAATTACGGACGTGTTCTTTATATAGTTAAATGACTTGAACGCTTATCCTTAAAAGATTTTCAGTTGTTTTCAGACGTTTAAAAATACGTTTGATGATTTTTCTTTAATATAACGGAACATGATATATCGGAATACCTTAAGTATATCTTCCAGTCTATGCAGTTGCCTTTAAATTGTTGCAATCAGCACACAGCCCTCCAGGCACAGCTTCTTAAAATATTCGTCGTGCTCAGAAATATAGTTTTTATATAAAGCTCTTCATCATACTTCTATTATTTTGTCTGTATTACAATATTACTCAATTTTAAATTAAATAATAAGATACGAATAAGCACTATGGAAATGCTACATGAGACTAGTGAGAAAGGAACATAATTCACATAGAAAATGGAAGAAACATATATTTATCCGTTTTGGACGCGCCTACATTTGTTTCACTACAAAATGCTGTAACCGCATCACTTGGAAAATGGAGCATGCGTTTTTTATAAATATCGGCTCATGCGCCTCTTGGATAAATATCGGCTCATGCGCAAACACTCATTATAGATCGGTGTTCGTGCCAGCATCTACTATTTTTTCACTACTAAGAAAATAGAGTATGCGTTTTTTAAATCGCCGTAGCTATAGACTTTTCTAAACCTTTAAGCGGAAACAAATGGAAATTTAATTTTTTTAAGTTATCAGGAGCTGTTTTTCTAATGTTTGTAGTGGGCATTTCCTAAACAAAATGATCAGAAGCCTCACTTAATCACTAAAAGTTACTATAACTGAAAATCTAGTTCCGCTTAAACCAAAGAAACAACTACAACGTTTGAACGCAAATTTACCGATCTTGTCCCCTCAAACACCAGCACATTATTTGGTATTACAAGCGCAGAAGTCGCAACTGCTAGTCAAAATCTAAACATAGGGCTGGAATCAGAATGGCAATTATTTACCGTTTGGTTCAATACAAAAACTTTATCAAACAATAGGCGTTTACGTTTATTCATTCCACAAGATTGCTCGGATAACGTCACAAGATTAGTCGGATTGCTCGGATTTTATTAAGCAATATATGTCTGAAGTTAAGTAGTGACGCCTGGTGACGGTGGCGCTAAATGCAACTGTCAAATTTCTGTCGTTGATTACAATTGGTACCGCGTTTTGTTTTATAAATATGAGTTTATTACCAATAATAGAATGCTATCACAAACGACAATTATTTCGTCTATTTTGTTAAGTTATGTTTTCAACACTTTCTAAATGGCTGTAAGATTCAATTTACCCGCGCTAACCCCCACCACCAGCAATCCTGCTGGATCATCAGATTGCTCTGGCGGATCAATCAAATGGACTAAAAATAAACTAATTTGTACACTCCGACTGACTTAACAAATCAGGAGCACATGGGTCGCTCGGGTTAATCTAAACGACTAAATGTAAACGCCTAATAACCACAAAAAAGCGTATACCTTCGTTCCAGTTAATTTTAAAGTTACGTTGGTGCGCACGAGTTTGGTGTACGATGCCAATAGACTGTTTTACATTATACTTTTCACTATACTTTCAAACTTCTAAAACTCCCTTCCAAAAAATTAACGTCAGAGAAAGGCATTCAACACTTTATGTCTTTTGTTATATCTCCCTGCCAGCTTAACAATTTGATGTGACAGATAAAAGTTTAGTTATAATAATCAATTTTTAAATATCATTGAATTATGTTAGTTTATTTTTAATTATATGCCAGTAGAATTTTATTTACAAAACCAGATCTCAATCGGGATTACTAAAAAATACCAGCAAAAGTAAAACAATACAGCATAAAAATAATGCCTGAGAAAGTATCGATGCGTCAAACAAAATAGGATTGGAGATAGATTCAATAGTAGTGTTGGATATCGGATAGCATTGAAAGTTTGAAGGAAGTATTGTGTTTCACATTATACTATTTACGTCAATACTATGCATAAAATCAGTAGTGTTTAGGAGAAAACGATAATGTAGAACAGACTTTACGTATAGCCAGGAAAGCACCTAAGGCGGCTAAAAACTGCTCATGCGTCCTATAAATGTATAAGCGGTGAGGAGAATAGAACTGCGCGCATTTATTCTTCGTTGTAACTATCATATGGAGCTCTACTGAAACCACTGTGTAGTATTTTGTATACCATGTCTGAAACTGTATTCTATACCGTGTCTATATCTTTTTATGCTCTACCGTGAATAAAACAAGGAAGCCTAGTATAGTTGGTGAATTCGCCACTGGATTTTATTGAGCGCTCGTTAATTGTGGAATATAATATGAGATTAACATTAAATCTATGTGTAATTTGAATATATGTTCATGGTTATAGAGGTTTAAAATGTATCATGAGGAACAATGTTCTGCTTGGAGAACCTTGTTGACTTTTCACTTGGTTAGGCCTTACGCACACCTATACAACAGTAGATAAAATAAAGTCAGCACAATATAAAAATGAAATCAATGTTATTTAATGCATGACTATTGTAGGCAATATGTAAATAGTTTCTTTGTAAATCTGTATAGGAGTTTATTTTTGTAGAGCTGTAATGCTTTTCTCTTTAGTTAAACTATATTTTTGTATGTCCTTTTATCACTACACTTTCAGCCAATAATTATTGATAATAATCATGTATATATATTTGCACTGTTGTGCAATATTGTTAATGTTTACTGAATATTCTGATGTATGAATTTCAGATAACAAGCATTATTTGTTGAAATTTTAGTTAAATGAATCATGTTTTAATTCGAAATTATTAAAGCAACTTCTTTTTTACTACTGAATATACTTTATACTTCATTTAGATTAAGAACTTGCGCGCACTAGCACAGACATCGCGCGTACTGTTACCCAAACCTGCGGCCACAATAAGCGCTTTTCTAAAATATCGAAGAGTAAACCCGGGCAAAAAAAAAACCGACTCCCACTCCAGAATTTTTAGCCGAGTGTTAAGTTTGTAGCCGAGTCCCGACTTCAACTGTATAATATAAATGTAAATAAATGAATAAAAATATATAATAATAAATAAAAATTATAATATATTAATATATTCATTAATTTATTTATTTCGTAGAATATAATTTTAAATTATCCATTACTGCACTAACAAAATAAAAAAACTAACATATGTATACAGTAAAAAAATTAGGTGAAATTTCATGATTATAATTTCGGTCTGCTTGCTTTGACATACAAATGTGTCGGAAATTTTGTACCAACACAGCCTTACTCTCAACTACCCCAGAATTAACCTTTTCGTCCCGTAAAGGACCTATCTATAGGCGCTTTCCAGGTCACTCACTCAGAACTCTCATAAAAATATATTCCAATCAAACTCTAAAACTTTACAGTCTCATCTTTCGCTCTTAACCGTCCGATTCCGACTCTCTGAAATCTTGCGTCCTCGCGTCTACCGATGTTGATATCTATAGTTGACTCGCTGTCAACTAGAGCGTGTTATGGCTGAGTTACACGATGCAAGTAACTTGCACCAGTAAGTACTTGCACCAGTCACTGGCATCGTGTAAACGTACATGCAGTACTGGTGCCAGTACTGGCACAAGTATCTCATGCAAGTCAAGTGAATAGAAGCCGTTCCTATTTACTGGCACAAGTAGCCGTGCCAGTGACTTAAAAATGGCCGCCATGAACAGCTGATGTACTTTCGCGGTTACAAAAACAAACTTTTTCACACCTTTTTTTAATAAATGTAGTTTTTGGCGCCGATTCATTTTTGTTTAGAAAGACGTACGCATAAAATACATATAATTAGGTTAAACATCGAAAATTGGCGCGTTAAAAAGACGGTTTTACGCATAAAAAATAATTGGAAGCATCTACATTTTGCAGTGTGTTTCGGGTTCTTTGCAAGGTTACTTAAATAAGATACTAGCATACGTGTAAACGACAAAACGACATGTGCAAGTACTGGCACAAGTACTTGTGCCAGTACTTGCACAAGTTACTGGCATCGTGTAACTGGGCCATTACTCATATTCTTTACATAAAGAGTAACTCGGAGTTACTCCGAACAGTTCGTTAGTGTTCCAAGTTAAAGTATTCCACGCTCACAAATTACGCTAGAATAGGGTGACCATTTTCTTAAGAAGGCAATGGGAAAAAACTTAAAAAGCAAGAGACGGAGCAAAAAAAAAGGTTCTCATCTCCCAAATCCAAGTGAAGAGCAAAAAAAAAAGGTCCTCATCTCCTAAAATCCAAGTGAAGAGAAAAAAAAAAAGATCTTCACCTCCCAAATCCAAGTGAAGAACAAAAAAAAAGGTCCTCACCTCCAAAATGTTAAAATGCGGGACTTTTGCGGGACGCATCTTAATGCGGGACAAAATGTTAAAATGCGGGACGAATGGTTACCCTACGCTAGAACTACCTTCCCTCTTACCCTGAAGGCCTTACCTAAATTTCAGAACGTAGCGGTAAACGGTTAAATTCAAATCGCGTCTTTCTGGACTAAACGATGTTTCAATTATAATAATTTCAGAACAGATCAGAGTAATTGGGAGTGTTTCACACCTAACTGGAAAGCGCTTTTTATCTTAGAACTTCGAGTTCGTTTGTAGAGGGGGTAAACAGCTGATGAAATTCAAATTTGTTAGCGATTTACAACACATTCATACCTGTGTATTAAATACAGTTCATATATTATGTATGAAAGATATGTAGAATTTAAAATAATTTGTGTTTTACGCCAGCGTATGAAATAATAAAGTTTAACTTTGATATTTGTTAATTCAAAAGAGAGCAACGCCTCTTTCCACTAAATACTGAACAAAAACTCAAACATTTTCAGAATAAACTGGAGTAGAATATTTGGGAGTAGTTCAGAATATTTTATACCTACCTGGAAAGCGCTTATTGTTATTGATATCAAAATACATCTTTACACTTCGTAGTCATTTGCAACGATTTGTTACTATCAGCCGCACGCATAGAGTTCGTAGAAGTGCGTTAAAATTACACTGCGCTTGCCGCTGATAGTAACAAACTGTTAATAGTAACTTCTTGGTCTCAGTAGAATTAGCAGATATGTTAGCAAATTTATTGTGCGGATCACAACGGTTAGCCTATCGCAGATTTTGCAACTGATATGTGGCGACAAAATGCGCACACTTATGAACCGGTGTAATAAAATGGTCGCGCTAGTGCGCGCAATGTCTAATATCCTTTCCATTCCTAGCTTCAACTCTATGTCTGTAGGTAGGTATATGTCTATTTAAAAATTCATTCTTCTCTATGGGCTAAAAACATGGATCCTTGTTCAAAGTAATGCAAATTGGAAGGCTTTGTGGGTTTAGACTTCGTTCAATATAGGAAAAAAACCGGCGGATGTTAGTGGCTCCCATGTGCAGAAACCAAATGTCGTCCATTACGTTATCAACAGTTGGTTTAATACATTTCAGTGGCGTCACTTACTTGATTAGTTTTTGACTACGCGTATTGTGCGATGTTGTTTGATTATTTCCGTTATTATTATTTATTTCTCGTACGTTTCAAGGTAAACCGTGTACTAAAATGTATTTTTTTTTTTTTTGAAATGCCTGATTTTGTTTGATTGGTATCCACAAAAATTGTTTAAAACCCTTACAGCCGGACAGACCTCTCGTGGCCGGGCATGAAATTTGTAGTGGGGATTATAATTTTGGCGAATTGCATTATTTCCTACACACGCTATTACATTCAAGTGCATCAGGGCAACATTCAAAATATATTATATATTTAAAATCATGGAGACAAAAAGCAAACTAAGTGGACTAAAACTAAAAATTTTACATTGTTATGTAAGTATATTTAGCGGAAAAAAATCTGTATTACATAGAATGTAAGCCTTTATTATTTACAATCTACTTGAAATTGCTGGAGTTTGGAAAAAGACGCGGGACGGGGGTGCTCTGGCCAATACACAAGTCGACAAAGTGAACGTCAAATGCAGTAATCACTTAAATCAAACAGCTGCGTTTCTATTCGCGACTGCAAATAACAGTGAGACATCTGGTGGTAACTGGCTAAATTAAACAGAAGCGTATATTTGGATAATATTTGTAGCGTGTTGTGCTGCAGTTTATGTGAATTAAGAAGTATTTTAAAATACAGTGCTTTTTTGCCGAAATATTGTTTGAACAGATAAATATTAAGAAAAAACTTCTGACATATACGCTTCTCGTCCGCCATAAGCTGTTGTACGCAGCGTCGCCAACGTTAGTTTCAGTCGCGAATAGTTTTGTTGTTCGACTGTGATGGGAGGAACTTGTGCTGTAGACGTACCTAACTGATAAATATAATGTACACGTGTAAGAATGTGAACTTGTTTCTCTGTATCTTAGATTGTCTTTCATAGAGCCCTCTCTGTGCGTACCATAAGCTCCGCCCGGCCACAAGGTCTGTCCGGCTGTATGTACGTCAATGTGATCAGCTGTTTTCTCGCGCAGAATTGATGACGCAATTTATGATACCCTGTGTTTTTCTTATGTTGAACGAAGTCTACCCCAGAATTAACTTTCCCGTACTGTAAAGGACATTTCTTTATCTTAGAACTTCGAGTTCGTTTGTAGTGGGGGTAAACAGATTAAATTCAAATTTGTTGGCGATTTACTACGCATTTATACCTCTGAATTAACTACAATCCATATATTATGCATGAAAGATACGTAGATTTTATAATAATTTGTATTTTAGGGTATTTTTACTTTGACATTTGTTAATTCAAAAGAGAGCAACGCCTCTTTCCACTAAATACTGCAGAAAAGCTCAAACATTTTCAGAATAAATTGAAGTAGAATATTTGGGAGTAGTTCATAATATTTCACACTTACCTGGAAAGCGCTTATTGTTATCGATATCAAGAGACATCTTTACACTTCGTAGTCATTTCCAACGATTTGTTACTATCAGCCGCACGCATAGAGTTGGCAGACGGCCCCTAGCGCACTAAGGAAAAGGGCGCCACGTTGCGAAAGCGAGGACCTTTTTTTTGCTCTTCACTTGGATTTTGGGAGGTGAGGACCTTTTTTTTTTGGCTCATCATCTACATTTTGGGCGGTGAGAATCTTGTTTTTGCTTATCACTTACATTTATTTGCCAAGGGCGCCAAAACGCAGTTTTTCCCCTAGCGCAAGTTTTCCTTCCTGCGGCTCTGATGTGTTTACCATCGTTATTCCCAAATAAACGCCGGTAATCAAGTTGAATATCACGGACAGATCATTTAATAAATGAAGTTTTGAAGAGCAGGGAAAGCTTCAAGAACTGTTTTACACCATCAAGAAAATCTGGATCATCTAACCACCACATATTATAGCAGTGGCGGGCTCCTCATGAAGAGCCAAGGCCCTACCATTGCAAAATTATGGCAACACCAGCACAAATTGATCATTCAAAAGCTTTTCTTTTCTTTAAAAATACCGATAAATACAAATAAACATATGCGCGTTCAAGTACGGAACACTGCTATAGCCTTGCATTTGATGCGACGAAGCACACTTTGTATTTATTTAGGCACGCGAGTCAAATCGAAACTGGCTCCGTTTTTCTTAGACTATATATTGGCCCGTTTATTCTAGTTACGCTTGCACATAGAAAACTTCGCGTATTATAGTGTATTTTTACAGTGTCGTGTCGTGTGCATGCGTTGTTATATGTTACTATTAGAAATGAACAATATCAGTAACCTTTTAAAAAAAGTTTACTTAACAATATTGAAAACTTCAAGAAACTAATTATTGACCAATTTGCAAATAAAAAAAAAAAAAAATGAAGGTTGGACTTCAATTATCGTGCCGTGTAACTTAAAATTTTATTTGAAACTCGTAGCAGTTCATAAGTTTTTAATTTAACATTTATGTTCTAGTGTGCGTGCTGTTTATAGACTAAATACAATGCGATCATTAATTCCTGAACGTTACATAATGGTAAACAATGGGTTTTAAAATATCAAAACTGTATTCTAATTCATAGCTGAAAATCCAATTTAATAAAGAGCCAATCAGATTACTTCGTTTGCCTGAACTCACCCGAGTAACAACGATAATGTGTTGTTAACTTAATATTTGTTATCAACTCATTGGCGTGTAGAGAAAAATAGTGCTTATTTAATAATCAATTCGTATTAGGTAATAAGTAGTGGATCTATGTCATAACTGTGACAATTTGACCTTGAAAGTCCGACCAGCCGACTTTCACTGAAACCTGATGTAAAAAGATGTAGTTTTTTGAGGCTTGACCGTTCGACTATATCAGCCGTGCCTTCTCGAAAGCCGTGCTGGAATCGTGTAGGATAAGTTATATTTATATGTGACTTTTGGAGACTTGATCTGAATAGTTATATAAAAGCGATATGTATGTCTATAACTGAAACATTGTTAAAATGCAGTTTGTTAAATGTGGATCCCTGAAAGTAACAGTTATGACACAGCTCCACTACTGTAATAAAAATAGAATATACGCCTGTGTACATGTCCTTGGAAATAAATTTGATGATTAAATGTTTCTGTCAAGTATTGCATAACGTTCAAGAATTAATGATCGCACTGTATGTGCAATTCCGAGGTAAACACAAGACAAGCTGCTACCTGAGATTTTGTCAAGTCAATTCCATTTAATTTAAGTATCCATATTTAGGTAGATAAGTACCGGCGATAAGTACTTAATGCATTCTTAATTTTTAAATGTCTTCTCAATTTGTCTACATTAAAATGTTTGTGTCGGTAATAAATTACTGCAAGCTGAGCTTTGTTAAATGGGCGGGGGGAGCAGGGGATTGGCCATACTAGGGTTGTAAATCGAAGGCAAAACATCGATGTTGAACATCGATGTATCGGAAACATCGATGTTTTATTAAATATTTAAAAAAAACTATTTTTTTATATTATATAGGTTTTATTTAATAATATAAAGATAAAATACGAAAAAAAGTAACATATAATACACAAAAAGCATTTATTAAATTTTTAAATAGATTGTGTAACAGACACATTCAAATGTCCCGCCGCTGCTTATAACCGTTTGGAACAGCTTATATAAGCCGTTCACTTTTGTAAGGACAAACTAAATATGGTTATTTTGGTGATTTTTAAAGTGTATTACTGACTTTTATAAACTTGGTTATATTATAAAAAGGGCTTTACAGTTTGTATTATTTTAGGTTAGTATTATATTTACAAAATATTTAAGATGTCACTATTCAAAATGAAATATGACAAACGATATTTTTTTAAATGACATTTACATGACGGCACGTTGCCGTTCCGTCGGCGTTCTTACTGAAATACTGCTAATATATACTTTTTGGCGGCATTTTTAGCAAGTAACAATAGATTATTTCTATTAAATTTCACTTTATTTACCTCGTTCACTTATACAAAAAATGGCTCGACAACCAAACTCAAAGAGCAACAAGTGTTGGTTTCGTTCGTCCTTGTCATTATTTGCAAAAATTAGAAGTTTCTTCTTATTTTTTTCTTATTCTGCTAACTGCTAAGAAGAATAAGAACTAATACTATTAGTATTGTTATATTACAATAGATGGCGCTTATATTTTGTGCACTAATTTTAATAAAAATAAAAATTTTAAAATTCCAGCGCCTCTAGCGGTAGTTTCTGTTTTTCAAAGTTCAAAACATCGACATCGGTAGCAGACATCGATGTTTTATCGATACTATCGCCACCTGAACATCGATGGTAAAAACATCGATGTTTTCAGGAGAGACATCGATGTTATCGATACATCGATGTTTTTTTCCCATCCCTAGGCCATACCACTCAATATTGCCACGAGCCGGACTGTATTATAGTCTTTTCAACCTTTTTTAATTGACACACCAGGGTGCAAAATTATCAAGGCACACCATCAGTTTTTGTAATGAGAAATTTTATAATCATAAAATGTGTTGAAATACTAGGGAAATATTTGAATTACTAGGGAATCATTTGAAATACTAGGGGAGATTTGAAATACTAGGGAAATATTTGACATATGTACTAGGGATTTCAAATACTGACAATTTCAGACAACAAATATTAAATACAAATACCACAGGGAAGTATTTGCAAATCCAAATACCAAGATTATTTTTCTGAAGTATTTGAAATACAATAATTCAAATACCAGAAAGTAAGTGAAATACGTTTTCAGATATTTTATTTCAAATATTCTCAGCCCTACGCCTGATAACAGACTATTGTAAATTAGTCTTCGAATAAGTCTATAATTAAATAATATTTCCACGTCCAACAAGAACAGTATTTAAAGATAAATATCACACAATAAATGGATAGCTTAATTCAATTTGGCTGTTACAGTAAATATAACACTTGATAAGAATAGAAGAGGCTAGAACGATTAAGAAAATAGGTGAGATAACATTCGTCAGTCAATGGGAGAATATTATTACAGGATAATTTGATAGGATGTAATAAAAAATCATAAATTTTTATGCCATATTATTTTGGTTTAATATACATTCTGCCTTACAAAGAACAGACTCATTCTGTAAATCTCACTAAATTCAGAAGCACAATCAGTGTTAGTACTTTATTGTATAACACTTTAAATAAATTAATAATACCAAATAAAATACAATGCAAAATTTAATACTAATAAAACATTTCAATCATCCTCCATCTTTGGATAAATGTATTTCAGTTTTGTACCATTTGACCAATTAAATCTCATTGCTTTATTAACAGTGAAACAACAAGAATATATTTAATAATACAACAGAGTATTTAATAATTAGTAGTATATTTGAGAAGGATTTACTTGGCGGACGACGGTTAAAAAAAGGTATGGTGCAATCTAGAAGGTCATTAAAATTAAGCAATATCATTTGTTCGGATGTTGAGAAAGAAGTATCCTGTTTCAGTCGCTTCAACCAGCATGGAAAAAGTATTGCATATGCAAAAACACACATTCGTTTATCTGAATATATTCAAATATAACAAAGATGAAAACTAAGAACGTACGTTCGTACGTGTAGGTCAAATACGTTACAGATAATTTACATACAATAGGGTGAAATAGATACATATTTGTTTATCGATTCTCAGTCGATCAATCGGCATCCAAATTTACCTCAACTATAACAGCTTGTAGTTAGAATATCGATTTTTAGGCCATTATTGCAAGGCGTTTTAAAGTTTCTTAACATGTATCTGAGTCAATTGATAATATCATTTTATATACAAAAGTTAACAATAAAAATATACTCTACTTGTAAACAATACAAAATTATACACAAATACAGCAATGAGAAGTATAATTAGTCTTTAAACAGATTATATTTGATAGCAGGGGTGTCCAAAAAATTAATATACTCCCAATATCTTGCATACATTTTTAGGCAGCGCGGATTTTGTTATACAGTAGAACCAGCGAAATATTGCATATCAAGGACGAATATATGAAGAGATAAATCAAATGACGATTTTAGATATGTCACATAGATAATAATATGTTAGAAAGAAACATTAAACTAAGTGAATATCTAACAAAGTAAGAGGAAAGAAGAACAGACCTAAGTCTAGCTTATACCCTTTTCACACTAGAACTTTAAGATAGGCGAATATAAAGTCCACTGATATTTAAGATCGGTTTACGTTCACACTAGATGTTTAAATCGCCTGTGCTGCCACCTGGTATAATAATTTTATTCTTAAGTTGGTGTCACGAATTTACCAGTTTTGAACTGTCTGTACAGAGGCACATTTAAATTATTATTAAACATATATGGATATTTGATTCCATTATAATAAAGATACTACAATAAAGAATATATTAGACCTGTATTAACATATAAGTCCATACATTTTTACCTTAATTATTGTAGATCTATTGTATTAAATACATTATTAAGATAACTAATTTAATTATAACAATAAGTATAAACTTCTTATAACGTCGATATAATACAGTATTCTTGTTTATGATAATATAAAATGTTGACGGCACAAATTTAAACAGAATTAGAAATTAAGTTGGCAATGCGTTCTAACTTTAACACAGAGATATCTGTGTTTAACTTTGGCTGTGTAAACCGAGGTCACGCGCTACCACATTAGCACCTAAACTCACCCTGAGTTTAACATTCTATTATAAACATCTAGTGTGAAAAGGGTAAAATTTTCTACTCTCAAAGTAAATTTTCGCGATTACAATACTTGCCCCTTATATATTAAGGTCGGGCAAGTAAAAAGTGACATTTTTTAATACCAACATGACATACAGCTTCAAAGGTGCAAACTATTGAAAACAAAATTCCCTCTTAGTTTGTTCTTACAAAAGTGAACCGCTTATACTAAACAAATTTATCAAAAGCCTCACTTAATCTGTAAAAGTAACTAGAATTGAAAATCTAGTTCCGCCTAAACCAAAGAAACAGACTTTAGATTGTACAGTCTGTTTCAAACGGTTAGGCGGAACTAAATGGGAATTTTGTTCTTTTAGGTTGTCACGAGAAGGGACATTGCTAGGGTTATTTAATTTTTCACGTTGGAATGTCAAAATTTTAAATTCCAACAATGAAACCATGGAAACGAATGATAAATGTCAATGTCAATTATTTTTTTTATATATTTTAATGACAAAAATATAAATTGGGAAATTTGTAATAAGAATGACACAAAAAATTAACATATGAAGAAAATGACATTTTAAAATG
The DNA here is from genome assembly GCA_963971575.1 of Liopterus haemorrhoidalis. Taxonomy (NCBI): domain Eukaryota; kingdom Metazoa; phylum Arthropoda; class Insecta; order Coleoptera; family Dytiscidae; genus Liopterus; species Liopterus haemorrhoidalis. The sequence goes on along the minus strand of OZ020615.1, from coordinate 18,094,218 downwards.
ATGAAAAAAATTACCAAAAAATATTTATTGTAAGTATGATTTACAAAGCTTAAAAAAAACGGCCGAAAAGCACGATTTAAACGATGAAAGTAACTAGATTGCAAAATCTAGTTCCGGTTAACCGTTTGGAACAGGCTGTATCTAACAACCAATCATATGATACAATTTTGTGTTTAGTGGATAAATGAATACCATTTATTTATAAAGTCTGTTCCAAACGGTTAGGCGGAACTAGATTTTGCAATCTAGTTACTTTCATCGTTTAAATCATGCTTTTCGGCCGTTTTGTTTAAGCTTTGTAAATCATACTTGCAACCAACATTTTTTGGTTAAGGTTAATATCATTTTAAAATGTAATTTTCTTTATATTTAGATTTGTTGTGTCATTCTTAATACAAATATCCCATTTATTTATTTTTTTGTCATTAAAATATGTAAGAAAAATAATTTAATTTTGACATATGTCATTCGTTTCAATGGTTTCATTGCTGGAATTTTAAATTTTGACATTCCAACATGAAAAATGAAAAAACCCAAGCAAGGTCCGTTTTTGTTACAACCTAAAAGAGCGAAATTCCCATTTAGTTCCGCCTAACCGTTTGAAACAGACTGTACTTTGATAACTCGTTATTAATTTATCTGTTAGTTTGACAAAATTTTAAGGTTGACAGTTTGTTTGACATTCAGATTTGGCACCTGGCTTTTCAGCTGTATAGATGTAATGTGTCCATCTGTTAGACCATTGTTTCTCAATATTTTTTCCATCGTGGACCGGTAAAAAGTCAAATTTCGCGGCCCAGTAATATAAAAGTACATATTATAAATGAATTTCTTGTCTAGAGTTATAAAAATAAGTTTTTTTTTACGAGCCGGTCAAAATTCTTCACGGACCGACGGTTAAGAAACACTGTATTACAATCGGATTCTTTATAAAGACAATGACGTCAACGAGCAATCAAAGACAAACGCATATATATAGTATTCACTGAAATGTACGGATACTGTGTGAGGACCTAAATACACCGTACGTAAGATGTTTTTAAGTGCCTTAGTATTGAACTCAACAATGACCGATGGCGCTGTAAAACAGCTGATCGAAACGAGTAATGTGAAAGTTGTCCTCAATTGTTTACATGTTAAATCTTCGATTTACAATGAATAATAAACAGCTATCCTTACTAAATCATTTTAATTTTTTAAGTGCAACACCTTCTTCTATGTGTGTAGTTGAAGGTGTGGAGTTGTTAAAAACTGGACATGTTATGTTATGCGAAATTTTGGAAAAAAATAATGAGCATGTCGACATATGTGGGTTATGTTTAAAAACAAGCAGTCTGAAATCACCACTTCAAGATTTATATATATTCAGCACCTATAAAGCAGGAGCTTCATGCAAACATATTTCAGCTGTATTTTTATTTTGTAACAGTTGGTTAACCGCATCTCCTAATCCTGAGTTAAAGTTACACGGGTAGATATTTAATCATGCTCGAGAAGGATTTTTATAATTGAGTATTTCTTATTTGTTGATTTTTTTAATAAATACTAATTTGTTAAATATTAATAAGTTAACAATATTCATGCAATCTGTAGCGTTGAAATGCTTTTAGCACACCCTCACTCTTTTGCCCGTATTTATAGCATTTTCCCATGCTTTTTTCATATTCATCTCTCTCACAACACCAAATATATTATTTTCCCAAACTGTTTTTCATTTGGAAAAATGGAAGTGAATGTTTCTATCACATCTTTTATCACTGTTCCTAGAGGGACAATCAAATACACAAAAGTTTGTGTTATCACAAATCATTATAACACAAAATAAAATAAAAAGAATAATTTCTATCAAAAGTTAATGTTATAAACAAACTGCAACATTAAAGTTTAAACGCGATACAAACAACACGAGATAACCACATGTAAACAATAAACAGTTACTCATCTCGCGAGTTCAGATTTTGTCCGCCTGGTGTTACTTCAAAGTAGTGCTGGGAACCGAAACCGGTTTTTCGGGTACCCGGTTCCGGTTTTCGGGTAAAACCGAGTTTGTAATTTTCGCGTTACCCGGATACCCGGTTCCAAATACCCGGTTCTGGATACCCGGTTTCGGATACCCGGTTTTGGATACCCGGTTTCGGATACCCGGTTCCGGGAACTCGGTTTCGGATAACCGGTTTCGGATAACCGGTTGCGGATAACCGGTTTCAGATACCCGGCTTCGAATACCCGGTTCCAGATACGCGATTCCGAGTTCCCTGATTCAAACTTGACATTTAGTACAGGAGTACCAGATGTTTAAAATTACAAAATTTTACGATAGTACCTACTTCGGAATTTCGAAATTCCAAACATCTTTTGTTAGATAAAAACGAGATACCTATTTAGAATTTAGAGTAAATTTTGTAATTGTAAATGTCAGTCAAAGTGCGACGATCCTTTAGTGTGAGAAAATTAAACTCGGCGCAACATATATTATAATTGATATAGTTGTAATATATCAAAAATATATATTAATAAGAAGTTGTTTAGAATTAAAATAAAGAAACGATTTTTTTTTTTCTATTCAAAATTGAAAATGTATATAACTAAAACAGTACGTAGTAGATGCACGTCAACAAGTATTACTTAACGTATCTCAATCACAATAACCATAACTGTTATGATGCTGGAAACCAAAACATGTTTAACGGGTATCCGGTTCTAGGTTTCGGGTAAAATCGGTACGTAATTTTGAAGTAACCCGGTTTCGGATACCTCATCCCGAATATCCGGCTCCGAACACGGTTCCGGATTACCCGGTTCCGATTACCCGGTTTCGGGTATCCGGTTCCGATTACTCGGTTCCGGATACCCGGTTCCGATTACCCGGTTCCAAAACCGGGTAAACCCGAAACCGGTTTTTTTTTTTGACCCGGTTCTGTCAAGATCGATTTCTGACAGCACTACTTCAAAGTCATTCGGCAAAAAAAAACAAAACGATACTACTCCTATTAAACGTATTTATACATATTATGTAAACGTAATAGACAATTTATTTGTGACGTCATTGTAAAATTAAAAATCCGACTGTAAACAATTTAATTTGATATGTTATTTTCTAATCGACATATTGTTTCGATAAGGTGACCAACCGTCCCGAATTTCATATAACATCACAATTCCGATCATAACGAACATCACGAAAGTGTGTAATAAGTTATAATATCAAAATTCTGAAATTGGCTGATCAAGAGTTGTTCACCCTTGTAATGGACACCCCAATGCTACAATAACTTATAATAAATATTGGTAAGAGAGCAAAATAATACAAAATAATAATGATAATAAATTAAAAATAATTTTGGGATCAACGAAATCCATGCAAATTTATATTTTCAATTACAAATTTCCATGAATTTCATTTATTAACATTTTTTTATCACTAAAAAACCAAGTATACGCCAGATATTTAACAGTAATTTAAAAACGAATTAGGTTTTCATTTTCGTAAATAATAGGTATTGTGAGTAAATTAAAAAACTAAGATCTATAAATTCTGTATAACAATAATTATCTCACAGTTAAGAGGATAATCAGATTCAATCTGTAGCTATTTATAACCAGCTAAAATACTAATTAAATTACTTAATAGGTTCCCACCGCTTAAATGTCTTATAAATACAGCCCTGATCATTTTTAGAACCTTATATTTGAAAGAAACATACTCACGATAATATTTGGCCCCATGCAAAATGAGGATGATACGTGGAGAGTAAAAATTAATCGTTTCCAAAATATCTAACAATCTGGATGAAAAAAAATAAATAAACAAATAATACTAATCTATTTTTAAACTAGGAGTAGTAAATTCAAAAAAACATATTTACGCTGTAACAAATCATCAAAAAATATTTCTTTTGGCGGGAAAATGGAGTTTCTGCCTAATAAACATCAAAATTATTTGAATCACCGACATATGTTATTGGTAATGCACATAAGTAAAATAGAACTAAACAAGAGCGTCGTAGATTGTTCTATTGTTTTCGTTCTGTTGTCATTAATTGAATTATGACAAGTGAGACAAAACATGCGTTGCGTTAATTTTATTAGTTCGTACAGGCAGTTGTCGTAGCTCAAGGAAAATATAAAAATCTTATTTATTAATTAAACATTTTTGCACTTGAAATCAATATGCTTCAAAAAACTGATATAAAGATTTATATTGATTTAAGTAGCTTTCACTTAAAATTTTATCCAATATAAAATTTTCATTTTTGAAAAAGAAAGAAGCACTTTTTTGAAGAACTGTTTGCCCCACAAACTTTTTGACGTAGACTACATCTATCGTTTCGTTCCAGTACCGGGTCCCCTCGGTTAAAATCTGTATTTCCCAAAAAATTGTACACCAGACTTCTATCAATAATTTCAAAACTATAAAAGCTAGCAACAATGCATAAAACGCCGAATAACCGGATGCAGTATTGAGAAATGACATTACCGGTGGCGGCGCTGTGCTCCAAGGCAATATAGCTGTCGTGTTTAGTACTCAGCTGTCAATATGTTAATAGCGAACAGGTTAATTTAAGCACAGTACATTTTTATTTTATGAAAATGCGAATAAATATTTGCGAAATTTTTTAATTTTTAAGCGCTACACATGTATCTAGGTGTATAACAGAAGGTGGGCATCAAATTACAGTATTTAAAGTTTAATTTCAGTAGATTTATTGAAGTGTAATTTGTAGTTGAGCAGGTGTTAAATGCCGGGCACGTAATTTTATGTGGTACATCTGAGTGTCGGTCATATGAATTTACAATATATGGATTATGTTTGCCAACAACTGCATTATGTTCATTGCCTCATGAAATAAAATTAGTTTAGTTGGACAGAAGCAGCTAAAATTTAAATATGCAACTTGCAGGTGCAAACATATTAGTGCAGTTTTGTTTTTCTGCTACAAATGTAATGAACAAACTCGCATAGTATCAGTTACTTTTTAACTCAAAATATATTCCCATGCCTCCCTCCTGTCCATAACCAAATATTTTCCAATCTGGACTTAATATTAAGTTTCACTCCATTTTTCTTAAGAAAAGAAAAAAACTAAGATGCCTATCTTTGTCCTGTCTTGAATGACAGCAAAAAACACTACAATTTGTTCTACTTTTATAATTTTTCACAACTTCTATCCACATTCTAACAAAAATTCAACACTAGAACACATGTAATAAGTTCAAACAGTACTAGAGCGCCTAGTACAATATTTGACCACCAGACTGCGTATCGGAGCGTGTCAGTTCTCAATATTCGGCAGATGTACCGGACTAAATTGACTTTTAGGCCGGATTATACTGTCTAGCTTGACCAGACCGAAGTTCGTGTATTTTCAGCTACAGGATTGCACAAAACGGCGCGAAACTAATTCCTAAGTAAATAACCGGCGGAACACATAATGTAGATCTGTGTAGTGCGTTTGTTATTTTACGTAGCTTTAAGGATTCCACACACCAAAGCGGCCGCGCAACCTATATAATACAATGAGTCCACACAAATACAAGCGTTCAGCTATCTGAGAACGACGCCGAATGCAGCGTTCAGTCTAGCGATAACCAAACACTGGCGGCCGAACTCGACAAGTTGCGTTAGGCCGAAAATAGTGTCGAAAATGGATAATTTAACAGGAAAAATCATAGATCAGTAAAGGATCATTTAATTTTGTATGACTTAGCACATCCTGATTACAAGAATATTAGGAAAAAAAATAAAGTGTGGGACAAAATAGGAAAAGTTTTGGAAATTGATGGTAAGTAGATTATTATTTTTCCTCTACATACAATTAATTATTCTATTGTATTCTCGCAATCAATATTATCACACAACTATATACCGTGATTCACTTACTGATCGCTACCGCTAGCGCCACTCCCACCGCGTTAGTGTGAGGAGACCTGATCGCTAGTCGTATCGCTAACGCTACCGCTAACGCGGCCGCGTTGGTGTGCGGAATCCTTTAAGGGTGCGCACAACCGTACAGTTTCCTATACAAGACTAACAAACTAAAATAAAATTAGTAACAATCTATACATCAAAATTTTCAGCGAATTTTTATCTACCTAATAGGATATTTTTAATTGTCAAAAGAACTGTCATGTAATTGTAAATAAACAACTTGCGTTATAGACGCCATCTTGTAAACCATTCGACGCATATTTGTGTACCATGCGGCAAATTGTAGCTAAAGCTCCATTCTACAAATATGTTTGGAGATAATTTATTCTATTGTGAAAATTACTTATAGTTATTGTACTTGATAATCTACTTTTGCCGCCGCCTCGAATCTGCCGCGGTTCTCAATATAGGTGCGGCGGATAAAAATGATTCATCTTATGTAAAGAATGCTTGTACCAAGTAGCATTTCATTATCATCAAGTATAATATTTTTCGACGAAGGCTCTAAACTATAAACAATCATGTCGAAAAAAATGTTAATGTATTATTTGAACATTTCTACACAAAACTATATAAATATAAAAATTATTTGAAACCCACAAATATATTTAAAAAATTACAAAACATTGTTGTGTAATACCTATTATTAAGTTAGCAATAACATTTTTACAATAATTTTTTCTACAATCAAAAATATCCTATTAGATAGATAAAAATTCTGTGCAAAATTTGATGTATAGATTGTCACTAATTTTATTTTAGATTATTAGTTTTGTATAAGCAACTAATAATCTCTGGGGGTTGTACGTAATGTTAAGCTGCATTCCAGGATACCAGGATTTAATAGACTGTTTTAACGTTTAATAACAGCGTTCATAGCTATGGAAGTTAAGTAGCGAATGTTGTGACATCTAAGTTTTTTCAAACCAACTACGAAGGAGGAAATGCATTTGTGACTTTTTACTAACCCGCCCTGACCGAGATCGTGATTTCTTACTATATTTCAATAATTAAATTGTAGCCACAACTACAGCAATTCTTTTCCGTTTCACGATTTCCGGAATTTGTGCGACAGAATTTTTTAGGTTACGTAAATGTGTTCGCTTCATCACTAATTATAAATATTATAACTTTATAACTATTATTTGAGAGTAATATCACAATCAGCTGATGTGTCAGTTAATGGCGGAGTTACATATTTGTTATATTTTGTCTATGAAATACCAGCTGCTTGGCAGCCAATCACAAGTATAGAGCTAAAAAATTTAAAAGTTTCTCCTAGTTTAAAAACAGACTATAATACGTTCGCATATGAAGGAAAACTGTAAAGATATTGCATATAACAAAATAAGTAATATACCGTGTGTGCAACGAAACGAAGAACATAGCAGTTTAACATGGGATTTTAAATAAGTGCAGAAATTGGCTCGTCTGTACATTTTCCAGCAAATATAGAAGAATAAAGAGTTGTTTAAAATTAGTGAATTTTGACGAAAACATATTTTACTTTCCCAATATCTAGTGTTACAGATATTCTCTGGCATCAAAATTAGACTTTTGAAAAATAAATACTAATTTTAAACAACTTTTTATTCTTATATTTTTGCTCTAAAATGTACAGAAGAGCCAATTTCCGTGCTTATTTAAAAAAAATGTTAAACTGCTATGCTCCGCGTTTCGTTGCATACGCGATATAATATTTGTACATTAAATTGATATACAATATGTTTCCTCTTTCTAGATTCCTGTTTAATGGGAAAAGCTAATTTTCTAAATGTTGTCTGTAAAAAAGTATTGGTAAATAATAAATATATAAGTACACAAATTGATATGTATGATATGACACTTGGAAAGTAAACTAAATAATAAATATTAGAGATCATATATTGGCTAGTAGTGATTCAATAACGGCAACTCCATTTTTATAAAGTGAAATCATCTAACATAAGCAGTATGTAAAACGGATATAAAAAAATGTTTAAAAAATCTCTAGAAAACTAAATTTTTATAATTATTATTATTGTCATATTATACCTATTATTTAAATAAATAAAACTATAAGTCGTGGGGTCTAACTATTTGAATGATAATAAAATTTCTGACGTATACTTGTAAAAAAAAAACTTACTTCATCTAGTTACATGTAGTTAAAACAATCACGTAACTTCTGGAATTCCACCTTTGAATGATTCATCAAATTTTTGTAACAAAACACCCTGAATTTTTCACATCCTGAATGTCAGCCACTGGCCAAATGAATAAACCAATTTTGGTATGAAATATTAGTCATCTTCATGTGCTGATAAAAATAATTTTTGTGAAAATCCTGTGAATTTTTCTGTAAATAAAAATTAACTATTAAATAATTCAGTATTTTTGAATCATAGAATACAATTAAAACCGTGTAATATTAGCACCAAAAGCAAGATTGAGAAATTACGCTCTTTCAAAAAATCCAAACGTATTATTCTGGTTCACACAAATGTCCTTTACTTAGATTTTTCGGATTTTTAAACCAACCCATCTAGGAAATAGGGTTGTTGAAGCGCCCGCTTAGGGCGTACCACCTTGTATTTTTCATTTTACATCCTAAATTATATTTTATTTCCGTTTACTTATCAATTTTTACCTAATTTAAATAAATATTAATTTTATACAAAAACGTGTTGAGAACCACTATATATTTTATTTCCGAAAATACAAACATATTACCGTATTCTTTACCTGATACAATAATATTTATATAATATTATATAATACTATAATAATTAATTATTGTATTAATTTAAACCAGTAATTCTATAAATTTTTACTGGAAATATACAAAATTATTTGAATGTTTCATTCTTTGTCAGAGAAGTTCTTGGAAATGTACTAAAACATTTAATAGTAACTTCCCACATCTTTTTGTAGTAAATTTATAAATAGTAACAATACGTAAGATCGGAGAATCCATGACATAATAGTACAACATCCATATCTAGAAAAGAAATCGTACAAAATGAAATCCTAATCTGTAACTGGACGTGTTCTTAATTAAAATGTAAACAACCGTGAGAATACACTTTAATTATTTCAGCAGTGCTGCCCAGAATAATAAGTTGTTAATACTAAAATGACAACTGAAAGTAGGGTTGCCAACTTTATATTATGACTGGGGAAAAGTTATGATTGACTTAATGTATGCATTGGCAGCTCCATTTGCTATTGTATTATGATGATAGCATTACGTGGGGGTAAAGGTAGAAAAACTACTTTCGGAGCTGCAGATGTTTGCAGTTAAAAACTTGCGAAGTGGACGTTTGACTACAGATATTTTTGTATTTTTAATATTTCATTTTTTTTATGGCATGGGCATGTAAATTATTCAATTTTAATATATTTAAAAATAACCATTTGTTTTTCTTAAAATATAACTTGTTTAGAGCCGCTGATGTCAGTTACTAATTTCATTCCGATCAGCGCAAGCGACCAAATATGCAACGATATCTTAATTTCATTAATAATTTTCTACCAAGACCAGCAGACGTGGTTTTGATTTTATATTGAAGTAATAGTTTAAAATCAGTTTAAATTTAATCAGGATCCCCTGATTTGTGTCAATTGTTAATTAATATATCAGGGTATATTAATTATTAAATTTATATTTTGTCTTTTTTCTGGAGTTTTCCCTCCAGATTTCTTTTGTGGTTAAAATCCGTCATTGTGGCAGTAATTTATTATTTACTGCATTTTTGTAAGACCAGAGAGAAAGGTTTGTTGCTAATTTCCTAAAGTTTATTTATAAAACCTGTATTTTAAATTTATTTTGTCATTTTATTGCGTGACGTCATAGTCGCTGCATTTCAGAACGAACGCGTGTTTCACCGTTTCTACCTGTCGTTCGTTCTGTTTAAATAATTTTTTATTTGTTTAATTTAGCCTATATATTTGTTATAAATTTACTAGTCAATCTGTACCCATTTCTCAACATTTTGCGTTGAGAAATCATTTAAATTCATCCTTTTTTTGTAGATTTTAATATAAATTTTTCTTTAAATTTAGAATCACGATTTTTTATGAATTTGTTCTGGGATTAATTTACAGTGTAATCGACCGTCTTCACCGCTGCGCGTACCGCTATTAATTGTTGCAGTCCGCAACAATTATAATTATTTAAATTTTTTTTGTACAAATTTTTGATACATATTTTTTTTCTTATTATTATTATTCCTGGCATCGCTACACCACATGTCATTATTATGTTTACACTGCAAATTTCCCTAACATATCAGCGAGCCCAAAACCTTTTCTCTCTTTTATTCAATTTATTGGCAACGCATTTGCACCAAGAACCTGACCTTATTTTTTTTTAAATAATAAATTATCCGATTCGCGCACCGCGCCTTTATATTTTTGACATTTCAAAGTCAACCCTTGTGTGTCGTCGTGTACTCCTACCCTACCTGGGCCGGGAGAGGGCACCAAATTTTTTTTTTTTTTTGCAAAATTGCCGCAAACTAATTTATTTGTAAAACAAAATTATGATGCTTAATAAAAAAAAAAATCTAATACATAGATGTTTATATTGTTCCGAGCGATGTTTATCAAAATCTTAATACTTCTATATGCAGATCAAAGAACATTACATGCATACCATATTTTAACTCTCTAGGTCCTGCCATTTGTCAACAATTTCTGCCATACAGACATGGGCGCCCGCAATAAGAGGCAAAAGAAGACACGCCCCCTGCTAGAGTCTCCACTTTCAAGTGTTTTATACCAAACCCTTGTTTTTTTGTTCTCGATTTGTTTATTTGTATATTTGTCTATTTTATATTATAACTATTTTTATTATGTCATTTTATATTTGGTATAAAATGTTAAATAAATTCTAATTCATGTGTATTTACATGTTTCAAGTTTGCATTAAGGGGCCTCGCAACACTGGAGCGCTTAAGGCGTCGAAAAGCGTAAGCAGGGGCCCCGGTAATATAATAATCCCGGGTCCAGATAGGCAATAATTCTGCCCCCCTCCTGAAAACGATAATTACGAGCCCGCTGACAGATAAAAAACTGCGCGTAGATAGAAATTGTACTTTATTTTTTCTGTGATATAATATATAAATAAATAAATAAATAAATAAATAAATAAATAAATAAATAAATAAATAAATATAAGATATATTTACGTGATGTGCTCAAGTTCCACGCGGAAGCTACCGATATAAACTGCACAAAGGGGCCCAAATACTGATAACTAATGATAGCTAGCTACATAAACAAAGTGAACAAAGTGTGCAGTCAAATCGGGTCTGACTCGGACCTTTAAACAATGTTGTTTAAATTATTATTACTTCAACTATGACGGATGATCGTTTATACGGTCTGAGTATGTTAAGTGTGCACAGGGAAAAAATTACTAATAATAGAGTAGATTTTATAGAAAAAATCATTAATGCTAATTTGCCAATAATCGCAAACGCCTTCAATTTCTATTTAGTGTTCTGTATTCGTAAAAGTTTATTTAATAAATTACTAATATTTTCAAAAATATACCTTAATATTTGCCACCACATGAAAAAAAATCAATGTGCGTATAGAGAGACAAATAAACGGCAGACAGACATATGTGTGATGTTATAAAGATCTCTTGGTATGCTTACAAAACACTAAAAACGGGGCGCCTAGCTCTGGGGGTGACAAAAAATAATAAAAAATACACTTATCTCCCGATTTACACGGAAGATAGGTTACTCAGAAAACCGTGTAAATCGAAATCGTGGATTTTGGTATGTAAAACCGTGTAAATCAAAAATTACCAAAATGTGCATAATTCAGTCATTTATTTCAATATAAGATCCTTAACAAAATTAACAAAAAATTTAATTACTGTCTTTATTATTATTTTTTTTTTCATAGACTATTAATCTTTTCTCCCTGATTGGTATGATGTCACTTTTATCACTCGATAGTACTTGATGCGATTCTGGTACGATGGTTGATGAATTAGGGACAATTTCAGATCGGCGAGACTTGGTAGTGAAATCCGTAATTAACAATTGTGTTTGATTTTTGGTTAAATCTTATCGGCCTCCTGGCTCCTCATATTGGATTAAACATTCATTAATATCTCGCTGGAATCGGAGAGCTCGTTCAACATTTGGGTCATTTTGTAGAAAATGATTACCCAATTTTCGCCCTAATATAAGTCCTACGCGTATGACTTTTGCAGTGAACGCAACTGGTTCAGGCTCCATTTTTAGAGCATATGAACAGAAAGTTTTATTGGGGAATCTAAAATTACTAAATGGGGAATCCCCATTTTAGATTTGATACCAGTGTTGATACGGAAAGAATGGAATTAAAATATGTAAAAATAAGTATGCAGCCAAAATATTCACTTTTATCAGTTATTTGAAAACGTTATTTTAAAAACCGTGTAAAAGCGAAATCGTGTAAAAAAAAGTACCGTGTAAATCGCGGGATAGGTGTAATACGTTCTCATCGCCTAAATCGGTGGGCTCCAAAGTAGGATACGCGTACCCCAAAGGATACAAACTTTAATACTTGGGGCTAAAAAATAATATCTAGTTGTGGATTTCTTTTGGATTTATATACACTGTTGCGCTTCCTAAAGGAATAGATTCATCCAAATAGAGGCGTTATACACATATCCCCAATATATGGGTATGGGTACGAGCTATTTAATTTTTCTAGTTTAGAGGTAGGTGATGAAAAAAATTTAAAGACCACTGGCCTAATGCTAGTTTCTAGATTTCTGGCACTATATATATGAAATCCACGTAATCAGCGAGTTTCGTCCGATCCTATCATCTCTGTGCAAATTGGTACTTATTTTAATAAATACTTGAGGCTGAGTCTATTTCTGAACTGAGAGAACTATATCGGCAAGTGGTATCCGGAATTTAATAAATAAAATCTTTTGCTGCTACGCGCTACGCTTATCATTTAATATGAATTAAGTTTACCACTGAAAATAAGTTTATAAGCACTTACCCATTCTGTCAGTAAACCATTTTGGCTTGGATTTCCATTTTACACCTGCATAATATGCTGGAATTCCAGATAATGTAATAACAGTTCCCATTATGACTTCATAAGGCGCATCCCAACAAGGTAATATTATCAAAAATATACATATTATTACGAACAATATTGGTATTGCGATATTGACCTACAAACAATCATTAGTTATTAGATATAATACGTGTTTTAAATTTTACGTGTATAGTTTACCTTAATTGGTCTAGGCATATTTGGTCGTTTATACCGTAACCACAGTAGACCAGATACTGACAACATTATGAAAAATGATTCGACAATACTACAATATGTTATCAGTACAAAAACATCGCCAACAGACAGCATGAACAAGGATAGAATACACTAAAACATATTAATATGTAGTAAATATAAACGTAATCAATCTATTAGTAGGTTGATGCATAAATTCTTAGCATTTATCGGAGTATTAAATTATTATTATTATTATTTTTTTAATAAACAAAATAATTTTTTCCTGATGATTAATATAAGGGTTTAAACTGCCCGGGGCCACTTATAAGTGGATATTTTCATTAAATAAACAAGTTTTGTTTTATAACTATGTGGCGGCAGTAGTTTATGGCCCATCCAATATAATTTCTTATTACATATTTCTGCCGCGTTTAGAATCCTATTTATTTTACAATCTCAGTTATTTTACAAAGTTTTATATCTTACAAATAGTCACGTTTCGTACTTTCCTTTCCTAAAAAACTATTTTTACCCAAAAAGACCGTGTCATAAACCATTGCTACGGAACCATCCCCTGGTTTAGCAAGACAAGACAGTTATCGGTACATTTTCGAGCACTCAACATCTCAATATCTATTTATTTTAAAATCTCAGTTATTTTACAAAGTTTTATATCTTACAAATAGTCACGTTTCGTACTTTCCTTTCCTAAAAAACTATTTTTACCCAAAAAGGCCGTGTCATAAACCATTGCTACGGAACCATCCCCTGGTTTAGCAAGACAAGACAGTTATCGGTACATCTTCGAGCACTCAACATCTCAATATCTATTAAAATCATTTAAAAAACAGTCATAATAATCCCACACCTATATATACTAAGGTGATCTATAATACGTCCGGAATTGGCCGGGACAGTCCCGAATTTCCGCCTTGTGTCCCGATTTTTTTTCAGAAGCAATATTTGTTCCAAATTCGGGTTATTTGTCCCAAATTGTCCCGAATTTTAGAAAAGGTACTCATTTTCAATATTTATTTTTAATATATTTCAACTAAAATTATTTTTACAAAAATGAACTAAAAAAAATCTACCGAAAGGGTATTTTCCTTGATGAACAGCTTTTGGACAAGTGACAAGACTCAACTTGATGTAGACACATTAAAAGCAATATTACTGATTAACGTAAATTATGAAGAAAACTGTGCGGATTTTTTTAAATGCTTCAAAACAAAAAAGACCTATAGACCGGGAGCTCATGACATTTTTGGTCTCCGATTTCATACAGCATGCCTTTTGGAGGAGAGAATATTTACCCTGTGACAACAAAAAAGGGATGGTACTAAACCCCTGCACGCTTTCCGGTCATAGGGAAAATTGCATTTCCACTTGCACAAAATTTTTGTGTTTTTCTCTGACTTAATATTGCTTGCCCTTTTGTCAAAAGAAAGTTATAACAAATTTAAAGTCTTTTAATTATAGGCATGCTGTATGAAAACGCGGAAAATCATATTTTTTTATTACAAGATCACATGACCGTTTGAGCCCTTTGGGACCCTCCGAATCGCATGCGTATATTTAAAAGACTTTAAATTTGTTATAACTTTCTTTTGACAAAAGGGCAAGCAATATTAAATCAGAGAAAAGCACAAAAATTTTGTGTTTAAGTGGAAAAGCAATTTTCCATATGACCGGAAAGCGTGCAGGGGTTTCGTACCATCCCTTTTTTGTTGTCACAGGGTAAAATTCTCGCCTCCAAAAGGCATGCTAAATGAAATCGGAGACCAAAAACTGTCATGAGCTCCCGGTCTACTACTCAAAAAGATCCATAATTCTGAAAAATATAAATAGGTTTCTAATGTCGGGTTGCTAACGTAAGAGTTTTCTCTAACTCAAGTTAAAATCATTTGTTTTTGTATGCTACAACATACAAAAACAAATGATTTTAACTCGAGTTAGGGATAATTCTTACTTTAGCAACCGGCCATAAGTAATTTTAAAGAATAAATTGTGAATTCATTTAAAAAAACACTGTGATTTTAATATGTTCCTTTTAATAATATAAGTTAATTATCTGTGATTGGAAATTTTTATTTAATATAGATTATACTTACTTATTGTATAAAATTTGTATTTAAAAAAATTAATCAAACAATTAATTTTAATATTTGAATAATCACCCCACCCCACCATCTATGAGCTCCCGTCCCGAATTTAGAACAAAAAAATATGGTCACCTTATATATACTTAAGGAGGATTTTCTTGACCGACGCCCATTAGTAAAAGGGCATGGTTCAATCTAGGTCATACATACTACTAATCATAAATATATTCAAATACAGCAAACGAAGATAAAAACTAAGGACGTACGTTAGGCATGAGAAGCTCAAATACGTTGTTAAAATTTTATGGAACTATGTGAAATAGTTATATATTTGTTGACTCTCAATGTTTTGGCACTTCTAAATTCCACGCCGGAAAAAATTTGATGGCTTGAAAGTGAAGAAGTCATATGCTACGAACTTATGCATCAACACAATATCATAATTCAATTGAAAAACATGTATACTACTTACCAAGAATACTAGTGACGGTAATGGAGTCAAGTGCTTGATATCAAGATGAGAAAGGAATGTAGGGAAATGTCCATTTCTAGCTCCTACAAACAACATTCTAGAAGACGTCATTATGTGTACACTTAAACCACCAAAAGCAGATATTGCTACCAACACAGACACAACCCAAGCAAAGTTTCCAAATAAAAAATTCGCAAACGTCTGAAACAAACAACAAGCACAGTGAGCAATTATTGTCATCATTAGTAGAGCCCTGCGCGGATACGTTTTTCTGTATCCGCATCCGCAGCCTTTGTAAATATAAAATTCGCATCCGATCCGCATCCGCAAAAATATCCGCACAATCCGCACAGGGTTTGCTGTGGAAATATCTAACATGTTTCGCGTTATTTGGCATATCGCTGTTTTAAAACACTACTAAAAATTTTTAAATTTAATACATTAATATTACTTGTTCCAGAAATATGTTTTTATCTGACGTCGTACTGAAATTATATAGATAAAAAAATAAAGATGGAATTTACAATTATTCGACTCTTAAGTTTTTTATAAAATGCAAAACTTTAAACAGCAATATCTCAGAAACTTGTTTTTTTAAGATATCTCACTATTATTTTAAAGCAGCGATATTTAGAAATAATTAAACAGATTAATTCATCACATTTATGACCAATAAATAACAAGGAAAGTCCTATAAGATCAGCAAATTACAAAAAAAATAAGTTCTTAATAATAAAACTAAATTCTTAAATTCATCATATTATTAAAAGATGAAAGAAGTTATATGACGATTTCAAGAATTTTAAGATATTTTTATTTCTTTTAAATTTGATATGAGCTATGTTTTTAAATGTGGCAAATTACCATGGTTAATTTTTACTAATATTTCCAAAAATGCAATACATAATTATTTTTAAATTAATAAACGCAATAAATCCAAAGAAAGTGTTGTATCTACGACTGTTATATAAACTCTACTATATTTAACTATTTAATTAAGCGTAAAGTAGGTCTTTATGGGAAGAGTAAAAAAAGTAAAAAGAGCCGTAACGTATTATTATTTCACTCTTGCCATAAGCACAATACAAATGCCAGCAATACATTTTTGGGGTTCTAAACGCGTCTTTCGTAGGAAGAGGCTCCACCCGAAGATTTTATGTTCACGCGGATATTGCGGATAAGCGTATATGATCCGCATCCGCACCATTTAAATGATATATTATCCGCATCCGCAGAAAAATGGCGGATTTGCAGGGCTCTAATCATTAGTAAACAGCGCCGGTGTTACGCATAGGCGAAACAGGTGCTCGCCTGTAGCGCAAAGTTTAGAAAGGCGTCAAAATGTTGAATGCAAATAGAACAAATCCGTTATTTACTTTTATCACCAGGAAGGATATAATCTTGCCTGTGGCAGCAAAAAGTATAGCGCCGGCGCTGTTAGTTCACATATAGTTTTCAAATCAAAACTCCTTTCTCTGCTTACATTCACTGAACTTTTTTTATTTACTTATTTAATACACTTTTTTAGTTTAAAAGTACAAAGAAGGTCGCGTGCTTTATTGAAAAATTGAGAACAACGTCTATACTTATTACTATTTTTTTTTAAGAACGAAGTATGGGCAAAATAGGAGCTGATTGATCTTGTTCTTTCATTGGTTAAAACCATGGACAACTTTACACTGTAAAAAAATAGATTTGTCTCAATTTTTTTTATCTGTCTCTGTTATTTGTACCCAGATTTGTATACATAGGCGGATAAACTTATGTTACAGTGAATATACAGGAATGGAAACGTAACGTCAACGATTTTACTGTACCGCCTTGCAAACATCATTTTATAAAACTTAGTAATGTAAACATTTACTTATGTCGTCTGTTGATTAAAAGTTGCACTACTGAACTTTTAAAACCCATATTTTTCATTGCGTACTTTTCAAGTATTTTTGTATCGAGCTTGCTTTAATTTCTACGTTTTTCTGAATATTTTTATAAATATAATCATGTTATTTAGTTTAGGTTATTGTTACGCATTTATTTGTGGTAAGTTGCAGATTACCTTTATTATTCTTTTCTATTAAAATACTAAAAATTTAGTTCCATGAACAATGTTATGAAAATAACATTATTTTTGTACAACCTAACCTAAAATATTTTGATTTTGACAGTTCAGTAGTTCAATTTTTCATCAACAGATAACTCTACAAGTTTTGCATTATAGGTCATTCAAAACAAAATACAGGGTATCATAAATTACGTTATCCATTCTGCGCAAGAAAACAGCTGAACACATTGACGTACTTAAGAGTTTTCAACAACTGTTGTGCATACCAAACAAACAAAATTATGTATTTCAAATAAATCTTTACTCATTTTAGTACGGTACCTCACGGTATACGGTAAACGTGCGAGAAATAAATAATAACAACAAAAATAAACAAACAACATTGCACAATACGCGTAGCCAAAAACAAATCAGTGACGCCACTGAAATGTGTTAACTAACTGTTGATAGCGTAATGGACGAAAATTGGTTTCTGCGCAAGGGAATCACTAACTTCCGCCTGTATTTTTCTTACATTGAACGAAGTCTAGTAATTTTCACAGCTTTTACAATACGGCGCAGACACAATAAAATCGCTGACGTTTCTGTTCCATTTTATAATCACCCTGTATTGCTACCTATAATTTCTTTAAGTAGAACAGAAATATATGTTTAAATAGGAATGGAACATTAAAAATATATTTATTACCCAAACATAAAATTTAAAAATTGGAAAAAAACATAAAATAAAAATAATCTACAATTTTTCAAATATTCCGTATTCAATGCCAAACAATGCCCAAACGGTCGTAAAAATAAATTTTGCATAACATTAATTAATTGTATCGGTCTTATTATGTGGGATTCATTTTCTATTCTAGCTTTTAGTTCCTTTATAGTAAAATTTTTGTCATTAAAAAGGAAATGTATGATTTAAAAATGTTTTAATTTTTCTGGCATTATGCGCTGGGGCTGTCAATCAACGGTTGTTATAGAAATGAAACCACTATGTTCTATGATAAAATAAACTCACGGTATATTAACAGTAACATTCTAAAATAAAGTCATCTGAAAATATACTAATGTTCGTACTCGTACGCTGGCGTATCGTAAGAACGGCATAATTTCGCGCATGTGCAATGAAGATTATTTGTGTTTCATACAATAAGGTAGTATAACATAAGACAGAACGAGGACTAGTTGTTATGAAGCCAACACCTCTTTAGGCGGGGAAACGGGGGTTGCCCCGAGGAGTTGAACAGTTTGCATACATTAATGTTTTGCCGATAAGAATTGAAAGTAAAAATATATTTTTTTAATACTGTAAACTGCAAATTTTAATAAAATAAATTTCATAAATAATATTAAATTAACCTGAATTTATTAGCATATATTTAAGATAATTAGTAGGTTTCTAAATTACATACATTTAAAATACAATATGATTGAAAAAAAACTTTAGTAAGCCCTGATTTAAAATGTTAAGTGGACAATTCTATTAATATAAAAATAAATGAATTCCATGTCTATCTACACACCTTTTTTCTCGATCATATTGTATAGCAATGCCTCAGACACTTTCTAAATTTAAAATGGGCAGATATTATATCATTTAGTCCATGATAAATTAAAATTTATCTGACAAATTATAAAGATGTATATCTATAATCAATGCTGGGTAAAATAATTTTCTGATGTATTCGAAGTACTGAATACAAATACTTTTTTTAAAGAAAAAACTATATGTACCATTTTAATTAAACATTACTTTTTAGTATTTAAAATACCACGTAGTTGAAATACATTTCGCAATTCTTAAAATGCAATTTACGGCCATATTATTAAATGTTGAAAGATGATGAAAAGGTAAAATAGTAAAATAGAAAAAATAACACAACAAAACAATCATAAACACAATACGGCGCCGGCGTTTTTCTTAGCAATAACTGAATAAAATAAATGTATATTAGGCAACTTGTTATACTCCTCGGGGCAAATCCCCCTTTCGTCTCCACAGGGTCTTGGCTTCATAACAAACAATGCTAAGGCATAGAGCGTGCTGAGTCTATTATGACGTCAATGGTTTCATACGAATCATTTTACTATATTTTACAATTTATTTAGAAATTGACAATAATAGCAATTTAATGCATTAAATTTTTACTTGTTATTAATATTATAATTATTTTATCATTAATTTGGAAAAGTTAAATTTAAATTTATTGCAAATTTTATTTAATTTGTTATCGTGAAATACTGGGATAGCAGCGACTACTTCGCTCATAAAAAAAAAAAGAATATATGTAGTTTTAAGTCGGTGGACCTGAAGCTTTATTGTACCACAGACTTTTTTTAAAATATCTTAAATCCGCAGATGTACGGATGTCCTTCAGATATAATTCCGTTCCTCTCGGAA
The DNA here is from genome assembly GCA_963971575.1 of Liopterus haemorrhoidalis. NCBI lineage: Eukaryota > Metazoa > Arthropoda > Insecta > Coleoptera > Dytiscidae > Liopterus > Liopterus haemorrhoidalis. The sequence goes on along the minus strand of OZ020615.1, from coordinate 18,074,019 downwards.
TAACTTGATATGGTAGTTAAATTCGAACTAACCATATTTTCCAATTTACTGAAAAGATTAAATTTGATACTAGAAAAGCAAGAGGCACTTACCACGGCAATAGCATCCGAAGACACCATTTGTGTAGGATCAAGAACAGCCAAATATGCCGTATTTGCTAGAAGGTAAATTGACGTCACAACTGGTAAAGATATGTAAATGGCACGAGGTAGATTTCTGAAAGAAAACATAAAATACATAAATAAAATGAAATCAAGCACCAATCAGTGAATTTACTGAGAGTATTAAAAATAAATATTGAATATATTAGAGAATATTCCCAAAAAACAAATGTTCAGTAATATTCGCCTAATTTCGATTTTAGTCAAACAAAAATTTGCAGTGCTCATTCATGATTTAAAGAGTTCTTATGACTCATAATTTTTAATAGAAATTTTATTACGCGTAACTATCAACAAGAATAAACATTTATATCAATTACGTGATATAACATGGATTATAAAAAAGCTAGTTATTATAAATGCAATATTTAAATATAAAAATGTACTTACACATAAGGGTTTTTTAATTCTTCAGTCATGAAATTTAAATAGTTCCTAAAATTGAAAAAAAAACACACAATTAATATCATTTATAAAGGTTGTTCAACACTCGGCACTATTGCTTACTCTTTTATTAACAAAGCTAGCTTTTTACCCGGATAACTAAGGTGAAAACACCGTAACAATAGATCATCAGATTTTCGAATTATTCACAAAACTGATTTTTTTAAATGGCTAAACACATCGATATTTTTGGATATTCTAAAATATTAGCTTCTTTTGAACAAAAAAGTCTATTCAATATTATCTCAAAATAGTAATTTAAGGAGTTATTTCATTGTAATAAAATGTATTATAATCATCATCATCCGTCAGCCGTTCGAATCCACTGCTGGATATAGGCCTCCCTTAAAAATTTCCAATTTTCTTTGTCTTGAGCTTCTTGTAGCCAGTTCGTAGAGATACGCTTTAGGTCATCAGTCCAGCGAGGAAGCGGGCTTCCTCGGCTAGGGTGACTAACTGTCCCGGTTTTTCAGGGACAGTCCCGGTTTGAGTACTGAAAGTCCCGCGTCCCGGGAAGCAGGTGCCCGGGACGCGAAAAGTCCCGGTTTCAGCAATAACACAATGTTTTGGAATCTTTTCAGAAAAATTAAATAATGTTATTAAACAACTAAATATTTTTCATCCTCAATCCCTCATATAACTAGATAAAGTCTTTAGACATGTTCCTACAAGATGGTTATCATTATTACCAGCAATATATAAAATGTTAAAATGTGTGGCCTGGTGTAAAAACTTATTTTCAGAGTATGGGACAAGACGAATGTCCTACTCTTATTTGGAAATACATTATGGATGTCAATGGACGAAGAATACAGTAGAGCCGAAATTTATAAGTTATTTCTTCAAAATTGTTTGCCAGTTTTTGAAGAGGATATAAGGAGTTTAGAACACAACAATCTCACTGCGCCTGAGTTGTTCTATGTCATGTATAGGTTACGTCAAAAACTTGAAGGGCAAAAAAGACTCATTTTTTGGGAGGAAAAAAAAACTGCTACAGAACTCAACAAATTGGTGCCAGTAGAATCTACAAAAATTGCACAAGTTTTTATTAATTTTTTACCAAAACTCTTTAAATCTATTTAGAATCAAATTTTGGTAAGGCCATTTTCTTTAAAAACAACAAATTTAACATATGATCATATAAAATCTGCCGCAAAGAATTTGAAAATTACAGACGCTTTAGAGATGAACAGCCTCTATGATGAATTCATAAATGCAAAGACATTATTGAAAAACAGCTGTCTTACAAAAATAAGCCTGTAGGCAAAATGTGGATATATTTTTGAAGCTAATTAGTTGTAAGCTAATTCCTACAGTTATAAGAACTTTTTGCTACTAGTTGGCAAAATTCTCAGTATCCCATACTCAAACGCATATGTTGAGAGGATCTTCAGTTTGATGTCTTCTCATTGGACAGACACCAGAAACCGTTGCAATACTGATTTAATATTTCTTTACGTTCGGAAAAATATTACCGAAAAAGACGTATTTCATTCATTTATAATATGTAATTTCATTAATATGTAAAAAAATGTTAAATAAACTAAATTTTTCTCCTTTTTTTTTTTTTGTCCCGGTTTGGTTCTTCATAAAGTTGGTCATCCTATCCTCGGCTACGTTTATCTGCCCATGGTCTCCACTGAATAATCTGTTTGATCCATTTGACGTCTGTTGTTCTAGCAAGATGGCCTGCCCATTTCCATTTCATAGTAGCTACTTACAAGGATGTCGATTAGTTTCGTCTGTTGACGAATATTATAATTTATTATATCAAATGATTGTTGTTTCATAACAACTTTTATCTTATTATAAAATATTATTACAATGTATTATATCCTGTTCGAAATGCAGAAATAAAAATAAAATCATGTGAAGAATTGAAGTCATTACCGTACTGCCTGTTGAGTGAAGTTAACAACCCAACAGCCAACGAACGAAGAGAGATCAACGAAATTATCACGTGAGCAGTGCGTGATTACTATCTCTTCATTCTAAATAAAGTATGTATATACATTTTATAAATACATTATTTTGGGGTTTGTCAGGTCTGGACAAGCTTCCACCAATCGCGAACGTCAGCAACCTTTTGAGCCACGTCATACTAGACTATTGGAGCTAAATATACACGACTGCGTACCCTGGCGATATTCAGACGCGGAATTTACGCTAGATCCAGTGCCCGCACAATGCGGAGTGACCCAAGCAACTCTGCTTTTTGCATCCTGCAGATCAAAGAGGTGGTAGAAGATCTGCATACGGGAATGGACTCAATTTCTCTTCGATAGGAGGCTTTCATACCATCCAAAACACCAACTATCAGGACTACAAGCTTAACTTAAATACATTATTACTATTATTATTATTAAACTAATAAAAACAATTTCTCAAATTGCAAATTTGTGATAATATTGAATATACTTTTATTTCATTTAACTTTTATGTTCAAAAGAAAAATACTATTTCAGAATATCTAAAAATATACAGGGTTTTTCCTTTTAAATAAATATTGTTTTTGTGAATAACTTTGAAATCTGATGATCTATTGTTTCGGTGTTATAACTATCGTAATTTGTAATTTAACTGTAATCGTAACTCTGCTAATAACGGAGTTAGCAATGGTGCAAAGTTAACTTTGAAGTATTTAATTTCGTATAATATGAACACAGTAATTAGACTAATTGTATAAAACAAAAAACAAAATCTACTACATCTCTATGTTGAATTAAGCGGAGTTTAATAAAAAGTTAGAAATCAATTACACACTGTCCCTAAAATAAGATTTAAGGATCATTCAATATTTCCTTCTTTTTAAAACCATGATACAGTATTTCAAATTGACTAAACATTCCACTTCGTTCCATTTTTCATTTGCCACATATATATTAGGTGTACCGGAAAGTTTTTTCGTTTATTTAGTATTATTAATATAAAAACAAATCGAAAGAAAAAAATGTACTTTATTGAGTAAAATAGTTACCATTGTGATCTATAATACTCTGCCATTTATCAGGAAGAGAAAATATTCCCGATTTATAAAATTCCTGATTTTTTTAAGGAAAAAATTGTTTAAGGCTCATTTTAACATGCTTCATATCTCTAAGTATCTTGTTTCTTAAAAAGTGTTCCAGTGAACAAAATAAGTGATAGTCGGAGGGTGAAATGTCTGGTGAGTAGGGTGAGTGTGTTAGAACCTCCTAATCAAGCTCGGAATTTTTTTCACGTGTTTTTTTTATGAATGAGGTAAGGCATTGTCGCCTTGAAGAATAACTCCTCTTCTTTTCACAATTTCTGGCCGATTTCTGGGCAAGTTCTGATTCAGTAGATCCAATCGTTCACAGTAGAGTACAGAATTAACACTTTGCCCCGGTTTTAACATCTCATAATAAATTATTCCTTTACAGGGCCTTCCAGATCAAAATTCAAGCATAAATTTCCTGATTTAAATTTTCTAAACCACTGTTGACATGTGCGTACATTTAGTTTATCACCATAAACAGTGCAAATGTTTTATGTAACAACTGTAGCATTTTTTTTATGGTACTCATACAACATTAAACAGCATAAACAATGTTTTGATGAAAATTCTTTCGCCATTTAAAATGCAAGAGTTTAAAATGAAACGAAAACAATAATTAGGTACTCAAGATTGCAGAGTTTTATCAAAACGCAAAAGACGTCTGTTTAATTCAGCGAATAAGTCGTGACTCGTACGCATACTGCACTAATAATAAAAACGAAAAAACTTTCCGGTACACCTAATATAATGAAGGCACAATACTATAATACTGCTTTTGACATTTAGAAGTGAGTGATTACGTCAATAATTATTCAAAACTATAATAATAAAAAATGTAACAATTTTACAAATATAAATACAGTAGAACCCCGAATCATAAATATTAAGATGATTTTAATAATTTATTTGATAGTATGTAGTTGCATATGGATTTTCTATAGCACACAATAAACTTATCATGCGTTAAAATTATCTAATTTGATAGTTTGTAATGACTATAAAACCTCAATATCGCATACTTTGTATTTATTTCCTGGAAGGAAATAAATATCATTTTATTATTGCGTTATCAAAGAAGAGATGAGTCATTAATGATAAAAATATTTATATATAAAACTTATCAATTAAAAAAAAACTAGAAATGTACCAGCTCTAGAAGTATGAAATGCGGATTTTTTTTTTAAATAACACACATTAAACTCAAAAGAACAGTAAAAGTTTATTAATTCAATGTATGCTCCATTAGAAATTATACATTTTTCCCATCTTTCAGGCAATTTGTGAATACCTCGCCAGTAGAACTCTTCCCCTTTCCCCGCAAACCATTCATCTAGCCATTCTTTCACATTTTTATATGAACAAAAGTGCTGCTCGGCAAGTGCGTGACCCATCGATGCGAACAAGTGGTAATCTGAAGGGGCCAAGTCTAGTGAGTAAGCGGCATGGGGTAGCACTTCCCACTTGAGTGCCTCCAATGTGTTGCAAACTGCTTTTGCATTATATGATGGAGCGTTATCGCGAAGAAAGATTACCTTGTGCTGTCTTCTTGCGTAGTCTGGTCGTTTTGTGAGCAGCGGTTGGTTCAATTCGATCAGTTCTTGTTGGTAGCGTTGGGTATTAACTGTTTCACCAGGTTTTAACAATTCATAATAGACCACACCCTTTTGGTCTCACCAAGTACAGAGCATTGTCTTTCTGACAAAGCGATTCGGTCTTGCAGTTGATGTGGATGGTGAGTCTGGGTTCACCCATGATTTTTTGCGTTTGGGATTTTCAAAATAAATCCATTTTTCATCGCCAGTAATGATACGATGCAAAAAAGACTTTCTTTTGTATTGTGCAAGCAAAATTTCACAAGTGTTTTTGCGTTTTTCCATCTGCCTCTCATTCAATGCATGTGGAACCCATCTGCCGACTTTCTGGATCTTACCCATATCTCGTAGGCGATTGGAAACAGCTTGTTGACTAACGCCTAACTGCTCTGCTAGTTGTTTTTGTGATTGACCATCGTCTTCCTGTAGCAATGTTTCCAATTTTGTATCTTCATATTTTTTTGGAGGTTTTCCATGTTCTTTGTCTGTAAGATCAAAGTCACCACTTTTGAAACGCCGAAACCATTGTTCACACGTATCTTGCGATGGAGCATATTCACCAGAAGCTTCTCGAAGCAGTCGGTATGATTCAGCAGCAGTTTTTTTCAAATGAAAACAAAACAGTAGTACTGTCCGCAAATGCTCTTTATTTGGCACAAAATTTGACATTTTTAACACAGTAAAACAAAACTATATGATCACTTTTCAAATTATAACCTATACGCATTTGACACTTAATGATAACTTAACAACACGCCATATGTGTTGAAACTTTGAACTATACACTCTGTTTGCGCGGCAAGTTTGAAAAAAATCCGCATTTCATACTTGTAGACCTGGTATAGCGATTTATATAACAAGTATTTCACTTACCAACCAGAATAAGAAAATATTCCTGAATAAAATGCTTTGGCAATTTTTCCTGGATTAGTAGTAGATCCAGCAAACGAATTGTGAAAATTCGAAACATGTCCCAGTCCCATCCAAACTACTCCGGCCATTATGATCAAACACAAAGCACCAATTTTGCAAAACATAAAAACATTTTGCATTTTGGTAGTAGATTTTACGTCAGTGCTATTTAAATATGACAAAAAACCTTAAACAAAAAAATAAATATAGAAACATGAAAAATGATGATCAAAATTTAACTTACATATGGTTAAGGTTGAAACTATTACAACTGCTTCTCGAGGTATTGTACACTGAGGGAAAAATGGTTGAATAACATAATGAGCAAATGTTAAACCCATTATAGCATTTGTAGTTGGTCTGAAAAAAAATATATATTACTATAAAATATATAGGGATAATTGAACTGTTGGCCATAGCGATTTAACATGTAAAATAATAAATACTAGGGTTGCCTTTTATATTTCGGGATTTGAGATCAAAAACAATTATTTATCAACAAAAGTGGCTTTATTGTTTTTCAAAATATTCTCCATGAAGAATAATATTCCATTATTTTGAGACCTATCACCATGGCTGGCAAATCTAGATTTTACAGTTTACTAGACTCTGAAGACTGGAGTTTTATTTCACTAGAGTTGAAAGCAAATAAAGTATTTAACATGTTTCATGATAGGGTAGTAGATGCTTTCACCTCTAGTTTCCCGACCGTTAGCAAAAGACGCGATCCAAAGAACAACAAATCTAGTTCTTTAGTGAAATGGTTCGACAACAACATTAGGTGCATGCGTGATAAGCTACGTCAATTAGAGGATAACTTTAAGGTAAATCCATGTGCTGCTACTCGATCGAATTTTAAAATGTTTCAACTCAACTACAGAAACCAAATAAAAACTGCTAAAGTTAAAGCAACTTCCTCTTATGTAAGAACCTCTGATAATATCTCGAAAGCTACCTGGGAGATAATAAATCAAAATAGGGGTAGCTTAAACAAGAAAAAAATATTTACTAGTAAATTATCACCTTGCGATTTAAACAATCATTTTATAAATACCCCTCTCAATCTTATTAATAATCTTCCAGTAACTCATATGTCACCAATATCTTTTCAACCTATCAATACTACTACCACAAATTTCAAATTCGAAACTGTAACATACAACACGATCAGAAATATTATTGATTCATTAAAAACCAGTGACACTAGGGATGTGTATAACCTAAGTACTAATTTAATAAAAGCTATCAAAAATACTATAGTGCTTCCTTTAACCAAAGTGATCAATATATGTATAAATTCTAATTGCTTCCCCGACGTCTTGAAAGTGGCAAAGGTGCTTCCTATATATAAAAAAGGTGACGTGGAGGATCTCAACAATTATAGACCTATTTCTCTCTTGCCTATATTTTCTAAAGTCTTTGAAAAAGTACTATTCTCCCAAATCACCTCCTACTTCCAATCAAATAAGCTGTTCGCCGAATCCCAATTCGGTTTTCGAGCCAACAGATCCACCACCGATGCCATCCTCGAATTTATCAATGAAGTCTATCAAAGCATAGAATGCAAAGAGTTTTGTGTAGCACAGTTACTAGATCTTAGCAAGGCTTTTGACTGCGTGTCATACGACATCATGCAAGACAAACTTTATAAATATGGCTTCAGCAAAGACAGCGTAAACCTGTTAAAGTCTTATCTGTCGGATAGAAAACAATATGTCCACGTAGATAATAATAAGATCTCTGACATGAAAAATATTTTAATAGGTGTTCCTCAAGGATCAATCCTTGGCCCACTTCTTTTCCTCATATACATAAATGACTTTCCTAACTTTCTCAATTCCAAATGTATTCTTTATGCAGACGACTCAAATTTAATTGCGAGATCCTCCTCAATTCACGATGTATTAAGTACATGTGATGCTAAATTTGAACTGGCCAGTAGCTGGATGATTGCTAATAAGTTAACTCTAAATGAGGACAAAACTGAACGACTTCTTTTTACATTAAGAAAAAATACTTTCAATAATCCAGCTTCTGCGAAGTTCCTGGGTGTATATGTTGATCCTAAATTAACTTGGGAACAACATGTAGATCAACTCAGTATTAAATTAAGCAAAACTATATATCTCTTGCGGAACCTTGTGGGCTCCGTTAATCTAGAAATATTAAAAACAGTATACTTTTCACTCTTCCAGTCGCACATCTCATATGCTCTTCTAGCTTGGGGTCACTCTTCAGCTGCTGGAAGAATCTTTTCCCTTCAACGTAGAGCTATAAGAGTTATTGATGGTAAATCGTACAGAGAGGATTGTAGACGCTCTTTTATAACTCTAAAGATCATGACCCTCCCTAGCCTATTCATTTACCTATGTATCCTCTATACCTACAATAATAAAGACAAATTCGCTTCCCATTCTGTATATCATAATCACGACACCAGACACAAAAATAATCTAATTCCCAAATTTTGCCGTATCAATAAAACAAAAAATAGCCTAAATTACTATTCTGCTCTATGTTTTAATAAACTACCAGAGAATCTCAAAAGTCTACCTGTACGGAGTTTCAAGAGCTCTGTAAGAGATATATTAGTTTCAAATCCTATCTATTCAATAGATGAGTTTTTTTATCTCCATATTGAATGAAACTATTATATATGTACCTCCGTTTCAATTCAATTTCATATGTGATAAGCTTTCTAGTTAATTAGTAGCTGTGATTTATATTTATATTAAATAGTATATTTTTATTTTACTTAAAATGTTTAAATGTTTATGACTGACTAGAAACAAATTTGTACTGTAATATGGTCAATAAATTTATATTATTATTATTATTATTATTATTATTATTAATACACTTTTGCATGTATTTGAACCAATTTTCCACTGCCATTGTCAAATTATGTGGGATCCAACGCGAACAAATCATTTGACCCACTAATGGGTGGTCCCACTAATGCCCAAGGATACCTCAATCTCACGATAAGTCACTTGACGATTTTGGACGACCTTCACGAAATTCGTCCTTAAGCGAACTACGGCCACGATTGAAGTCGGTAAACCATCGATAAACAGTTGTCCTTGATTGTGCTGAATCGTCGAAAGTCGAATTAAGTTTGTCGATTCACTGTTGTTGGGTTAATCCACGTCGAAAGTTGTAAAAAATAATCGCTCGAAAATGTTCACCAAAATGTCAATTTTTAGCCGAGAGATAAGTTACTGTAAACAACACAAATAGTGCTCGTACGTCAAAGTTTTGAGTATGTATAGCATCAAAAATGTCAAACTTTAGGATAGAAGCGTCAGTTGCCAGATGGCAGCACTAGTTTAGCACAATCCCGAAATATAAGAGGAAACCCTCGTATGCTATTTCCTGCTTCCCTAATTGTTTAGAGAAAAAATGCAAGATATATTTATTTAGAATTTAAAACTCTACATGTTATGTAAGTAAACTATTTTCCAACTACATACTTCAGAGGAAATTTAAAAATTATAAAGCATTCTTTATCAAGTAGCCAAGCTTTATAAACAAATGTACATGAAAAACTAGTAATCTAAATAATAAATTTTCTTTATCATAAATATTCGCGACTCCAAATAACAGTGAGATTTGGTAAATTAAACAGAAGCGTATATTTGTATAATATTTTTAGTGTGTTGTGCTGCAGTTTATGTGAATTAAGACGTATTTTTAAATATTGTGACTTAAATACAGTGCTTTTTTGCCGAAATATTGTTTGAATAGATAAATATTAAGAAAAAACTTCTGACATATACGATTCTCGTCGGCCATTAACTGTCGTACGCAGCGCCGCCAACGTTAGTTTGAATCGCGAATAGTATAGGGATTTGCAGCTAAGCACCCTACCATCTGGTGAGCGTTTCATGAACTTGTGTACTACAGATAAAATTTCGTTTTGTGTATTGGTTTTGTATGAAGTTTGTTTTTAAAGTTTTATTATAATCATTGAAAAATGTATAATGCATATTGTTGTGTGCCTATGTGCAATTCATTGAAAAGAAGAAACCCGGAAATATCGTTTCATTTGTTTCCACCAATATCAGACACCGTACGGTTCGAAACAAAATTGGGAAAGCAAGAGGTTAGGAATCGACGCGATGTTTAGATAAACAATTTAAAAATTGGAAAAAAAGTGAGCCCTTATATCAAAGTTTGCTCATTACATTTTAATGATAGTGACTACAAAAAATATTTTCAATTTTGTATTTATTATCGCATATCTTGAAAATTTTTGTTATTGTGTGTGGGTTTGTAATGCACAAGTCTGTAGGCATAATGCATAAATCTTTATGAACTCTCTGTTTTTTTCAGTGACTCCACACAATATTATATGCCCAGCATTGTAGATTTCTACCCCTTGGTAAACAACACGGGGATTATTATTTCCCCCAATATAGTTAAAATAATCGACAATGGAAAACTGTGCCGCCATAACTTAAAACCAGATCACAAAATGTAGTATTTAAGATGTTTACAAGTAATGTCACTTAAAAAAAATTTCCTCACAATACGTGTGCATACTTACTTGATTATAAAATTTTAAAACAAAATCAGAAAATCCCAAAAAATTATTTATTTTTTGTCGTTTTTTGATACACTTTTCGCTATTATTTACTAGTAAATGTCAAGTGGTATCTGATTTAGAATGGTTTCAAAAACATCCGCGTGGCGCTACGATCTTAAAAATTTTCCCCTATAGGCTATTCGCGACTGCAAATAACAGTGAGACATCTGGTGGTAACTGGCTAAATTAAACAGAAGCGTATATTTGGATAATATTTGTAGCGTGTTGTGCTGCAGTTTATGTGAATTAAGAAGTATTTTAAAATACAGTGACTTAAATACAGTGCTTTTTTGCGGAAATATTGTTTGAACAGATAAATATTAAGAAAAAACTTCTGACATATACGCTTCTCGTCCGCCATCAGCTGTTGTAAGCAGCGCCGCCAACGTTAGTGTCAGTCGCGAATTCCAAACCTTCAAGCGGAACTAAATGGAATTTAAATTTTCTTAAGTTGTCACTAGGTAACTTTTTATATATTGAAGTGAACTTTTCTTAAACAAAATAATTAAAAGCTTCAATCAATCGGTAAAAGTTACTAGATTTAAAAATCAAGTTCCGCTTGAACCAAAGAAACCGCCTATAAATTTATTAATAAATAAATATATATATTTTTTTCACATAAATAATTATATTTTATAGCAAATGTTCAAATATGTCGCCATTCACTGCAAAGCAGAAACCAAGTATGCCGTAAATTTTTTTTTCGCACATTGGCCAGTTGTCTATCGGTTATTTTCGCGCATTCCTTGATAATTTTATGTTTTAGGGAATCAATGTCCGGATGACTTGCTCCATATACTTTTCTTTTTAAATGTCCCCATAAGAAAAAGTCATTTGGTGATAGATCAGGGACAATTTTCTAGGAAGTAGTTGGAAGATGATTTTCTTATCTATCATGTAGAGTTTTTGATTCTAAATAAATTTTATCTCTTTCACTTTTTCTCTAAATCAATTAGGGAAGCAGGAAATAGTATATTTATTTTACAATTTAAATCGCTATGGCCGACAGGTCAATTCACCATCCTGTATATCATCTTATGTAGCCGTGGCTACAGAAAAAAGACGGGCTCATGAGTGTCGCGATCACGCCCGTTCACGAGTGAAATGTTAACTCACGCAAACTTAATAAATAAAATTTCACGGCACGCATATTCACGACTGTAAAATTTATTTTCACGCACGTCGTGATTCACGGGTCACATTGTGACTGTTTCTACGGCAGGTCATATTGTGATTATATTTACGAAGTCTCAAAATATGGTTAGACGAAACCTGAAAACACGAATTTCCCACAAATTAACTTGCAATAAATCAACTCTAACGTGTAGTAGACTATATTTAAAAAAACGAACTTAATTTAATAAACAAATTAACTGAAAAGTGACAAGTTCCTGGGATTATGTAGGCAATTAGTATTTTTGAAATTTTACTCTTTTTTTCCAGTTAAAAAATTTGATATTTTATATTTTCAAAAAAAAAAAAAAAAAATATGAGTCACGCGTTTTTAGGGTTTTGTAGGTATGACCAAAAAACCCTTATACCGTCATTTTGTCGTCTATCTGTCTGTCTGTTCGGTAAAAATTGTAGCCAAACGGCTAAACCTAGAGAGTTGAAATTTGGCATGCTTATACAACTCTTTGTCCCGCACATAGGAAAAATACTAAAACATCTAAAAAACATATCCCTCTAAAAATATAAACAAATATGTGCTCATCGAAAAAAAAAATATTTTTTCTAAATTCTGAGTAGGGTATCAAATGAAAGCCCTTAGTACGTGGATTAACGATCAAAATTTAATTTTTGCAAAATAAATTATTTTGATGCGATTTTTGCCAAAATTGTGCAAAAATTTTTTCGTCCCACACCCTGTAGCCCAGATGGTTTAAACTAAAAATCTGAAAAAATTCTAAGTAATGTACATTAGTGTGAACCGGCATAGTACAACAGGAATTTTTGATCAGATTATGTTTTCGGAAAATAACGCATTTTTTGTGTTTTTAACTAAAATATGTTAACTATTTAATACGTTGTGTAACATACCAGATCAGTAGCTCTCGTGGCGTGGTTGGATTTGTCGTACGCTTAATAATATAACTTAACTTGCAAACTAGGGTTCGAATCTTGTTGATTTTATTTTTTGTTTTTTTTTTTGCATTTTTATTTTGTTTAAATTATTTTGTTAAAATTCTAGTTATATTTGGTAAATGTTGCATTTAATTTTTAAAAGCGTAAATTTAATAACCAGTGGAAAGTGTTGAAATTATAATTTAATTCTATGTTTGACGAAATCAAAGGGCGGGGCTTATGATGTAAGCAACCAATGGAAGCCATAGGTGTAATTTTCAAAATCGTAATGAACTTTGCTATATAAAAAAAATACTGCATATATTTAGAAACTTAAATAATGGTATTAGGCATTCGAATTAAAATTCATAAAAAAATATTTTGACATAAAATTTGTTTTGGCATCCCAAATAATCATCATTCAGTTACTAAATACCTGCAAAACCCATAAATGTGTGAAAATTCACACTTCACATCAATTTTGTCTGTTTACGCCCGCTCCCGCACTGGTATAATTTCGAACTCAGACTCACGGCCCAAAGTGTCACTTTTGTTCACGTTCACGCGGATAAAGTCGTGACCCGCTAAAATTGTTTTTAGGGACTGTTTAAGCATTTCTAATTTCTTTATTATAAGAGTTACGAATAAAGTTAAATTATGAAAGATCGAGTACTCCACTCTGAAACTAAGCATATTAAATTGGAAAAACAATTAAACATCAAATTAATAAGTTATTTCAAAATACTTTTGTACAAAAGATACAAATGTTTGAAAATAATGTGAAAATTCACACTTCACATAAATTTTTCAGCCTAGTTATTCTTTTGTTACCTTGTTGGTACTCAGATTTTAAACAATTGCTAAACTTCTGTTTCAACCTGTTGATTTTCTAACTAAAAAAATTGTAACAATAGACAATTATTATTATTTTTTTTTTTAATTTTATGGCCTTTGCTGCTGTGGCAATTAGCCAGGACAATTTTTTACTTGAGAAAATTTCCATGCCTGAACGGGATTCGAACCCGAGACCTTCGCAACGCAGAGCAGATGTGTTACCACTACGCTACGCCGGTCGGCAATAGACAATTATAAGAAATTACTTACACAAAAATCAAGTTGGCAGCCCATAAGTAAAGGAATGATGGTAAGGCTCCATATGCTTCATAAATATAAGCATAATCTCCTCCAGACTTTGGAATAGACGTACCAAGTTCAGCGTAACATAAAGCACCAATTAATGATAAAAATCCGCATAAAACCCATATAAGTAATGAAAGCCCAGCAGAATCAACTTCCTGAATTACTCCCTTTGGTGAAATAAAAATACCAGAACCAAATATAATTCCTAAAATTATAGCAACCCCTTCCAAAAGCCCTAACTGTTTCTTCATTCTAACTTTTCCATCATCTTCTCTATCCATCCGTTCCATTTGTTCTATAGCAGGTGATATTAAACCCTCCTCAGTGGGAGAATTTAATTGCCTTGACGTAACCATATTTAATTATCTCTCAGATAAAAATTCAAGAAGCTATAACAAAAAGAAACATGAGATAAAAATTACATCATTCTCAGGTAAGATAATTGTAGGTTATGTTTTTCAAATTCAAATTTTTAAATGAAAATGAATTATATTTACCTGTTTATAATATAAGTTAATAAATATTACACCATTACGTTCCAACTGATATCATTAGAATCCTGGATATATATAATCTATAAACTTTCACTCTACTGCACGTGTACATTTGTTTTGGTTATTTTAAAATAATTCTCTTGCAACCGTTTCAACCGCGTCGGTGCATAAGCAAGGACATGCTGCGCCGAATCTCTGAAATCACACCACTAACGAATTGTTGCTGAATGGCGGCCCACTACAAAAGACATCAAATAATGTAACATAACACATATATGTAATATAACTACATGTATAACATTTCCTGTTTTCAGCATAATCCTTTGCTTATGCATATGCGTAGCATTATTTCATGCGTAACTAATTACTTTATAATTTTTTCCACGGCAGTATTCGGTAACAAACCATAATATTCTACCTATTTTGTATAAAAGTTTATTTGTCTAAGAATAGCCGAACAACAAAATCTAAAATACTTCCTAAGTTCTTAATCTACTATTTTGCATGCGGTGAATCATCAGAATATATTTTTTACTGCCTGATAAGATTTCTAATTACAAAACAACAAATTTATATTAGTATGTTCAGGGCCGTATTTACCATTAGGCGCATGAGGCGATAACTAGGGGCAGTGGTGGCGCTAGAAGGGGGTCCGGGCTTCTTCGAAAATTACTCTGGCCCCCTGAAATGTTTAGAGAAAAATGTATGCGCAACAAGGATCTGTTTTTTAAGGAGGTCGTCACTTATATTCAGTGTTGTAATGTATCTAGTTACAAGTATCTAGATACAGTAACTAGATACTTTTTTAAGTATCTAGATACAAATTAGATACTTATTGAAATATGTATCTGTATAAAAAGATATTTAAATTTAAGTATCTTGTATCTTGTATCATTAGCAATGAAAACTAAGTTTTTTAATAAATATTGTTACTATTTTGATAACCAATTTACTAAAAACATATGATAAATTATATCCACACAAGTGGTTTGGGAGTGGATCGTGGTTTTGTGAAGCCTTGGGCAAGTCAAACTAAGGCCCTTCAAAAGTATCCAGTGATTTAAAGTACACTTTTGTAATTTTTTTGAGGCATTTCATCACTTGAAGGCCCAAAGGCCGGCCATGCTAGTGTGGATATTAAGTTCATTTCCTAATTGAAATTAGTCAGATAAGTAGGTGTATTTCCTAAAAGACGTAGAAAATCATTATTTTTTTGATATTTCATATAAATGTAATTTGTAAGCGTCAGAATGTCAACTGAAATTTTGTATATAAATTAAATTTGTATGGAATGTCGAAAAAAAAATCAAATATTTCTTATCAGTAATTTTTTATTCGTGATCAAAAATTAGGGCTAAAATTTGATTTAAAGGAACATCCCCTTAACAAGAACATAGCTGTGTATCTGTAAGACTAACATTAGTCTTATGCAGCAGTACATATGACTAACATAATATAAAATACATACGTTACTTAGTACAAAATTATTCCATAGAATACTGATTTACTTTAAATTTAGTGATCTTTTTGTGACGGCAGCGTATTTTTGAACAGCCTGTATAATACTGATTAACATGCACTGTTTGTTAAATTATAATGCATTGTTAATTGTTAGCTTAATATGTATTCCAGTAAAAATGAATTTCTTATGGCCGGTTGCTAAAGTAAGAATTATCCCTAACAAAAGATAAAATAATTTGTTTTTGTATGTTGTAGCATACAAAAACAAATTATTTTAACTAGAGTTAGAGAAAACTCTTACGTTAGCAACCCGCCATTAAACATATTTTATATGGTATTTTCATTTTTCAGTGTTTGTTCAAAAGTATCTAACTGTATCTAGATACAAGCATTTTGGCATGTATCTGTATCTAGATAATTTTTATGATTCTGTATCTGTATCTGTATCTAGATATATTTTTTAAATGTTTCTATTACAACACTGCTTATATTTTAGAAGTGAGGACCTTTTATTGTTTGATCATGACTTGTATTTTAGAAGTGAGGACCTTTTTTTCTGGTCATCATTTGTATTTTAGAAATGAGGACCTTTTTTTTAAGTCATCACTTATATTTTCGCCTGTTTATTAATAACGATAAAATATAATGATGCCCTCCTTAAATATTTCTTGACCCCCCCAGATTTTACTCAAATGTTTCCTGGCCCCTCCAGATTTTAAGAGCTAGCGCCGCCACTGGCTGGGGGCCCCATATTGACATAGGATCCCGTGTTACATATATTTATTATATTCTATTCTATTCTATATTTAATTTGGTTTAGGTCAGTTGACCATTCCACCAGCGCATAGCATTGTTGATTAGGTGATATTTAGATTTTAAATTTTATTGTATTGAGAAACCCTGTGATAAGTGTGCAGATGCCGGGGGTGGGATGTGCGAGAATTGTCTTCATGTCCATAGGGGATGGCAGATGCTTGGTGAGATCCTGGTACAGCTTCACTATTATAAACTAACACTATTTTAAACCAATTTTTAATTAAAATAAAAAATATTTACAAATAACAAATGCTTTGTTTTAGCCAACCAATTTTTTAAATTGCTCTATTAATTAGGGAAGGGGGCCTCACAAACCATTTGCGCCTCGGGCTTCATTGTAAGTAAATACGGCCCTGAGTAAGTTTATATGCACTGAAAAAACTGAATAAACGTGTTTATCTGTAGTTTATATTCCGATATGTAAAATTTAAAATACAACATGACGTAACAAATAAAATAAAATTTATGATAGGAATAAATGTTAATATACATATGAGTAACTATAAATATGAAAATCCATATATTTATTTAAAGTTTAGTAATGAAAAAACACCTATATAATTAGCATTGCCGAAACCTACAATATATTATTACAAATATTTCAAATAATTCACAAATTTATTTACTGTGGACATCATATATGTATATATCGTCCAGATTTATTCCACTTGTTCAAACTGTATTCTTTCAATTGTATTCAAGTTTTAAGAGATTATCACCTAGACATAATTGACTTACAAAGACATGGCCTCAATTGCTGTCTGCTGGTTTAGGATAGAGCTAAGTAGAAAACAAAATGGGGATAAGTCCACTAGTGACCAAACCGTTATACCCTTTTCACACTAGATCTTTAAGATCGGATGTTTAAGTGAATGGATCTTTAACCGCTAATGTGAAACCGTACGGCCTCGTCTAAACACGACCGATGTTTAAGACAGAGATCTGCGTCTTAAACTTCGCCCGCATTGCCAACTTAATTCCCATTATAAAAAAATACTCCTTGAATTTGAGCTTCTCTTCTTTTATTTATGTTCAGCTGTTATCATTTTATATATCGAGGTTATGAGAAGATTATTTGCGTTATTATTTAAATAAATATAAAAAATAAACTTCTCCTAACCTCGATATACAAAATAATGGCAGAATAAATTCAAACGATATGAAATTATGTTGGCAATACATACTAGCTTTACATGGAGATTTCTTCTTCAAATTAAACATCAAGTGTGAAAGCAAACCGATATTAAACATCGATGAAGTTTAAGTTCAATCGTCTTAAAGATCTAGTGTGAAAAGGGTATGAAGGATGATAATTAATTATTCTATAAAAGCTGTAGCGATTTTAATTCGAAAAACAGTTAATATTAGCAGGGGTGCGGCTGACATGCAAAAAGCCTTTGTGCAAAAAGGCCTCCCCCCTACGATTATTTATTTTTAGTAACATGAATGAAATGCATTCGTCTGTAATCTATACTAATATAATAAAGAGGCAAAGTTTGTTTGTTTGTTTGAATTTATACCTTATCTCAGAAATTACCACACCTATTTGAAGAATTCTTTAATTGGTGGAAAACAGTGGCGGCTCGTGACAAAAATGTTTGGATGTTCTGCAAGGAACAGTGATGGGCGCGTAAGTTACATGATGTAAGTTACCTCTGACAGCTATCAAATAGTCAGCTATCTCTGACCATTTTGGGGTTTATCTGCAATTTTTCCTTCATAAGTCTGTTAGAGACAATGAGGTGCAACATTGTAAGCGTACTGTAATTAATCAACGAAGTATCGATATTTTTGTACAAAACATAATCAATAAAAATTTTAACACCATTATTAATGATTCTGATATCAACTTAATGTTTGATAACTTCTTCGTTTTATTCACAGAATGTATGAGTACCGCTTTCAAGACGAAAGTTGTACCTAAAGCAGATAAATCCACCAAATGGTTCAATGAGGAATTAAAATCAATTAGGAATAAACTGTTCATGTTGCATGAACTAAAGCAAGCTCTTGGTGGTGATACGCTGTCTAATTTGATTAATAAAAAAAAATCATATACAGGAAAAAAATAAGGGAAGCTAAAATTGCAGCTAACAACTTGGTTGTTATAAACAGCACAAACAAGACTAAGGCAATGTGGGTGATTGTAAAATCTGAGACTAATTCTCAACATAAAAAGTCTCCCCAAACAACCCTCAGTTCAGAACATTTCAATATTTTTTTTGCGGACATAGCTGAAATACTGAACGACAAACTTCCACTCAATGGAACTGATGCTTCAGTTAATGTGACTCGTTGTAATGACTCTCTTTTCCTACATCCTACCGATCATATCGAGGTTGAGAATGCCATATTTTCACTGTCAAATAGTAAAACACAAGATGCTTTTGGAGTAAATAGTGCCATCCTTAAATCTGTTGCTAAGTTAATATCCCCTATATTAACATCAATATTTAACAATAGTTTTGAAACCGGTATTTTTCCCGATAAATTAAAAATTACTAAAATAATTCCTGTTTTCAAGAATGGTGATGTTAATGATGCTTCCAATTATAGACCGATTGCCATCGTACCTGTAATTGCTAAGGTGTTTGAGATCATCTTTAAAACTAGGCTTATAAATTTTTTTTCGGAGAACAACCTTCTTAACAAAAGCCAATTTGGTTTCCGGCCTAAGTTGAGCACTATCACTGCCATCACTGAGCTCGTCAACTACGTAACCGATTGTTTTGAAGGTCATATAATTCCTCAAGCCACTCTATGTGATCTTTCAAAAGCATTCGATTGTGTTCCTCACAGTTTGCTATTAGACAAGCTTGAAAAGTATGGCATCCGTGGCAATGCAAACGATCTCATTAGATCTTATTTTTCTAATAGATTCCAGTTCGTCTCGTTGAATGATGTAGATTCTACATATAGGAAGGTCAATTTTGGTGTTTGTCAGGGCGGAATTTTGGGTCCGTTTTTTTTCATCGTTTATATCAATGACCTCCCAAATTTGCTGCCTGAAAGTGTCAAAGTTATACTTTATGCCGATGACACTACTGTCCTGACTAATCATACCTCTGTTAACGATGTGGTCAGTAATACAGAATAGGAAATGGTGAAAGTTAAAGATTGGTTCACTTCAAACCGTCTTACTCTTAATAATAATAAAACCCAACAAATTATTTTTTCACTGAACCGCAATATTGATATTAATATTCAGTTCGGGGGGCCAATCAAATTTCTTGGGATTTATATCGATAGTACACTTAGCTGGAACGATCACATTAACTATTTGGCAAAGTTCTTAAAAGGGTTATCTATGCGTTCATCAGGCTGAAAACGTCTGTATCATTCGATATGCTGCGTATGTTTTATTTTGCTGCTTTTCAGTCACGCTTAACTTACGGCATAATTCACTGGGGTTTAAGTTCATCTGTCAACAGAATTTTCTTACTCCAAAAACGTGATGTAAGAATCCTGAATAATGTTCCTAACAGGCACCACTGCCGAGAGCTCTTTAAGAAATGCAGCATTTTGTCTTTCTATAGTTTATTTGTTTATGTTTGTCTGGTATACGTTAAAGAAAACCCGAACAAATTTGTAACCGTATCCTCTAGACATGTTTAAAATGTTCGCTCTGCTGGCAACATCAGACTACCAAGACTTAGATTGTCTAAATCTAGGAATGGTATTTTTTTGGCAGCCACTTTCTTTAACTACCTACCAGTCTCTTTAAAAAATTTGTCAATCAGATTATTTAAGTTCAAGATTAAAAAAATTCTTATTGAGAATTGTCTCTACAATTCGGATGAGTTTTTCAAAATTAATTTCAATAATTACACCTAACATGTAAGCTGTTTTTCTACCTTTGTTAATTTTATATATACATTTTTTTTTTCTCTTATCTATCATAATTATTTTCATTTTTCAATGTTTTCAAATGTTTTTCTACTTTTGTTTAATTCAATTATCATATATGTACTGACAAATGTAAACGTCGTAAGATGTCTAACATGAAATAAATATTATTATTATTATTATTATTATTATTATTACCTCATTGTTGACGCGTAAACAATGATGTAAAGTAAACACAAAAACTCTTGTAAACAATGTAAACATTGTAAACAATGATTTAGACATGCGCACTTGTTTTGAATTACAGAACCTCATTTTCAATACATTTTTATAAATAATAAAATTTTAATGAAACGATTTTAAAAGAAAAAGTATCATTATACAGGTGTTACATACAAATTAGTAAATATGAATATGAAAAATAAAAAACTTGTTTCTTTAAAAAATTCAATCTTTTTTTTTAATAACAAAATACATTAAATTTCCCCTTTAAGAAAATCAGCCTATATTTTTTAATAACGAAAAGATTCATTGCAAATTTTGCATAACGCCCTATATTTTCTTTTATTTTCTTTAATTAAAACAAAACCTAGTTCTTCAGAACTATTCCTTCGGTTTCTTCCCACCATTTTTTAAATAAATTTATTGCTTTGTACTGAATATACTTGTTCATTAACCCTATATTATTCGTATTAAATAACTAAAACTAACCTCATTATTTGACAGTTTAAAAAGTTTACATTGTTGACAAGTTTACCAATTGTTTACATAAGTTTACACGTAAACGTAAACAATTAAAGTTTACGTGTAAACGCCCATCACTGGCAAGGAAGAAGAAAGAAAAATAATAAGAGTAAAAATTATATGCTTATGTTGTTCCCTTAATGAAATTTCTTGAATATTAATGCAATACGCCGGTCTTTCTTAGCAGCAAATTTATCTATAACTTTATCGGTAAAGTTCGGTATTGTTGATATGATTTTTTTTTCTATTGACAGCGCTGAAAGGGCCGTTAGACGATCTTCACACATCGAGTTTCTAAGAAAAGTTTTTATCCGTTTTAGAGTGGAAAAACGATGTTCAGCTTCATTAGTAACCATGGGTGTTGTTACAAGAATTTGTAACAATTTCTTTGTCTCCGCCATCGATTCGTCCAAATTATTTAAAATTATAAATTTTAGGAAAGACACAGCGCCACATATTTTTCTGTACTCACTAATTGAATATATTACAGAAAGTTCTATTTTAAGACGTTCCTTATTTAAATAAAAAATCACATCCATTTTTATCTACTAAACGTTAAATTATTGCACATTAAACTCATTCACTAAAATAATCATAAAAATATAAGAACGAAATATCAGCACAACAAATATTCTACTATTGACGACACGTGATAATTTGATCTGCACGACCTTGCAGCTCAAAAGCCATTCATTGGAACTTTCGTTCGGAAGATTTACGGCCCCGATCCACAGCCGAATAGTAATGAAAGTGGATATTTCTGAGTACAGAACTGCGAAGTTCGTCAGCAAATTATTAAAGAGAAACGGAGTGAATAGAAGGTACAATAATTATCTAACCCACTGTAAATCTACGTATCTTTCGTTACGCTACAGATACAATGCGTTTTCCAGAATACAACTAGTCAATACACATATAAATGCAAAAATCTTATAAATATTATGCAACATAAACAATAATTTAAAACATATATTTTTACTATATTTATTGGCAGTTCTGCAGCTCTGCAGCATCTATAGACCAGCCGCCACTGGAGGAAAATTTAATTTTTCCTATGTGTCATATGTTTGCTTTCATAACTGTTAGATAAAAATGGAAAGAGCAATGGTAAATAATATATTAAAATAAAATTATAGATTCCCAACGCCTAGATAGGCGTATTGGAGAAAAGAAGGTAAGTTCTTCATTTCTAGACCGCCAGACATAGATATGAAAGCCACGTGGGCAGAGTGACGTTTCGACTGGTCCTATTTAAAAACAGGTACTCATTTTAAGTATTTAATACTTGAGTCTGAGTCAACCACAGAGGTGACAGCACAATATCGGAAAATAATATATTGTAAATCAGAAATAAGAGCACCTAAAATTCACAAAATGGCCAAACTATAAGGGTCGGTTTCTGAAAGCTTATTTAACTATAACTAAATGGTCAGAAAATGGTTGCTATGGTTACTTATGAAATTGTTATATTGTATCTGAGTTTAACCAAGTGTTTAAACTCGGCTAAGCTCTTAGAAATTGACCTAAATCTCCATTCAGAGCTCTTTAAATTAGTTGAATGTTCACTGTGCACTATGGATAAGTTTAGTAGATAGTTTTAACGTTCAAGACAGCGTTTATAGCTCTGGAAATTAATGCATAACGAATAGTGCGACATCTATGTGTCTTTAAATCAAATACTGCGACTTCGTAAAATGTTTATTATCTATTATCGTTTTCCTAATTCTGTTGTCCTAGATTTTTACTAACTAAACCTAACCTCATTACCTAAATTGATCATATTTACTGTTCGTCTTTGTAATTTTGGGCGAGATTTGTTGTAATCGGCGCGATGACATTTTGTTAAGTTATGTAAAGGCATACAATGTAAATGTTCTCTCCGATGTAGACTGAAATAGCCAATGTGTTTATATGTCTGACTCATTAAAACAACTCACTAACTATAAGTTTGGAAAACTATCGACAATCGACAACGTGTCAAGTCCAGATTGGGAAAATATTTGGTTATGGACAGGAGGAAGGCATGGGAATATATTTTCAGTAAAAAAGTAGCTGATACTAGGCGAGCTTGTTCATTACATTTGCCGCAGAAAAACAAAACTGCACTAATATGCTTGCACCTACAAGTTGCATATTTAACTTTTAGCTGCTCTTGTTTGTAAACAGAATCCATATATTGTAAATTCAGATGACCGACACTCAGATGTACCACATAAAATTACGTGCCCGGCATTTAATACTTGCTCAACTACAAATTACACTTCAATAAATCTACTGAAATTAAACTTTAAATACTGTAATGTGAGGCCCACCTTCTGTTATACACATCGATACATGTGAAGCGCTTAATAATTAAAAAAATTCGCAAATATTTACTCGCATTTTCCTAAAATAAAAATGTACTGTGCTTAAATTAACCTGTTCGCTATTAACATATTGACAGCTGAGTACTAGAGACAACAGCCATATTGCCTTAGAGCACAATGCCGCCACCGGTAATGTCACTTCTCAATAGGATATTAATAATGACCATTTTTATGTTATGAAATAAAAACATTTTCATAACAGGAACTTTACGGACAGGGCCGGCTCAGACCTCGGATTTTAGGGACTTTTCCCGAGGCCCGCGCTTGTAAAGGCCCCATCGCGTAATTTTAGGGCCCCGCACAATTTTTTTGCTCAGGGTAAGAATATATTTTTAATCGAAAAAATTTTTTTGACAGAAATTATGTAAAAATTATTGTCCTAAGGGCCCCGCAAATTTTATTTTCCCGAGGCCCCACAAAACTTCCAACCGGCCCTGTTTACGGATGTAAATTAAAAATAGCTTTGAACATAAGGTATATCAAAATCAAAAAACAAGAATTTCATATATTTTATTAGAACAAAAAAATATGTACACTTATATACAGAGTGTTTGTTTGAAACGGGGCACCCCGAAAATCACGTTTATTTGTAAAGATACAAAAAATCTTCAGAACAAAAGTTAAACTAGACAAAAAGACCCATCTAATGGTTACTATAAGAATTCTGAGGCACTTCCGGTTTCACCGGAAATGATGTCAACTTTTGATCTAGCTTAGGGAATCGATAATTTTATATTTTTTTCCTAAAAGTACATTAAATTAGCTTTACAATGACACCAAAAAATCATATTTTTATGTTAACCATTTCAAAATGGCGACCATTTATTTACAAAATAATAATCAACATAAGTTTTACAAAGTTGAACGTAGCAAGTTTTGAAAACAATAATTATATTTATGTTTACAGCTTACTTACATCAACATTTGTATTCATTGGAATTCCACTGGTGTTTTCCCGACCCTAGAACTGGGTATCTAATCTAGGAACTCGGAATCGCGTATCTGGAACCGGGTATTCGAAACCGGGTATCCGAAACCGGGTATCCGGAACCGGGCATTTGGAACCGGGTATTTTGAACCGGGTATCCGGAACCGGGAATTTTGAACCGGGTATCCGGAACCGGGAATTTGGAACCGGTTATTTGGAACCGGGTATCCGGGTAACGCGAAAATTTAAAACCCAGTTTTACCCGAAAACCGGAATCGGGTACCCGAAAATCCGTTTTCGGTTCCCAGCACTACTTATATACCATAGAGACAGAGACGTACCGAGGCTGTGGCGAATGTGGTCCCGGCCATATGCGCCAAACAGAAGGGGATCAAATGTTTTAACAATTGTTTGTTATTGCCTGTTTCGATCTGTTACCGGTTCATCTATTTACTTACTTAAAATATACGTTAGCTTTGTTCACGGATGAAATTTCTAATAAGCTACAAACAATTAAAGAATAAGTTCATGAACATATTTAAGGCATGCCCGACTTGAGACGTATTAGATATTCTTACCGCGAATATTAAATTTGGCTAACTGATAAGATTGTAATTACGGTGTAGTAAATTTAAGTGGGAGAACTCAGTTTATTAATTCTGACTTGGAGTTTTTGCTGTAATCTACAAATATGATTGATTTGTTATGAACAGGTTAGGTAATTGTCTGAAGGTTACCGCGAGTAACTAACATCTTGTCAGAAACAGTAACTATTTCATCCGAAAACAGTCGTGGGTCGATGGTCAAAATAAAAAATATCACTAGAAAGAGCATGAAAATGCCTATTTTCTAAGTATATATGGTTACAAATTTATTAAGCCATTGATTAAAATTGAGTTTTAATTTTTTACAATATGAAAAATAAAACTTAAGTGTATATTCATTTTAATTGAAATGTATTTAAATTATTTTCAATTGTTTAAATTTCAAAATTAGTCATTCATTTTAATAAAATTTAAATGATGAATTTTACTTCAATTACGGCGCAGTTTTCTTTACTCGCAATAAATACCAAAATTACTCGTTACGTCTCTGTATAGTGATATATCTATGACCTATACAGCTGGTATATTTTAACCTATTGTTTGAATTATTTAAGTTTGTAGTTTTTAAGGTATCAAAAAGGATTAAATTATGTATGGTAATGAAATACTTATAAACCAAATAAGCCATTGTTCATAGTGAGAAATACGTTTCTGAAATTAAAAAAAATAACGCCATTTAGCTATATATAGGCTATTCCAAACGTTAATGCGCAACTAAATTTTGAAATCTAATAACTTTTATCGATTAAAATGGGTTGTTGGCCATTTTGTTTAATTTTTGTAAATCATATTTACATTCGAAAATTTTTAGGTTAGGGTGAATTGTCATTATAAAATATCATTTTCATTACACTTTGATTTTTTATCAGTCTTCATACAAATGTTTCATTTCTTAAATTCTTATGTCTTCCAAAAATAACAAAGGTATTATACATTTTATTTTTTATAATAAATATCATTTAATAATAAATGCCAACTTGAAACATGAAATAACGTAGGAAAGCTCTATTTTCGTGACAATTTAAAAACCAAACTCCCGTTTAGTTCCGCATAAAACAAAAATTCACTGTATTTCTTATTAATTTAATGAAAACATATACAAAGCAAATCGCAGAAAAAATCGCTGGGATTTATTGTGATGAAATAGTATTTAAAATAAATTTAAAAAAATAAATGAAAGCTATTATACCCTGTTCGAAATGCAGAAGTAGTAATAAAATCACATGAAAGATTGAAATCGCTACCCTCTTGGCTTTCGCACGAAATTAAGTGCTCAACAGCCAACGAACGACGAGAGTTCGACTAAATTATCACGTGAACATTGCATGATTACTACTTCTTGATTTCGAACAGAGTACAGTAGAGTCACATATCCGAGTCGCGATTATCTGAGTTCTGTATTAACCGAGTCAAATATAATTTTTTAAATTTCGAAAATGGTTCGAAATTCATCCGCTTTATCCGAGTTTCAAGTCGGGGATTCTCCTATTCAACAACGAAACAACAAAATTCTGGTGCTAAATTAATATTGAGAAGTGACATTACCGGTGGCGGCGCTGTGCTCCAAGGCAATATGGCTGTCGTGTTTAGTACTCAGCTGTCAATATGCTAATTGTGAACAGGTTAATTTAAGCACAGTACATTTTTATTTTATGAAAATGCGAGTAAATATTTGCGAAATTTTTTAATTTTTAAGCCCTGCACATATATTGAGGTGTATAACAGAAGGTGGGCATCAAATTACATTATTTAAAGTTTAATTTCAGTAGATATATTGAAGTGTAATTTGTAATTGAGCAGGTGTTAAATGCCGGGCACGTAATTTTATTTGGTACATCTGAGTGTCGGTCATTTGAATTTACAATATATGGATTATGTTTGTAAATAAGTGCATTATGTTCATTGCTTTATGAAATAAAATTAGTTTTAGTTGGACAGGAGCAGCTAAAAGTTAAAAATGCAACTTGCAGGTGCAAGCATATTAGTGCCGTTTTTTTTTTTCTGCGACAAATGTAATGAACAAACTCGCATAGTATCAGTTACTTTTTAACTCAAAATATATTCCCATGCCTTCCTCCAGCCCATAACCAAATATTTTCCCAATCTGGACTTAATATTAACTTTCCCTCCATTTTTCTTAAGAAAAGAAAAAAACTAAGATACCTATCCAGGCCTTCGAACCGGAACCGAACTGAAAACCGAAAAAAAACGTTATTTTTGTCGGAACGAAAACCGGAGCTGAAGCGAAAAAAAAAAAATATCGGTTTATTTCGGTTCAGATAATGTTATAATGTTTATGGGAGTGAATCAAAATATAAAATACATTTTATTTAAGATTCTTTTTTAAACTGATGAGCAGAAAAAACTCGTAATTTTTTAACAAAAATCCTCTTCTATTACTTCAGGGTGGGGATCACGCCCAGACCCCCCCCCTGGCAGCGGTCTTGGTATGATTATTACAAAATAAGGAATAAAATGTTCTCCTAAATTATATCATAGTAGAAAATAAATTTCTAATACAAATAAAAACATTTAAAAATATATCACTCGGAACTGAACCGAAAACCGTTATTTTTGCCGGAACGAAAACCGGAACCGAACTGATATATATTTTTTTAATTGAACCGGAACAAAAACCGAAACGAAAAAAATAACGGTTCGAAGCCCTGTGTCTATCTTTGTCCTGTCTTGAATGACAGCCAAATACACTACAATTTGTTCTACTTTTATATTTTTTCAAACTTCTATCGACATTTTAACAAAAATTCAACACTAGAACATATGTAATAAGTTGTTAATATGTTTACATGTCCTTGAAAATAAGTTTGATAACTAAATGTTTCTGTCAAGTATTGCATAACGTTCAAGAATTAATGATCGCACTGTATTTCCATTGCAATATGTTACATATTTGATTATGTTTATTATGATTTTTGATTATACGTATATATAAAGAAATAAAAATATGTAAAAAGCAATTCTATGCATTACTCTTAAAATTAATTACATACAGTAATATACATATTATCCGCGTTATCATTTATTCGAGACAGGTGCCGCCCACGTTACCTCGGATTAGTGAGACTCTACTGTATAGTACACAAATTCACGAATAAAAGTGTTCATCAAAAAACTGTTTATTCTGATATTTTGTTGGCTTCTTACACTTATTAAATACCTACAAAACCCTGAAATGTGTATAAACGATCATGGAGCAGAACCGGGATAAAAACTACACTTTGGGAAGCTGTCTTAAGTAAACCTATGGCGACCTCGTTTAAAATTGTCAAAATCAATCTTTAATCATGAATTGATAAACATGAATCATCGCAATTTAATTTGTATTCATCAACCTTATACCAATGAATATTTAACTCACAAATAATTTGAAATTCTGCTAAAAATCTGATTTAAATAGAAATTAATATTAATAATTTGCTGTACTAATCGTTTGTACTAATCGTTGCATCAAAAAAACTCATATTTTATCATATAAATAATAATGTATATGATATGTACTCACTTATGACAGAAACACTAAAAAAAGGAACACTAGTAATTTGTTTATAGAATTTATTTTTAAATTGTATATTTTATATAAAGATACATAAAATTTTCATAAAACTACATAATTTATATATTTAAAATGAATAAACTTTATAAAACTAAACAAATAACTGTAGCACTGCTTACTACGACTTTATATCAACTAATGAATCATAGTATAACATGTTTTGAATAGTTTTAATGGCATCAGTTTGACCAACTTAATAAAACTCAATGGTGGAAAAGACGGAGAGTGGTATGGGACAAAACTATATTATGTTCATCACAAGCTTTAATGACCTCTGCATCATTTGTTGAACCTGCTGGGCTTCCTATAAATGATACACCACTCTGCAAAAAAATAAAAAATAAATAAACAAATTTCTTCTTTTACATTTTTAATACTTACTAAACTTGCTCTCTCGATGTTGTCTCTGAATGGGAAAAATGCATCAGATCCTAAGGCTACACCTGATAATTTTGATAGCCATTCTTTACGTTCTACTTCAGTTAAAAATTCAGGAACAGTATCGTACATTGCAGTCCAAACATTTAAGTCCATATCTTTACCTAATAATTATAAATTAAGTTAACTTTAATTTAACACTATTCTCTATAATTAAAGAAGAGCTGTAATTATCAATCTAGATTAAGTTCAAGGATTCTTGACATATTAATATTTCTGTCATGAAAAAGTAAACCTTGAAATTTTAATTACAACGTAAATTATTATTGCTATTATGAAGTTTTCTAAAGCAGGGCTTCAGATCTATTTCAAAAAGACCTAGCAACAGCGGACGCAACAGCAGAAATGGTAAAAATTTAAGAGAACCTAGGAATTAAAGCTACTGAAAAGTTGAAATATTTAGGTTTTACCATATATTTAATACTTCTATATAACGAACGCTAGAGCTGGGAATATTTGAAATAAAGTATTTGAAAAAGTATTTCAATTACTTTCTGGTATTTGAAATATTGTATTTCAAATAGTATAAATGAACATAGAGGTTTCATTTCTATAACAACCGTTGATAGACAGCACTGTAAAATTCGTTTATTTTAAAATAGAACAGAAATTGTCGATTTCGCCGATCGGCGTAACGTAGTGGTAATACACGTGTCCTGTGTTGCTAAGGTATCGGGTTCAAATCCCGTTCAGGCATGGAATATTCATAAGAAAAATTAGAATTGTCCTGGCTAATTGCCTCTGTAGCAAAGACAATAAACGTGAAACAAAAAAAAAAAAAATGTCAACTTGTCACTAGTTAACTATACTTAGTATAAGTTTTAAATTACATTTGCTTAAAAGTAAAAAGTTTTTAAATGTATAGAAATGTACCACTTTAAGGTACATTTACTGTGGTACCTTAATTTAAGACAAGTTGCTGATTTATTTACCGAGACGTTTCATAATCATTCTTCTTCTAGTGCTTCAACAGTCTTCATTTATGTAATATTACCAGAACACAATGGCTAGAAAAGGTGGGCAGGTTTGGTAGGAAGGCATATCATTGGTCCTTTTTTATAGACGGAAACCTTACTGCCTAACAATATCTGGATTTGTTAGAAAATAGAGCAATACCTGAATTAAATGCACTAAATATTGCCAGGTGAAGTGTGATTTAAACACGACGGTGCCTCAGCACATAATGCCAAAATAATTAAAACATTTTTAAATCATACATTTCCTCGATGTTGGAGTGGAAGTGACGGTGAAATAAAGTGGCCCGCTAGGTCACCGGACTTAGCTACGAACGATTTTCTTTTTTTTTTATTGGGCTATATGAAAAGCAAAATTATTAATAGCCAAAATTTAACTATAAGAACTAAAAGCTAGAATGGAAAATTAATTGCACAGGATAAGACCGATGCAATTAATTAATGTTATGCAAAATTTTTATGACCGTTTGGGGGCATTGTTTGGCAGTCAATGTAGGAATATTTGAAAATTTGTTGTAGACTATTTTTATTTGTTTTTTTTTTCAAATTTAAAATTTTATGTTTATTTAATTTATTTTCTAAAACAAATGTTTGGCGTTTATTTTTATAATCGAGTAAAGCTGTATTAAGAGCTCTTTAAATTAATAGACTCTAGACCAGGGGTTCTTAAACTTATGTAGTCCAAGGACCCCCTCTTGAACGTTTTTTTTTGCGGACCCCATTCCAACCCGCATTGGGATACGTCGTTCTTGAAACTTAATTTCTGGCTCAATAATCATAGGCACTACGTTGTAATAAATATTGGTAAAATAGTATCGCTGGTTATTTTAATAAATGGTCATGCGCATTTATAGAGGAACATTTTTATAAGCATATAGAATAAAAAACATTAATTAATAAAAATAGTAGTAAAAAGAATAAAAAATGTTACAAATTATAATACGTTAAACTCATACAAACATTTCTTGGTCAAATATTGGTCAAAATAGATCTTATTATAATATTTTTTCTGTAAATAATTTGCAGTTGAATAAAAATAATTAAATTTTTAGTAATTATTGTTTAGTTATGTCAATAACTAGTTAGATAACAACAAATACAAAAAGTCTTGACCGTGTAGGATTTTTATTAAATGAGTTAATTGAACAAAAGCGAAAAGTTGGGAATGTAAAGTGAATGTCAAAATTGTTTCGCGGACCACAGATTAAGCACCGTTGCTCTAGACTATACGTTGTGCATATGTTTTAATACATTGTTTTAACGTTCGACGTAGCGTTTACAACTCTTAGAAATTAGTGAGTTACGAATAGTCCGACATGTGTCTTTAAACCAACTAGGGTGGCTTCGTAAAATATTTAATATCTATTATCGTTTTTATAATTCTGCTGTCCTAGATTTTCACTAACTAAACCTAACATAATTACCTAAATTGATCATACTTACTGTTCGTCTTTGTAATTTTGAGCAAGATTTGTTGTAATCGGCGCGATGACATTTTGTTAGGTTATGTAAAGGAATACAATATGCACGGCCTCTTCGATAGACTGAGATAGGCTGAGTGTTTATATGTCGGTCTCATTAAAACAACTCACTAGCTAGAAAACTAAGTTTAAAAAACTATCCACAATCGACAATCTACAACGTATTAAATTTA
The DNA here is from genome assembly GCA_963971575.1 of Liopterus haemorrhoidalis. NCBI lineage: Eukaryota > Metazoa > Arthropoda > Insecta > Coleoptera > Dytiscidae > Liopterus > Liopterus haemorrhoidalis. The sequence continues at coordinate 18,042,202 of OZ020615.1, read as the reverse complement.
GAGGTCTGAATGGTTGATCGTGTTACCATATGACTAACTTGCAGTTACAATCAACAGAGCACAAGCTATAGCATACAGTCTATTAATTTAAGAGCTCTGAATTAGAGATGTGTCGTTCGCGAACTCTTTGTTCCAAAAGAACGAATCGTTGCAGTGAATTGATACGACAGAATCTTTTAATAAGCAGCGAACGAATCTTCAGTACACGAACTCATGCTAGCGAGTGGCGTGTGTGACTCGATATGGATCGGAACGGAACGAGGTTCGAGCACAGAGCTCAGGCTGGTGGCTGTGTAGTGTGTAGTGTGGAACACACGTACGACGTACATCTATGTCTATAGTTTGGTATGTAGGTTCAGTCTGGATGGGCGAACTTAGAACATGGCACGAGCGAAAGCTGAACGGCAGACTGGAGACACAGCGCAGTACAATGTGTATACGATACGTGTACGTAAGTACGTAACACGTACACGTACTAGGTGTACTGATACGTTCCCCGTTCGCGAACTACTAGCGACTGTCTATCGTTCACGGACGATGCATCGATACTTTGATACGCAACGTAGTAACTCGAAGCTTGGCTCTAACATTCTGAGCACAGAGCTGAATATGTGAATTGTGCTAGGTATGCTTTTTGATACAGTCACAGCTTCGCAAACGGTGTTCGGACAAGTTAAAAATACAACAATTACCAACAATTAATAATGATTTATTTAATAACAAATTTATTAAAATATAAATATATTTTTTAAATAATTACACAAAATAGTTAATTATATTAAATATAACAAGGAAAATTTTCTGTAATGCACTTAAACGCGTTCATTTTTTTGTTTCCCAGAGGTGGACAAATTAATTTAAATTAAAATTGATAAATAATAATTTTGATAAAAATAACTAGTTTTAAATAGAGTATTTTAGTATTTTGGATTCCCCCACTAAGAGCAACGAACGCAGAAGAACTACAGAAGTGGTATGTATACTGTTCTCAGCTCCCAGTACACAACGATGCAATAACAAAGCCAAGTACAGCGTGACGTATACAGTAAACACTAGATTTGTTGTGCGTCAACGATTCGTTCCAAAAGATTCGCATTTCCCACCTCTACTCTGAATGCAGCTTAAGCTATACAGTATGTTCTATTTTAAAATAAACGGATTTTACATTGCTGTCAATCAAGGGTTGCTATAGACATGAAACCTCTATGTTTTATGTTAAAATAAATTCACGGTAAATGAATTTTTGAAAAGTAATATAAAATATCTTACCAACTGTTCCATTAACAAAATTATCAATAGCGTTTGAGATTTCAGCCCTCTTTACTCCTTTTCTAAACTTCATTCCTAAAACTTTTGGATGTTGCCTCAACCACCAATTATCTGCCTTATCTCCTGCTAACCTTGTACAATGAATTCTGGATTGCTGACCTGCACCAATCCCTATTACTTGTCCATCGCGGGCATAACATACTGAATTACTCTGGGTGTACTTCAGAGCAATAGTGGCAACAATCAGATCTCTTATTGCAGACTCATTCAAAGATTTATTAACTGTTACAACATTGGAGAATAAAGATTGATCTATAACAGCATTGTTGCGATTCTGTTCCATTGTTAAACCAAATAAGACTTTTGATTCTCTTGGTGCTGGTTCATAATCAGGATCAATCTAGATATGTATGTAACAAATGAATAATTATAGTATATTATTATATGAGCGATTATAACAGCCATTATTCACGAAGATGACGTTTGAGCCCACGAGCCACAGGCGAGTGGCGCAAATCATCTGACTGAATAATGGCCATAATGGCGAATGTAATACTATACTTTTACCACACGTTGACTGCCAAGGCTAGATTCAGGATTCTTGTCTCAGAAGTCAATTTGATATAGCCATATTATATTAACACATTGTGTGCGGGTACATTTCGCAGCGGAATTATGCCGGGAGCGGGCGTTTTGCACGTAAATTTAGTTATTCAGTTAAATCTCAATAGATCGAAAATTATTTAATTTTTTAACCAACTTTTCGTATTTTGTATTGAAATAAATAAATAAATATATAAATAGAAATATATAAACAACAAACATAAGATTGTTGTAAACAAAAAATAAATTTGTTAGTGGATAAATTTATAATAGTATCGTAAATATGAAAAATAAAATAGAAATAGTAGTATATAGTTTTATTTTTTTCAAAATTAGTTGATAAAAAAATTATAGAAAAAAAACTCCATATACCGGTATTTTTGTACCCACAAACAAACTATGTCGTTACACTAACCCGTACTAGTACGGGACCCGCGTTCAAGTATTAATCGTCAGAAAACGTACTAGTACGTGACCCGCGCTCAAGTATCAATAGTCAGAAAACGTACTAGTACGGGTCCCGCATACAATGTGTTAAGTTAATGTACTTCAAGTAATCTCGTAGTCGGCGTCCTGAGCAAGAACGCTAACTACGAGAAAACTCGTTATTGGCAGTCAACGTGTTAAACAAATAAATTAGAAAAATTGATAATTTTAATAGAAGAGGTAGCGTCATCCATGTTGCCTGCTACCACAGCAGTTTTGACCCCTCCTATTGCCATTGTCAAATAATGATTGGATCAGCGAGAGTGATTTATGGATATGTAGGTTTGTGATTGGCTGTAAACAGTGAATTATGAAACCATAATTCACTGTTGTTATTTATGATCACTATTTTTCACAAAAGTGCTAATAATTGCAATATAATTAAATAGGTGTGGAAAAAATATAAATGATACATTCACTTTTAAACAAGTAATATGTATGGTGTTTTTAGGAACTGTTTAATCATTGATGACTCCCTTATTATAAGAAATATGAAGGAAGTTAATTACGAAAGATCAACCATTTAACCCTACCAATAAAATATTAAATTGGAAAAACAACTGAATATAAAATAAAGAAGTTATTTAAAAAAAATAATAATAAAATAACGTAATATCCAGTATTTTTTAGTCTATCACATTTTTTGTTAATAAATCATGGAGGTATTATGGGTCTAAATCAAATATTAAAAAAGTTTTCAAGATTTGATTAAACAGCTATATCCCAAGTAAAGCAAATATAATTTCCTTGTTTTATAGTCACCTAAATCAAAATGAAATAAATGTATCTAAGGGCCGCTTGTCTGAAGTTGCCTTTTGCTAAACAAAATGATCAAAATCTGCAATCAAACGTTAACAGTTACTAGATTTCAAAATCTAGTTCTGCTTAAACCAAAGATCAAGCTATATAAATAAGTTAATTCCGATGTTACTTTTACAATGCTTTTCTCATTCTATGATAGTTATCCATGGTTTTAACATAAATAAAATAAAGTTGGTATTGTTTGACACATAAATTGTCATAACAGAAAAATCATAATTATAAACTAACATTGCTAGTAACATTATCGCTTGGACATGTTTAGAGAAATATTGGGAAACGACGTCGAAATATTCGACTCAAATAATTCTTTTTTATTGTGATTCATACATATATACTGCAATATTCCGTTAACCGCAAAGGTTATGTTACACAGTTATACAAACATACTGCGGCTAGGAAAACCACAGACAATATGATTAACCATATATATATGTATGTACATATATAAAAACAGATATATGAGTATATAGCGCGGAAAGAGTGACAGGTCCAGCGGCAATCGACTGCTACTGTTCTTTGCTTCGCCATTTAAAAAATAAATGTACAGTGAATATCGTTTATAACAACATCTGATATAACGACAAATTTCAAAGTCCCGGCCAGAAACATATCTTTTTACACGTAGGACTTTTATATTACTGAGTTATGAAAAGGCAAGGCGAAACGCGACAGATACACATATTCATTCAATGGTTAGCTACGAGTTGAAGGTACGTCATCGACGTCGATATGGCGATAAGAAAATCATTAATGCAAATTTTTCAAATATTGATGAAGAACTCGATACTCGAACTCGAACTCGATACGGGGGAGGATATGGCGGAAGATGAAATTTTGGCTGGGTGAGATCAGAATTTGGAATCAGAAATAAACAACAACGAAGTGGAAATGGAAGAAACAAACGAGTTCCAAACACCGACTATAAAGGATGCATTTTCAACAGTTGAAACAATTCAGCATTTTTTCAAGTTTAATCAAAATTTAAAAGAGGCTGAAACGGATTTTGCATTGCTACATTTGGAAAAAAATATTGAACAAAAACTTTTTAGATAGTTAATAATATTGCCAACTTTAACAGCTTATTATTTGACATTGGCTTAATATTTTACTGTTTTTTTTTTTTGTTGGAAAGTTACATATCTCGCCTGTTTAAAAAAATCATTGTATGCTCTAAAAAATATGAAAAACTTTTTTTTTAAATTAATTTTGTTGAAAATGAAACGGTCCGAAATTCGCACTATTATGAAGTATGAGTTCTTACGTGGAACTACGGCATCGTAGACCGCGCGAAACATTAATAGTGTATTTGAGTGTTACTACGCAGCAGATATAAAGACGAATTCTGTAACTCTGTTACTATGATAATTGTAACTAAATTCGTCACTATGATAGGGTGACCATTCGTCCCGCATTTTGATTTGATGTCCCCAGGACCGAATTTTGCTCTGTACTTATATTTGGGAGGTGAAGACCTTTTTTTTGCTCTTTACTTATATTTGGGAGGTGAGGACCTTTTTTTGTTTGCTCTTCACTTATATTTCGGAAGTGACGACCTTTTTTTGTTCCGTTCTGCATTGCCGTCTTCAAGAAAATCCCCCTTCACTATGAGCAAGGTCAGTACTATCATGAATGAAAGCCATTATACTTTTTATAATATTTTATGTTGTAGTAACATTATTACACAGTAACTTTTTACAGAATTGATCTGAATATCAAATTGATTCGCCAAATATCGCACAAGTAACTTAAAAAAAAAAACAAAAAAACCTGGCTCATTGATCACACCAGAAATATACTGCAACCACCTGGACGAAATGATGCAAAAACTCAAAGAAAAACCGCCTAGATTGGTCAACAGATCGACTCCTATATTATTGCATGATAATGCTAGGCCACACACTACACAAATGACTGGCAAAACTACAGGAATTGGAGCTGGAACTTCTTCATCATCCTCCATACTCACCAGACCTAGCCCCCACTGACTACCAATTCTTCCACAATTTGGACAACTTTTTAATAAGAAAACAGTTTAATTCCGACAATGCTGTAAAACTGGCCTTCCAGGAATGACTCTCGTCCGCCAGGGTTTTATACCTCCGGCCTGAACAACCTGCCGCTTAAATGGCGAAAGTGTAAAGACAATATGGGAGCATACTTTAGTGAATAAAATAATTCCTTATATTTGTAAGTTTTCAACCAACTTTGCCTTTTTATCTACAAATTTCATCCTTGACGAGATAATATCATATGTCGAGTTAAATATTTCACCGTTACTGGGCAACAAATACTTATTCACCAATCAGAGTGAGGGTATAAATATACTGCCACTTATCTTAAGTGCTGTTGGCCGGATAAGATATTCTGATGTTTATCCTATCCGAGCTTTGTCAGAGCATTGTAAAATCGATTTTTTAACTTTATATCGGGAATTGCGTTACCCGAGGTTTATCCATTGATTGTAAAAGCGGCCTTAGTAAAATAGATGCCTATGAAACATGGAAATTACATTTATTTTACTTGCGGTATACTTGTTTAATCAAGTTTTAATAACTTTTTAATATTGGGTTTAGACCTATGGTTTAGACCTATAGTGCTCCAAAGATTTGTTTAACTCTTACGGAGCGGTGCTACTTAAAATGTACCCCACAAAATTTGAATAAAATAATCGTTCTTGAGTTTTATAAATACCATAAATACTTTATTTACCTACTTATGAAACAATGTAGGTAAATATTTTTTAATTTTTTAACACCTAATATTAATTTATTTTTCATGAATTTTTTTGGTTATTTTTAAGTAAAGGGCGTGGTCAACTCCGGTGAATTCCCTGATTTTTGCAAAGCAGCTACCGCCTAAGTACCCGCTTCAGTCTGATTCTGGACGTCGGACAGGACGGACGTATCAGGTTGGTCGTATACTATGCTTTGCTATAAATTTAGTTGAGTAGTATGAAACAGGATTTTATGAATGTTAAACGTATGAAAACATTGCAATTGAAAATATTGTAATTTCAGCTAAAAAAACATGTTTAATATATTCCATAGTAAACCTGAATACAAATTATTAATAAATTATTTATTTACGATAAAATAAAAATGGGGTACATTTGTACCCCACACCGCAACCAAAGGACACCGTAACGTAAGGGTTAAGTAAAAAACATTTTCTATGCGATTAAAAAATACAGGATTTTCCATTTAAAAAAGGTATTTTTTTTTTGAAATAATTCTTTTATTTTATGTTCAATAGTTTTTCGGTTAATATTCCGTATAATTCCACCAGCACCAACTGTTTAGAAAGAAAGCACAAACTAGTTAGAATGAGATTTGGCTTGGAGAAGCGCCACCCGTTCCTTTCAAAACATAATATTTACGATTATTACGTCTTATTATTTCCAAAATTTGTATTCAGAACTTAATTAAACATTTATCTGATGTTTGTTAAAATTTAGCTTGTATTAAGGTATTTAAAAAAAATATAATAATAATGAAATTTTAGTATTTATACGATTAAATTCACATTTAAATGATTTCAAGGATTAAATTCCATAAACATTCCCACTAGAGCTCATAGTGAATGTACGTTATAAACCAGGGGTACTCAACCTTTTCATACCTACCGCCCACTTTAGCATCTCAATTGGTAGAAAATTTTTCATACCGCCCACTTGTCGTATAATAATAATAACTTACCAAATACTTTCGCAAAATTTAGATGCAAAAATATTTATAAAACAACTTACTGCATCATCTCTTATTATTAAACACAACAAATATACATGCACCAAAACGTGGCAATTGTATATTTTGAGAAATTTAACTATAAACAGTAAAGAATTTTATGAAAACTTAATGAAAATGTTTTTCAATAATGCTATGAAATTTTTTTAAATAATACTTCTAAAACGTCAATTAAATTTAAAAAAAAAACGGAAAGTAGCCAGCATTGGACAAAACCCCTACCGCCCACCAAAAAGGACCAGGTTGAGTACCACTATTATAAACGAACACAATGATACACAATTTTAATTGGCCAAATGTGAGGGGAAAATAAAGAAATTTGCACCTACACATAAACTATATAATTAGGTTAGGTTTAGTTAGCAAAAATTTTGGACAGGAAAAACTAAAACTTGATAGACGTATATAAACGGATACCCATAAGGTATTTTTACCTATTGACATTTATAGTATACATATTTTGAAAAACATTAACAAAAGTTATCCCCCCCCCCCCCAACTAGCCTAAAATATTTTTTAGCCCCTCAAAAAAAATTTTGACATAATATTTTAAATGTTCTTAATAATTTATTGTTTAATAATTAAGTTTATTGTAATTTTAAAAGAAAAACTAGTAAAAATTAAATTTTTTCTTTTAATTTCGGGACCCCCTAAGATCTTTTCGGGACCAGCCTGGGGGTCGGGACTCCCCGGTTAAGAACCGCTGCTCTATAGAACTAACAGGTAATGCAAAACCGTTACGTAGCAGACTTTAAATTAAAATATCAGTTACTTTAATATAAAAAATAGGCGTTAAAAGCCTAAATAGAGCCTAGAGCAGGTAAGTTTTTTTAGCACTGTATGAAAGCCAGGTAGCCAGCGTGACTTTATACCGGCCCTAGTATTTATAGTCTCACCTGTAATATGCAGTAAGCTCCATTTTTCTTCTTACGTAGTAATCCTAATGCCTCCTCAGAGTAACCAGGTGCAATAATTCCATCGGACACTTCTCTAGATATTATTCTTGCAGTGGGCAAATCACAAGGAACTGACAAAGCAATGAAGTCGCCAAATGAAGACATCCGGTCAGCGCCCCTAGCTCTCGCATAGGCAGTGGCAATTGGTGTTAAAGATTCAGCTAAATCTTCAACCATGCATACTTTAGCCTAAAAAAAGGAACTGATGTAGGCACATATCTATACTAATATATTAATTAGTTCGTTTGTGTGTATGTATGTATGTCTGTATATATAAATATATGTTTATTCCGTCAAAATTAAAGAATGATTGCACCGATTTAAAAAATAAATACATCAGCGTATGCATGGCATCGTTTATGGTAAAATACGCATATTTTTTTATGACAATCTGATTTTTTTAAATAATTAAAATCAAGCAAAATGCTCTAAATTATACGACAGTAATTCCCTAAGAACATAAGTGCTTAGAATTTGGTTTTCCTTTATCGTACGAGAGTCTGGTTTGCAACGTTTTCAGATAATATTTCCGCAGGCTAAAGCCTCTTTTTTATACCTTTCAACTTTTGTTTAATAAAATTTTTATAAACAAATTAAAAAACACTTGGGCGGTTTGCAACACAAGCGTCCGAGGCGAATATGAAAGTATGTTGAAAGCTGAGATGGTTCATTTGTGGTGGGGATAACATGCGACGTTAATTCATAGATTTCACAAAATCAGTAGACTATAAGATAAATTATAGTCGGCAATAGTATCATACTTTTTAAACGAGAATCTTTCTTCTTTCTTATTATTTTTTTAGGATAGGTATTTCATTTTTCCATTATTCTTCACACGCAGAAATTTATACTAATATATAAATTAGTTTTCGTTTGTGTGTATGCATGATATAGTTTGGTTAACTTTGTAATGATATTAGTTTGACTTGTTAAACGCTTACTGTCAGATAGGATTCCTACTTATCGTACAGAGCCGCACAAACCGTAAATAATTTCTGACAAATTTGCAAATATTTTTAGGAATAAAAACGTTTAAATGCGACCCTGAAATTTGTACCCCCATAAATTATTCTTAATCCTCTTAATCTTTTTAACCACTACCTGCTGTGAAGCCAATTTCACTACAATGTTAACCAAACTATACCTCGAAACTAAAGGACGTCTTCACAGATTAAAAAAAAAAAAAATACACTACTTTGTCATTTCAATACTCCAGATACCCGGCAGATAAAAATATTCATAATAAAGTCACTAAACAGTTGAATAAACTACTATACAAGATAAAAAGTAATACTTTTCAAGACTATACCATATCAGCAACTTATCTGACTCACCTTATGACGACTACTCCTTATGGAAGGCTACTAAAAAATACAAACGTCCTGTTCAACCAGTACCTCCAATTCGACGAACTGATGGCTCTTGGGCTAGAGATCACAAAGAAAAAGCAGAAGAGTTTTCCAAGCATCTATCAAATGTTTTTCAACAATTTGATTACACATCGCCACTAGATGAAACTAAAATTGTAGAATACCTGGAAAGCCCCCACCAATTATCGCCCCCAATAAAATACTGTTCTCCTGGTGAAATAAAAGAAGAAATAGCTAAATTACATAACAAGAAACCGACTGGAGAGGATGGTGTAACGGCTACCATACTGAAAGAACTGCCGAGAAAAACAAATATTTAATGCCATACTAAGAACTCAATACTACTACCCAAAAAAATTGAAATTCGCTCGAATCATCATAATTCATAAATCTGGAATATCTGCTCATGAAGTTACATCATACAGGCCAATTTCTTTACTCCTTAACTTATCAAAGCTCCTAGAAAAACTCATACTTAAACGCCTACGATCTGTTCTAAATAACGTTATACCAAACCATCAGTTCGGCTTTAGAAAACAACACTTGACCATTGATCAAGTCCACAGAGTTGTGAACTTGATAGAACAAGATTTTGAAGCACATCGAGATTGTATCGCCGCATTTCTCGATATCAGTCAAGCTTTTGACAAAGTATGGCACCTAGGTTTATTGTATAAAATCAAGAAAACTTTTCCGTTCCAGTATTTCATACTGTTCAAGTCGTACTTGGAAAACAGATATTTTCAAGTTAAGCATGGAAATTATATATCAGAAAAGTACTTTGTACATACAGGAGTACCTCAAGGAAGCGTACTTGGACCAGTATTATACCAAATTTTCACTTCCGACATACCAGTATTTGAGTTTACAGTAATCGCTACCTATGCTGATGATCTGCTATCCTTGCATCACACAACGATCCACAGGAAGCAGCGCATAATTTTCAAACTGCCTTAAACCGTATGTAAACTTGGCTACAAAACTGGAGAGCTAAAGTGAATGAAACAAAGTCCGCACAAATTACCGTCACTACTAGACGTGACAACAGTCGTCAAGTCTCTCTAATACCTATGGCAAAAAAAAACCAAAACCAAAAACCTAGGGCAAATAATGTTAAATATCTAGGCATACATTTAGATAAGCGACTTACCTGGAAAACTCACCTAATGACCAAAAGGAAATAACTAGATTTGAAAGTTAGAAAAATGTATTGGTTACTGGGACGCAGTTCACGTTTAAGCCTAGAGAACAAATTGATGCTAAATAAAGTAATAATTAATCCGATTTGGACATATGATATGCAACTCTGGGGCTGTGCAAAGACATCTAATATAAATATTATACAACGGTTCCAAAACAAAATATTACGTTCCATAACGAATGCACCATGGTATGTGAGAAACGAGAACATACATAAAGATCTTAACATACCATATGTTAAAGAAGAAATTGAAAGATATGCAGCTAGACACTTGAATCGCCTAAACTGTCACCCTAACGAGATCGCTGTCAACCTCCTGAATAATGGAAACGAAACAAGAAGGTTAAAAAGAAACAAACTCCTCGATTTACTTCCATAACACTAAATTCGTTTGGAGAATTACTACTGAGTGATTAGTCCCCTCCTGTCTATGTTATCATCAAATTTGCTTATTAGCCTCTTCAAGGGCTAGTTGTAATTAAACAATACAAAAATAAAAAATGGTCCATTGTATATTTTATGGTAAAATATACCTGTTTTTAAATTATGTAGTCAATTCTTGGGATATTAGGTCAATAAGTAAAACACTTAGATATTCATATATTTGAATAGACCGGTTTCGACAATTTTATTGTCTTCTTCAGTATCTCTGAGGAAAAATTGAGAAGAAAAAAATTTAATATTACAATAATGTTCACAAAAATTAGTATGAAAATTAACAATTAAATAAACATGTGTATCAAAAAAAAAATAAATAAAAACTTACTCAAATTACTAATGTAAATAATAGTTTGTAAATGTATTTAAAATAAATAAAACTCATTGTAAGAGACATGTGGTATCACAGATAAATAAGCGTCAAAAGTTAAAATGGTTAAAATACTTTAAAAAAATTAATAAATAAAATTCTTGATGGACATCCACAGTTGAATGTGTCCGAATAGTGCCAAGCAATGACTGACTGTCCCCCCTCTATTCTATAATACCCCACTATAATCAAAATGACATTTAAATATGCGCACAGGTATTGTTTTTAATACAATTGATAATATAATCATAGCAATTATTTAAATTCTCTGTGTCTTGTTGAATGTTTATATTATTGTTATTATGTTTTATATATGTCATTTCTTTAATTAATCTTTTGTAATAATTACTCTCTTTATCTAATATTTTAAACTTATCAAAATTGAAGGTATGGTTATTATCTCGGCAATGTAGTGGAATAGGTAATGTTTTTTTATTTATTATGTCTAATTGATGCTGTTTAATTCTTTTTCCGATATATTGTAAAGTTTGCCCTGTATAAGTGGCCTCACAATTGTTACAATGTAATTGATAAATAACATCGTTCTGTTTAGTAATATGATCCTTTTCTTTTATTTTAGAAAATAGTGTTTGTACTGTTTTGTTATATTTAAAGCTAATGTTTATTTTATTATTTTTAAGTATATTTTTTATTTTTTGTGATAACTGGGGTATATAAGTTAATGAGCAATATTTAATATTCATATCTATGTTGTTTTTTTTTAATCTATTATTATTAATAATATTATTAATGAGAATCTTTGGAAAGTTATTTTTAGAAAGGATTATCTTTATGTTATTTATAATTTCATCTTGAAAAATTGGATCTGTAAGTTTAAGGGCTGTTTCTTTTAGATTATAAGCTGTATTAATTTTTTGTGAATTGATATGTGTTGAATTAAAATTTAGGAATCTGTCCGATGCAATTTCTTTTTTAAACCATTTAGTTTTAATATTATTATTTATCCGAATTAGTGTCATATTAAGAAATGAAATTTGATTATTATTTTCCTTTTCACATGTGAATTGAATATTATTATCATATTTGTTAAAATTATCTATTATTGTATTAATTGACTCTTTAGGTACTATTAAAATGAGATCATCTACATATTTTTTAATTAAAGTGATTTTAATATTTAGTGTTTTTAAACTACAATCTAATAGGTCATTCATGACTAAGTCTGAAAAAAATATGCTACCCATTAATAAATACACAGACTTAAAGAATATTATTGATAAAAATTATCAAAAATGGCATAATTCATATAAATTGAAACAATACAGTAAATTTAATAACCTCACATTAGCTAATTTACCGATCAACAAAAATAACAATCAGAACGTAATATCTAGATGTACACACAATAGAATTGATAATGAGATTGTTGACAATGATCACATAAATATCAATAATTATAATAATAACAATAATACCATAACCAATAATAATTCAGTTAAAGAATTTGTTTTAAATTTAACTAACACTCCAATTCCCATCGAATCATTAAACCTACTTAGTTTTGGACCTAAATTTGTAATCCCTCCAGACAAAAATGAAATTCCCATACCCCAAATAATTGGTGACGTAGAAAACATATTACACGCAATAGAGGACGACGAAGGTTCTAATATAGAAAACAATAGATGCAGAATAGTTAATATAATTACTAACCATATTCATAATACAAGAAATAATAATAATAATAATGATAATTTAGAATACAATCTTATTAAAACATTTAAAGATACCAAACGGTTTTTTAAAAATAATGAACAATTATTAATATTAAACTCAGACAAAACTAAACAAACAGTAATTATGCATAAAGATGACTATTTGAAAAAATGTAATGATTTACTTCAAGATCCTAAATATTATAAAATTATACCTAAAGATCCGACAGATAAATTACAAAATAAAAATAACAAATTAATTAAAGAACTAATAGACAATAAAATGATTCCAGAAAATATAGGAAAAAATTTAAAAACTTACAATTCAGTACCCCCTAAATTTTATGGATTAATTAAAACACATAAATTACATTTCCCTATCAGACCAGTTGTCTCTTGTATTAGAGCCCCAAGTTACAAATTATCCAAATTTCTTACTAAAATAATTAATAAAGTTAACTTACATAGTAATTACAACATAAAAAACTCCTTTGAACTTAAAACCATCATAAATAATTTACCCACTTTACAGAATGATGACATTATGATCTCTTTGGATGTAATTTCTCTATTCACCAATATACATCAAGAATTGGTTATTGAAGTGATTAAAAAAAAATGGGACCTATTTAAATTATACACAGACATTAACCTTGAAATGTTTATTAAATGCATTAAATTCATGTTTGAAAGTAGCTATTTTATATTCAATAAATACACATATTTACAAATCTTCGGGACGAGTATGGGTAACCCTAGTAGCCCAGCCCTTTCAGACTTAGTCATGAATGACCTATTAGATTGTAGTTTAAAAACACTAAATATTAAAATCACTTTAATTAAAAAATATGTAGATGATCTCATTTTAATAGTACCTAAAGAGTCAATTAATACAATAATAGATAATTTTAACAAATATGATAATAATATTCAATTCACATGTGAAAAGGAAAATAATAATCAAATTTCATTTCTTAATATGACACTAATTCGGATAAATAATAATATTAAAACTAAATGGTTTAAAAAAGAAATTGCATCGGACAGATTCCTAAATTTTAATTCAACACATATCAATTCACAAAAAATTAATACAGCTTATAATCTAAAAGAAACAGCCCTTAAACTTACAGATCCAATTTTTCAAGATGAAATTATAAATAACATAAAGATAATCCTTTCTAAAAATAACTTTCCAAAGATTCTCATTAATAATATTATTAATAATAATAGATTAAAAAAAAAACAACATAGATATGAATATTAAATATTGCTCATTAACTTATATACCCCAGTTATCACAAAAAATAAAAAATATACTTAAAAATAATAAAATAAACATTAGCTTTAAATATAACAAAACAGTACAAACACTATTTTCTAAAATAAAAGAAAAGGATCATATTACTAAACAGAACGATGTTATTTATCAATTACATTGTAACAATTGTGAGGCCACTTATACAGGGCAAACTTTACAATATATCGGAAAAAGAATTAAACAGCATCAATTAGACATAATAAATAAAAAAACATTACCTATTCCACTACATTGCCGAGATAATAACCATACCTTCAATTTTGATAAGTTTAAAATATTAGATAAAGAGAGTAATTATTACAAAAGATTAATTAAAGAAATGACATATATAAAACATAATAACAATAATATAAACATTCAACAAGACACAGAGAATTTAAATAATTGCTATGATTATATTATCAATTGTATTAAAAACAATACCTGTGCGCATATTTAAATGTCATTTTGATTATAGTGGGGTATTATAGAATAGAGGGGGGACAGTCAGTCATTGCTTGGCACTATTCGGACACATTCAACTGTGGATGTCCATCAAGAATTTTATTTATTAATTTTTTTAAAGTATTTTAACCATTTTAACTTTTGACGCTTATTTATCTGTGATACCACATGTCTCTTACAATGAGTTTTATTTATTTTAAATACATTTACAAACTATTATTTACATTAGTAATTTGAGTAAGTTTTTATTTATTTTTTTTTTGATACACATGTTTATTTAATTGTTAATTTTCATACTAATTTTTGTGAACATTATTGTAATATTAAATTTTTTTCTTCTCAATTTTTCCTCAGAGATACTGAAGAAGACAATAAAATTGTCGAAACCGGTCTATTCAAATATATGAATATCTAAGTGTTTTACTTATTGACCTAATATCCCAAGAATTGACTACATAATTTAACTTACTCCAAGGTCGAAAAGAAATACCAGAAGATTATACCTGTTTTTATTACTCTTAGGGCCGGTTTCTGGCAGCTTAGTAAGCTACAAACAAATCGTCAACTACGATCACAATATAACAATCCCATAAGTAACCATAGCAACCATTTTCTAACTATTTGGTTATAGTTAACTAAGCTTTCAGAAACCAGACCATAGTGTACCCGAATTATTTTAAACAATTATAATCAAGCGAAAATGTTAAAATTATATGGAAAAGCTCACTAGAAGTATCAGTGCTAAGTACTTTGTACCTCCTTTGTTATCATAGCAGCCGTTGCTACGCAAGGGAAGTAGAGCGACAGAGAGAGGTGAAGGAAGGCACAGACACCGGGCATGTCAGCTAGTAATCAATATAAATGCATCAACGGTGTTCAAAATAGGTATGCAACAGTTAATTCGCTTTTTTTCGATCAAGATATGCACTTTGGGATTTAAGGAATACTTAAAATTTAAGGAAAGCTGGTGCAACTAGGCATTGATGAACTTAAATCTACATTATACTTGATTGAGAAGTGACATTGCCAGTGGCGGCGCTGTGATCCAAGGCAATATGGCTGTTGACTACTAGTACTCAGCCGTGATTTGCTCATAGCGAACAGGTTAATTTAAGAACAATACATTTTTATTTTATTAAAATGCGAGTCAATATTTGCGACATTTTTTAATTTTTAAGCGCTACACATGTATCGCTATGTATAACAGAAAGTGAGCATTAAATTACAGCATTTAAAATTTAATTTTAGTAGATTTATTGAAGTGTAATTTGTAGATGTTAAATGCCGGGCATATAATTTTATGTGGTATATTAGAAGCTGAGTGTCAGTCATCTGAATTTACAATATATGCATTCTGTTTGCAAACAAGTGCATTATGTTCATTGCCTCATGAAATAAAATTAGTTTAAGTTGGACAGGGGCAACTAAAAGTTAAATATGCAACTTGCAGCTGTAACGGTGGTGTAAGCATATTAGTGCATTTTTGTTTTTCTGAGACAAATGCAATGAACGAACTCGCATAGTATCAGTTATTTTTTTTGTCGTAACTCAAAATATATTCCCACGCCTGACTCCTCTCCATAACCAAATCTTTTCTAAATCTGGACTTAATATTAACTTTCCCTCCATTTTTCTTAAGAAAAAAAAAATAAATAAATAAAACAAGATGCCTGTCTTTGTCCTCTCTTGAATGACAGCCAAAACGCTAAAATTTGTTCTGCTTTTATAGTTTTTCACAACTTCTGTCGACTTTCTAACAAAAATTCGACACTAAAACATACGTAATAAGATCAAATAGTACTAGAGTATCTAGTACAACTTTTCAAACCAAATTCAGACTTCTGTCTGACGTACCAAACTTTGTCTTTGCATACCAACTTTACGTTTATTTTTATGACTGTTTTACTTTTTCTGACATTTTTAATAATCCTGATTGAGATTTGGTCTTGTAAATAAAAACTATACTGGCTAATGGTTATTACAATTAAATATAAACTAGCATATTATAATTCAATGATATTTATAAATTGGTTATTAAAAGCAAACTTTTATCTGTCACTTCAAATTGTTAAGTTGGTAGTGTAGAGTAATAAAGGAAGATGTTGCAAGCCTATTTCTTTCGCTTTTTACTTCAGAAAAAGTTTGCAAGTTTGAATGACGTCAGAAGTTTGATAGTGCAGATCAGCGTTTCCCAAAGTGTGATACGCGTAACCCTGGGGATACGGGAAGGATTTGTAGGGGGTACGCTGGTAATGACGCATACGTGTAGATTTACACTTTACAGTGATAGCGGGCGCATCGTCCTGTAGTTGCAACATAAACAATGCCATCATTGTCATTAATTAATATAAATATAACTAATATTATTATTATATAATATAATTTGTTATATATCGTTTATTAGCATAACATTATAAATATTTAAAAATAAAAAATGCGATTTTTGTTAATGAGTACTTAGCGTTACGAAAACTTTAAAAGGGGTACACAGATGTCAACACTTTGGGAAACACTGGTGTAGATAAAACTATAATGTAAAACGAATGTTTTGTCATGACGTAAATATTTTGTACTCCTGCTCAGCATCCAACGTAAATATTTTACAATGTAATAAACAAATTAATAATCTCGTATTGCTGACATTGAAAAGGTGAATTTTTTAATAACATTTATGTAAACAGAAATGTATTGTTGTTATTGATAGGCTCTCGCAATTACAGAAAGTATTGCAGTAATGTAAAACGAAATTATAAATGTCGATAAGATTTGTCAAAAACATATTTATTTACATGCCACCAAAGGAATTTCTTAATAAACGGCTTAATCGTGTTTAGTAGAATCTAAGCATAATGATTATTAAAAAATAAATCTTTCAACAATTATTTAAATTAAAAAGTAAATAACATATTTTGAAAATGTTATGTTTTGATAACTTTGCGACCTTTTTTATCAATAACAAACATATAACAAACAATATAGCAACACAAAAAATAAAACTATGATTAAGCAACCTAATTTACAAATAATTTCAAAAATTGCATCAATAGTTATTTATGAAACAAGGGTATAGAGCAGCGGTGGGCAAACCTCGGCACGCGGGCCTCCATGAATTATTATATTAGTAAAAACATATCTTTACTGTGGCCAATAAAAAAGCATGCTGCGTAACGTGCTCAAGTGACTTTATTATGAGTAACAGTTGATCTTTTTTTTTTTGTGCGGCCCTTTTAGTCACACCATTTGTGCAAACTGACCCTCTTCAAAAAAAGTTTGCCCACCGCTGGTATAGAGTAATATTTTACTTCCGTACGATTTTTTTAGTGAACAAGGATCTGCCAAAGTTCGGCTGTTTTGGTAAATTACATATGGCAGCGTTTCCCAAAGTGTGGGTCGCGACCAGGCACCAGGTCGCAGAAAATTTTTGCCGGGTCGCGAAAAAAATTGTAAAAACACAAAAAAGAATTTGTTTGTACATATTATTTTGTTTTACGTCAGTTAATCACTAGAATAGTGTGTATTTGTGCTCTTTATGACTATACTATATTCTTTATTACTATACTATACTCTTTATTACTATTTATTACTCTTTATTACTATAAAGCTAGTGCTTTAAAATAAAATTTGTGTTGTAAATAAATGTTTTTTTTCATAAGGTAGGTCGCGAAAAATTTTAAAACCTCGTACCGGGTCGCTGTCAAAAAAGTTTGGGAACCGCTGACATAGGTATTAAAGAATCAATTTCAAGTTTTCACGTGGATGAAATAAATTTCTTTATTTCTTTACAGCAGTGGCATTCAAACTGTGTTCCGCGGAACCCTGGGGTCCCGTGCAACCTATATTTACTTATAGGCCAGCGGTTCTTAAACTGTGGTCCCCTGGGGGTCCGCGTAGCCATTACCGGGAGTCCGCGAAACAATTTTGACATTAACTTTACAGCGCCCAACTTTTCGCTTTTATTCAAATAACTATTTTAATAAAAATCCTACATGGTCAAAACTTTTTGTATTTGTTGTTATCTAACTTGAACCAATGATTGACATAACTGAACCAAAATTAGTAAAAATTTAATTATTTTTATTCAACTGCAAATTATTTACAGAAAACATATTATAATAAGATCTATTTTGACCAAGAAATATTTGTATGAGCTTTACGTATTATAATTTGTAACTTTTCTAATTCTTTTTACTACTATTTTTATTAATTTTATGTTTTTTATTCTATATGCTAATAAAAATGTTCCTCTATAAATGGCAAGACCATTTATTAAAATATCCAGCGATACATTTTTACCAATATTTATTACAACGTAGTGCCTATGAGATTATTGAGCCAGAAATTAAGTCTCAAGAACGACGTAAAATGCCTAGGGTTGGGAAAGGGTCCGCAAAAAAAAATGTTGTTCAAGAGTGGGTCCTCGGACTACATAAGTTTAAGAACCCCTGTTATAGGCTATTCCAAACCTTTAAGCGGAACTAAATGGAATTTAAATTTTCTCATGTTGTCACCAGATAACTTTTTATATAATGAAGTAGGTTTTTTGCTGACCAAACTTATCAAAAATTTCAATCAATCGGTAAAAGTTACTAGATTTGAAAATCTAGTTCCGCTTAAAGCAAAGAACCCGACTATATAGACAACCTATAGATTGTAATTTTAAGAGTTCCGTGAGTCGACGAAGTTTGCAAACCACTGCTTTACAGTGACACACATTAAAATATTTTCTCGTGAAAACTAGACTCTTAAATTGCTTTCATACTTTGGGTTTCATAGCAGTCCAAACTGTGAAAATTATGTTATAAGCGAGTATTTGAAATACCAGAGAAGATCTGAAATATTAAGGAAATATTTGAAATACTTCTGAAGTATTTCAAATACTGACGTTTTCGACAACAATATACCAAATATAAATTTAACAGAGAAAGTATTTGCAAATCCAAATACCAAAAGCAGTTTTGAAGCATTTGAAATACAATATTTCAAATACCAGAAAGTAATTGAAATATTTTTTCAAGTACTTTATTTCAAATATTCCCAGTTTTGCACATAAATATATTTTCTAACCCTGTATACACAGGCATAAATATGTACGATATCTTTAGCAGAAAATTTGCAATTAATGCCCTTCTTGCATTTAACAAATTATTGGCCAATGGCATGTCTGTACAGGGCTATTAACAGCCTGTGACTCGCTTTATATGGTATTTTTCTTCTTATATAAATATAAATTGAATTTGAAACAACGTCTATTTTATTCCCTAACTAGAGATTAATCTATTAATTTAATCCAGCAAAAGTAGACATGAAAGTTAATTTAATCCTGTTTGTAGAAAAATAAGTTTTAATAATTACCTGTTCAGGTGATAAAGGTACACCAACAGCAGCTCCAGCTGGTGAAACATGTTTAAAACTTGTAGCAGCAGGCAAACCAATAGCCTTATGCAATTCTTTAACTAACTGCCAACCGTTAAGAGCATCACAGAGATTTATAAATCCAGGTGAACCATTAACCACTTTCAGCGGTAGTTGAGCTAAAGTAGTGTATAACTGAGCTGGTTTTTGGTGAGGATTCATGCCATAACGTAATGTTAACTGAGATTCTCCAGCTGAATACTGTTTACGGAAATAATCAGAAATCGCCAAATCATATTCTGATGTATGAGTAAATGCTTTTAAAGCCAATTTTTGCCTAGAAAAAATGAACAATAATAAAATCTATAACCTTTAAAACATTTCAGATGAGTAGCCCATTCTTTATTTGGACACATCGCCAAACCATTGCAGCAGATGTTTGAAAATAGTTGAATTTCTTTAAAAAAAAAGAAATTAGTTTTCCCTGTTTTCTCATCATTTATTTAAGAAATTTTTAAACTAAGCCGTTAAGTCAAAAGTAATGATATATTTAATGCTGAGTTGTAGTTTATCTCGGGAAGACTTATCAATGGTATTTTACTAGGTAATAAATGTTATTACAGCTTTACGACCTTGTTAAAATCAAAGAATATTAGTAGGAACACCTGCCCAAACGTACATTAAATAATTACAAAACCAGTTCTGAAATATGGTGCAGAAACCTGTGTATTGCCACAAAATGAATGAACTTCAAATTAAAACAGGTGTCAAAGAACTAAAAAAAAACAACGTCTTACGTGACCAGGACATCTGATTCGAATGAACGAGGAAAGAAATGTACTAAAAATCTAAGAACCCAAACCCGTACTAAAGAAAGGACGAAGACCCTATGGAAAACCTAGGAGCCAATGGGAAAACGACGTAGAGAAAGGCAACAGGGAGCTCAAGATTGCCTACTGAAAGAGTATAGCCATAGAGAAAATGGAAGAATAAGTTGAAGGAAGCGCAAATCCTAGAAGAATAGACTAGGGTTGTCGATTATAGTTTGGTTAACTTTGTAGTGACATTGGCTTCTCAGCAGGTAGTTGTTAAGAAGATTAAGAGGATTAAGAATAATTTATGGGGGAAGAAATTTCAGGGTCGCATTTAAACGTTTTTATTCCTAACAATATTTGCTAAAAAATAATTTCCAAATTTGTCAGAAAGTATTTACGGTTAATGCGGCTCTGTACGATAAGTAGGAATCCTACCTGACCGCAAGCGCGTAACAAGTCAAAGTAATATCACTACAAAGTGAACCAAACTATAATCGGCAGATAATTAGGTAATTAGGCAGATTAGGCTAGGTCAGGTAATCGATCATATTGGCCATTTTGAGGATTTATTGGTATTGGCTTTTTGGCCGATTAATTGCTTTTGATAATCGACCATTCATATTTTTAATATTATTATTAGACATGTATGCTGGAGCAGGAAAACAACGGGTAACAGAGAAATTTGAAAAACATTTGATTCAATATTATATAATTCTATTAAAAAACACTTTTTAAATTGCCCAATTTCAATCAGAAATGCACTAAAAAGTCAAAACTATATTTTTTTGGTTATCACATCTTCGGTCATGTGAAAATAAAATCATGGGTCAATAAAAAAAATCTTTAAATTGAACCACAATTCCCGGACATATTTTCTATATGTATTTCCATCTAATTATATAAAACACAAGTGTCTGTCATGATAAAAAATAATCCTATTATTTGAGAAAAAGCAGCTCTAAAATTAATTGACTATACTGTTAATTAACACTAACAAGTTTGTTATATGGTAACGCAAGCAACCGTTTACAGCTATAAATTTAATAGAATATGCATTGTTGATTTTCAACAATTTTCCAAATTAAAGCTACGTTCACAGCTCTAAAATTAATAGACTATACGTTTGAGTTGTTCACTGTTGATTGTCACTACAAGTTTGTCATATAGTAACACAAGTGACCGTTCCCTGCTCTAAATTTAATAGACTATGCGTTGTCGATTGTTGACAGTTTTCCAAACTAATAGTACGTTCACAGCTCTAAAATTAATAGACTATGTGCTATGAGTTGTTCACTGTTGATTGTCACTCACAAGTTTGTCATATGGTAACGCAAGCGACCGTTCACAGCTCTAAATTCAATAGATTATGCGTTGTCGATTGTTCATTGTTTTCCAAACTAATAGTTAGCGCGCTGTTTTAATTAGACGGACATATAAACACACATTAGCTAAAGGCTATTCCAATCGTTTAGGCGGCACTAAATGGGAAATTAGTTCCGCCGTTAGGCACCTTGCTTAATTTATTTAATTTTGCACGTTGGTATGTGAAAAAATAAAATTCCAACAGTGAAACAATGGAGACGAATGACATTTATTAAAAATATGACACATTTTTACATATTTTAAACACAAATAAAATAAATTTGTATTAAGAATGACACAAAAAATTGAAATATACTGAAAATTACATTTTATAATGATATTACCCTTAACGTAAAAATGTTTATTATAAGTATGATTTCCAAAGCTTAACCAAAACGGTGAAAAGTTAAGAAAGTCGAATCAAACTATAAAAGTTACTAGATTGCAAAAGCTAGTTCCGCCTAAAGGTTTAGAATAGCCTATATCTCAGTCTACATAACCTAAAAAATATTGCCGCCCAAATTTCAACAATATTCGGAAATTATTGAAAGAATTGCTGTAGTTGCGGTTATAATTGTGTTATTAAAAATTAGTAAGAAATCACGATATCGCTGATGGCGGGTTCGTAAAGTCACATAAATGAATTTATTTCATCGTAGTTTGTTTGAAAAAACATAGATGTCACAGCATTCGTTCCGAATTAATTTTCATAGCTGCGAACGCTGTCATTAAACGTTAAAATTGTCTATTAAATTTATCCACAACGCATAGTGTATAATCAACTAATTTTAGAGCTGTGAACGCAGCTTAACTTTTTAGTTTTCTAGGTTTATTGAAATTTATAAATATCTACCATTGAACTATTGACCAATAACGACAAAAAATAATCATTTTTAGGGAATTTCTAAATTATGTTAAAAAGTTTTCTTTTATATATTATGTAGGTTAGATTAAGCTAGGTTAGGTTAATAAACGGCGGCCGATTAATCGGTATCGGCCGATAAGGCAAGGTCGATTAATGACCCATCAATCAAATGTTTTATTACAAACACCTGTCAAGAGATTAATAGAATTGATTTATGATGGCCAGCCTTTGCAAATGTAAAGCACATATTAAAAGTGCTCACCATCTGCCTTATGAGAAGGGCCTCTAACCAGTCTGACAAACAAATCTATCGATTAAGCAAATAAAAGTTTATGACATAATTGAAAAAATCATACGTCTGAAGCAGCATTAAGTTGACCAGTATTGTCAACTGACAATAATTGAAGCGCCTCTAGTGAGATTTTGAGAAACTGACAGGTGGAGGATAGTCGAGTTTGTATACTGTTGTTTTCATAGCGAGTTTTTAAAAAATGTCTTTAAAATTGCAAGAAAAAATTAAATGCAACGTGAATTGTTGTGTTTATCTTTGCAATGCAAAAGTAGGTCGTGAAATAGACCTAAGTTTTCATCGTGTTCCGAAACGTGGCAAAAAAGCCTTATTACCTTCAATTATAACCCTAGAGGTTACTTAGGCACTGAGAAAACGGAAAATTTCATTTAACGCAACCCTCATATTGAAAAATAAATTAATTTCAATAAATATCACATGAAGATACGATTGAACCTATCAAAAATATCCTATCTGCGTCAGCCATGATGTACAATGCAGTGGCGCCTCTATCGGTAGTGTCAGATGCCAATAGTTAATGATAGCAAATTGACCAGGAAAGAATTAGAATGGCGGCTTATAGTCAAACCGAGACAGTCCTACCAGTTGGACAGACGATATCAAGACAATAGGCGCTTTCCTTTTACCACTTTACTTAAGAAATCTAAGCTAAGCTAAGTTAATCTAAGTTGTAAGAGCGTTCCATTTATAAGACACTGGCTAAGATAAACTAAGTTTTTTCCTCCTCCCTTTCCCTTGCTAAGACATTTGACCAACTTCTTAGCTTAGCCAAACATTTTAACTTGTAAAAGGAAAGCAGTTAATGTCTGCAAGTGACACAGGACGGAAGAGTGGAATACAAAGGGAAGGCCATGACAAACAGTGGACGTCAATGACTGACTGGTGATATTAAACTATCAAAATAAATTATAGATACCTGGTTTCTTTCTTAGTATCCTTATCAGATGAATTTTCCATTTCGCTTATAACACCATCATAATCCTTAGGATCACACAGAATTGTAACTCTGTCATGATTTTTTGCTGCAGCTCTAAGTAATGTAACACCTCCAATATCAATGTTTTCAACAGCATCTTCAATAGTAACTCCTGGTTTGGATACTGTATCAACAAATGGATACAGATTGCATACCACAACACGGATCATATCATAGTTCTGTTTTTTCATATCATTTTGATCTGATGGTGTTAATCTACAAACATTGTTTTATTTATAAATGCCAAACAAAAAAGTTTTATTTTTAATCTAGAATTTGACCAAAACTTTTTAGTCTCAGATTTAGCTCAAAATGTGCATATCTACATATTTTGAAACGTATATCTCAAAAATAACTTCTATTGACCGTTTTTGAATCAGTAAATGCAAACATAAGTCTGTAAGCAGTAGCGGATGTATATAAGAGCTAATAGGACTTGAGTTCCGGGCCCCTGTCTTTAAGAGGGCCCCAAGTAATAACGCAAGTTATGTAATACTTACATTAATATAACAGAGAATTGTAAAATAGTTTTTTAATAATTTTTTGGCATATCATTGACGAAAATAGTGTCTAAATAAAATTACAAGTAATAATTTAACAAATATATATACAGTGGTTATCGTTTATAACGACGTTGAAGGGACCAAAGAAATTCAGTTGTTATAACTGTAGGTCGCTATATCCAGACACTATAAATACAATGTTGAAAAATATGTACATTTTATTTGTTAGGAAAGAGTACATTTACATGAGTGTAAGAAGTTTAAACAACAAAAACAATATTCAAGTGTTTCAAATCATTTAAAAAAAAAAAAAATCCAACTTATTTTACAAACAACATTTACATAATTTTACATACGTATGTATATGTATATTTAAATTTTAACAAAAAAATCTGTCATTTTGGTTTGTTTTTGTGCTTTTTGATTTTTTAAAAAGTTTTTTTCAATATTTTTTCCAAATGTAGTAATGTAAAATCTGTTTTAGCCTCTTTTAAATTTTGATTAAACGTGAAAAAATGCTGAATTGTTTCAACTGCTAACAATGAAGAATCATTTATAGCAGGGGTCGGCAACACGGCGACCGCGGGGAGCCCTCTGTGGGATTTTTAGGCGTCCTCGCTATCGAGACGCACATTTACTTTTTTTTTTTGCTCATCACTTGGATTTTGAGAGCTGAGGACCTTTTTTTTTTTCTCATCACTTGGATTTTGAAAGGTGACCACGAGTGTTTACATATTTTACGTTTTTATGCGCCCTCAATAACATTTGAATTTATATTGCGCCCTTATTGACAAAAAGGTTGCCGACCCCTGCTTTATAGTATCCTTTATAGTGTTTGGAACTCGGTTGTTTCTTTCATTTCCACTTCTTCGTTGTTAATCAAAATTCAGATCTGATCCAGCTAAAATTTCATCTTCCATCATATCCTCCTCCGTTTCGAGTTCTTTATCAATATTTGAAATGTTGAAACTAATATTATTTATTGTTTTCTCACAAATAATATTCTAGATATAAAGATGAGTGAGGCGCAAATAGTTATCAATGCTGAGGGCCAAACATTTTAATTAACTAACTTACTAAATAAAAACTTAATTTTTCCGGATGAGCATGCATGCGCGTCACTTTTTTCCACTTGTTTCAATATAAACAGCATTAAGTATGTATTTACAGTTCGACACATAATGTAGGCTGACCAGATTTTTTTTACAGAAAAAGAGAATAGGTACTAAAAAAAGTCACTCCAAAAATACTAGTAACTAGCAAAAAAAAAAGGTCTTCACTCCCAAAATCGAAGTAATGAGTAAAAAAAAAAGTCCTCACTTCCGAAATAGAAGTGATAAAAACAAGCAACCAGCAAAAAAAGAGAGTATATTCAGGGTTTTTTATAAAAAGTAAGAGTATAGAAAATATTACTAAAAAAAGAGTACGTCTGGTCACCCTAACATAATGCATTTATTTGATGGCCGTAGATAAAAATGTTTAATTTTTTTTTTTGTTTATATAATTTGAGTGTATCAGCATTGTGTCGATCGGCAATTGTAGTATACTGGCGACTACAGGTTTTATATTAATAACAATCATTTCTTGTCAAATTAATTTAAATTATTATTCTATAAACTTGCAAATTTAAATTAAACATTAAACACTACCTTGATAAAATTCCTGCATGCACTGCGGGATGAAGAGTTTTAACTCTTCCACCCAACATTTCTGGAGCTCCAGTGATATCGGATACATCTTTCACCGTTAAACCAGTATCTCGAAGAGATTTTGCAGTACCTCCACTAGCAACTATTGTAAATCCTAAATTTGATAATTTTTTACCCAACTGGAGAAGACCAGTTTTATCGGAAACGGACAGCAAAGCTAAAATTCATATACATGACACCTGTTACGCCGACAACGTGCTTTTCTAAGGTTAAATTAATAACAAACCAAAAAATTAAATATTAAATCATATATCTGTGCCTGGTACAAATTTGAAAAATTGCATTTATTTCTTACCTAAATTTCCGGATGATGCCATTATATTCCTCAAATTTTTCAATTAGACTGCAATTGGAAACGCTTGGGACAAGAATGTGCCGCTTGGCGCAATCTTTCCACTTTTTATGTTTTTCAACATTGATTTGACCTTAGAGGTTGATTGATTGCATTATGGAAACATAATATTTTTATATGAACGAGATTAAACAAGAATCATAACATGTTTTTTTATATATTTTATTGGGAATTATATTTGAAAAATTTTAAAATATTAATACATATACTGCCATCTACCGAAATTTTAAATAACTATTTGTGATTCACACACGCCATATTTGTTATTGAAAAAGTGACATTTAAGACGTTAATGTCAATTTTAATTTTAAATAAGTGAAATTATAATATTTTAAAATGAATAGATTATTCGGGAGAGGAAAACCAAAAGAACCTGGCCCAAGTATTCAAGACTGTATTACTGGGGTAAATACATGAATTTATTTTTGGGTGTTAATAGTAATCACTAAATTTTGAGCGATAATTATTTTGATTTATAGGTTGACACTCGAGCAGAAGGAGTAGAAAAAAAAGTTAATTCGTTAGAAAATGAGCTCCGAAAATATAAAGATCAAATGAATAAAATGCGAGAAGGTCCAGGTAAAAATGCAGTTAAAGCGAAGGCAATGCGTATTCTTAAACAGAAAAAAATGTACGAACAACAACTGGATAATTTAAGAGCGCAGTCATTTAACATGGAACAGGCAAATTATGCACATCAAACACTTAAAGATACGCATGCGACAGTGGCAGCAATGAAAGACGGAATGAAACAAATGAAAAAAGAATTCAAGAAGATAAATATTGAAGAAATCGATGTAAGTTATAACTGCGCAAAACACTATTATTCAATTGTGTCACTGTTATAACCTTGTTGTAAAATTCACATTAATTTTAGGATGTTCAAGATGAACTAGCAGACTTATTGGATCAAAGCGAAGAGGTTCAAGAAGCACTTGGTCGTAACTATAATACTCCTGAAATTGATGATGACGAATTGGCAGCAGAACTTGATGCACTTGGCGATGAAATGGCTCTTGATGATGATAGTAGTTATTTAGATGATGTAGTTAAAGCACCCGAAGCGCCTAGTAAAGATCCTGGAGCACCTGCTGATCCAGCTAAAAATAAGGTTAGTTTTTTCTCTTTTTTTTATAAATAAAAAGTTGTAATTCTTTCTTTCAATTCGAAGACTATAAATAAGATGACCAGATATACTTTTCTCAGAAGTACACTAAAATCTCAGCTAGCGTTAGAGATACATCTCTAAGACATGCAGCGTTTTTGCAAAAACTGGGATGTCACTTAGCTAAATCATATGTATACCAAGTTTTATCTTAATCACCCCCCTCCCGGTTCAGAAACACTAATATAGCCAATATTACTCAGGAAGGTCTGAACTATTCACCACTGAAATATTTTTTTAAATTGGTTTATTAATTTGCTTTCGCAGCACACCAGGGAGTCTGCTCGGTTAGAAAACACTGATATAACCTTTATCACTCAAGAATGTTTAAAGGCCTTATCACACTAGAGTTAATATTAACGTCTAACTTGGAAAATTAAAGTTTTTGCATTTGAATCGAAGTTATTTGTGTATGATAGTATGAAAAAAAATCTAGGTTTTAAAGACTAGGCAAATGGAACATTATTCAATTCCTCTGTCTTTCTATCCAGTTTTTTTTAAAAGCGTGTACGCCAACTGGTGTTCTCTTGCTCCCAGTTGTTGCGTCTTTGCAGTTTACGTTGAGGTTAGTTTGTTGTATAATTGTAATTTTCAAACATAGCATTTGAAAAAAAAAAAAGGATAAGGTAAAGGAGAATTTACTTGACAGATTGATCGATTGAGAACTGATAAAGAAATATATATCTATTTCACACAGTTCTATGTAAGATGTCAAGAACATATTTCTGCTTCTTACTGTAAAGTACGTTCACAATTTTCTTTTTTTTTGGTTATATTATAATATGGTAACTTCAACGTATGTCCCATTATATACACGCGCGCGCATTCAGCTCTGGGCGGTCTTTCCTTCTCTATGAGTGAAACAAATTGTATCTCTTTCTTTATTTCTAGCTTTGTCTGTGAACAAATGATATGACTATTCAAAAATGAAAATTTTATTGCTATAGTTCTCTCCCCTTGAACCATATGCTTTAATTAACCGTCATCTATCAACTAAAGTCTCCTTTACTATAGTGAATCTTCACACCACACAAATAAACTTTTCAAAGTAAAACTGTCAACTGTCATAATAACACCATGTACGCATGCGCAAACAAAAAATTTACCAAGTGTTAAATAAGAGGGGCAACTTCCTAAATGCCCTGACATCTGGTGGCAATTTGCGGAAAATACGAGAGTGACATTGTTTTCTTTTGTTCAATGGAGAAATACATATTTTTTTGTTCTTTGTGTTTTATTTTTATGAATCATGGCAAAAAAAAAAACAATTAATTTTGTTGTGTGCCGCAATGTAAATCCTGAATAAAGAAGAATCCCACTTAAACATTCCATAATTTTCCTAAATCGGGAACAATATCAATTGAAATGACATTTGCAGGTAGAGAGAAAATGGAGCGTAAATCTCTATCATACACAAATGTCTCTATGAACCCAAAAACCAAAAATGGGCAAAAATCCAAGCCCATAAATGCGTGTTTACTCGTTGCATTTTATGCAATTTAAAAAACTACTTTTAAAAGTGATTTTTTACGTCCAAGAAAATACTGAAATAAAGCACTTATCCCATTCAAAATTTGCCTAAATCATCAGTTGATGTATTGAAAGGTCTTACCACTTTTTCAGGCAGAGATTTTATTTTTTTACTATATTTTGATGCTATTATATTGACAGACAGTAAAAAAAAAAAATAAATAAAAATACAGTGAAAAACTAAAAATTTCCTTGAAATTTCTTTGGAATAGTATATGATTACATATCTTGTAAATCGTAGATTACCTTTAAATTAAAAAAAAAACACTAAAAAGCTCGGAAAATAGGAAAAATACAACTCATGTTCATTTTCACCATGTAAACAAATACACGAGTAACAGTTTAAAGTCACTTTCGAGTGTTCCAGCTTTGCCGCATATGGCGCTGCGATCTTAAAAAGTTTCTCCTTTATTCAAATACTGTGTGATAAGTCAAAATATAAAGACGTGAATCCTGAAAAAAAAAAAAAACTACAAAAGTAAAACTTGGATAGCGTTCTAGTGTAATGCGCCCTTAAGATATCTACCGATGAAAGTCTATTTCAAATTGTTCGTTATAACACCAGTGGGGGGGGAGGCGTTACACGCGCCTCCCATATTAGTACAGGAAATGAAGCATTTTGGCTCGCAATTTTTTCGTCCAGCATGGAATTACGTGAAATTTTCACAGAAGGTAGGGAATAGCCCAAGGATCATTTTCTACATCATGCCGGTGTACGCTAAAACCTTGGGGGTGGTTGCCACCCCATCTCGGGGGTGGAAGTTTTTTACTACATTTTAACTATAGGAATCGATGGGAAAAGTAATTCTAAGAAAAAAATGTTCTTTACGTTTTCTTCGTAAAACTAATATTTTTTAAGTTATTCGCGGTTGAAAGTAACAGTTTTTCGACGAAAAAATCGATGTTTTTAAAAAGTTTTTTGCGAATAACTCGAAAAATATGCATTTTATCAAAAAAACTGTAGAAAGCAAAATTGTAGCTTTTAAAAAAACAAACAAAATTCTTTTTTTATTATTTTTCTACGAGCAATACGAACCGAGATACGGCATGTTAATGGTTAACTTTTTTTCGCCAAATGCATAATTTGAAAGATTCAAAGTCAAATAACAGGAAAAATTTGCATTTTTCGAGGAAAACTCATTCAATCTTTTTTAAAGTATTTGATTAGACCTTTCAAACAAAAAAATAAAAAAGTCTCTAGCATAAAAATTAAGCGACTTATGATCAAAATAAGGTCGGTACCTACTTTTTTCTACGAAAAAATCAGTGAAAACAACCCCCTATTTACCCCTCTAATTAAAATTGATCCTCAACCTTCTGTGGTTCTCTTCTTATATGTATTTTCAGTACACCCAAGAAGTTTGACCAATTTAAAATGCTTAATTTTAGAAAAATTGGAGTTTAAAGAAAAAACGATTTTTTGCGATTTCGTATTTTTCACCCTTTTCTTCAAAATATCTCCGAAATTACTGGAGATACGAAAAAAATGATAGAGCACTAAATTGTAGCTTTTTTAATGACTTAAAGTTCCCTGTGCATATATTTTCTGTACAGTGAATATTTGGCGAGATATAGCCGTTTAAAACCTCTATTACAAGCGAACACCACCTTATTCGAGCCCTTCAAACTCACCCCATTTAAAAACTAAGGGATCTTAAGGAATTTAATTTACATAGTCTTATAGCACTTGAAAAGCCCTACAAAATCATTTTTGAAAAAACTTTCTATCACTAAAAATGAAGGAGCTATGTTTAAAAAACCAATAAATTTTTTTTCGAAACATTCTAATAGCACGGTTCGGAGCGATTTTTTTTATATCAAGCTCTAACAAGGGTGGGTTTTTAAGGGTTGAAACATTAGAAATTGTATTCCAAAGCATGAAACAATCATTATTCAACTAATCCAAACCAAATTTTACCCATCTTAAGGTTTACAACGTTATTTTATAATTTTTGACAATTAGGGGTAGTTTTCACCCTTAAAAAATAAACAGTGCCCATGAGCATGATATAAAATTTGAAGTAGAGGGTGAGACGAACCTAATTTAAAATTTTGGTGCAAATCGATGCATGATGAAATCATTTTTTAATCCAACAAGGGTTGATTTTTAAGGGTTGAAACATTATGAAATTGTATTCTAAAGCATAAAACAATCCATATTTAGCTAATCCAAACCAAATTTTACCCATATTAAGGTTTAAAATGTTATTTTATAATTTTTTACAATTAGGGGTAGTTTTCACCCTTAAAAAACAAAAATCGTACAACGGCACAATGTAGAAAATGAACTAGAGGGTGAAATGAGCCTAATTCCAAATTTTTATCCAAATCGATGCTGGACGAAAAAATTGCGAGGTTTTGTCATTTTTTGAGCTTCATTTCCTGTACTATATTAAAAAAACATTGATATACCCTTAACACTCAGTAATGTCTAAGCTATTCACCACTGAAAGAATTTTCAAATTGTTTCAGTAGTTTTTAAGATTACTCCGAAGACACAAACAATTAGCTTTACAATTTTATTAATAACTAACTAACGTGCCCAGTGTCTGTTTCTCCCTTCACCCCTCCCTCTGCCGTTCTATTTTCCTAGTGTATCAATAGCTGCTATGCTAATTAGGTACACAGTTCTTAGCATTTATACTTTTAGGGATTTTTTTCAATATAATTTTAACGTTTTCACTTGATTGTAATTAATTTAAAGAATTCGGGTACCCTAACATGCTCGTCTCGGACGCTTTATATTGTAAAGCGCCCGAGTGTTTTTTTAATTTGTTTATAAAAATTATGTTTTAAGGCATAACAAAGAATCTTTAGCGTAAAGATTTTCTGAACACGTTGGTGCAAACCATACTTTCGTACAATAATTAAGAACACAGTTCTAAGTATTTACGTTTTTAGGGAATTATTGTCATAATTTAAAACATTTTGCTCGATTTTAATTATTCTAAAACAAATCAGGGACCCTGAGTGTCATAAAAATAGGCCCATTTTACAATAAACGATGCCACCAACACGCTGGTGCATTTATTTTTTAAATCGGTGCAGCCATTGTATAGTTTTGATTTAACATATGTACATACACACAAACGAACTAGTAATTTATATATTAGTATAAATAATTTAGATATAAGCAACATTAGTAGGAGAACGATTATTATTATTATTATTATTTTCAATAATAAATTATTTATAATGATAGACAATATCAGCTATTGTAAAAGTAAATATAAATTTGAATTACATTTTACTCCATTTTTTTAATTTTTTTTGCTGAATATTTATTCCTTTGGTGAAAATGAGTACTAAATCTTCTTCATATCAACCGGTATTTTTTAATTAAAAAATTCGTATCGGCGATTAGCCTCGTCACAGAAATAGGCCGATGCAAAATAAATAAATCAAAAATTCGTATCGCTGGAGAAATGTGCAACATTTAAACTTGCGAGTAGACGGTACATTTTCTCACATCCCACAAACGGTTATCTGTTTTCTAATTTTTTCTTTATTTTTCAGGATGGAATACCAGTAGATGAATATGGGTTACCTCAAATACCAAGCCAGATAAAAAATTGAGTTTATTCATTCAAAAAACAAATTAAATATAAATTTTTTATTATTTTTGATCTGTTGTGCTTATTACATTGTTAATTATATGCAAGCTGTAGAGTATTATACAATTATAATTAGATAACTTCATAGCGTGGTCTTTGCTTATTTGTTACGTTATAAATTGTTTCATAACTATCTACAATTGATGAAATAGATTCTTGACATTCATCAAAAAAAGATTTTTCAAAACCATTAACTTTTGTATAATGATGAATATGTGCCTGCAATAAATATTATGTTTCATGTGTTTTCATTTACATTTAAAATAAACAAACCTTTTTATTATATAACTTCTGAAATTGATTTAAAACCTGTAAATATAATTCCTGCATCGCTGATGTGTTAAACATGCTTAACATTGACGCATTATGTCCTGCTGGTGGGACATCACACAGTCCTGTTCTTATTGATTTACTACTCCATTCAGTAAAATGTGCTCGTGATTGTAATCTATCAACATAGTTTCTCATATCGGATACTGTAAATCCACCACGTCCTATTAGACATGTACCCAGAACTATTGAATTTAATCCTGCAAAAAAACCTTTAGTTAAGTGAATATACAAAGGTGTATACGTGTACAGGAACAGGGTATATGGCGCAGGCGCTTCAATTTCGAATTATATAATTTGTACAATCCACCATCAACAAGTAGAAGCATCAGAGTTGACAATGAACGTTGGATTGGACATGATAGAACGCTTATCAGATAACAATCTAGCAAAAAGCATATTAAAAAGAGTTCCTTGAAGAAAAACGAGCGGAGAAAGATCAAAGAAAGGATTCGTCGATGACACTGAATAAGATTTGAGAAGGCTTCGTGGTTTCACTGTTGGAATTTTAAATTTTCACATACCAACATGAAACATGAAATAACCCAAGCAAGGCCCTTATCGTGACAACTAAAAAGAACAAAATTCCCATTTAGTTCCGCTAAAAGCAAAGAAATGACCTATGTAACTAGTTTTTTATAGTTAATTATTACCAAACATATAAATATAATTTAAAATGTTATTTTTAATAATTATTCAACAGTTATAAGCTAAAATATGATCTTAATATTTTAGGAAACAGGTTTTAATAAATGTTTGTAGGTTAGAATAAACATTTTCATTTCCTTCTGTTGGTAATGTGATTATAAAATTAAAATTCCTAAGCCCAAGACCTAAAGGTTGCAAGAGTTCATATACCTTTTTGTATTTGGGATCTACTTTTTACCGACCGCCAACATATACAAGGTGTCTCAAAAGAAATTTTATATTTATTTAGCTTACTGCGTGAACGCAACGTATCCGAGGGGCGCGGGGGTTATGTCAATCGGTAGCTTGGCTCTTGGGAATGCAGTCGCTATGGAGCGTTTCTCGGGAGCAGACCGCGCGTTATGCGTACGAGAGTTTTACAAAAACGGTGATTCGGCGACTGTAGCGCGTAGAAAATTCTGCAGTATTCGAGGTTTTCGCCACTTAAATGATGCGCCAAGCATTCCTCTCATTCAACATTGGGTTAAAAAGTTTGAAGAGACTGGTACAACGCTGGATAAATCAAAATCCGGGCGACCTAGGTCATCAAGAACGGTAGAAAACGTGGAGATTGTTAATCAGTCTGTTCGTGACGACCCGAACCTTTCAATTCGGAAGCGCGCAAGTGCTTTAAATGTGCATAGATCATCATTACATCGCATTATGCACAAAGACCTAAAGCTGCACCTCTACAAAATTCAATTGGTGCAAGAATTAAAGCCCCAAGATGCCAGTCAGAGGCTTAATTTCGTAAATCAGGTGATTGAGCGATTTTCAACGTTTACCAACATTTTGTTTTCGGATGAAGCTCATTTTCATCTTAATGGCCACGTAAATAAGCAGAACTGCCGCTACTGGAGTGCAACGAATCCGACACGCAAACATCAGAAACCCCTACATTCGCCTAAAGTGACCGTATGGGCTGCGATGTCGGCGCGAGGAATTATCGGCCCTTACTTTTTTGAAGACGAAAGGGGGCGTGCAGTTACAGTGAATTCAGAGCGTTATGTGGAGATGTTAGACAACTTCTTGGTACCTGAACTGCAAAACTTTCCTGGCTATAACCAAAGAACATGGTTCCAACAGGACGGAGCAACTTCACACTCGTCCAATATGTCTTTGCCACGTGTTCGTGAAATTTTCTCAGGCAAATTGATCTCCCGGAGAGGTGACATAAATTGGCCTCCACGCAATCCAGATTTAACCCCTATGGACTTTTTCCTATGGGGTTATCTTAAATCTAAAGTTTACGCCAATAAACCGACTTCACTGGCGCATTTGAAAGAAAATATCCGTCACGAAATGGCAGCCATCCCTGAGTCCACCTGCCGAGACGTCATAAGTAATTTTACTGTTCGATTAAATGAGTGCCGAGAACGCGAGGGTCTACATTTAGACGATATTATTTTTAAGAAATAAATCCCCAAAAAGTGTATTTTAATAATTAATAAAAAAATTTTCTATATACGGCTTACTTTTTTTTTAATCGATCGACTAAATATAAAATTTCTTTTGAGACACCTTGTATAAGGGAGGTATTGTGATCATACCGATTTTGACGTTTCGAGATTTCGATGGATCTCCACGAATTGAGGTCCCTACATAACGTTTTGACTATTTTTAGCATGATGTCTGTCGGTCTATCTGTCCGTCTGTCTGTGTACACGTGCAGAACAAAGTCGGCTGAAAGGATTTTTATTAAACTTCTTATTTAAGCTTCTGCCATCAATGGCACGAGTTGATCAACTTTTGGTAAAAATTGGTTGACTAAAAATGGGAGTTTACTCGTTTCGATTTTAAGATTTTTGTGAATATTTCACAACAGAAATATATTTCGAAAAAAATTATTGAACAAAAGTTGCTATAAAAGCAATAACTAATAATTTTTATTTGAGACGAAACGAAAAATTTCGAATGTCTCAATTTTTTCATACTTATATGTAACGTTTCCATGGTCATGATAAATAATATCTCTGTTAGAAAATATTAGGCCAAGTTATATCTACTCTGCTGCTAGAATCAATTTTATATAAGTACTTTATGATGGCGGTCGGTCCTGTGGTGGCCACAGCTGATTTTTTTTAAATATATATTGTTACCACGATCGACAAGAACGCGTAGTCGACCACCGAAGAGGGGTGGGGCATGGAGTGCCCTCCCGCGTGAGGGGATCCTCCCCGGGAAGAAAATTTTGAAAAAATGCATTACTTATTGCAATTTTAAAGCTTTTCATGTAAAAGTTTTTTTTTTAAGTTTATCATGTAAAAATAACCTAATACGCAAAAGGAAATTTAAAAAATAAGGTTTATGAAGATTCTTCATAGGCCCTCCAAGGCTGCACTTTTAGCCCGACGGTTAACACATTGATCGCCAACGAATTCCATCAAGCGACATTTGAATGTAGGCAAGCGAGAGGCTTGTTTTAACTTTTACTTTGCTAAATATTTCTAAAATATTTATAAATTAAAATCACTCCGCGATCGACTAGTTTTGTAAGTGAAAGATCGGAAATCCCATACTAAAAAATGTAAATAAGTAAAATGTTTACTATCTATTTTCGTTTTCCTAATTCTGCTATCCTAGATTTTCATTATCTGTCTCATTTTGTAATACGAAACTAAGAGGGAAACTTAATTTTTTATGTTGTATATTTAAAATATCATCTTAAGGTGGTACTTCGGAAGTGACACCTTTCAAAATATTTGACATGTCAATTGCAATTTTGACATGTCAATTTGATATCTGACATATGTATTTTTTGAGTGAATATAACCTAGATATAATAAAAATTTAAAAGCCAGGTTTACAAGTTCACATGTTTCCACAAAAGTCTATTTACACCACAACAGTCACCAAAGTAACCAGATCTAGTTTCGTATTAAAAAATGAGACAGATTATACTAACTAAATCTAACCTAATTACCTAAATTGATCATATTTACTATAGTTTATTACACTATTTTTAATGGGCTAATGTTTGGGGGAACATAAAGTACTATATACCTAAAAACTAGGTATACAGTCTGTTCCAAACGGTTAAGCGGAACTAAATTTTGCAATCTAGTTACTTTCATCGTTTAAATTGTGCTTTTCGACCGTTTTGTTTAAGCTTTGTAAATCATACTTACAATAAACATTTTTTGTTAAGCTTAATATCATTTAAAATTGTCATTTTCTTTATATTTTGATTTTTTGTGTCTTTCTTAATACAAATTTCCCATTTATTTATTTATTTTTTTATTAAAATATGTAAAAAAATAATTTAATGTCATTCGTTTCCATGGTTTCATTGTTGGAATTTTAAATTTTGACATTCCAACGTAAAAAATGAAATTACCCAAGCAAGGTCCCTTCTCGTGACAGCCTAAAAGAAAGAAATTCCCATTTAGTTCCGCCTAACCGTTTGAAACAGACTGTAAGCTGTTCACTTTTGTAAGAACAAACTAAGAGGAAAATTTGATTTCAATAGTTTGCACCTTTGAAATTGTATGTCATGTTGGTATTAAAAAATTGATGTGAAGTGTGAATTTTCACACATTTCAGGGTTTCGCAGGTATTTGGTAAGTAAATGATGATTATTTGGAATGCCAAAACAAATTTTATGTTAAAAAATATATATTTTTTTTGTTAATTTTAATTCGAATGCCTAATACCATTATTTAGGTTTCTAATTAAGTGCAGTATTTTTTTTATTTTTTATGTATAGCAAGTTTCATTAAGATTTTGAAAATTGCGCTTATGGCTTCCATCGGTTGTTTTAAGTCATAACTCCGCCCCTCTGATTTCGTGTATTCAATTTCAACAATTTCCAATGGCTATTAAATTTACGCTTTTATTTTTAAAATATACAATTGTTTAATTGGATATTTAAATAACCAATTATTTAATTTTTTAAATGCAACATTCGCCCAAATATAACTAGAATTTTGAAAAAATAATTATACAAACTAAAAATGCAAAAAAAAAAATAAGAAATAAATTTTCTCAAGACCGGAACTCTAGTTTGCAAATTAAAACGCTAACAATTACACCATGAAAGCATGCTGGTTTACTTTGTTACATAAGTTGTTACATACATTAAATATTTTACATGGTCAAGCAAAAAACACAAAAAATGCGTTAATACATAATCTGATCAAAAATTCTTGTTGCACTATTTCGGTTCACACAAATGTACATTACTTAGAATTTTTTCAGATGTTTAGTTAAAGCCATCTGGGCTACAGGGTGTAGGACACATTTTTATGCACAATTTTGGCAAAAATCGCGTCAACATAATTTATTTTGCAAAAATAAAATTTTGATCGTTAATCCACGTACTAAGGGCTTTCATTTGATACCCTACTCAGAATTAAAAAAAAAAAAAATCCATGAGCAGTTATTGTTTATACTTTTACGGGGATATGTTTTTTAGATGTTATAGTATTTTTCCTATTTGCGGGTCAACGAGTTGTATAAGCATGCCAAATTTCAACTCTCTAGATTTAGCCGTTTGACTACAATTTTTACCGAACAGACAGACGACAAAATGACGGTACAGGTAGGACTCATTTTGCGCCGGTTTTATTTACGCCGGTCTCGAAATAACGCCGATTCGCCAGAGTCGTGTGTCGACGTTGCCGCCGAATCTATGGTCGAAGCGGGGATGTTCTGAGGTTTTACGCACGCGCAGTTAATAAAGTACATCATTGCTTAGTAATATTTTGCCAGTACAGGGTTGCATTCAGCACATTGAGTTTATTGCAGTTATTATATAGAATATATTATGTAAATTTTTACGTCTACCAAATTTAATTTTCCTTAAGGTAAATTTAATTTGTTGTTTGTAAGTAATAATTTATTGTATTATGTATAGTGTAGTATATATTATGTATAGTGTAATGTATTTTTTAATTTATAGGTGATTAATTTTGTTTTAAATTAGATAAATTTTTCACAAACCTTGTCTTCTAACAAGGAAAATTAACCACCTAAATTAAATGCTAAGAAAAAACGAAGATCCATTACAAACCAAGAGAAAATGGAGGTGATTAAAAGAATGCTAGATGGAGAAACACGTCCAAAAGTTTGTAAGGACCTCAATTTACCTCCATCGACTGTTACAACCATCATGAAGAATGCTTTAGAAAGAATTTTGACAAACACAGACATCCTTACTGAAAAACTTTGTGAGCTCGATAATGATAGTTAACGCAGTATGCAAGTAAAGAGGAGTGTTGCAGCTATAGAACCGTATGCAGAACTCCTCCGAGAAAAAAAAAAAAGGGAAATATTCACAGAAAAATAATTTTGTAAAATATATTTTTTTAATATAATTATCCTATTTTTTTTTCTATATCATATTTTTCTTTATGTTAAATTATTATTAATTTTTTGTTGGTAGTTTTATTAGTTGTAAGTTTGTTGTTAAATCATATCGTTGCATTGTATTTATATAGCACTAAAGAATAAATATTTATTTGCTTCATTCATATCTAATTCATTTTAATAAAATTTATATAGGTCCGTCCCTGAAAACGAAGTTTTAAAATTCGTGGTATTCATACAAAACACTTGCAAATATATTTAAAATCGTTGAAATATCAAGACAAAAATACTTCAATGAAATGTAGATTTGAAGTCAATCCGTCTCTGGAATTTCACATTTTGGACTCTTTTTGCGCCGATTTGTTTTACGCCGGAACGTAACACCGGCGTAAAACGAGACCTACCTGTATAAGGGTTTTTTGGTCATACCTACAAAACCCTAAAAATGGTAAAAAATATCAATAAAAAATGATATCTTAATTATATTGATCATAACCAAACAAATTTGAAGTCTGAATTACAGCGCAAGGAATGTCATTTAAAGTCAGTAGTACACTATAAAAGTAACCAAAATAACCAGATCTAGTTTGTCCTTACAAAAGTGAACAGCTTATAATTAAGTTAGTAAAAAAAGGTTTAGTTAGTAAAAATCTAGGACAGTAGAATTAGGAAAACGATAATAGATAATAAACATTTTACGAAGGTATTTCCGATCTTTCACTTGCAAAACTGGTGTGTATATGAACTGTCGCTCTAAATGTTTGGGGAAGTACTGAAAAGGAATACATTCAGAAGTGGACAAATTAGGCTAATCGCCGACAATGATAATAATATCTTACCTAATGGATCCATTTTTAATAATTGATTTTTCTTAAAACATGAATCTACAAAAATTTCGTTTTTAATTTTAGTGCTGAAACACAAAAGTAGTTAATAATTTCATATTAGATTAAAAATATAAAGAACATACCTACTGATATGAGTTCTATATTTGTTCAATGAAACTGTAATAGGACTGAGACCAGTTGACAAAAACTGTAACTTTGGATATGGTATCAGATTCGTGCTTATATCACTCATATCAACGTTCATGCTTCCTGGAAAACGAGATCCGCTAACATCATTATATTAAATTTACTTATATTTAGTTATAGTGACTGTTTGTGTTTACTTAAATATGTCTCTTACCACGTTAGGTTTAGTAGCATGTTTACAATTATTGAGTTCATGTCTTGAAATGGTGTACTTTGCATTACGTGATTTACAGTATCCCTCGACTCTTCCTGCTTTTGTTGGAGGTAAACTATATCTAATAATGCTCTATTTTCGATAGGAAATACACATGTTGCATGATCTATCAGTCTTTTTGTCGTAAGAGCGATATTATATGGACCTGTTACAACGTCTTCTGTTCCAGTTGGATATACACATGTTACAAACCTATACAATAAAGGTTCTTAAATGAGACACTTGGTAAAGTTTCACTAATATTTTAGCTGATTGCAGTTTCAGCGTGAACCATGTTCAAAGCTATAATGTAGCTGCAGTCAGAATAATTATCTTTTTATTTAACAAGCATATAATGTAGGCGAGGGTTGTAATCATCCTATTATAATATAGCAGTAGCGGTCGGTGAAACATGTTTGGGTATGCAATTAGTATGATCGGACAAGCTCGTACTGTATCGCTCAACAGCAATATAGCAACGACAAAGCACGAGCGTGTGTATTCTTTGTAATTGCTTACCCAAAAATGATTCACCGACCGCCACTGTAATATAGCCACTGTATGCGTACAAAATTTTATCTACAACTATATAGTTTTATCATTAAAAAAATAGTAAATATAATTTAAAAACACAGCACAATTTCTGAGTGTCAATTGTAAAACTAGAGAACTGACGTCATCAATATGGCTACCGAACCATCAGCTGATTGTAACCAACAACGATGTTTAAAATACTATTATTTATTGTTTTATTTATCTAACTTGTAAATAATATGCTATTATAGAGATGGAGTGTGTGAGACGCAAATAGCCATTGTTGTTGACCGCCAAACATTCTAACAACACTAGCTTACTAAAAAAAAAAACTTGCCGTGTATAAAACGTTCATTATTCACGATGAGCACGCATGCGTGTCTCATTATACACAGCGTACAATATGAGCAGCTTTATGTATTTACAATTGGACACATGCATTTATTATTTGATGATCATAAATAAAAATATTAATGCAACTTTACCTTACTTAAATTTTAAGTGTCTCGTTTAAGGATCTACCTATTATCTATGTATATTTGAATTTTATGAAGTAACTTTAGCAACTACAGGCTATTCTAAACATTTAGCCGGAACTAACTGGAATTTTCATTTTTGTAAGTTGTGATGGTCTGAACTTATATGGTTTGAAGTGGGCATTTCCTAAACAAAATGATCAAAAGCCTCACGTAAAAGTTACTAGAATTGAAAATCTAGTTCCGCCTAAATCAAAGAAACAAGCAATACTTTCTACAGTGAATTTATTCTTTTATGCAACATGTACTATGTCATTACCATGGATACAGTTTTTGACAGCAATATAAATCGTGTTCATTTTCATTTGCAACATAGACAATTAGTGTGTATACTTTCGCTCATTACTGATTTAAAAATTAATCAACATGTATATACAGATGAAGAAAAAATAATGATGGTAACTTGGTATAATTCCCAAATGAGTTTAAGAGAAGTTTTTGCTGTATTTAGTGCAACTTATCCAGATCGGCCAATACCAAATCCCTCTACAATTTCAAGACTAGTTAATAAATTTCATCGCGAAGTATAACATAAGTAATATAAGTAAACATAATAAAAAAAGAACAACATCCCACGTGCTTACAGAAGAGAAGCAGTTGGAAATATTATTACAAGTGGAAGAAAACAATCAAAATACTTTAAGATCAATTGCACAAACCGTTGGTGTCAGTATTGGATCTGTTTTTAACTTCTTAAAAAAAGAAAACTTTCGATCATACAAATTTCAAAATCATCAAGAATTGTTAGAAAGGGACGCAGCAGTACGTATGGATTTTTGTTGTGAAATGTTTGAAAAAATTAATTCCGACACCAACAATGCTTCAAAGAATTTTATTTACAGACGAAGCAACGTTTACTCTAAATGGTGAAGTGCACAGACAAAATTTTAGGTACTGGAGTCGAGAAAATTTACATTTATTTCATTCCTCCCGAACTCAAAATCCGCAAAAATTAAATGTTTGGGCAGGGATAATAGGAACCAATATTATAGGGCCTTTTTTATTAACGGTAACCTTAATGCCTCAAAATATCTAGCCCTTTTGCAAAACCAAATATTAGCTGCGTTGCGAAACCTGAATATTAA
The DNA here is from genome assembly GCA_963971575.1 of Liopterus haemorrhoidalis. Classification (NCBI taxonomy): domain Eukaryota; kingdom Metazoa; phylum Arthropoda; class Insecta; order Coleoptera; family Dytiscidae; genus Liopterus; species Liopterus haemorrhoidalis. The sequence goes on along the minus strand of OZ020615.1, from coordinate 17,999,244 downwards.
TGGACAAGTATGGTTTCAACATGATGGCGCACAAGTCCATTATTCTAGAATAGTTAAAGAATATTTACATAGAACTTTCCCAAAAAGCTGGATTGGAAGAGGAGGGTCGATGAATTGGCCAGCGAGATCTCCGGATTTGGCACCCAATGATTTTTTTTTTTTATTGAGGATATTTATTACACTTTAACACTTTACCATATAATATTTTGTATTATATTTATTTTTTTATCATATGACTGTAATAATATTTTTTAATCAATAACTATGTTTTATAATTGACTTATCCTGAAATTATGTAATTTTTGGATCAATAAAGTATTATTATTATTATTATTATCATAACTTTGTAACAAGCGGTACTACTGCGAAGATTCCGAATTACATAGTTTCTTCTTTCCAAATCAGGGTCCGAATTATCTATTAATTCTACAATATTTTCAACCTCTATTTCTGTAATAATTCACAAATTCCCAGCGAATGCCCATTCACAAAGCGGCGATTATACGTTTGTGTGGACAAAGTGTACGTTCGTGCGGACAAAGTGTACGTTCGTGCGGACAAAGTGTACGTTCGTGCGGACAAAGTGTACGTTCGTACGGACATGGAGAAGCAATGTGACTACCAAAAAATCGAAATGTACATTTATATGGAAATACACCGTCCGGTTAACGTACAAATCGCTTAACGTACAACACATTGGGAAAGCATTAAGTACGTTAAGTGAGCGCTGACTGTATATCTGTACGTTTCGCTACTTTGCGTCTCCGGTTTCAGGCTGTGTCAAATTTTTCTGTTCGTTTGAATTGGCAGTTTATCGTAAAGTCATTAGATGTTGTTCGTTTCATTAAAACAACTGATGGCAGTAAGACGACGCGTCAAGAAATCTTACAGCTATATTTCTGAACAAATTGAATGGAAACAAATCGGCAGTAAATTGAAAAGAATTGAAAGTGTGTATTGTATTTATAATGAACACTGTACATATGAATGACTATAGCAAAACAAAGAAACCAACATTTTTTAAGAGGGCTCAGAAGCAAAACATTTTTTAGGGGGGATTAAGAATAAAACATTTTTTTAGGAGAGTCAGAACCCAATATTTCTTTAAGGGGACTCAAAAACCAAAATTTTTTTAGGGGGACTCAGAATCCAATATGGTTTTAGGGGGCCTCAGAAGCCAACATTTCTTTAGAGGGGCTCAGAAACCAACAGTTTTTTAAGGGGGATTCAGAAGCCAATATTTTTTAGGGGGACTCAGAAGCCAACTTTTTTAGGGGGCCTCAGAAGCCAACATTTTTTTGGGAGAACTCACAAGTCAACATTTTTTAGGGGGACTCAGAAGCAACATAATAATTATTATTGCACTAAATTTTACCTGATCAGTATCTTACCTGAAAATATTAATGGTTTGTCTCTCACTATTTTAAAGTCATTTTTTAAGGAAAATGCGTTTTATAGTTATGAAGAGTTCCTTGCGAATTATTTCAGTAATGTAAGTTGTTAGATACAAGTATTAAGGATTCCACACACCAAAGCGGCCGCGGTGGCGGCCGCGGTGGCGGCCGCGGTAGCGATACGGCAGCGGCCTAACGCAACCTATACAATACAATGAGACCACGCACATACAAGCATTCCGCTATCTGAGAACGCCACCGAATGCAGCGTTCAGTCTAGCGATCACCAAACACTGGCGGCCGAACTCGACAAGTTGCGTTAGGCCGCGCGATATTCATTGTTTATATACCACAGAGTGAATATATTTAAGAAAATAATGTCGAAAATAGATAATTTAACAGAAAAAATCATAGATCAGTAAAGGATCATTTAATTTTGTATGACTTAGCACATCCTGATTACAAGAATATTAGGAAAACAAATAAAGTGTGAAACGAAATTGGAAAAGTTTTGGAAATTGATAGTAAAGTCTGTTCCAAACGGTTAGGCGGAACTAGATTTTGCAATCTAGTTACTTTCATCGTTTAAATCATGCTTTTCAGCCATTTTGTTTAAGCTTTGTAAATCATACTTGCAACAAACATTTTTTGGTTAAGGTTAATATCATTTTAAAATGTCATTATCTTTATATTTTGATTTTTTGTGTCATTCTTAATACAAATATCCCAAGCAAGGTCCCTTATCCAACCTAAAAGAACGAAATTCCCATTTAGTTCCGCCTAACCGTTTGAAACAGACTGTAAGTAGATTATTATTTTTCCTCTACATACAATTAATTAGTCTATTGTATTCTCGCAATCAATATTATCATACAACTATATACCGTGATTCACTAACTGATCGCTACCGCTACCGCCACTCCCACCGCGTTAGTGTGAGGAGACCTGATCGCTAGTCGTATCGCTACCGCGGCCGCGGTGGCGTTAATGAAGCGGCCTAACGCAACCTATACAATACAATGAGACCACGCACATACAAGCGTTCCGCTATCTGAGAACGACGCCGTATGCAGCGTTCAGTCTAGTGATCACCAAACACTGGCGGCCGAACTCGACAAGTTGCGTTAGGCCGCGCGATATTCATTGTTTATATACCACAGAGTGAATATATTTAAGAAAATAGTGTCGAAAATGGATAATTTAACAGAAAAAAACATAGAATCAGTAAAGGATCATTTAATTTTGTATGACTTAGCACATCCTGATTACAAGAATATTAGGAAAAAAAATAAACTGTGGGACGAAATAGGAAAAGTTTTCAAGAAGAGCTGCCAAAATCAAGACTTCTTCTTGTTTAACTTTTAGCATATTCTCACGTATTCTCGCAATCAATATTATCACACAACTATATACCGTGATTCACTAACTGATCGCTACCGCTACCGCCACTCCCACCGCGTTAAGGATTCCACACACCAAAGCGGCCGCGGTGGCGGCCACGGTAGCGATACGGTAGCGGCCTAACGCAACCTATACAATACAATGAGACCACGCACATACAAGCGTTCCGCTATCTGAGAACGCCACCGAATGCAGCGTTCAGTCTAGCGATCACCAAACACTGGCGGCCGAACTCGACAAGTTGCGTTAGGCCACGCGATATTCATTGTTTATATACCACAGAGTGAATATATTTAAGAAAATAATGTCGAAAATAGATAATTTAACAGAAAAAATCATAGATCAGTAAAGGATCATTTAATTTTGTGTGACTTAGCACATCCTGATTACAAGAATATTAGGAAAACAAATAAAGTGTGGAACGAAATTGGAAAAGTTTTGGAAATTGATAGTAAAGTCTGTTCCAAACGGTTAGGCGGAACTAGATTTTGCAATCTAGTTACTTTCATCGTTTAAATCATGCTTTTCAGCCATTTTGTTTAAGCTTTGTAAATCATACTTGCAACAAACATTTTTTGGTTAAGGTTAATATCGTTTTAAAATGTCATTTTCTTTATATTTTGATTTTTTGTGTCATTCTTAATACAAATATCCCATTTATTTATATTTTGTCATTAAAATATGTAAGAAAATTAATTTAAGTTTGACATATGTCATTCGTTTCCATGGTTTCATTGTTGGAATTTTAAATTTTGACATTCCAACGTGAAAAATGAATTAACCCAAGCAAGGTCCCTTATCCAACCTAAAAGAACGAAATTCCCATTTAGTTCCGCCTAACCGTTTGAAACAGACTGTAAGTAGATTATTATTTTTCCTCTACATACAATTAATTATTCTATTGTATTCTCGCAATCAATATTATCATACAACTATATACCGTGATTCACTAACTGATCGCTACCGCTACCGCCACTCCCACCGCGGTAGTGTGAGGAGACCTGATCGCTAGTCGTATCGCTACCGCGGCCGCCACCGCGGCCGCTTTGGTGTGTGGAATCCTTTAATGTAACCATCTTGTAAAGACGTGAGTAAAAATGTAAATTTTAAAACACGAATAAATATAATTATTATTATTATTATAACATTTTTTTAGGGGGATTCAGAAGCCAACATTTTTTTAAGAGGACTCAGAAGCCAATTATTTTTTAGACGGGCACAGAAGCCAACATTTTTTCTTGGGGCGCCTGATTAAGAAATGATAAACGTCAAATTTTATAGGTGAAATACAGTCAAAAAGAGCCTTCAAGTGAAAACAGTTCACGTCATGTATTCAACTGATACTAAAATGAACAGAATTTGCGTTTTTAGTAACTTAAATTCATACAGCGGCATTTAGCAGTAATTAATTAAACGCGTTTAATACAACCGCGTTTTGCAGTAAAACGGCAGCGAAACGAACAAACCTAATCAGACATGAAAACAAAATAGTAAACACATCAATGTGTATTACTCTAATTTTTTCAGATTTTTAGTACGATCGCTCTGGGTTACAGGATGCAGAACAGAATTTTTAAGCCAACAATCTTATCATATTGAAAATTAAAAACTGCTTCTCATTTATACGCATTTTAACAACTTTCAATTGTTACCTTACTCAAAGGTTAAAAAAAAAAGTTTTCCTAAAATACATATTTGTAAATATTTTCCAAAGTTTTTTTTTTTCAGTCTCAGTATTTTTCATATACGCGAGTCAAAGGACCTGTGTACACATGCCAATGTTTTACCTACGAAACCGCTATAAATTAATGGGGTCTCCCCCCTTATCTAAATTACAAATAACATACCTGTCTACATTACTAAATTGTTCTTCTAACATTTCTAAAATGTAGGACCCCAAACCAGATCCAGTCCCTCCTCCAACAGAGTGCATTAGCAAAAATCCATGTAAGTTATCGCATTCTTCAGTCGTTCTTCTCAACGTATCCTCCAAAATATCATGATATTTCGTTCCGTGTGTATGATAACCCTCAGCCCAATTATTTCCTGAACCTGGATAATTCTTTACAGTACATTTTCTTTTAAATAAATGTTTTAAAGGTCCAATGTGAAATCTTTCTACCACACTGTTTTCCATATCTACCAATACAGCCTGTATAAAAACAAAAACATTATAAAAACTTTATTTTTAAAAGTTGTCTCATCAAAGTCAGTTATGAATTGTATAGGGTAAGAGTATAACCACGCCTATCAGGGGTCAGGCCTTTGGTTCATTAAAAACAACACTATAATCTAAGATAAACTCACACAAGTAAATTCTCACAAACACGAACAATGAATATGCAAGTTTGTCAGCTATGCTTAAACAATGAACAAATCTGATAGACAAGTTACACACTAATAATTCTTTTACAAGCTGCCAGTGTAAGTGATAGAGAAATACATCAGTATGTTAATTATTATATCAGTCATATTTAGGGTTGCCATACGTTCCGGTTTGACCAGGACAGTCCCGGTTTGAACCCTTGTCCAAGATTTTTGAAAATACGAGGGTCGTCTCAAAAGTAAGTAACACTATTTTTTTTAAATCCGTGTGGTTGGCGGGAAAGTCTGGGAGTCGCTAGGAATTTGCGTCTGGATGTAGTGACAGCACTGTAAAATTTCTATGTGCGTGCGTCGATCAAAACGGCAGTCAGGCTCCAGCTACAATGGAGACTCCACTTGCTCCTACCGCCGATTGTGAAGTTCGTGGTGTTATACGTTTTTTGACGACAAAAAATAAAAATGCTACTGAAATTCATCGCGAGTTGTGTAGTGTTTATGGTGAAGACGTTATGTCAAGGCCAAAGGTTTCTCATTGGCGCCAATCATTCATTGAAGGCCTTCACGCTGCTCGTCAGACTCAAAACCTGCTTGAGGAGTTTCGATTGCACCAATTGACTTCCACCTGTCAACATCTTGGGGGAAGACGCTAAGGATAATTTGAAACAAGAAGTTGAAATATGGCTAACCAGTATGGCGGCAGAATGGTATGACACTGGATTGAAAAAACTTTTACCACGGTACCAAAAATGCATTGAAAAACAGGATGATTATGTAGAAAAATAAGTTTAATATGTACTTTTCAAAATATACTTTTTTTTAATTTTTACTTTTATTTATTTTTTAAAAAAATAGTGTAACTTACTTTTGAGATGACCTTCGTACTGTAAATAAAACTATTATAAAACCTTTTTTTCTTTAATGAATAATAAATGGACAAAAGACGAATATCTTTTTCAAGAGAACTAATTCTCTCAGAATTATGCCTCCTTGTCAGGGTCGTTCCTGCGTATTAAATATATTGAAAGTGAAATAAATTATTTTTGACAAATCCAATTTTTCGACAATATCTTTCTCTATTGATTGAATAATGCCTTTCCTGTGACATCGACGACCGGAGGTAATTTTTGATTAATTTTAATTTAGAAAAACATCTTTCCTCTGATGCCCCAGTTACAAGCAAAGTTAAAAACATTTATATAGCTATGGTTAAATTAAAAAATCAAGGTGTTAATTTATTGTCTATTATGTGCACAAATTAAGAGTTTTGTAGAAGTGGGAAATATCTATAAACTGAAAAAGGAAAAAGCATCAGGAACTGATAAAATAAAGAGCGAAGCATGGATATATGGAAGGCAAAAAGTGGTGCAAAAGCTGGAAGAAATAATACGAGGAATATGGAAGGGAGACGGATATCCGAAGAAATGGAGAGAAGGAGTAATAGTACCGATTTATAAAAAAGGAAACAAGGATGGTGCAAGCAACTATCGAGGAGTGATTCTAATGAGTACGGCGGACAAGGTGTGTGCAACAGTGCTCAATGAGAAATTAATGGTGGAAATAGAAAGTAAAAAAATACTAGAGGAGACGCAGTCAGGATTTAGGTCAATCATATAGTTGCAGAGAGAATTAAAAAGAAAAGAAAAAAGGTGTACATGGAATTTATTGACCTGAAGGCCGCTTTCGAAGCTGGACAGGAAAGAATTGTGGGAAGCACTGAAAAGAAGGTGTTAAGTGAAGAGATGATAAAAAGGATAAAAGAAATATACCGAGAGACGAGGTGCACAGTGAGAGTGGGAGAAGAGGTGTCACAAAGTTTCTGGTTGAATAAGGATGCGAGACAGGGGTGCCCGTTGAGCCCAACACTATTCAACCTATACGCAGGGGCGGATCGACCTATCAGGCGATCGCGCATCGCCCGATGGGCCGATAGCTTTTTGGGCTGTATTTTTATTTTCGATATTAATATTGAAAATATAAATTAAATATTATTATTTAAATATACTTTGGTCTTAATTTATACCCGGGACCCGGGCCTCTTAAAATGTTACCTATAAATGGCCAACAAGTCCCGTGAGCCCGGGCCGAATCGTCTAAATCGCCCGGACCGATTCAGTTCTTCGATCCGCCCCTGCCTATACGTGACTGACTTGGAGAAAACAATGAGAGAGGGGCATGACGAAGGTGTGGTGGTGGGAAGGAGAAAGCTATGGACATTAAGGTACGCTGATGATATGACACTGATGGCGGAGAAGGAACAAAAACTGAAGATGATGTCCATGAGCGGACAAATACTTTTATAAAAATAATTAGAGGTAAACAGAGACAAAATGAAGGTGATGGGATGATAGGTGTTCGGGAAAAGGGGGAGGAAGCAGAAAAAAAGTAAGATGGGAATGGTCAGGAAGAGAAATCGAAGAAGTGAAGAGTATACAGTACCTGGCATACATGCTAACGAGGAACAACAAGGCAGAGCAACACGTTAGGGAAAGAGTGAAGAAAGCAAGGCTGATTATGGGAAAGCTATGGAGCATAGGGGAGAGGAGGTTGAATGACGATATCAAGTGGAGGATGAAGATATTCGATGCAATAGTGAGGAGTATTCTTATGTACGGAGTGGATGTTTGGGAATGGAAAGAATGGGAGATGATGGAATGGGTACAAGAGGACTATATCAGTTGGACATTGGGGGTAGACAGAACAACACCAGGATATATTGTGAGAGAGGAAATGAAGAGGGAAAAGCAGAAAGTTGGTGCCGGAGCGAGGGTAGTGAAATATGAGGAGAAAGTTAGAAGGGAAGAGAATAGGAAAATAATAAGGGACACTGGAGGAAGAACAAAGAAATGAGATAGAAAAATATTGTAAAATTATCAAATGTCAAATATTGTACGGTATTTTATTTTGTAATGTTTAATACCCTAAACGTCGCAAGGCCTAGGGAAATAAAGAATTATATATAGAAGTGGGAAATAATTCCTAAATTTCATTAAACAATTCAAGTCCATTTAGGTCATTTGCCATAACAGAAACGGTCTGAAGCCGAGGTGCGGGGGCACCTTTTGCACCCCCGCCAGAAACGGCCCTGGTTTATTAGAAAACGCAATATTATTGTAAAGGCAATATTTTGCCAATCAATATAGTCTAAAAATGTACAGAATATTACAACTAAATAAAAAAAATAATTAAACATATTTAAAGAAATATGCACAGAAAAGCTAAACAAATGTTAGTTTATTTGATACAATGGTTTTTTTTTTTTTAAATGTTAATTGGATTTTTATCACTGTCTGACTGTTTCGACAGAATAAAAATATGGTAATCTAGTTATATGGCCTTGAACAGACTTCTTTTAAAATTGAAGTATATACAAAATTACTTATGCATCCATCTTACCCTAGCCTTTAAATTGTGGTTCTGTGTATCAGAAAATTTGATCAGATTACTAATATCCAAATTATTACATCCGGAAAAGAAACTATGTAACGATTCATTATTTGGATTCATTGTAGTCGAACTAAAATCTTTACGAATAATTCCACCTGGTACATCCTCTATACCATATTCTTGTAAAATTAAGGGCCAAAGTTGACTTCCAATCTGATTTCCACATTGTCCAACTAAAATATAGGACTTAAAATATTACAATTCTAGTGATTTCTAATTTAATTGTTGACAAATTACCTTGAACAATAATAAACTCGCTCATTTTATAACGTATCTTTTCTAATTTTAATGTTAATAACTTATTTTATTTCTAATAATCTGTTCAGCGTTTATACATTGTACATTATAGTACGAAGAACTTTAATTTTGAAATAATTATTAATTTTAGACAGTAGAAAGTGACATTTCAAAATTTGTTCTGACAATTCAGTATCAAATTTGACTAAAATGTAATAAACATACGATTTATAAAATATATTTATATCTAAATAACCATTTATGATTTAGTAAATTTATATTTTTGTTATATTTTACAGTAAAAGGTACAAAAATATATTATAATAGTATTTTTGATGGTCATTTCCTGCGGGTTGTCATGGTAACTGCCTCCATTTTTAATGTCTATTAACGGATGTCAGTTTAAATAGATTAGTAGGTTGTGTTGTGATGCACATGGATATTACGATATATTTTTATTTTTAGAACATTAGTATATTATATTTAACATTTTATAATCAGTTACTAAAATGCTCGATATAATTAAATTACATATAGTGATAAGTGTTATATTTTGTTATCAGTTCAATGTAGCAGCTGAAAGTAAGGTTATATTTTTATTTTGAACTTTCATATTATTTTAATAATATATTATTTTTCAGCTTATTATCTTAAATCTGGGGAAAAAATTATGTATAACCCAAAAAGATTAAAAATAGGTGAAAGAGGAAATGTTGAAATATACTGTTTCGAAGGCCGTCCAAAAAATATTATCAATATATTTCAAACTGTGTCGGTAAGTTTTATTTTATACTGGTAATATGATCAAAAAATAGTTCAATTCTTTAATTATTGTGTTGTTTGAAAAGAAATTGGTAAAATTGCAACAGTTTTATTGATATACTTTTTTATAATTGCATGAATACAGTGAAATCAGTTTTTGATCACAGATAGCATATATGTATACAGACATACCCCTCTTTCTGAAGTCTCATTCATAAAGCAGATTTATTTGTTTACTTTAAGACTTCATTGTAGTGAAGCTCAGTATTTATTTAATTATATATTTTTTTATTTACGTCTAGTATGCACATACAGTTTGAATAAGTGTATCGGATAACGCTAAAGACTAACGTTATGAAATATTTAGTTACCATGTTGAATATAGATGCAGTCCGATTTGCATGTGCTTGCCAATGTTAGGTGAAGAGTATATCGCATTGTCTTGAAACGAAGATGTTAATGCATTTCATTGTTATCTCATATAACACTATATTCTGAAAATATCATTAAATGTGGGAATATTTTTTAAACTATTATTGATAGACTTACTCTAAAATACAATAAATATTCTCAAAAAGAAATTAAACTAAACTTCTAAAAATGAAAAGATTATATTACACAATATTTGGTAACAAGAAAATAGCGACGGAAAGTATCATTAAGTATTTGTTTAAAAATTCTACTCTTTGGTGTTTTCCAATCTCTCATAAAATTTCTTTCGTGGCTGGTTGCTAAAGAAAGAGTTAAATATTTTAACTCAAGTTCCCCTAACTCAGAGTTTCTCAAACTGTGCTCCAGATCAAACTCCGCGAGCAGATTAGACATAAAAGATAATAAAATAAATGTGATCAAATGAGAAAATAGTGTTTGTGTTTTTTCAAAACAAATGGTTCACTCAGTAATGATATGCTATTGAAATAACAAAAGCCACTACAATAATATTTTATTGCCCACAATAAATGTAAATAAAGGTGCTCGAATCTCAATAGTTCAACTGGTCATTGGAAAAGTTAAAATTTAATGAAATACAAAAATACAGCTAAGTGACTGTTCTATTACAGGGTTGATATACTACAGGACCAGCATATAATGCAGTACAAATTCCTTAAATTTGCCTAATATTAGATAATAGATATTGTGACGTTTCATACAATGGGAATATTAATTACCTATATTCTTTAGATCTCTTATAATTGAGGTAGTAAGTCTTAGTGGTGCAGTGTTATTTATTTGTTTTTGCTGCGATTATTTTTTGATGGATCGCTGGCTAAAGTACGGATCATTAAAAAAGCTGTCATGGTCTCTGTCTCAGAACGTCCAGTAGACGACAAGTGTGTTCAATCTATGTACATTCATAAGTATTATGGTCAGTATTACATCCATTTTTTAGCGTACACATAAAGGCACCTACAGTTTGTAGCCGGTTGTGAACGGCTAAGCAGAACCTGTAATTTGTATAAATATTTTTTCACAAAGCATAATTTTTTTTATTTGACATAAGCTGGAATTGAACTCAGGCCCGTGCCCTTGTAACGTTTAAAGTTTGCAGCTACAGGCTTGCTCCAAGGCATCAAATCGCTGTGTTCAGATGTCCAAATCTTTACGAAAAAGAAACTCGGAACTCAGTTTTCATAAATTACCTGCCAATTCAGAAAAAAAAAAGTTAAAAACAAAATTTAGTAATCAAGAAATTGTGAGAATGTGCAAGGTTTGTGTTAACTAACAAAAAACTGGTAAAGAAAATAGTAAATTTATGAAAGTAGGTGTTTAAAACAATGTTGTTTTTAAAATTTAATGTTTTAAATTAACTTTTGCAACATATCGACAAATTTAATATAATCAAGTTGTGAAAAGAATAAGGCGGATTCCATAATATAAAACATTTAATCAGCTTTTATGGCTTCCTGTGTAATGTCATTCATATTTTTCTATGGCAGTCTACTTACTTGAAAGTTAGTTAAAATTTCTGGTGCACAGCAAGAATGGCTATTTGCGCTTATACTTACTTGATAAGCAAGCCTGTGGCTGCAAGTGTAAAATCGTTTGTACTTGCTGTTTCACCGCTGACCAAGAGTATGAACATGAGTTCAACTCCTGCCTATGTCAAATAACTTTGTAAAAAATTTATACAAATTTCAAGTTCTGCTTTAGCTGTTCGCAACCTGCTATAAACTGTAGGTGTCTTTCTGTGTATGCTAAAAGTTAGACGTAATACTGACTTTGTTATTCTTGAATGTACATAGATTGATAATATGGTCATGAAACATGGAAACAGAGGGCCTAGGCTAACCTCGGGCTGTCGCGCCAATGATGGTGATACTTGAAATCCACACACTAAAAATATTAAGAAGGGTTAGATTATATTACGAGTGTAATTTCAAATAAACTGCAAAAATGTAATGTATGTACATGTAATGTACATAGGTAACAAATATCAATTATGTAGACTGATCTAGTTCAGGTTTAGCCGACTTGGCGCTGCGATCTTAATATAAAAGTCCCATTCTCTTGTCATTATATGCACTATCTGTCTCGATTTGCAAACGTATTTTGGTTTCAACCATCGTAGTTGTTCAATCTAAAGTCTGTTCTACATTATACTTTTAACCGTAGCATTACGGATTTTTTCGCATAGTATTGACGTAAAAAGTATAATGTGAAACACAATACTTCCTTCCAACTTTCATTGCTATCCGACATACTATCCAACTTTTCAAACTACTTAGTAATTTCAGTACTTTGTGTAGCATACCAACTTTACATTTATTTTTATGCTGTTTTACTTTTTCTGATATATTTAATAATCCCGATTGGGATTTGCTGTTCTAAATATAAACAATACTGGCTACTATAATTAAATATAAACAAACTTGTATTTTAACTTCATATTGTTAAGTTGGCAGTGATAAGTAACAAAATACAGAAGGTTTTGAATGCCTATTTCTGTCGCTTTTTACTCCAGAAGGTAGTTTTAAAAGTTTGAATGAGGTCAGAAGTTTGAAAGTGTACTGAGAAGTATAATGAAAAACATCCTTTACGATTGCAGTAGAGCACATGTTCTTAGACTGAACATACTATACAGGTAATACTATATTTATGGGCTATATAATAATCTTGAATTATAGTTGCAGCTTCATCTCGACAATGATAATTTCGTACAATATGATGGACACACGCCAGAAGAAGTATTTAATGAATACGAGGCTAGACGTTCAAGTTGGTCTCCTACAATATTCACTTGGAAACAAAAATACATTAAACTCAATCCTTTTAATCAAAGTTGCATAGGAATTGTTAGTGATGAAATGTATAGTGTACAAATCCATGTCATACGTAAGTTAATATATTATATTATTACAAAACATTCATAAACACATGTAAATAGTAAGTTAAAATTTTTGGCTTATAGCAACGATGACTATTTGCATCTAAACACAAGTATATAATTTCACAGCGATAGATAACAGTTTTTATATTCTCTATGTTTATTGGTTTGTCATTCAATATCTCTGCAAAACGAAGATTAACCCTTTTGCACAACAGATTTAAAGACCATCTGATGTATACAGGGTGTTTATGGTCTTCTTATTTCTTTTTAGGGTTTTGTAGGTATGACCAAAAAACCCTTATACCGTCATTTTGTCGTCGTCCCTCTGTCTGTCTGTCTGTCTTTCTGTCTGTTCGGTAAAAATTTTAGCCAAACGGCTAAAACTAGAGAATTGAAATTTGGCATGCTTATACAACTCTTTGACCCGCACATAGGAAAAATACTAAAACATCTAAAAAACATATCCCCCTAAAAACATAAACAAATATGTGCTCAAAAAAATATATTTTTTTATAATTCTGGGTAGGGTATCAAATGAAAGCCCTTGGTACGTGGATTAACGATCAAATTTTTATTTTTGCAAAATAAATTATTTTGAAGCGATTATTGCCAAAATTGTGCAAAAAATTTTTTGTCCCACACCTGTATCCCAGATGGTTTAAACTAAAAATCTGAAAAAATTCTAAGTAATGTACACTGGTGTGAACCGGAATAGTACAACAGGAATTTTTGATCGGATTATGTTTTTGGAAAAAAACGCATTTTTTGTTATTTTTTGCTAATAATGTACACAAGTTATAGCTTCGTAACATGCTACACTGGAACGTGTATGCTGGTGTAGTGGTTTTTCACCCAAGTAACTCGATCCGAAAGGGATCAAACCCTGCGAGATGAGACAATATTATTTTTTGTTTTTTTTTTGTTTTTTTTTTGTTTTTTTTTTGTTTTTTTTAATTTTTATATTGTTTAAATTATGATTTCAAAATTCTAGTTATATTTTGGCAAATGTTGCATTTAATTTTTTAAAGCGTAAATTTAATAACCAGTGGAAATTCTTTAAATTATAATTTAATTCTGTATCAATGTACACGAAATCAGAGGGGCGGAACTTATAACAACCAATGGAAGCCATAGGCGCGATTTTTAAAATTCTCAATGAACCTTGCTATATAAAAAAAAATACTGCACATATTTAGAAACCTAAATAATGGTATTAGGCGTTCGAATTAAAATTAACAAAAAAAAAAAAATAATAATATAAAATTTGTTTTCGCATCCAAAATAATCATCATTCACTTACTAAATACCTGCAAAACCCTGAAATGTGGGAAAATTCACACTTCACATCAATTTTTTAATGGATGATACTACAGGCCAAAAGTAGCCTTAGTAAAAGTTTTATAATAAAAGAGATATTAATTTTTTAAGTTTTTATAGGAAAGCGATAAATTAATGTTAGAAAAACTTGTAGTAACCTGCGAACCAACAAATTTCAGTTATTATTATTATTATTTTTTTTTTTCGTAATTGTTTGCCGGAACTTTTAGCAAATATTCCATTAAATGTACGTCAAGAAATGTGGATTCTTCAAGACGGTGTACCGTCAGCACTTAAATATTGTATTTGAAAATAAGTCGAAAATACTTCAAACATCTGCTGTAAAAGTGCTTGTCGTTTTCTTTTGATCCCATAAAAATAAAAACTTAAAAAATTAATATCTCTTTTACTAAGGTGTTTTAAGGTTTCTCGTCTTCTTTTGACCCTTATTTCTTTTTTAATGGGTGATACATTAAAAAAGAAATAAGAAAACCGTGAACATTGTATAGTGTGACGTGTTCGGGTTCTTCAAACAAAAACGCAAAATTTTCCAGAAGGTAAATTTATTTACACTTAAAATATTAACTTATATTTTTGGAATATACGGAACACTAATAACACTTTTCGCCCGGAGGCACAAACTGTCAGTATTCTTGCCTGAGCAAGACTAAGAATCCACTGACTGCATAAAAACATCTCGGTACCAAGTAAACTCGGTTCGATTGTTTCAATTTTCCATGTTTTTCTAGAGACTTGTAGATTTTCCATAGTTTCCATTGATATGACTTTCTAGTACTTTCCAGATTATTCTACGAAATTCCACCATAGACGTCCCATGACGGAAATCAAAACATTTTCGTCACAATAGCATTCGTTTCTTGGCATTAATATACCGTCACGCTTCTCGTACGTAGTACAACTATATTATTTGTTATTTTTTGAACATACCTTATATCTTCTTATAACCGCATACTTTCCGCCTTCTATTAGGATTTTACTAGTAATATACAACCTACTAGTCGAAATGGAGATTAGCAGGGCTTACTTACTTCGAGTCCCAAGGTGCAAACGGTCCTGGGGCCCTCTTCCCTAATTAATAAAGCAATTTAAAAAATTGGTTGGTTCAAAAAAAAAATGGCATTTGATTTTTCTAAACGTTTTTTATTTTACTTCAAAAATTTGTTCCAAAAAGTGTTGTTATTAATAACACTGCAATTATCGGTAGAGTAGATTATAGAGGCGACAATGTACTAAAAAATTTTGTTATGTGAAAGGAGCACAAAAAGAACACATTTGAGTGACACCGCTCCCACAGGTAGTGCGGTGGAGTAGTCACAGCAGCCGCACGGGAGTTTTCTTATGCATTACTAGCTGGTGTGTCCGTAGTTCGTATTAGACAAAAGAATCGTTTTTTCATTCTTAACAACTTTCCTTATATTAATTTTTGCTGTTAATTAACTCGTAAATGAGACATTTATGAGTTTCCTCGTCTTATTCCTTACACCTAACTCTCACCTTAGCTCCCTAAATAATCTTATTAAAAATTGTCTTGACCAGAAAAGAAATATTTCTTCATTCTAAGTGAAAATATACGTAAAATAATAAGTGAAATAATTACAGATTATATAATAAGTCCTCTAATATTTACCAAATCGAAAAACTGTATAAAAAATATGTGTTTTCTTACTATAAACATTTTTTATCAAATACCTTCTTGCTGTTAAGTCAGTAATAAGGGAGATATTTCAAAAGTTTAGTTTTAGGTTGTCCCCCCCCCCCCCCTGTAATTCCCAAAATATTCATCCCATTGAAAAACAAATATTTGTTTTCTTATTATAAACAATTTTTGTTGTATATATTTTCCTGTAAGTCAATAAGACGGGAAATATTTTATCCTGCATTTCTTCTCTATTCTTTTCACAGCCTGCTTCGGCATCACTTCTCTCAAGTCTAATAAATGCGTGCCTTCTACATAATTTGTAGTATACAGTCTGTTCCAAACGGTTAGGCGGAACTAAATGGGAATTTCGTTCTTTTAGGTTGTCACGAGAAGGGACCTTGCTTGGGTTATTTCATTTTTCACGTTGGAATGTCAAAATTTAAAATTCCAACTATAAAACCATGGAAACGAATGATACGTCAAAATTAAATTATTTTTTTTACATATTTTAATGACAATAAAATAAATAAATGGGAAATTTGTATTAAGAATGACACAAAAAATATAAATATAAAGAAAATGACATTTTAAAATGATATTAACCTTAACCAAAATTTCTTTATTGTAAGTATGATTTAAAAAGCTTAAACAAAACGGCCGAAAAGCACGATTTAAACGATAAAAGTAACTAGATTGTAAAATTTAGTTCTGCCTAACCGTTTGGAACAGACTTTATAAGCAATTCACTTTTGTAAGAACACACTAGATCTGGTTATTTTGGTTACTTTTATAGTGTGTTAGTGACTTTAAATGTCAATTAAAAATATTCCTTACGCTGTAAAACCGACTTTAGGTTGATAAGGTTATGATCATTATAATTAAAATATAATTTTTCATTATGACATATGTCAAATGGGAAATTTTAATACCAACATGACATACAGCTTCAAAGGTGCAAACTATTGAAAACAAAATTCCCTCTTAGTTTGTTCTTATAAAAGTGAACAGCTTATACCTGTTTCGACTTCACCCAGCGCGTATTTAAGAAATTCACAGCGCTGACGACTCCTTATTCCAACATATTTGTCTCGTACAGGCCTTGCAAGTATGAGTGAAAAAGAAATATATAAATAAGGTGATTGTGGTTTCGTTCATTTGAAATTGAACAGACTTCTATAAAAAAACTGAACTATACTATAACTTGGTGGAGCCTGATCTTTGCCTGGCCAAATTGATACTTGCAAATGCGTACTTCTCTACACTTGAATATTAGGGCCGATCGGAACGTGGCTTTTACATAGTACTGCTCAAAAAATAGAGAAATTACCTTGTTTTTCCTATGCGCAACTTACGCGTTGTGAACCTATAAATGTGTACTAATAAAAGCTTTATATTTTTCAGGAATTGACTACTGGAAAATATTACTATTAGCAACAGGGGTGTTAATATTTTTATCTGGACCAAAATTAAGCAAAAATTCTCTATTCTTTTATTTATGTGGAGTATCTGTAGGAATATGTGCTTCATTCTTGCTTTTAATATATTTTGTAAGCAAAATATTTCCCAAGGTAAGCTATTTGATAATTTTTATATAAAACGCGTCTTATACACGTTGTTGTAGTATTACTTCATTATATTTGAATTATCTCCTTTACTTTTCTCACTACTTTTCTGACGAATATATGGGGTCTTTCCTCGTACATTTTAAGAGTGTTCATGTTTAGGACCCGTATAAAACTACTGACCCTATAAGTGATTTACATTATTCATTTCTAAGCTTCGTGCGGAACTAGGTTTGGACTAGAGACCAATTGTTTTAAATAAGAAATAAAAAAAAAAAAATTAAAAATGTCAGTTTTATTACAGTTTGATTTTTAAATAATAAATAAAATATTACCTTGACAAACTGTATAACAAACAATACAGTCTGTTCCAAACGGTTAAGCGGAACTAGATTTTGCAATCTAGTTCCTTTCATCGTTTAAATCGTGCCTTTCGGCCGTTTTGTTTAAGCTTTGTAAATCATACTTACAATAAACATTTTTTGGTTAAGGTTAATATCATTTTAAAATGTCATTTTCTTTATATTTTGATTTTTTGTGTCATTCTTAATACAAATTTCCCATATATTTATTTTTTTGTCATTAAAATATCTAAAAAAATATTTAATTTTGACATGTCATTCGTTTCCATGGTTTCATTGTTGGAATTTTAAATTTTGACATCCCAACGTGAAAAATGAAATAACCCAAGCAAGGTCCCTTCTCGTGACAACCTAAAAGAACTAAATTCCCATTTAGTTCCGCTTAACCGTTTGGAACAGACTGTATGGCATGACAATTAAAATAAAAATTTGATATTTGAAACATAAACTGACAAATTTTGGACAGATTAGCCAAAGTTAAAAAAAAAAAAAAAAAACATATAGGACCAGTTGCATAATGTGTTCTTAACAATATTGTCAAGTAATCACGCCGTCAGTTGATAACATTGTCAAATATTTGACAATGTCACGATGAAAAACAATTGATTGTGTACTTTGCAGTACTTTCAGCAACACATGATAACATGATGACTGTTACATGATAACTACACTGTCAGACTTAACGCTTTATGCAACTGGGCCTTAATATTTGAAATGCAGATTTGTAACATTAAAAAATGACATTACTCTCTTTACACGAAGTTAAGATATGGATAATACAGACTTATTTTTGTTTTCTGAAAATCTTAACATTTTCTCTCTCTCTCACTCTAATTGTGGTTACTTTAATATGCCCGAAATGGCAAGTTTCGTTTTGTGTGCTGTTCCACCATGGACGCTGCTGCGTCCGCTTGTGAATCTCACATTAACTAGGTTTGATAAAGATACTACGTTGCCTATCGAATACCAGCATGAGTTACAAAGAACACTGGGTCCCTAGGTTCGAGGATACTGTCATCTTTACTGACGGATCAAAATCCGGAACCAGGGTTGGATGTGCGTTTGTTGTCCTGAACCCACGTCAACAGTTTCAGTATAGTCTGCACTCTATAACGAGTGCAGACTCTCTATAACGAGTGTGTACACTGCTGAGCTGTTCGCTATTTTCAAGGCCCTGTGTTTTGTTTCGTCAGAGCAATGTCGGTCAAGTGCTATCTTGAATGACTCGCTGAGCGCTCTGAACAGTATCCAAGATCCAGATCCAGTGCATCCTCTTGTACTAAAGATCCGGTTGCTACTCCACAATCTGAATGCTCAGAATGTGATGGTTGAGCTGTTTTGGATACCGGGACATGTCGGTATTAAAAGCAACGAAGCTGCAGATGCAGCTGCAAAAGCCGCCTCCCACAGACCTATGATTGATGTGAGTTTCATTTTTCCAGATGACGCAAAGAGTCATCTGAAACACCTTGTTTTAGACATGTGGCGACATGAGTGGAACCGCACACAGAACGTTAAATTGCGACAGATTAAGGGAGACGTTAAACCATGGGGTTCTTCCTGCAGGATTAATCGCAGGGAGGAAACCGCCATCACACGCCTCCGTATAGGTCATTGTTGGTGGACCCATGGACACCTCCTTCGAGGTGAAGAGTCCCCTATCTGTGAGACGTGTAACACAGATTTGTTTGTGTTACACTTTTTAACTAAGTGTATGCAGTTCGAGGATGTCAGGGAGAGGTTAGGCCTGTGCTATGACCTGTCAGTTGCTTTAGGTGACGACAGGGCACTCATGGACAGGCTGATACTCTTCCTGACATAATCGAACTTACTGTTTTATGTGTGAAGTCTTGCACCTTATTTTAATGTGTTCTAGTTATTGACTGTGATATTCGATAGTAATTGGCCCCTTTACAGCCTCTTACCATTGTGGCTTACCTCTACGCCACTGGTACCCGTTTCCATAGAAACAGAATTGTTGTTCCAAATATAAAAAATAAAAATTTATTTGTCAATAGCTAAACTTAACTTAAAATTGAAAATATAATTGTATTAATCTAGTATTTTTAATATATATCTATAAATTAGTACTTGTGTTATTCAGCCAAATATATACATCCACATTGGTGTATATCTTGTGCAAGACAAGATATCTTATCACAGAACCTCTGTCGGTGTTCTTAAAAACTAATTGATACACCCCTGACATGGAAATCGACTTTTCCACGCAAACAGATAGAGCACAAAAACCGTAAACAAATGTTTACGGGCCGAGCCAAACCATCACCCTGAGTCTGTTCATTTTTTCGAACAGACTTTTTATTTTATTTATTTGTATTTGTCCGTGCAAGATTTTTTATTGAGTATGCGTTATTTTCATGATATTATTTATTTATTTATTGTCTTATTTATTGTTTTTATTATGTAGCTTACGCCTTTAGATGGGCTGCGCTAGGCGCAAATAGCCTTTGTTGCTGTGCGCCAAAAATTTTAACTAACTAATTGTGGTTACCTTCAAAAAATAAAATTTCTGATCCGTATCAGTTTCCAAGGCGGATATCATATAGATAAATTCGACTTTTCATATTGCGCTTAAAAATGCTCAAGGTGGAGTCAATTTTACTCTGACATTTAAATTGATGTTTAGTCGAGCATCACATTACTTGCCGGTGGTTTTCGAACGGTCTAGTATACGTTAAATATTAGAGTAAAAATAATTCAATCAAAGACAATGAGAGAGTGATTCTGAACTCAATTAAAATATGTCAGTTAACGTGTTTTTGACTTAGAATACGTCTGCCGTTTCGTTCCAGTACTGGGTCCCTCGGTGTGTTCCAAAAAGTGTACACCAGACTTCCTAATTTCAAAATTATAAAAGCAAGCAACAGTATATTAACCGAGTTGAAGAGAGGGAAGTCCAGAGTCTACCGAAATAGCGTTCAAGGTCAGAGGCGCAATTGTGAGCGGCGCGCGCTTCTTTCATTTTGTGATAAAAATTGCGCACAGCGTGCGAGTTAAAATTAGTATACCTCGAGACCGCGACCTGATGACACGTACCGCGAGGTATCCTTCGTTTTATCTACGTGAGATCTATCGATATTTCTAATAATATATGTGAGAAAATTTGACTAGATAGCAAAATAATAAACAAATCTCTCTAAACCTACTCTGCGCATTCACTCATTTGTAACACCCACCCAACAGCCAGGCGACATACGGCCAAAAGATCTGCGGCCGTGGCTTCGACACAGCCCCCGCCCCTTTTTTGTTTGTTGTAAGAACCCTCGACATCTCAAACTATAGGTCATAGGAGAGACTCTATCTGGCGGTATTACTTTGAAATAAGCTAATACAAAATGACTGAACATCTTTCAAGACATTGAAACTTTATCCCTTACTATTAGTGAAAATAAAATATAGAAAACACAAATCAGGACAAAACTATAATTAAATTCCTTTTAGATGTTAGATTGCAATACGTAAATAAGTTGTTGCTGTCTATTAGATTAGTTTCGATTTTGCCACCTTGGCGCTGGAATCTTCAAAAGGTTTACCTAGTACTTCAAGGTGGTTTGTTTTTCTACTTGAATAGAAGTATCCGCGAATCAGGGCGCAAATAATCCGTATCTGTATCCACAGATCTGATTTTAATGTGATACAGCACATCAGTAATGGTTACCCAGTAATATAAGCCTTTTGATTTCTTTCCCACGTATTTTTTTTTTGTTTGTATTTTGGCTTTCGGATGGCTCCCGTAAGCCAGCTTCTTAAAAATTTTTAAATATCTTCTTACTTTAAATTGATGAATATGAAGGGATAGTGTTGGAAATGTTCAGGATAGGGGTTTTTGCCGAGAGGCCGTCACGGCAGGACTTCAGTTTGGAGTAAGCCTTGGGAAGGTTTAAATAAAAGTTGGTTAAACTTTTAAGACTAAAATTTTAAATGTTTTCTTTATTTTTTCAGAAACCTATGATGTATGGCTTTGTGGTAGGCGGTTGGGCTGTTGGAATATATATTCTACAGCTACTGTGGGAAAATTTAAGAGTGATAATAACGAACTACAGTAACTACATCCTGTATTATACGCTATTCACAGGATTTATAAGTTTTGTGTTATGTTACCGCATGGGACCGCCAACAAATCCACGCAGTAAGAATCTGATACAATGGACTTTACAGACTGTTGGTCTTATTATGGTGTTCAACTGCAGCCAGTATCAAGAGGCCTCTATGAGCATTGTTGTCATGCTGTTAATTGCATATAATGTTCCCAATTCATGGATTTCTAAATCAAAAACATTATGGTAATTTGTTATATTAAATTATGTTACTTAAGTATAAGTTACTTTTGTTGTTAAGTATATAGTATCCTCTCAAAAAGTATTCGGACACAATCCGGTTTCTCATTAAAATGTCAATAACGGCTTTGGATTCCTTTTGTATCAATAAAGTTCGTTCTACATTATACTTTTTTGCGTAGCACTACAGATTTTTTGCGTAGTACTGACGTAAAAAGTATAATGTGAAACACAATACTTCCTTCCAACTTTCGATGCTACACTACAAACTACACTATTTTCAAAACTACCTCCGGTCAAATTTTTAGATACAGTTGTATACTTCTCAGTCGTATCAACTACCAACTTTTTAGTTTTTGTTTACAACTTATCTTTTAGAAGTTTATTAAGTTGATAAGAAGTTTATTTAGAACATATAATTAAATATAAACTTAGCACAATTAAACAATATTTATAAATTGGTTACTAGAATTGGTTCTATAACCAAACTGTTGTCTGTCACCTGAAGCTAAAAATTTTTAAATTGGCAGTGAAGAGTATCATAAAGTAATAAAAGATAGAAGGTATCGCTGTTTCTTATTTTTTTCCCCCACTATATTCCGTAGTATCAAAAGTTGAAATGACGTCAAAGTTGGATAGTATTGAAAGAAGTATAATGTAGAACTGACTTGAAAAAAGAAATAGCACGCAATGTATAATGTATAATCTGATTCACGAAAAATGTCCGATTATTGTACATAACGGGACCGCATTTAATTTTGAAAGAGTAAACTTAACGTAAAATTTGTTTGAATAAAACTTGCAGATTTTAAAATTTTCTACAAAAATAGATTCTTACACTATTTTTTTTTTTTTATTTTAAGTTTATTAATTTAATGCCCCTAATATTTTCGTTAATCCGAATATAACAGTAAACACATAGTACTAACATATAAATACATGTTACAAAAATAAAAATAAACCATACATTATATAAAATAAACATGTTTAGAAAAATAAATAAGTACTTAAAAAAATTATTATTTGTTGTTTTTAATTAGAAATTTGTCCATCGTCAATTGTACCGCAGTTTTCTTTTTGTCTTGATATAAAAGTTTATAACAAGCGGTGCTATTGCGTATATTATTAACAACACTGAAACTTCTATCAATATCCGGGTCCGAATTCTCGATAGTGTCACTGAGTTCTTCCACCTTGCCTAATATTCCACTTACTGTTTTTAGTTGTATTTCGGTTGTTTCGTTCTCGGTTTTTGAGTCTTCTTTTTCAGTTCTCATTTGCTCTTGTAGTTCTAATAACTCATTAGTTGTGAGTTCGTCCGCATGTGATTCTAACAAATCGTTAATATCTTCAGTGTCCATATTCAGATCATTTTTTTTTTTTAATACATGTGAATAAACTGCTGTGTATTCACACACAGAAAAGCACTCGTAAATACGTGTACATATTCGGCTGCGTTCGACGTATTTTCTGATACTTCTCTGTAAGTGTGAGTGAAGGGGGAAAATTGAAAGATAGAAGTTGGTAACACTGTATTTTAAGCTTCATACGCATATCTTGCCTAAATATAACTTCAAAACAATCAATGAATATTGGTCATTTATACAAAAAAAAATGTACGTTCGTGCGAACAAATGTACGTTCGTACGAAAAAATGTACATTCGTATGAACATAGGGACCGAAAGTATGTACCAATTAGTCGTATTTACATGCATTTATACGGAAATATACTGTCCACTTAACGTACGTTCGATTAACGTACAGGAATCCGTATACGCATTGTGTACGTTAAGCGGGCGCTGACTTTATATTAAATCTATATTGCGGAAATGTACAATATTTATATATAAATAATTATAGGTGCAGAAAGTAAATAATATAATATTACCATAACATGCAAATGTATCAATATTTTCTTTCTTCTTCAATATTAAGTTTATTTTCAGGTTATATTTACCTTATTTTTATTTTTAAACAAACAGAGAAATTAAAATTTATAAATGTATCACAGTTTTAAAGTTTTGAATATTTACTTGCAATTTACCGGGAAATCTTTTGATTATTCTTGAATTAAAAAAAAAAAAAAAAAATTGTAAAACGGGATATTTCGTAGAAGTTTTAGAAAAATTAAAATGTTTCTTCAGGTAAATTAAAAGGGTCACTCATATCACGCAGTTGCCTTCGTTTAATTGGAACTGATCTCCTAAAAAGGTTGTGTATATATTTTTTGTTCACCAATATTATTTTTTCACTTATTAACCTCTTTTTGTTCAATTTGTTTTATTAATAATTGGTTTAAAATACTTTGACTTTAGACTTGCCATGATTAATTTTAAAAATGGATTTTTCCTGGCTATTTGACGTTTAGAATTATAGTTCGTTAAAAGTTAACACCATGTATTTGGCTGGAGTTAAGATTCCAAATATAACCTACTGAACCACATCGAGGTTAAAATTTTAACGCCATATAGAATAACAAAATATTAGCCTGGTTAAAATTTTTTAACTTCGACCTTGAGGTTAATTTTTAACTTTTTAAGATACAGAATAGCCCCGAATCAGCGTTAATAATAATTGATACGAAATTTGAAAAAATCTAAAGTAACTCTGTGAGTTGATCGACACTAAAACTGTTCATTAATCATTGGCGTATATTGATCAGCGACTAATTTAGGATATTACAAATTATTTCCATGTCCGAACAGAGATTCGAACCCAGAACTTTTATAACGTGAACTTAGTAAATTTAATATGGTAATGAAAAATCTCGTATTTATTTGCCTTGTTTTTTGATCAAAACTATAGTATCTGAAATTGGAAATGTAGGTTTTATTTTGCTGTAATATTTTCTTAATTTTAGGAAACGTAGATTTCCTCCAAAAGTGAAATTATTATCGAATGATGAATATTATCAAGAAGGAGTTAAAGAAACTACTAAGGCTTTGGCGGAATTAAGAGAGTATTGTTCGAGCCCAGAATGCAATCAATGGAAAACAGTATTAAAATTACAAAATGCAAAGAGGTGAGAATATTTTACTTTTTAAACTCTCCAAGTCTTATAGTTTCTTAAGTGGGTTTTACACGATTCAATTTGTTGATCAATTAATTGAAAAAGTTGGCCTTCAATTAATTGATGTGTGTTAAGTGTAAAAATTTCGTCAATTAATTGATCAATTATTTGACAAAAAATTTGATCAATTTATTTTGAAAATAGAACAAGTTATTTTTCGTCAATTTTTTAGGGAATTCTAGGTATATTTTTATCTATTAACCTCTTCAGTCCCAGAGAAAAAAAAAATTCATACAAAAGAAAATTCATTATTTTTAGATTGTTTTAATGTAAATTAAGATATATAAACAAAAACAAAATTTATATCGTCTAACTCCGCCAAAAAATGCTATCCAGTATAATAGACTAGGGGACTTGGGACTAAATATTTACAATAAGTTTTATAGATAAATGATATTTTATTTGAATGTCAATTATTTTTATAATATAAATGTAAACATATCTATCAGTATTTAAAAAAAAAAAATAAACAGTATTTAAAAAATAATAATGCGAAGTAAGCAATTGTACTTATCACATTTAGTGCGAGACTCCATCTCTAAATTTTTGGTGCACTTACAGTCACGGTTACCAACATCTAACATAAAAGTTTTGCCGCGAAAAAATTCTGTAGCTTATTTCATACCTTCAGTAAGCTGGACATATGGTCGCTAACAGAGGAAAATAAACTGAATTGGATAAAATAATTTATAAAATGTTGTCCAGTTTGCTGGACCTAGGGTCTGAAGAGGTTAAGATATTGCCAACTGTTTAGTTGTAGCATAACCTCGAAATATATTATTTGTGTTTCGTTTTCAAATCTAACATAACCTCAAACGTTCTAATTTATCATCATCTAGGTTATTTCTTTTGTTTTTGTTCACATCTCATAATTTTGTGAAGATTTTTTCAATATTTTCATTTTGATAAATATGTCGACATGTTTCACAGTTGGTAATGTAAAAATTTTCAAAAAAATTGATAAATGTGATGTTATTTTTTTTTTCCAAGGTACCAATATATTTTTCAATTCATTGACTTTTTGTCAATTAAAAACAATCAAAAACTTGAAGGTCTAATCAATTAATTGAACTGTGTAAAACCAACTTTAGATTATTTGAAGATAGAGTCCGTATCAATAGAAAAAGATCCAATGACGTCGATGTGTCAGCGCTAAAAGTCAAGTTAGTAGCGTACAAAGGTAATTTTTAATCCCAAACCGAACGACGCTTCTCATTTCAGTAGCATCGTTCCGGTCGGACAGCAACGAGCCGTACAGTGACCTAGTAACGAACTAAAGTATGAAATTTTTGTTTCTGTGCATATTCCGTCATGGGACATTTCTCTATCGAAACTGACTCAACGTCCGCTAATGATACTATAGAATTCGTTCAACTTATACCCTTTTTACCCCAGATGTTTAAGTTTGGATGTTAAAGTGAAGGTGAGTTAAAGTGTTGGTGTGAAAGCGTATGGCCTCGGTTTAAATCCAACAAACTTTAGTACGCAAATCTGCGTGTTAAACATAGTCCGCATTGCCAACATAATTTCTATTATAAAAAAATACTGTTTGAATTTGTGCTGTCAACATTTTATACTATCAAAAACAAGAATACTGTATTATATCGACGTTATAAGAAGTTTATACTTATTGTTATAATAAAATTATTTATTTTAATAATGTATTTAATACAATACAGAGCTACAATA
Organism: Liopterus haemorrhoidalis; assembly: GCA_963971575.1. Classification (NCBI taxonomy): domain Eukaryota; kingdom Metazoa; phylum Arthropoda; class Insecta; order Coleoptera; family Dytiscidae; genus Liopterus; species Liopterus haemorrhoidalis. The sequence goes on along the minus strand of OZ020615.1, from coordinate 17,972,394 downwards.
ATTGAGATAAAATGTATCGACTTGTTTAATACAGGTGTAATATATTCTTTATTGTAGCATCTACTATATATTGTAGAATGGAATTAAATATCCATATTTGTTTATAATAATTCAAAATGTGCGTCTGCGCAGACAGTTCAAAACTAGTAATTTCTTGACGGTAACTCAAGAACAAAATTACTGTAGCAGATGGCAGCACCGGAGATTTAAACATGAGGTGCGAAAGCAAACTGATATTAAGCATCGGTAAACTTTAAGTTCACTCGTCTAGAAGTTCTAGTGTGAAAAGGGTATTAGGCACAACACAGGCGGATGTTACCGGCTCCCATGCGCAGGAACCAAATTTCGTCCCTTATGTTGTCAACAGTTAGTTTAACACATTTCAGTGGCATCACTTACTTTGATTTGTTTTTGACTACGCGTATTGTGCGATGTTGTTTGTTTATTTCCGTTATTATTATTTATTTCTCATTCGTTTTAAGGTATACCGTGTACTAAAATGAGTAAAAAAGTGTTTGAAATACATGATTTTGTGTGTTTGGTATCCACAACAGTTGTTTAAAACAATGTACGTCAATATGATCAGCTGTTTTCTCACGCAGAATTGATGACGTAATTTATGATACTTTGTGTTGTTCTTAAGTTGAACGAAGTCTACTTCTATTCGTTTGTTCTCAATTCAAGATAGTTTTAAAATATAACCACAGAGGTGCTAGTTACACAGTGGTGGACTAGCCCGCCGGGGCACCGAACAATTTCCCGTTAAACCGGTCCCAATAGGACCGATTCTTGAATAAATGGGGCTGGTCCTTAAACCAAAGAGGTCAGCTGTTGACCCCGTGAGGCCGATTTATTCCAATTTTCCAGGGCTGGAAAATATTGCCTTGTCGCTACTGTAGCTACTCATTGTCTTTATATAATTATACTACAATTTTTATAGTGCAATTAGCATAGCGCATTAACTTATAGAATTCTGAAAATTCAAGTGACGTTTGAGATGTTTTTCATTTTTCAGATATTTTTCTCATCGTCTCGCTTATATTTCGTACTTCAAAATTTAAATTACTGTTTGTTATCCACAAATGGGATTATGACAAAAATATATATTTTGTTTTTAAAACGTAAACAAATACCGGATTTCTACTTGTGGTTTTAAGTGGTACAGGCTATTCCAAACGTTTAGGCGGAACTAAATGAGAATTTCGTTCTTTTAGGTTGTCACGAGAAGGGACTTTGCTTGGGTTATTTCATTTTTGACGTTGGCATGTGAAAATTTAAAATTCTAACAGTGAAATCATGTCAAAATAAAGTACTTTTTCACTTATTTTAATGACATAAAACATTATAAAACACATTATAAAACATTATTAAAAAAATCAGCTGTGGCCACCACAGGACCGACCGCCATCAAAAGTACTTGTATAAAATACATTCTAGCAGCAGAGTAGAAATAACTTGGCCTAATATTTACTAACAGATATTATTTATCATGACCATGGAAACGTTACATATAAGTATGAAAAAATTGGGACTTTTTAGAAAATTTTACAAATATTTGTCGAAATTTTTCGTTTTATCAAAAAACGTCTCAAATAAAAGTTATTAGTTATTGCATTTATAGCAACTTATGACCAATAAATTTTTTCGAAATATTTTTCTGTTGCTAAATATTCGCATAAATCTTAAAATCGACACGAGTAAACTCCAATTTCTAGTCAACCGATTTTTACCAAAAGTTGATCAACTTGTGTCATTGATGTCAAAAGCTTAAATATGCAGTTTCATAAAAATCCTTTTAGCTGAATTTGCTCTGCACGTGTACACATACGGACAGACAGACCGACAGACATCATGCTTAAAATAGTCAAAACGTTATGTAGGGACCTCAATTCGTGGAGATCCATCGAAATCTTGAAATGTCAAAATCGGTATGATCACAATACCTCCCTTATATATGTTGACGGTCGGTAAAAATAAATAAATGGGAAATTTGTATTAAGGCAATTTGTACACAAAAATTTTTTATTGTAAGTATGATTTACAAATCTTAAACAAAATGGCTAAAAGCACGATTCAGACGATGAAAGTAACTGGATTGCAAAATCTAGTTCCGCCTAAAGGTTTGGAATAGCCTATATCCTCTTTATTCACAAATGTGACAAATACAATTTTAAAAACGAAAATTTAATCGTGAAAATACAATCGCGACCGTCAAAATAAAACTTTATCTAGCAACAAAGAAAAATCGCCAAAAAGAGATAGGTACTTGTTGGTAGGCATATGCAGTGTTCTTTACATACCCAAATAATATCCAAAAAAATAATAGAATAAAATAATCGCAACCGCCCAGATAAATCTAACCACTCCTGCACGATAGAAAAAAACTGGCAAAATACTACATATTTACGAACACTGCTACAGGCAGACTTTTGTTGTCTAATAACTCGGACTTTTGTTTATAAGTTTACCGAAGCGCTCAAAATCCCTATTAAGGTCTTGAAAATCTTACAGGGTACATTCGAGTTGTACAGGGTAGAATGAGCGCTGAGCGAACAGTTGATGATGACGTCATGAATACAACACTGACTGAGCGCAGCAACTCGATCACCGACCGAGCTTGGATTGTGACGTAAAACCTAGCCCTACAATTTTAAGGGATGTTTTTACTGTGAGATTAGTTCACGTCAGTCATGCATCTAAATTACTGCGGTTTGCCGTTGAATTATTTTTCAATAATGAAGATAATGAATCTGAACAAGTCATTTTAGAAAAAGTGTGGGGGATCAGTTTTCAAAAATCTTGGAAAACTGCAAGCAGTGCCAGACGAAGTTCATCTTAAGGCCTTATGACACTAGAGTTATTATTCAAGTCTAAACTTGGAAAATTAAAGTCTTTGCATTCGAATCGAAGTCTTGTGTGTGTGATATGACAAAAAACCTAGGTTTTTAAGACTCAGCAAATACATCGAGATACATTTCCCCTGTCTCTAGAAGACAGACGAAATCCAAGTCGTTAAATGAGCGTGCGCAGACGCAAGTTACTTATCCCTGTTTCCCGTGTGATAGCAGAAGACGTGAAGACTTGAATCCTCGAAAAAGACTTACAAAATAAAACTTGGATAGCGTTCTAGTGTGATACGCCCTTAAGACCCGGGGGAAATCCCGAAACAAAACTTGAGAAACAGCTTATGGTGGCATTTTAGTACCTTGCCAACATTGAGAGCTCCTATAAATTTACAAATAGAACATAACCCTGTTTCTTCCATGTTAATTTTATGTACGGTGTATTTAATAGACCATATTAGTAATTACGTCACAAAATGCGATTCAGTGCTGCCGCCTCGCGGTTGGATTCCTTTTATTTGAATTTAGTATGTTGTTTTTTTGTTTAATTGTATTTTGGAAATATAAATTAAGTTTTCAAAGTAAGAGAATGCTTCGCATCAATACTACAAGTCTATATTTATTTATTAAAATTCTTATTTTATACATTATAATTTAATATGCCATTATTTTTGCAAAACAATATTATTTTGTGGGTTAATTTTGAAAATTTTACGTTAATAATCGTTATTATGGCAATAAGTATGAATGCCATATCTAAATGGTTTGACGGAAAAATATGTTGTTTTTATTTTATCCATTATTGTTTTTCATTTTCATCTGTCAAAAAACGAAAAAATTTGCAATTAAGAATGTAGCTGTAATGGTTACAATTTAGAGCAAAACAATACACCATTATGCATTCTAAAACAAAATATTAATGATTACTTAGTGTTAATTAAATACTATACTAAAGAAATTTCGATTTGCATATTATTTTAAAACGTAACCTACAAATATATTTTCGAATCCTTATTTGTATATTTATATAATCATTATTCTATAATATAAAGTATCTGGACTGTATATATTTATCAAAAATACATATTTTTTCCTCCAAAATTGAAGATATTCATAAAATTAAGGTAACAAAAGTAATGTCACTTGTATTTTAAACCAGTCGAAAACTTCCAAAGGACTCAGCTCTCAGATGGCAGCACATGTATATGGCGACAAACTAATATGGCCTATTATTTTTATGTTGTGTTTACAAACACAATACAGCTTTCGAAGTTAATAAAAAGTCACAAATACAAAAAATAGTAGTAGTTTTCCCGCCGTTCCCCCACCTTTTTCCGTCAAACCCCACATGCCCGGTCTAAAAACCCCGGGCACATAGAGCGCACTCTTTGACCTCTTAAATTTAACTGGAAAATTTTGACTGAAATTTTGTAATACGTACCTAACAGGGAAAGTTCATTTTTTATGTTGTATATTGACAATACATTTATAATATTATCATAGTATTGGTTCACACGGATACGCCAAAGTCTGTTTACACCACAACAGTCACCAAAATAACCAGATTTAGTTTCGTATTAGAAATTGAGACATATTATACATATAAAAATTGTGTTTCTTGCAGGTTTGCGTCATTTGTGGAAGGAAATTCACACCTCAGTGATCATGAAGTTCTAGAATATGAAAATGATTCCTACTTCCAGACTGAAATAACTGACGATGAAGATATCACAGATGATATAAGCGATGATGACTTATAAATAAAACAAACTTTAATTTTAATTTTTATTTAATGTGTTCATAACATAGGCAAACATTTTATCAAATCATCTACCTATTACACATTGTTAAAACTCACATTTACATGTTTTTAAATAAAAATAAAAAATATTTTTACTTAACTTTTAGTTTTATATCTATGTTGATTTTTTACTTTCTACCTGATTCATTGAACAGAAAAATAATTCTTCAATATCACTAGGTATTGGACTAGGTTTAAAAAATAATTCTGATAAAACCATACTCTCAATATCAGGTTCACATTTTGAATCAATTGTTTGTCCACTTGAAATATTGTCACTTGATAGACATTTTGGTTTGGATAATGAACATGAACTTCTGGAAAAGTTTTAACAAATAATATAAAATATGAAGGTAAATTTCTTGAATAGGGGAACCAGGTAGTCAACTTAAATTTCTGAAGAGAACTAACTATACATGTATATCTTGTAAGATACCGGACATATGAATGTATAGTCTGTTTATTTGGTTTAAACGGGACCAAGTGGGAGTTTTGTTGTTTTAGGTTGTCATAAGAAGCGAGCTTGCGTAGGTCGTTTCATATTGGCATGTCAAAAAATAAGGCGAAAAACCTTAAAACACCTTAGTAAAAGTTTTATAATAAGAGAGATATTGATTTTTTAAGTTTTGTCAAATTATTATGAGCTTGTTAACGATTGATCGAGACTTTTGTTAAATTAAATTGTCAGAAGCCTCATTCAGACTTTCCGATTTCAAAATCTAGTTGCGCATAAATCAATGAAATATACTATATATAGACTAGTCCAAACGTTTATGAGGAACTAAATGGAATTTTTATTTTTGTAAGATATCACGAGCTAACTTTTCAACAGTTGAAGTGGGCTGTTGCTTAACAAAATGATCAAAAGTCTCAGTTAAACGTTCAAAGTTACTTATTTTCAAAATATATATAATTCTTTAATTCTTTATAATTCTTTCTATTGAATATATAATAGTGCACCTTTCCCTCTTAGGACTCCTTCATAGAAAAACCCTCGTAATGGCAGTTACACACGTTTCGGTTTACATGTGTGGTATGTTTGCACAGATGTGGCGAACAGATATAGCGGAACATAAGTATAACAACTTATGCAGAACCGGTCCAGTTTATGGAGTCTGCTGGGCTGTTTGCAAAAATAAATACGGGACCCAAAAAATTGAACTTTATTGAGTAATAAATAACATAAACAAAACATTGCCAACATGGGGCCGTGTGCGGTACACACCGTGACCTCTCTATAGTCGGCCCCGCAACTGCCGTACAGACGACCGAAACATATAGAATTCAATTCGATATTCCTGCGTCGTATGGTCTATACGACCTTTACAAACCATTTCATAATTTGAAAATTCGTATATCGGAGGTAAGATGTACGGTCTTAATGTTCCCAAAGGGTTATCCCTTGGCTGCGCCGTAATATTGATAAGTAATTACGTGAAAATGTCCAAATTCTTATATATATATATATATATATATATATATATATATATATATATGGAAAATTATTACTCCCACAATAATTAAATTCGAGTTGTCTAACGTCTAACTGTATATATAACTAAATTACCTTTTCAAACCAGCTGTATCTCCTTGTCCTTTTTTAAATTCAGGATTATTAGTTTCTTCTATTAGATGTTTAATATATTTTGTAAGGTATTTAATTTTATATTTGTACTTCCTAATTTTTCCTTCCAGAAATACATTCTTCTCTTTTTCACTTTTAAGTTGTGCTACAGTTACATTTAATTTATGTTCAAGTAGAACTCTTAACGTGCTTAAGTCGTACTGTGATTGACCTTTTTCTTCTCTTGCAATATGTAGTTCTGTTTTCAGCTTATTGATCTAAATTTTGATAACAGTGTATTTAATTAAAATAAAATGATAATATTTATAACTTTATTGTATATAAGTGAAATGATGTTAGAATATTTAGTAACGACGCAAGGACGAAGCTAGGAGGCGACTGTATAAGACAGCAGAACCTAAATCGTTGTCAGGTTAAGGCAGAATCAGCGGAACGCATCCTGTCCAGCTGCACAGCTGTTACTCGCCAACGGCCAGAGCCGGATTGATGGTGAGGCATTTGCCTCAGGTGATCAGTGGAAAAGGGCGCCAAATTAATGTAAACATAATAATCAATAAGAAGAAAAAACCAGTGGCGAAGGAAGACCTCCGCTAGACTTGCCCGCCCATAAAAAAAAATAATAAAATAAAAAAAAAAAAAAAAATTTAATTAAAAAAAGGATTTAGGTAAATCTTCAAAAATACATCAAATTATGTCCTATACAATTTTTTGTCCAAGGCTTGGTTTATTAGTTACGAATTTTTTTAATGTTTAATAACTTCCGTTTCGGGTTTCGGATTTTAATAAAAAACAATAGGGTTCTTCCCAATTATCAGGAGAATTTTTTAGTACCAGAACGAACTCTTTAAGTTAAACCGTTTTTGAGTTATCGTGTATACACACAGACACACACACATACGGACGGCACTTCGAAAATAGGTTTTTTGGATTCCCTGGACCATGAAACGTGGTCATCAGTCAAAATCTCGACATCGAAAATTTTCGCGATTACAATACTTGCCCCTTATATATAAGTTCGGGCAAGTAATAAAGGAAAAACTAACTTTAATAATTAAGAACGTGTCAAAACTAAAAATATCAGTTCGGATAGCGTAATGTAATTTTGTAGTGAGGACCTTTTTTGTTTGGTCATCACTTGTATTTTAGAAGTGAGGACCGTTTTTTTGGCTTCACTTGTATTTTAAAAGTAAGGACCTTTAGTTTGTTTGGTCATCAGTTATATTTTAGAAATAAGGACCTTTTTGTTTTTCAGGACATCACTATATACAGATCGATCAAGAAATCTTGTCCGTTACGCAACACTTGACAGAAATATTTAGTTATCACACATATTTCCAAGGACATGTACACATAGGCGTACATTCTATTTTTATTACCTTATACGAATTGATTATTAAATGAACACTATTTTTCTCTACACGCCAATGTGTTGACAACAGGTATTAAGTTAGGAACACATATTTTCGTTGTTTCTCGGGTGACTCGGACCAACGAAGTAATCTGATTGGTTCTTTGTTAAATTGGGATTTTCAGCTGTGGATTGGAACACAGTTTTGATATTTTTAAACTCATTGTTTACTGTTATGTAACTGACAAGAAATTATGATCGCACGGTATAATGTGTTTGAGAGGCCAATTACAAAATCTTACCTAGAATCCGAATAAAGCTAGTTACGGCTCTACCTAGGGGCGCTGAATTTAGTCTTGCCTAGAGGCGCCAACGAACCTCGCGCCAGCCCTGCCAACGGCTAACACATTTTTAATCAGATTATATTTTCGGAAGATATCGCATTTTTGCGTTTTTGATTATTTTTTAAATTCATGACGATCGACTTTGTCCGTGTGCTACACTACGTTATGTAATGAAAGTTGCGTAGTATTCATGTGTGAAAGCTCCTTCCCAAAGAGGTATATATTATTTATAGTAATGAAACCCTTACTTATAAATAAAATATTACATTGTTAATAGTGCGATATGCGTAGTATACGTATACTATTCTGAAATAAGTACAAGCTTCGGAAATTAAAAAAAAAAAAAAAATGCAGCCTTTTATTATTGAAGAAATATACTTACTTAATCTTTTAGCCTTTGTTACCGTTAGGTGTTATTAATTTAATGAAGACTTGGATACAAAATAAATAGCAGAAGAAATTGCTGGGTTTTTTTAATTCAATTTTATTGTAACGAAATATTAAACCAGTGGCGAAGGGAAACCTCCGCTAGAATTGCCCTTCCATAAAAAAATATTTAAAAAAAAATGTAAATTAAAAAAAAAAATTATATATATATATTTTTTTAAATTTTATGGCCTTTGCTACTGTGGCAATTAGCCAGGACAATTTTTATTTTGAGAAAATTTCCATGCCTGAACGGGATTCGAACCCGAGACCATCGCAACGCAGAGCACATGTGTTACCACTACGCTACGCCGGTCGGCAATGAAATATTTAGATAAATCTTCAAAAATACATCAAATTATGTTCTATACAAATTTTTGTCCAAGGCTTGCTTTACTAGTTACGAATTAATTATCATGACCATGGAAACGTTACATATAAGTATGAAAAAATTGAGACTGAAAAACTTTAATTTTACAAAATTTTTTCGAAATTTTTCGTTTTATCAAAAAACGTCTCAAATAAAAGTTATTAGTTATTGCATTTATAGTAACTTTTGTTCAATAAATTTTTTCGAAATATGTTTCTGTTGCTAAATATTCGCAAAAATCTTAAAATCGACACGAGTAAACTCCCATTTCTAGTCAACCGATTTTCATAAAAAACAATAGGGTTCTTCCCATTTAATAGGAGAATTTTTTAGTACCAGAACGAACTCTTTAAGTTAAACCGTTTTTGAGTTATCGTGTCTACACAGACACACACACACACACACACACATACGGACGGCACTTCGAAAATAGGTTTTTTGGATTCCCTGGACCATGAAACGTGGTCATCCGTCAAAATCTCGACATCGAAAATTTTCGCGATTACAATACTTGCCCTTATATATTAAGGTCGGGCAAGTAATAAAAAGTTATTTAAATTTAGTTTAAAAGAATCAAATGAAAGCTCGGATGGGTTTGCATACAAGTCACTAAAAACTCTATACAAAGGGCAGCACATAACAACTTCACTAAGTAATTCAGAATTATCAGTGGCTCTAAAACAATAGTTTTTATTTATTTATCACATTCAAATATCACTTACCTTTTTTTTTTTTTTTTATACATGGAAAACTTTTTATAAGCACCAGGCAGAGTGGCATGACCAGCCAAAGACAGCTAATTAGGTTAGGTTAGTAAGAATATAGTACAGCAGAAGTCGAAAAGCTCGAAGTAAGGTTAAAATTAGGTAAGGTTAGGTTAATAAAAGTCTAGAACAGCAGAAGCCGAAAAGCTCGAAGTAAGATTAAAATTAGATAAAGTTAGATTAGGTTAGTAAAAGTCTATAACAGCAGTGACTTGTATGCAAATCCAACCGAAAGCTCTTATACTTTATTCAGAATGATGAGATAGTAATCACGCACTTTTCATGTGATAATTTCGTTCGTTGGCTGTTGTATCGTTAACTTTATGCTACAGCCAATACGGTAGCGACTTTCACGGTTATCTTTCACGTGATGTTATTACTATTTCTACATTTTGAACAAGGTATAGTACTCAAATTAACGTATAAAATTGGTTCTCAAAAAACTGTTGGTTTTGATGCGATTATACAAAAAAATATTTTCCTAGACAAATTTATTATATTATTATTACATCCAGTTGTTGGTTTCTTACAGTTATTAAATACCTACAAAACCCTGAAATGTGTGATAATTATGTCGACTACCATTGGAAGTTAGAAGTATCGGAAGGTGAAAATTCTGAGATTAATGTCCGAGATTTAAATTTGCATTCCAATGCTCCATAGACAACCGTCCTATAGTCAGATTGCTGATAAGTGACTGTTCGTTGCTACAAGTATCGATATTCAATACTATATGCTTTCTCTGTCTATATCATTATAATTATTTGCATACCCATAATAACGTATATTGACCCAAGTTGAAAACTAACCTTCAAAATTATTTGGATAAAAAACAAAGCATTAGAAAGAAACAGCATGATTCGTACATATCTTTACTAATTAGAGCGCGAAAATAAATTTACAGCAGTACTCAAACAAACAAAATTATTAATTTTAAGGTTATAATTATAAATAAGGAAAAACTTATACTCATACGTAAATTTTGGATTATAATTTGTTGTTTATTCCAGCAGATTTAAAATTAAAGTTTGTGAATTTAATAATTGGCCGCATGCCATATTTTAATTAGTATTTATTACCAGACACTGACAGTTAAGACAAATAACAAAAAACATTTTTAAAATCGCTGAAAAATGGTAACTAGATTATTATATGAATGCACTACTTGATTCATACATGTGTAACAGTCACCTATCAGCAATCCGACTATACCACAAAGCCTCAATAATTTTACTATTTACTTACTTGTGACAACATAATTTTTTGTTCCTCAAGATGAGTTATTTTTATTTTAGAAATCAAACTGTCCTTTTCAACAATTTGTTCACTTAATCTTAAAACTTCTTTAATATCTTTAGATCTCTCTTCATTACGTTTTTCATTATTTTCTGTGCAAGTATTCCGAAGGGCTGTTAATTCTTGTTCTAGTTGATTTTTTTGACTCAATGTCACTGCTACTTCTGTTAATAATTCTGCTATTTGTTCTTGAGCTTTTAAATTTTGATTAAATTCTGTTTGTGTTCTAACATGTTTGTACCTATTTCCACCGAATTTTTCGGATAGTAACTTAAAATGAATTTGTGAATTTTTTGGTGTTTTACAGTAACACCTTTCACTTGAACTAGATTGGTACATTATTTATAAAACCAAAATTTGTATTTTAAAAGTCAAAATATAGTTATTTTGTCATGGAAACAAAATTAGATATATTAAAAGATATACATTAATAAAAACATTTTTATAAATAAAAACTATGATAAAGTTAAAAATATTTGTAAATTAATAAGAACATTGTTATAAAATATTAAATAAGGCAGTATAAGAGCACTTGTATTTAATTAGCACTATTATATATTAACGAATACGGCACACTTTTTTACTCTTGTCGATGCAACTTGGGGGTGGTGGTGGTTTGTTGCTCATATGACGATTGTACAGTCTGTAAATAAAAAAAATACTTAATTAGTAACTTTAGGAAAGGCAATCTTAGATTGACTTAGTTTATGATTCGATTCTATAATAAGTATGTAACAATTGTGGTTCAAAATAAAAAAACGGTTAGGGCTTGCCCTAATAGCTGAAGTCCGCTAATTTTCACTAACGTTTTGGATACTGCTATAAAGAACATGAAAAAAATATATATAACAATACTGTATGAACCATTTAAACTTAGATCTGTTCAATCATTCGAGATATGCTATTTTGATGATATGCTGATGAATCGAGGAAGAAAATAAAAATAAATTAGAAGAAAAACTGACGCTATATGATGAAGAACTGCAGAAAATAAATATAAAGAAACAAAAACTATGGTTTTCGGGAGAAATGGAGTAAATCACAAGATAAAACAAAAATCGGGGTAGGATGTAATGGAATACGTCTGCGTGGTTCTCCTGCAGTACTGTAGAGTTATTTTCCCACGAGAAATGGCCAGTGATGTCATAGTATATGAGGAAACTAATGACGTCAAACCAATAGTAATACGACTTGTAGTCGAATTTACGTCTGTTGCTTAGTAACGACGAGACTGGACGAATTCTGGTTTCTGCGCATGTGACGTCACTGCAGAGTTCTTGTGTGAAGAGCACTCTCTTGAGCTCCATTTTCGACTTTGCGACGTCAGCTCTCATTAGAGGTGTGCACGGGCTCGGGCTTGACCCGTGGGCCCAGGCCAGACCTGGCCCGAGGGCCGGGTACGGGTCGACTGACATGTATTATATTCGGGCTCGGGCCGGATAAGAACAATAATACCTTTAAATAATATATTTTGAAACCTTCATTAAAAAATATATATTTTTTTTAAATTTCTAGTTTTATAATTATTACAAATTGTAAGCAATTTTTGTATCATAATATTTTTTTAACGAGGTTTATTCGGGCCGAATTTAAAATTTTGTCGGGTTCGGGCCGGGTAGATGCAATAATTGTATTAATATTTTCGGGTTCGGGTCGGGCCGGACTGGAATCATAACGGGCCGGGCCGGGTAAAGGTGGTCCAATATAGGCCCGTGCAGACCTCTAGCTCTCATGCGTTTAATGTAAGCCCTGCATCTTTTCGCATTGGTGTGGCACATTTTTGAATTCCTCAGGTTCCGAACTATTCGACTTTGGATCGATTTCCACTTGGATTTTCGAAGAGTATATGCTGACATAGTGATTTTTTAAATTTTCAATTGATATCCAAAGTTTCACAACCAACACTGCATTTGATTTTTGATTATGCCTTTTATGTTTTAAATCGGCAGATCTGGACGTTAACTTTCGTTTAAGACCAATTTCGACGTCGTAGCACTTCGCAATCCCAAGTTATATAGAGATGAAGTTTGCACGGCGCAGCGGAAAATTCACAAAACGTTATTTGGTAACCGGCCATTAACCCTTTTGCTGCGGGAACCATACGAAGTCGTAAAATATTTTTGTGTCTCGTATACTGGAACCGGATTAATTCGTAAACAAACTTTAGGTACTTACTGCGGGAAACCAACGCATCTGCTGTATTATAATTATGATAGACTACTAAAAATGTTATAGACATGTCAAAATTTAATTTCTGTATAGTCATTGTTTTTGTCTCAGACTGCGGGAAACGTACAAACACGCTTGCAGGCTTCGACTTGTTAATTTGAATTATTGTGTTCATTCCACACTAGACGCAACATTGCGCAAAACATCTTTTGATCGTTTGTCGAAAAACCTATTACAATACACTTTAACCCAGGAGTATCCAACCTTTTAGCTTCCATGGGCCGCATTATAAAAAGAATTATTTTGGGCCACACATAAAATACACTAATACTACTTAATATATTATTTATATAGTTTGAGAATGATTTTATGATTCTCTCTAAAGAACGCATTAAATTTAAAAATACATCGCTTATAAATTAATAGCAAGTTGAAATTGTATTTGTAGTGTTATTAATAGTACTTGTAATTGCAGTTTTATAAAGTTTGTAAGTTTACGGTTATTCGTTGGGCCGCATTCATAGCCGTCATGGGCCGCGGGTTAGACAAGCCTGGTTTAATCCTAGTGAAGGAAATTGTCGCCAAATAGCAAATAGATATTTCACGTGCATCAACTAGTGGAACACAGGAAAGAAATAACTTGTCTTTTCGACTTACAGAGAGATACTTTATATTTTTTATGTTATATATACCATATAATAAATACTCTAAATATATTTAAATATTTTGTAAATTTTGAAAAATAAAATACATATTATTATAAGTGTTTGCGTGTTATTTTTATTGTTTACTATATGTGGCGCCCGCTCCTGGCCCAGGTAGGGTAGGACTACAGACGACGACACACAAGGGTTGACTTTGAAAGTCAAAAATATAAAGGCTCGGTGCGCGGATCGGAAAATTTATTAAAAAAAAAGGTCAGGTTCTTGGTGCAAATGTGTTGCCAATAAATTGAATAAAAGAGAGAAAAGGTTTTGGGGATCGCTAATATGTTAGGGAAATTTACAGTGTAAAAATAATAATGATAGGTGGTGTAGCGTTGCCAGGAATAATAATATTAATAATAAATTATTATCAAAAAAAATAGTTGGAAAAAAAAACTTAATCAAAAAAAATAATTGAAAAAAAAATAATTTGTACAAAAAAAAAATTAAATAATTATAATTGTTGCGCACTGCAACAATTAATAGCGGTAAGCGCAGCGGTGAAGACGGTCGATTAAACTGTAAATTAATCCCAGAACAAATTCTAAAAAAATTCTAAATTTAAAGAAAAATTTATATTAAAATCTACAAAAAAAAGGATGAATTTAAAATATTTCTCAACGGAAAATGTTGAGAAATGGGTACAGATCTACTAGTAAATTTATAACAAATATATTTGACTAAATTAAACAAATAAAATATTATTTAAGCAGAACGACCGCAGGAAGAAACGGTGCAACACGAGTTCGTACTGAGTGCAGCGACTATGACGTCACTCAATAAAATGACAAATTTTGAAATAAATTTAAAATAGACAGTTTTTATAAATAAAATTTAGAACATTATTAACAACCTTTCTCTCTGGTCTCACAAAAGTGCAGTAATTAATTAATTACTGCCACAATGACTTTAATTGATTTTAAACACACAAGAAATCTGGAGGGAAAACTCCAGAAAAAATAACTATAACAAAATATAAATTTAATAATTAATATGCCCTGATATACTAATTTACAATCTACACAAATCAGGGGATCCTGATTAAATTTAAACTGATTTTAAACTATTACTTCAATATAAAATCAAAAACACGTCTGCTCATCTTGGTAGAAAATTAGTAATGAAATAAAAATGTATGGTTTTGGCTAGCAAAAATCTTACCAGCGGCTCTAAACATGTTTTATTTTAAGGAAAACAAATGTTATTTTAAATAAATTAAAATTAGGTTTAAATTAATACAATAATATATTATTATAGTATTATATAATATTATATAAAATATTATGGTATCGGGTAAAATATATGGTAATATCTTTGTATTTTGGAAATAAAATATATAGTGGTTCTCAACATGTTTTTGTATAAAATGAATATTTATTTAAATTAGATAAAATTGATAATTAAAGGGAAATAAAATATAATTTAGGATATAAAATGAAAAATACAGGGTGGTACGCCCTAAGCGGGCGCTTCACTATATAAATAAATAATTTAATAAATAAAAATAAAGAGCGGAACGAGTATATATACGCAAATCTTAAGTACCATTTGAGTGCCGTACAGGGATTATATGTATATAAGCGCGCCGCAGCGAAAGGGTTAATGGATTTCAGCAGTGTAAAAATCACAACTTTATTGTCTAAAATAACTGAAAAACTTAGAAATTATTTTTTTGACTTAAAGTGTTTCTCTTGTAAACCGACGATATGGTCATACAAAAAATTTCAAAAAGATCACAAATGTTAAAGGCTTATATAATAAAAGTGCCACATTTTTAACGACGAAAAATTGATAGTACAAATTAAATAATTTGTAATTTAAGTTGATTTACTTACATTCTGTACGTTTCTGTCCGTAAATAATCCTGTAAATGGGGATAGCCCACTTGCAATTGATCGGCAATTGGAGTAACCCACTCATTACCTTCAAATTTGAACACTGCTTTCTGGCTTGTCATGTCAAGGTTACCTATAATTATAAATAGCATTAGTTTAACCAATAAACCACTATATTACAAACTAACCTATTTCCGGCGGAAGAATTGTCAATCTGTTTCCCTGTATGTGTAATTCTCGTAGTCTGGCTAATTCTCCAATTTCTTTAGGCAATTCCAGTAGATCATTTTCCCGTAAAACTAACTGTAAATGAATATGTAATGAACTGTATGAAATACGATTATTAAATTTTAAAATGTCGATACACAGACGAGCCTTGCAGAAAAAGTAAAAAAATTTGGTGTGAGTTAGATGCAAAAACACAACACGCTCATAAGAGTATAAAATAGAGGTCCTCAATGCTATGTTCGCGGACTCCTTAACGTCCGCCGCGTCATTTGAGTGTGCCCGCCATTATTTTACCACAACTGATAAGTTTTTCGTAAGACTCATTCAAGATTAATTATTTATGTATTATAATCTTTTTCTGTATTTTATATAACAATATTTTGACACGCTTTTCGCCGCATCCTATTTCTCAGATAAGCTAGTTTAAAAATAGAAAATAGTCAGAGTAATGCACATTAATGTAAAATGGAATATTACCTTCGGAATTTTTCGTCAGATTATTATGTTCAGAAAAATTATTTACTATTTAATTTAATGTAACAATAAAATCCTCGAAGCATAAATTAAGGAACAAAATTTAGTTTTATAAAAATCTATCTATCTTGACACCCTTTTTGTCAAAAATATGTTGTTTCTTAATCTACTGCCCAGAGCTTTTTTGTCTAAAAATCTTTAAAACAAGCTCGGAGATATCAATTTTGAATTTAAAAAATAAAAAAGTTGAATGTATTGGGTATTATTGGGTTATTACATGAGTCCGTTCGTTTTTTTTTTCACCTTTTATTCAACAAAATATAAATTCTAAAAAAAAAAACTTTTATTATCAAATGTACTGTCCATTATTTTCTATCACTTTGGACAAACGCTCAAACAATTTCATAATGCCATGTCTCAGAAGGTTCCGTCTTTGCTCTATAAAAATCTGTAGAGGTGAATTTTGATATCGTCCAAAGATGCGAAATTTTTTCCGTTAAGGGAATTTTGTAGAGAGTTAAACAAATGGTAGTCGGAGTATATGGTCCAGACATCGCACCATCCGACTACCATTTGTTCTGCTTTCTACATAATTCCCTTAACGGAAAAAATTTCGCATCTGCGGACGATATCAAAATTCACCTCGACAGATTTTTCGAGAGCAAAGACGGAACCTTCTGGAAAGATGGCATTATGATTTTTTTTTTTTTTAGGATGTATCGTTTATTGAATAAAAGTGAAAATAAAAAAAAACGAACGCACTTATGTAACAACCCAATAATTGAAAGCACTTGATAGGTCTTAGATAACTAGGCGCAAAGGATTTTCGAAAAAGTATCTGGATTTTGATAGGATTACAACAAATAATTTTGTCCCATACTAAATAACTACGAAATGGTGAAATTTGTAAAAATTACACCTCATATCATTAATTAAGTCTGTTCTACATTATATTTTTCTCCTAAGCACTACGGATTTTTTTGAGTAGTAGTGACGTAAAAAGTATAAAGTTAAACACCCTTCAAACTTGCCATGCTACCATCCTACATCCAACACAACTTTTGAAACATTTTCAGGCGTACCAACTTTACGTTAAATTTTGTTTTTTTTTTTCCTACATTTTAATAATCCTAATTGAGTAATCTGATCTTGTAAATAAAAACAATACTGGCATCAGAGAGTCAAACCCAAATTAATTTCGTCCCGGTTTACGGTTTCGTTCCAGTCGGTTTCGGTTCGTCTAAAAATTCTGGTTCAGTTCCGGTTCAGCTCCGGTTCGAATAACAAGTTAAAATCGAGTCTAACATCAAATATCTACCGGTATAAATATTGGTTTCATTTTATTTACCAAATTCCCTTTTTATTCTTATTTTTCAATTATAAAATTGAACATACAAAAGAAATAGAACTTAATTAAAAAATGTATTGTCAAAAACGAAAACAAAATACAATTTAGGAACAAAAATGAAAATACAAAAAAATATTGCACGTAAATAAAATAAAATTCTGACAAATTAGAAGGGAATTAGAAGGACAAAAATAATTAATAAGAAACAGGGCCGGATTAAGGGGGTGCCAAGACAGTCAGTTTCCTGGGGTGCAAGATGCAATAAGTGCTGAAATTTTTGGTTGAACACTTATTTTTGCTCAAAAAATATTTTTGTCAGCAATGAACAACTTAATTTTCAGCGCCCCTTAAAATTTGGGTTCACAATTAAAGAAAAGAAAAACGTTAATAAATAATAATAAATAATATGAAGTTTTATCTTACAAAAATAATAAATAACAGTTTGAAGAATCGCAATATTATAAAGAAGAAAACGGAATAACACAAACCTATTTCTTACAAAAAAAAAAAAAATCATAGTTAATTCAGTTGTAAGAATAATATTTGAAATTTGAAATGGTAACAAAATTAAAAATCCATGTTGGCAGTGAGAAGTAACAAAAAACCTAACAGGAACCAGTAATAGAGAGGGTATCGCGTATTTTTACTCATGTAAAAACATCGTCAGAGATACTGACAAAGAAATATATGTAAATACGTATTTTGTCTCAAACTAAAGTTGACATGCGCACAAAACGTGTTTTCAGTCGGTAATTTAAGTCACCTACTGTAATGAATAAGATGACCATTTTCTTAAGAAGGCAATGCGGGACGGAGCAAAAAAAAAAGGTCCTCATCTCCCAAATCCAAGTGAAGAGCAAAAAAAAAGGTCCTCATTTCCCAAAATCCAAGTGAAGAGCAAAAAAAAGGTCCTCACCTCCCAAATCCAAAATGCGGGACAAAATGTTAAAATGCGGGACGAATGGTCACCCTAGTAATGAATGTCTTGGATGAACCAATAAGATCGGTTGTCGGCTTTAGTTTGAGACAGATGATATGTTGTCTTTGTCAATCCGTTAGGCTACGTAAAATTCGCGTTATGCCTTCTCAATTACTGGTTCGTCTGAGCCAAAAACAGAAAATGTTGAATGTCACTTCCTGCCGCTAATATAAAAAAAAATTTAGAAGTTTGTATGGTGTTAGAAGTTTGAAAGTGTATTGAAAAGTATAATGTAATACAGCCTTTAGAACATGTATTACGTGAATTATGCTCACTATTAATTATGTCTAACTATAATTTTGCCTTAATAGAACGGAATAAATATACTTACAATTTGGAGATTTTTGAGATTACCAACTTCTGGTGGCAAATATTCGAAATCATTGTCCCCTAAGTAGAGAGCCCGTAAAGTTTCTGCAAGAATTAATCAAAATATTACTATATTTGGACACTGGACAAAAAAAGATCTTTTCTGAATCTTTTGTATAATTCTAATCATTTTGTTGGCAGAGTCAAATTCATTGGAAACTGTTAACCCTTTCCACTCCAATGTCGAGTGTCACTCGACATTGATTTTGTTCCATCAGCTCCAATGTCGAGTGTCACTCGACATGGTGTAATACTTCTTTTTGCGGACAATTTTAAAATAAGAAGGATTTTTTTACTAAAATTTTTCACGATTAAAAGAAACATATTCTAGAATCGCAAGATACTTTATATTTAAAATAAATCTATCTCTACTATAGCCGGTACCTATGGTAGAGATAGATTTATTTTGGCGCAGGTATCGATATTACAAAAGTACACTATTGTCCTTTCAAAGGTGAGTGCAGTACAAGACATATGGAGTAGTTCTTTTTCATACTCTCTAATGGGTTTACACAATGACGCTATCCTTTTCTTGCTTGTCGACGTTGCTAGCTCTAAAACGCGCTGATCTGTGAAGACGCAGTATTCTACAAATGGTCATTTGTATTTGTTGAGTGTTATTTTGAGTTTTATAAGAGTTGATTGAATTATAATGTAGTATCATATAATAACTCGTAAAATAAAGGTTATCTTATAAGAAAAAATCAATTTTATTTACAAAATAAAAAAAACTAAAAGTTAAAAAAACGCAGTTTTGGCGTGGAACTGGTGGAATAAAAACAAAAAAAGGCTTGGAGTGGAAAGGGTTAAACATGAAAAAATGGAGACAGAAACATGTTTTCGTGTGAAAAGAAATAAACAAAAAAATACCGATGTTTGTGATGTAATAATGAAAATAGTTTTGTAAAGTTTAAACCCATCCGGAAAGGATTTTGTGTAATCCCGCTTGTAATCACTGCGGTCAAGTATAAAGCAAGACTGATAGTAATTATCAATGGAGGCATAAAAAATAGTTATTTGTGTACAATGGGCGAAAAGTAGATCTTTTTCGGCCGTATCTGAATTTGAGGGCCGAGGCGCAGCCGAAGACTTCAAACAGATGAGGACGAAACAGATCTTTTTGAGAAAGGTGCACATTATATTTTTTGGACGATCAAAAGTAATTTATAAGAAAAATTAAATTTATTTATTTACATTGGATAATTTATAGTTATTGAGCAATTATTACAATTATAAATGTTTGACTGTCAGTTGTTTCCTGGTAGGGCCGGCGCGAGGGTCTTTGGCGCCTGTAGGCAAGATTTAATGGAGCGCCCCCAGACAGAGCAAAATTTCAAGTGAAGACCGAAAAAAAAACAGGTCCTCACTTTAACCTTAGCGCCCCCTGGCATCAAGCGCCCTAATGCCTTGCATTACCTGCGGAGTGCGTTCCTCCGGCCCTGTTTTCTTGTAACCATGGAGATCTTGTAACTTAATGAATGACACATAGATGGCGCTAGCATCTAGCGGCCAAAAAAATAAGCGAATCGGCCTAGACCGAAAAAGATTTACTTTTTGACCAGTATTAGATGATAAAAAAGAACTGTTTTTGATATGGTCGCCCAAAAAATATTATTCTATAAATATTAGACGGAATTACATTACATAAATACTAGAAAATAACTACATAGATATTGCCGCCACTGCCTACCCATACAGGCTATTCCAAACGTTTAGGCGGAACTAAATGGGAATTTCGTTCTTTTAGGTTGTCACGAGAAGTGATCTTGCTTGGGTTATTTCTTTTTTCACTATAGAATATTAAAATTTTAAATTCCAACAATGAATCCATGGAAACGAATGACATATGTCAAAAATAACATATTTTTTACATATTTTAATGACAAAAAATAAATGATTGGAAAATTTGTATTAAGAATGACACAAAAAATATGAAGAAAATGATATTAACCTCAACCAAAAAATGTTCATTGTAAGTATGATTTACAAAGCTTAAACAAAACTGCCAAAAAGCAGTATTCAAACAATGAAAGTAACTAGATTGCAAAATCTAGTTCCGCCTAAACTTTTGGAATAGCCTATATATACATATATTACGAAACCTTTATTTTGTCAGATTATTGAGAAACACAAACTTAATTTATACAATACATGTTTTGCATTTGTTGTGTCACACATTTGAATAAGAAAAAGTTTTTCTTACCCATCATAAAGAAGTTCCCTGGTAAATTTTTTTCACTTAGATTATTATATGTCAAATCTAAAACTTCCAAAACTGGAAAAGCACCAAATCCTCTCGGTAAACTGTATAAACGATTAATGGAAACATTTAGTATCCTCAGTTTTGGCATCGATGATAAAGACAATGGTAATTCCTCGATATAATTATTAGAAAAATTAATTATCTCCAAATTAGAGAGATTTGCAAGGCCAGGAGGTACAGCTAAAATATTTTTATCGTTAAACACAAATATTACAGCTAATACACAGGTTGGTATTACTCACTTTTTATTTTATTATGACTCAAAGTTAGCCTGGTTATATTTAGCATATTCACTGTAATAAAACAGAGATAAAATATAATATAGTAGGCGCTTGGTTATGTGAACTAATAGAAATCAGAGGTATCCATCAAATCAAAAAACCAAAAGTTTATTTTGAAGTATTTAAGTAATTTGATATTTAAAGTGCATTAAAGTATTGGGTTATTTATTTTTGCGCTTTCTTGACAGCCAAATTTTTTACTTAATTTTAAGAAAATATTTCTTTCGCTCCAAGAAATAGCCTTATTTAATGCTTGTACAGCCTCCGATGTACTTATTTATCTGTTTTGTTCATTACTGTTTCCATAGTCTTCACTTATTTTAATTACATAGAACTCTATAGAACCTAATGAGTTAAATTTTAACTGTTCACTATAGTAGATGGTTCATTTAACACAATATACACATAACCATGTACCTACTGTATTTGTAATATAGTATTTAATATTCTTAAATCTTGTTTACATATAATAATAAAGAGCATAACAATGTACATATTTGTTATATAGTAAACTAGTACTTTTGGTTAGGCAATTGAAATCGTTATAATTTTCTAGTTAGAATCTGACTTATTTTAGATAAACGGTAAAAAGAAGGGTTGCGGGGGTAGTTTTATTATAAATATATTCCTATAGAAATATATATATAGGACATGAATTATTAAATTTTCTTCATTTTTACTATTTACATTATTAGCATTCCAGTTTTACGAGTTTTATACTTTGTAATTGTAGTGTTTAAGTATTAAATAATACATGTTTGACCAGATGATGAGACAGATGTCCACGCCTTCCTTTTGCAAGTAGTCTGACAACATGCCAAATTTGGTCATGTCTCTAAATTACTTGATTTATAATTGAACTTACACAATCCAGGCATCTCTTCGAATGTAGAGATTCCTTTATCAGCTAAATCTAATTCGGGATTTTGTATTTCTTTGGCTTCATCGAGAACTTTTTTAGCTTTTGACATCTTGCTTGTGTTTGGAATACACGAAACTGGTGCTTGATTCATTGCGCGCGCAACTTTTATTTTACTTTTTAAAAATTTAAAACGTGTGTCTAGCGCGGTGTTCTGACACTGAATGAAACAGAATCGCCGACTGCTGTCTGCAAGGATAACTTTAGATGTTGTTTCTGAATTAAATTTCCGTGGGCGGTTTTGAAATATATGTTTATAGATCATTAATTTTAAGATGAATGTATACTTGTTATTTTTTATTTTTAATAACCAATTGAGATTAACAACAAGACAAGTTTAAAAGATCACTAATGTGTTAAATTATTTACAAAATACAAAAGGCACGTCAAATATTTTTTCTAATAAATAATATTTGGTCCCCACTACCAAAATAATATTGTTTTACAGTTGTGAAACTTGGAATTAACAGGAGAAATCCAAAATAAGTTACAGGTGTTCATAAACAAATGCCTATCAAAAACGCAAAAATAACAGAGGTGCACTGTATATATATATATATTGCAAAAATCAGAGTGTATTCGTTCTTAGATTGTTGGCCGCCCAGGTGCAAAAACAATATCACCGCCCTTATTAATTAAGTAGCTATTACCTATTTAATTAAAAACTTGATATATAATATTTAATGTTTGTATATACAAAGTTTTAAATATTTCTCTTGCAAAATACCTAAATATTTTCTAATTTTTATTTTCGTAAAATAAAATAAAGGTCCATAAAAATAAACGTTTTATTTAAGATGAATATTTTATTTCATATACAAATATGATACAAAACTGTTAATACATAACAAGACAACTATTATTATTAAATATATTGAAAGGAAATAAATTGATTTGATTCGTAGGAGTACCGTAAAGTATTTCATATTAAAATTTAGTTAAGAGTTGAAGTGGAGTAAAAATTAAAATAATAAATAAGAAACTATACAAGTCACAAATTTACTCTTCTTGCTTTTCCAATCCATTTTTTCCCCTATTGAGAATAATGTTAAATTAGTTAATCTTTTCCTATGATAGACAAAAAAGAATTATTTTTTTTATTTTAAATATTTTTTGTCATTAATCAGCTATATTGTATTAGTCAGTAATAAATGAGATATTTTAAAAGTTCAGTTTCAGTAAGGTGACTAACCGTCCTCCTTTTCTAAGGCCTGTCCTTCCTTGAAAAGTGTCCTTCTATATGTCCTCCTTTTCGTAAATTTTCGTATTCGATCGATGCCGAGCCGATCCATTGCAACTGATGTGACGTATTTGCATTTGACATTCGTCAAGGTTCGGTAGAATGCGGCGAGACGCGATTATGAGTAGTGCCCTGCGCGGATAAACTTTTCTGTATCCGCATCCGAACCGCATATCCATAATCTTCATCCGCAGCTTTTGTAAATAATAAATCCGCTTCCGATTCGCATCCGCAAAAATATCCGCATAACAGGTTTTGCTGTCAGTTTGGAAAGAACAAACATGTCTCGCCTTATTTGATAATCGCTGCTATAAAACACTACTGAAAATTTTTGGATTTAAACTAAATCTAACTTAAGGGACACCAAAAGTTTTGGGGCCTAGATACGCTAATAATTTTGAAAGTTTTATGTTAAAAATGCGTTTATTAGATTTAAAAGTCAGAATTAGAGTAGAGGTAGGAAGAATTACATCGAAAGTGTACCAAGCAACTTTTGTCCAAAATATTATTTTCTATATACAGTAACAAAAAAAAAGTTATGTTGATTGTCTCAACACAATCTCGATCATGGAAAATTGTCTTGACATAGAATGAGATAGAATGCTATAAAATATCCCATGTGTATACAGACAACCGAAGGTAACTGAGAACTGCGTGGCCAGAATACAATCGTATGTTTCTCCGAAAATAACCGATTAACAACATTAAAAGATTTAATGTTCACGCGGATATGAAATTTTATCTGCATCCGCATAGTTTAAATGATAATTTATCCGCATCCGCAAAAAAGTTGCGGATAATCCGCGTTTTTTTGTTACGATATTTCCTTGTGTCCTTCTTTTCATTGTAAAAAAGTTGGTCACCTTAGTTTTAGTATAATGTAGAACGAACATTATAAAGATAAAAAGTAAATGTATTCCATCTCCGACGGAAAACAACAAACTTACTTTTACAAATCAATTATGAAATGAACACTATTTTTCTCTACACGCCAATAAGTTGATAACAAATATTAAGTTAGGTATTATATATAAATATTAGTTAGTTAACAGATTTTCATTGTTCCTCGGGTGAGTTCAGCCCAACAAAGTAATCTAGGCTGACCATTTTTTTACAGAAAAACAGTATATTAAAAAAAGGTCACACTCCAAAAATACAAGTGATAAGCAAAAAATAGAGGTCCTCACTCAAAAAATACTAGTAACGAGTAAAAAAAAAGGTCTTCACTACCAAAAAAGAAGTGATGAGCAAAAAAAAGGACCTCACTCCCAAAATACAAATGATGAGCAAATAAAAAAAGTCCTCACCTCACTCTCAAAATAAAAGTAATGAGAAATAAAAAAGGTCCTCACTTCCAAAATAGAAGTAATAAAAACAAGTAACCAGCAAAAAAGAGTATATTCAGGGTTTTGCTATAAAAAGTAAGAGTATAGAGGATATTACTCAAAAAATGGTATAATACTCTAAAAAAGGGTACGTCTGGTCACCATAAATTAATCTGATTGGCTCTTTGTTAAATTTGGATTTTCAGCTGTGAATTAGAATACAGTTTTGATATTTTTAAACACATTGTTTACCATGATGTAACGCTCAAGAATTAATGATGGCACTGTACATATTTTTGTAATAGATAATAAATAGATATATAATTTATTGGTAGTTGTGAGTACAATAAATATACAGTAACTTAGTGAATTAATTATATTTGCGGGCAAAAGTATGTAGATGTGGACTAGGCATTAAGAACACTAAAACCAAGTGTTTTTTGAGTCCATGGTGGGGCAGTAAGTCTGATAGGCATACACTATTAATTCAAAACAAAGCAGAAAATATTCCCCGTATATCCTCCACAACAGCCCTGGTAATGAGTTATGAAAATTTACAAAACATTCATAGACTTGTAATATATGAAAATATATGGCAGTAGGCTGACTATTATCATCGCTAGGAAATCTGTGGATTGGAAAACCCCAAAGCAAAAGGCAACTAACAGTCGTGGTACCAGCGGGAAACGGGGGGGGGGGAGCTTAAAGTTTGTTCGGTATTTGTATTTGCGACGAAATATCAAGTCCCTGCCAGAAACAAACCCATATTTTAAGAGCTAGCGCCGCCACTTCGTGAGACTTATAGCTTATAACGACATCGGATATTGCGACGAAATTAACATAACGACGAAAAAAAGCTTGAAAATTGCAGTCATTTTAAAATTGCGTCAAATTATTTTTTATAACGACGGATCACCACTGCCTAACGCGAAAGCGCCGGGGAAGTATCGAATTGACTAGGGGAATTACCGAGTTATGAAAAGGCAAGGCGAAACGCGATAGATAACATATTTACGCAGTGGTTAACTACGGGTTGAAGGTACGTCACCGACGTAGATATGGCGAAACGAAAAGCATTCAAGTAAATTTTGCAAATATTGATGAATAACTCGAAACGGTGGAGAATATGACGGAAAATAAAATTTTAGCTGGGTTAGATCCGAATTTGGAGTCAAAAATAAACAAAGACGAAGTGGAAATGGAAGAAACAAGTGAGTTCCAAACACCTACTATTGGCATCTGACACTACCGATAGAGGCGCTACTGCATTCACATCATGGCTGACTTTGGTAGGATATTTTTGACAGGTTCAATGGTATCTTCATGTGATATTTATTGAAATACACGGGAATACACTCTAAAATGGTCTTTAACTGTCTTTCCACTTCTAAGAACATATTCCCATGCTTGTCACAAACTCGACTATTCTACAACCGTCAGTTTCTCAAAATCTCACTAGAGGCGCTTCAGTTATTGTCAGTTGACAATAAAGGTTTTTTTTTTTAAATTAGTATTTATTGGCCTTAGTTGCATTGACTATTAACCAGTGATGTAACTATAAAAGATTCATTTTCAGAAGTTAAAACAATTAAGCATTTTTCCATATTAAACTAAAATTTAAGGCTTAAACCGATTTTGCATTACTACATTTGGAAAAAATTATTGAAAAAAAAAACTTTTTTTTTAGAAAACCAAAAATCACAAAACTAACTAAAAAGAGTTTTTTTTTTTTTGTTAAAGGTTAAAAATTTATACTTATATACTTACGTATGTAAAATTATGTAAGTGTTAAGTTGTTTGTAAAATAAGTTGGATTTTTTTTATGATTTGTAACTCTTGAACAGAGCCGCAGAAAGGAATACTTGCGCTAGGGGCAGAGCAATGTTTTTGGCGCCCTTGGCAAAAACAAAAAGGTCCTTACCTCCAAAATCCAAACGATGAGCGAACAAAAAAAGATCCTCACCTTCCAAAATCCAAGTGATGAGCAAAAAAAAAGGTCCTCACCTCTCAAAATCCAAGTGATGAGAGCAAAAAAAAGGTTCCTCGCCCATTATTTGCGCCCCTTTCCAGCGTACGCTCAACCCCCCCCCCCCTTACTGTGACTCTGCTCTTGAATATTGTTTTTTTTGCCTCAAGCTTCTTGCACTCATGTAAATGTATTCTTTCCTAACATATCTAAAATGTACATATTATTCACCATTGTATTTATAGTGTTTGCATATAGCGACCTACGGTTATAACGACCGAATGTCATTTGTCCCTTCAATGTCGAAATAGGGTGACCATTATCTTAAGAAGGCAATGCGGGACGGAGCAAAGAAAAAAGGTCCGCATCTCCCAAAATCCAAGTGAAGAGCAAAAAAAAGGTCTTCACATCCCAAATCCAAGTGAAGAGCAAAAAAAAAGGTTCTCATCTCCCAAAATCCAAGTGAAGAGCAAAAAAAAAAGGTCTTCACCTCCCAAATCCAAGTGAAGAGCAAAAAAAAAGTCCTCACTTCCCAAATCCAAATGCGGGACGAATGGTCACCCTAGGTCAAAAGGACCCGTCATCTTTTCAAAATTCAAACCATCATATTTTCATTAATATTTATAACGATAAAAAACAATGGTGTCCCCATCAAATATTTCCTGACCCCCTCCCCGCCTAAGGTACTAAACGATAACGCCGCCAATGCAAACCAGTGTCGCCTTAAAACCATCTAGAGGCGTATCATGTTTTAAACGAGGGGTGGCCAACCCAAATGATCTTGCGGGTCACTTTGGAAACGCATCATAACTCCGCGGGCCGCATATAAAATTATATATCCCCATATTAGATTTAGAATATTATTTTAAAATCAAAGTTAATATTTTCTCATAATTTCGATAGTTAATTTTTGAATATATGGATGTACAAATAATGTATTTTTTTAATACATTGGTTTTCACTACTTTGGCCATTATAAAATCAATATATTTTGTAAAAGTGTGATGTATCTCGCGGGCCGGAAAAAGGTTCAAGGCGGCCCGCGGGTTGGCCACCCCTGTTTTAAACAAATAAAATGAGAACTTTATGAAAAATTAAAAAACGGGAAAAAATAGAATCAAAAGACTCTACTTTTTTGTCATTTATGAACTTTGGTTTCATATGATATTTAATTTAAGTTTTAGAGTTACTTACCTTTCTACTTCCACATTGATTTTTAGGATTTAGTGTTGGCCCTGGTTTAGGGTGACCATTTTCTTAAGAAGGCAATGCGGGACGGAGCAAAAAAAAGGTCCTCATCTCCCAAATCCAAGTGAAGAGCAAAAAAAGGTCCTCACTTCCCAAATCCAAGTGAAGAGCAAAAAAAGGTCCTCACTTCCCAAATCCAAGAGAAGAGCAAAAAAAAACAAGGTCCTCATCTCCCAAAATCCAAGTGAAGAGCAAAAAAAAGGTCTTCACCTACGAAATCCAAGTGAAGAGCAAAAACAAAAAAGGTCCTCACCTCCCAAATCCAAAATGCGGGACAAAATATTAAAATGCGGGACGCATCTTAATGCGGGACAGTTCCGCAAAATGCGGGACGAATGGTCACCCTACCCTGGTTTAGTATGTAAACCCCTGGCCAAAATGTTAGTGCAAACCGGAATGGTGTATAGGTTCGTGAATTATGGAAAATATAGTTCCGGTTCGTGATAGTATTGAACATATTAAAATGTATTGTTTACTCACACAATAATTTTAAAGTGGCATTCCGGTTGGTGATAATTTACATTCTGAGACCTGGGTAAAAGGAAGAAATCCTTATGCCAATATCTGTAGCATAAATATTGTAATTGTAGCTAAACGGCTGGGCAGTTAAAATTTGGCATGTATAAAACAAAATATCAGTCGTTTTTTTTTTTTTTTTATTTGTAGTGGAGTATTTCGTAGATTAACGGATAAAATGTTACTTTTTTTTTCTCAAATTAGTGCTAAAACATTGTTGTCTCATATCCTGAACGAAAAGTGATTTTCAAACCTTTTCGTTTTGATACTTTACTACAAAATATCTCTCTACAACTTCGTCACTCAGAGGTTGGTCTAATTATTTGATAAATTAAAAATAAATAAATAAAAATAAGTAAATGCATACTGATGTCACCCGAAATAATACATACAAAATGATTTTTTTTATTTGGTTGTTTTTTTTTTACAAGATAATTCGGTTTTTTTGTATTTTTGAAAAAATACATCTTTTAAATTTCATAAAAGGTGTTAAACAGTGGCGAAGCTAGTTTTAAATTTAAGGGGCGAGGCGGGCGGAAATATTGATGGTGATGCATATCGACAGACATTTGTACACCGAAAGGTAATTTAAATAAAAAAACAAATTGTTTTTCTGAATAAAAACGATAGAAGCCGGCCGCATCGAAATGGAGTTCAGGGACTCGCGCGGCCCTGACCTATCTGCCAGTAGGAAAGTAGCAAAAAACAAAAAAAAAAAATAAACGGCCCTCTCTCAGTCCGGGCTGGCAATTAAACCAACCACTTATAGCGTATTTGATTGGACCACTCTGAAATTGCTCTGCGAACCAGCAAATAACGTCGTGCTCGATCAATTTTACTAGCGAGTGCGCCAGAGCAACCCCCAATTGCAGTGGCGCATCCAGGATTTTTTGTTGGGGGGAGGGCAGAAGACAAAATTATGCATAAGAAAGTTGAACTTCTAAATTTCAAGTGATGACCTAAAAAAAAAGTCCTTATCTCTATTTTTAAAATTTTATCGCGTTTGTGTTTTTATTTCCTTCCTTCTTAGGGGGGGTCCGGGCCCCCTCCCTGGGTGCGCCACTGCCCAGTCGAATACGTTTTTGTTATTAATTATTTAAAAATACGGTGTTTTCCTTGCGTAAACTGTGCAGGATAATACTTTATGTATAATTTTTAATATTTTATTTTTGTAATTGAAATAATTTGTTTTCTGTTTATTTATATTAGCAAAATGTTAACGTTTTATATTATTTTAATTTCCTAATTTGATTTATTTTACAAAAAGATACATCACAACTTGATGAAGATTCAATTAGTACTACAGTCTGTTCCAAACGGTTAGGCGGAACTAAATGGGATTTTTTTCTTTTAGGTTGTCACGAGAAGAGACCTTGCTTGGGTTATTTCATTTTTCATGTTGGAATGTCAAAATTTTAAATTCCAACAATGAAACCATGGAAACGAATGCCGTATGTAAAAATTAAATTATTTTTTTTGCATATATAATGACAAAAAAAATAAATAAATGGGAAATTTGTATTAAGAATGACACGAAAGAAACAAAATATAAAGAAAAGGACATTTAAAAATTATATTAACCTTAACCAAAAAATGTTTATTGTAAGTATGATTTACAAAGCTTAACCAAAACGGCTGAAAAGCACGATTTAAAAGATGAAAGTAACTAGATTGCAAAATCTAGTTCCGCCTAACCGTTTGGAATAGACTTTAATATACATACAAGCTTTGAAATAACGTACGCGCCAATTGCTCCACGCTGCTCTGACTCTTTAGCAAGAGCAAGAAAAAGTCTCTGTGAGCATTCTCAGAGCAGTGACCTTCCCAATCGAATACGAAATTTTAACAACTCTAGAGCGACTGCTCGGCCAATCGAATACGGAACTTGCTCGCCGAGTGCATGTAGTAGAGCACCAATCGAAACCGCTATTAGATTCCTCGACAATTTTCTTCAACCATCTCTAACGGGCCACGTTTTTTAGGAAGGCCCAGGCATGATGGTGTTAAGTAAGAATTATTTGTATATGCTTATTCTGAACATTTTTACACCGCTGTAAAATGAAAGAACTAGCCAGATGCACGTGTTATAAGTAAAGCCTGGAACAGAATGCACAGCGCGCTACGCCGTCAGCGCGGCGTCATTTGCGACAGCGTTGCGTTAACGCCGTTGAGAATTTTCGCCTGCACACAATGCAATAATTTTTAACGCCGTCAAGTGTCACTTGATAACCTATATCTGTGTTTATACATGCGCTTTCTTTTATTAAAAGTATAATGGATGATGAAGACTTGCGTGTGATGTTATTTATGTTGTATGCAAGTTATTTATACATACAAACACTTTATTATTCAGTAAAAACTGAGGTTAGGTGTTCTGCGTCAACGTTCAACGGCGTCAAAAGTTGGAAGTTGACGAACATTCAGTATCAACGGCGGTCGAACGTCGTAGGACGTTGTCCATTCTGTGCACTTGCGTACGACAGCTTGGGTTTAACTTTCTCCTGACAGATAGCGCCGTACGAACGGCGTCAATACGCCGTCAAACTCGTTGCATTCTGTTTCCCACTTTAGGGTATAAGGTAATACGGCTGTAAAAGTTAACATATCTTGTTTAGAATAACCCTATTATAGTATTTCCAAAATGAAATGTCCACCCTCACTTATTGATTCCAATAATGGCTGACTGAATATCGGGCGATCGGGAGTCGCCCGATCGGCCGATGCGACGGTCGCTATCCAGTCAAATACCTATGATCAATTCTATAATATTATTTTAGAAATCACTCAAATTTTTTGTTTGTTTTTCTAACGTTTTTTCATTATTTTAGAGACTGTATTTTTATTTTCAATATTAATATTAAAAATATAAATAATATTCGGCCCGGGCCGAATCATCCAAATCGCCCGGGCCAATTCTATCTCTCGGTCTGCCCCTGGTATAACCATTATACATGCTGAGTTTATGGTTCTGTTAATAATAGTTGCCAGGACCGTAATAATTATTTGAAATAAACGTGTTTTCTTGTATGCTCGGAGTATTTAGAATGAACTATATATACTCACGACATTCCTTCACATTTTAATCAGGCTTAGGACTGGCTATATTTTAATTATAAATATAGGCATGTTTAAAAATCGTTTTGTTTTAAAGTCTTTATAGTCAATATTAAATTCCTCATATTTACACAAACAAAAACCATTCTTTTTTTGCAACAAAAATAAATTCTAGCAACTTAGCTAGCTTATAAATCCTAGTAACTAGCAAATAATTATACATATGCCTAACTTTGTATGGAAATTCTATTCAGTCTTCTTCAAACTTTTTTATTAAAAGATGTACAGTCGGCACTATATTTTTCGAATAAAAGTCTTACATTTTATTTATTGTTTTAGACATAAAACTATCTATTTTCTTGAAAACTTGTAAATCGGGTCGTTTTCGCTGCTGATTTTTGCCATCAACAATGATACGTTAAATTGTTGTTTATAGAACACTAGTTAATTCCGCAGTTCTAAGTATAGGTTTGTCATTACCTTCTGAAACTAACTTTTCGTAAATAAACGTTCAGTATCAGAACTTTGCAATCTTCTGACAAATGACATTTTTCTTTAGTAGCCACGTCCATATTTTCGCACTCCAAATCACCTTGCACAGATTCACTACAGAAATTAGGAATTTATTCAAAATCAAATGGTCGCCAAAGAACCATGTTTTTAATGTATGCACGCTATGAACGTTGAAAATTAACTAACGAACAAGTATAACAACCCCTAAAATTTAGAAATAGGATTATAAATTTGGAAAATAACCTTAATGGTTTTTAAGAAACTTCAATTGAACTAGTGTTACATCAATTCGATTTAAATTTAAAATTCCCTTAATACCTCTTATATTCTTTTTACAGCAATAAGTCTTAAGATTACTGCCATAAACCCATTACCGCTTTGTTAAGCTTCTTAACAAGAGTGACCATTTCATTTTGGAAATACTATAATACTCAGTTTAACAGATGAAAAATAGTTTTAAAATTGTCAAACGCAATGAAAGCAAAAAATCAGCGCAATTAATATTGTTTCTATTGGCAGCCTTCACTTATTCGGTATCTACAAAATATGAAATGGTTTCCTTATGAATTAAAAAAATATGCAACGAAAATAGTTTCAATAATTTATTGCATCTTCCCTTACATTACAATAAGTATACTACTACCTAAATTTAAAGTTATTACCTACTTAAATACCTGTAAGTAAATAGTATATTAGACTGGAACATACCTCCCAATGTGCGGCACACCCTTCAGACTGAAACTTAGAACATATTTTTTTCAATAATAACTGACAAACAAGTAAAGACGTGAATAATTTCTTGCGGTTAATATAAGTAAAAAATTTGGAAAAATTTCTGTAAACTTGTAACTTTACTATATACAAATATTTTAATAAAATCTGATATAATTATTATATCTGTAGAATTTAATTCAGAACGATACTTTTAAAATACTTAACCGGATGAATTTGAGTTACCCGATGAAATCTTACAGCTTCACGTTAACTGAAATCAGAAGCATACTGTAAAAGTAACTGTTAAGAGCGGTACTGAGCTACCACATTTCTATGATCATATATTAAAATTAACCCTTTGCGGTTGAAAGCTGGGCTATGTCTATACAAGTATTGTTTGGTCATAGACTAGGCCATGTCAGGATTGTAAGCTTTATATTTATTAGTCATAATCAGGGCTTTTTTCAAGGAGTAAGCCGTGGTATAATTCATCCCATTCTCCCTCAGTATTGGCGAAATAACTGCAGTTATCTGAGTCTATTATCGCAGCTGGGGGTGTATTGCCGTGATCCTCAATATTTGAAAAAATACAAGGTCTGGGATCAGGTAAAAATAAATTTCAATCTAGCTTGGATAACTGGATTTCGAAATATTTTATTTGTTTTATCTTCAATTTTCATTTCAATTTTAACTCAATACAGCCCATTCCTTTGTTAAATTAATGTCCCGTATGTGTCCACCAGAACTAGGCTGTATCTCAGAATGAATATATTGTAACGTTAGAAACGAGAAGGCATGGTCGTAAGAGAGGGGAGCCAATAGTAATCACTCATCCATCTGTAGTTAGCAGAGAAATACGCGTTTCTAACATGACGATACGTCGGAATATAACTGATATTTTTGGAACTCTTTATTAAGTTAATATTTTTCAGAATAAGTATACTATAAATCTCATTGAAAACAGGTAAAATTTCCTTAGAGTACCTGTTTATATAGGTCTATAAAGTTTGAGTTTCTTCTGTCCAAAATTTTTGCTAACTAAACCTAACCTAATTACTTTTATCATTGATTGTTTGCATATGGTGAAGATATATAAATGCTTGATACAGTTTTAATACATTTACATAATTTAGAACCTATGAATGCGTCGAAAAACGGAATGTTCTATTTCAGACATAAAATTGGTAAGTCGGACTTTATTGATATTTTTGAGGATTCTCTCTTTTAATAAAGTTAATGTTTATCAAAATATTCTAGCATTTGAAACATGACGATACGTCGTAATATAACTGATATAACTCTTTATGAAGTTAATGTTTTTCAAAATATGTATACTATAAACCTCATTTAAATGTGACTTTAAGCGTATAAATACTGCAATTTCATTATTCAAGTTTTTCTTTAAAAACGTTAATACGAGCTAAATGTTAGCAAACACTTATTAAATAATTGCTTGGATTTCCGAACGGATAACTATCAAGTACTTATTTAGATTTCTGTTTTGAATAAAAATATTGGAAAAGATAAAGTGAATCGTAAATGTTGTTTTGAAAGAAAGGGGCGGCGCTTCGCCAGGACCAAATCTCATTCTAACTAGCTTACGCGTTTTCTCTGACGAGTTGTTTGTGGAGGACTTATACGAAACATTATCCTTTTGTTATGATTATCCTACCATCGACCACCAGCTGAGTTTATTGGTTAGCAATTTACAAAAATTTCATTCCGGATAATCGTGGAAGGAACTATACGTGTGATCGGAGCCGGCGCGAGTTTCTTCGGCGCCCGTAGGCAAGGTTTAATTGAGCGCCAGAAAGGCGCAACTAGCTTTTTTCGAGGTCTTCCCTTCTAAATTTCAAGTGAAGACCTAAAAAATAAATGGTCCTCACTTTTAAATATCAAGTGAAGACCTAAACAAAAAAAAGGTCCTCACTTCTAATTTTTAAGTGAAAAAAAAGGCCTCCTTACTAAATCTCAACTGAAGACCTAAAAAAAAGTCCGCATTTCTAAAATTACATATCACTAAATTACTTTTATATTCATTTAGCATTTGGCGCCCTTTTGAATCTCACGACAGCGCCCCCCTCGCAGTGGCGCCCGCATGCACCGCCTGCCTTGCATACTGTGCTCCACCGGCTCTGCGTGTGATCACAGCTAACACGAGTGACAGGCAATATTCTTGAAAACAGGCGCGCACCTTTAATTTTTTCTTAAGCGGGAGATTCAGAAACCAAATTTTTTTCATAGGTCTTAGGAGAAGGTCCAAAAGCCAAATTTTGTTTAGGGCTGCTCACATTTAACCACAAAAAAATGCGCCCTTAAAAACGTGTTCATTTATATTGGAGGAGGAGGGGGGTCAAGCCTCTAAGCCCTGTCTAATTGAAAGGACCTGTTTGAAAAGGACAATATAATTGAAAATGATTTATTTTTATGCTGGTTTCGTGGGCCGGCAATGTATATTCTTTTTTAGCGACTTCACCAAAACTGCTGTATTTTAACCAGATTTTTGACCTAACAGTCAACAAGTGAACAACTAAGCTAGCTTCTTTTTTTAGAAAAAAAGAAGCCGTGGTTATAACAAGACTATTTAGATATTCAGTTCACAAAATAAAGGAACCGTTCTCAAATATTTATAAAAAATCGATTTCAGGTTATTCTTAACCAGTGTTCTGCCAGATAACGATTTTTTAAAATCTAGATAACAGATAAAAAATACTACTTATCAAAGTATCTAGATACAAACACCAAATAATATGATGCATTTATCTTGTTAAGATAAACGTCTAACAGACAACAAATCGAAACAAAGAGCAAAAAAATAATATAACGAAGACAGTTATCTGAATAAAAGATAGCAGATAATATCACCAGTAACTAGATACTTTTTCAGATAATTTTATCTAGATAATCTCAACACAACTCCTAACAAGTTTACAACCAAATATTAACAAGGCAACAAAATTCCCTAAAAAAATATAGTTTTGTTATTCTATTTTACATTTCTTTTGAGGCAAAATATTGTCAGTTAAATTTTAATAAAATAGGGGAGGAAGGCAACATAAATATGCTTTTAACTGGAAGGGCATTTGTTTGTATAAGGTTGAGAAACACTGCTCTATTTACCAAACTTAACAGCGATGATTGAATTCAGTGTTCAAATGTTAAAACTTTGAATTTCTAAACGATTAAAATTTATGAAAATTATTTAATTAATTTTAACAGAACAATCTTGGAAAGGGCGTAGATGCATTGGTGAAAGTCTACTACAACCGCATATACCAAAGTCTGAAAAGCTACAACCGCAAAAGGTTCAAATAATTTTTTACAATAGCTGTAAGAATATTTACTGTAACTAAAATATGTACTCCATGCACAAAAATATCCATTAACAATGTGCAATATTAAAAAAATAACATACTGATCTGTTTCTATACATAGCTAACACAATGCCAAAATATTTTTCCGCAGAGAATACTCATACAATCAAATTTTCACGATTTTACATATCTACTTAATGAATTTTGAAATTGTATTTACAAAAAACGAGTTAAAATTGTTTTCAATTAGAGTTAATTATATTCTTACAAAATGTCCTATATTTAAAATCATAGAAATGAGGTATTTAAAATCAGAATACTACCGCACCTTTTCTTTGGAAGTACTGTGCGGAAGGTGGGACTGCAAACCTTCCAGTACGGACTCATTGGTACAGCACGACCCTGTAAATTAAAATCAAACCCTAATATCATACTTCACAATTCTTAAATCTAAATTATTTGTAAGGAAAGAGCACTTATAAAGTAAGTAACAAAAATTAGTCAATGAAATTATAAAAGTTAAAATGCAGAAATTAGGAATTGTATAAAGATTGAATAATTGCAATGGCTAAAGCTACAATACGCAAAGAGAGATAAATAGAGAAAAAATTAAATAGAAACTCCAATGTTTTCCAGTGTACCAGTTTTGTTCATTAGCCAATGTACAAGACATTCATATGCATAAACAAGACAGGTAAAATCTACGGCCATAAACAAGGCCCAAAACTATTAAGGCAAAAAATTTAAAACCTGTAATTCCATAAAAAAAAATAATAATAATAATAATAACGCCTAGGTGGCGTATTAAGAGCAGAAAAGGTAGGTTCTGTTTCTAGACCTCCAGCCATAGATATGAAAGCCACGTTGTTAGTGACCTTTCGATAGATACTATTATCCCTGTATAAACAGGTACTCATTTTAAGTTATTAAAAACTTGAGGTTGAGGCAACCCTAGAGTTGATTGAAGGTGTGGGATATGAACCCGCATCCGTGTTCTGTAGGCAGCAGTCTTACTACGGAGCCAGAGCAACTCTAATAGTAAATTTAAATTTTTAAAAGTTGTCTGTTTACAAATATGAACAGTAAATATGCGTTTGTCATAGCTATGCTTAAATAATGAACTAAGTTGATTGACAAACTACAAACTTATAATTCTTTTCCAAGCTGCCAGAGTGAGTGCGAGAGAAAAACATCTATATGTTAATTATAGTCATATGGGCTTAATCAGACAACTTTTAAAAATTGAAGTATATTATTCTTACAACAGTTCCAATAGCTTTAGAAATGTTTAGTGACAAAACTACAGTCAGCATGACAAATAAAAATATGGTAATACTGAATTTAACAACCTGAACCTCTATTTTTACTTGCCCGATCTTAATATATAAGGGGCAAGTATTGTAATCGCGAAAATTTTCGATGTCGAGATTTTGACTGATGACCATGTTTCATGGTCCAGGGAATCCAAAAAACCTATTTTCGAAGTGCCGTCCGTATGTGTGTGTGTCTGTATGTATACACGATAACTCAAGAACGGTTCAACTTAGAGAATTCGTTTTGGTACTAAAAAATTCTCCTATTAAATGGGAAGAACCCTATTGTTTTTTATAAAGATCGTTTGAATAGAAATGGGAGTTTACTCGTGTCGATTTTAAGATTTTTGCGAATATTTAGCAATAGAAAAATATTTCGAAAAAATTTATTGAATAAAAGTTACTATAAATGCAATAACTAATAACTTTTATTTGAGACGTTTTTTGATAAAACGAAAAATTTTGAATTTTTTTTGTAAAATTATTTAAAATTTTTCCATGTCTCAATTTTTTCATATTTATATGTAACGTTTCCTTGGTCATGATAATTAATTCGTAACAAGTAAACCAAGCCTTGGACAAAAATTTGTATAAAACATAATTTGATGTATTTTTGAAGATTTATCTAAATATTTAAAAAAAAAAATTTAATTTTTTTTTAGCTATTTTTTTTTTTTTGGGAGGGCAAATCTAGCTGAGGTTTCCCTTCGCCACTGGTTATACAAGCTTAATGGTTTTTGGTGACATTTACGTTAAACACAGGACAAAATTTAATTCAGATACTTTTGATGCTTAATTCGAGCCGCTCGGATTCTTCTGTAATGAATAGCTTGTTAAGTAAAGTTGTGCCAAAAATATTTGAGAAACTTTATAATATTTCATTTAAGAACTGATTATAAATTATTTCTAACTACATCTTCTACCAAGTGAGGTTATTGAAAAGCATAAGAGGGTAACATTTTTAATAATTAAATGTTAATTTTTTTTTTTTTTATTTGATTTGTAATCTTTTGATTTTATCATAAAATTATATTATAAATTCTTTTTCAACTCTCGATATTAGTTTAATAATTATTCACACACTTGGATCAAAAATACAATTTTATAATATTTATGCATATTATATAAGGTAACAGTGAACAGTGACATGCACAAACTTCGTTTCACTCGAGACAAGGTTTACCCCTCCACTAACATTAACTAACACATTCAATTTTGACTGCAACTCCATTTGATTTTACAACTTGATCTATTTTTTATAACGTCTGTCGCATTAGCCATTAGACTTGTTGAATCTTTCTACTGACCATTAATAGAATAATTTGAAATATTTATCACGAATTATATTAAATAGTTAGATTCTGCATTATTACTTTCATATACTTAAGATTATATAATGTACTGATACAGACATTTTAACCAATAATCACATATGTAGTCTTTAGTCTTCCTTCCATACGGATGTTGCTTGCTCACTACACGTCGGACAGAATTCCAGCGATACTTTGTGATTTGAAATATGTAAACATATACCAACATTCTCTGACGTATCTGTAATTTCTGGACTTTTGACAGTATAATTATGTTCACTGTAGAGTTCGGATGATGATTCTTCAATTTCTATCAATGGAGTGAAGTCTTCATGAGGAAATTGTAGAATATCTTCATTTGTTTCATCGAATGGCAATGGTGAATTAAAATCAGAAAACACATTCCAGTTCAAATTGGATTCTAAGGCATAACTGTTAAATAACTCACCGTTTAATGGCTCTAAATCACCACAGAGATCTTCAGTTGACATTTCGGACCAAGAATCTAATAAACTATTTGATTTTTCACTTGACGATACTTTCGCTAATGATGTCGTGACTTGCATACCTGTGTTTTCATTAATACATTTCAATAATTTGCCAATATCTTGACTATTTGCAACAATGCTTTTAAAATATTTGATCTCTTTATTCAAATTTTTAATTACTACGGACTGGTTGTTTAAACATGAATAAAGCTTCTTGTTTAAGTTTTTATGTTTATCAAGAGATTTTTCTAAATTCTGCACATACAATTTTTTCTTTAAACGATTTTCACGAGCCATTAATGCATTTTTTGAAAAACATTTTCTCTTCCTTATTCCACGGTTATCCATACTGGGAACAAAATTTTCATCGTCATTTGAAGAAGCCATCTTGTTTCGGGAATATTGCTGAAATTGTTTATTCATTTCGGATGAATTAATTTGTTTTACACATTTTTTGGGGATAATGTTACTTATCTTTTTTCTCATCCTGGTAACAGAAGTATTGTCACTATGATTATCACTATCATAATCTGAAAATTCACTTTCAGAGAGAACGCTGATGCAACGTTTTCCTCCGCTACCCAACATTTTAGAATATTTTATATAACGCTATTATAGTCGACAAAAACACTATATATCTTATATTGTCCACGGATATTAACATACAGTATACAGCTTTAGCTTAGCAAATTAGACGATTTGTTATTAAAAATATACTACGCAATTTGACACGATAAAATAACGATGTTACAAATGGCGAATTAAAGATAGATGCGCATGCGTGTTGCGCATGCCTACTATTAAAACGAGTGATGCGTTCTGCGCAATTACAAGCAACAATACAAATTTTTTAGAGGCAAAATTTACAAGATGGATTGCTTATGTAAATATTTTTGTGTCTGCTCCTATTCACATATTTTGTTTACTTTGTGTTCTAAAATATATAGGTATTTTATTTATTTCTGATATTTTATCGTACCATCGATTTGTGCCGTATGTATATCCGCACAAGAAGACTGCTCACGCGAAAAATGCCCACAGAAAAGTGCGAATAGTCATAAGTGCTCACACGAATACTCCACATACGGAATTATGCTCACATAGAAAATTCCCCACAACGAAAATAATGCACAGTGATAAATGCTCACACGGAAAATTACCACTTTTATAAATCCTCACATGGCCAATGTACACAAAAAATATTTTTGCTATAGTTACATACCTATTAGATTTCACACTAGTTGAAAAGCAACAATGTATTGTGTTTTTAAAAGTAGAAATATATCAAATACAGGGTGTTTACGGTCTTTTTTTTTTTTTAATGTGTGATACTACAGGTCAAAAGTAGGGGAAAAACCTTAAAACACCTTAGTAAAAGTTTTATAATAAAAGAGATATTAATTTTTTAAGTTCTTATAGGGAAGCGATATATTAATGTTAGAAAAATTTGTAGTAACCTGCGAATTAACAAATTTCATTTGTTTTTCAATTTGCAAGTCATCTTTACGCAGAACGATTTCCAAACAGGCGATGTTTTAGATAGATAATTCGTCCAAAATTCGTTGAAACCGACCAGGTCCTCCATCGCGCCCTTGATGAGTTCGCAGATCACCAGCATCTCGAGCACGTATTATTAAATAATTTTGAAAGTATATACTTTCAAAATTAATAGAAAACTACATCTGCAAATCAAAAAAAAATAAAAAAATGACCAAGCAAGAATGTAAGAAGTCATGTTGAAATCCAATTATCTTAGCAATTTTATTGGCCATGTGAAGATATATAAAAGTGGGTAATTTTCCGTGTGAACATTTTCAGTGTGGGTAATTTTCCTGTGAGCATTTATAACTGTATGTTTTTTCCAGTGCAAAATATAGTCTGTTTCTTTGGTTTAAGCGGAACTAGATTTTCAATTTTAATAACTTTTATCTATTAAGTGAGGATTTTTATCATTTTGTGAAGCAAAAGCCCACTTCAAAGCTTAAAAAGAAAGCTCATGACAACTTAGGGAAATGAAAATTCCAGTTAGTTTCGTTTAAAATCTGGGGAGAGGGCAGGAAATATTTGAGGCCATAATTTTTTATCGTTATTAATACACATGAAAATGAAAATGAAAAAGTCCTTAGTTCTAAAATACAAGTGATGATCAACAGAACAAAAGGTCTTCATCAAAATACAAGTGATAACCTAAAAAAGTCCTCAGATCTAAGCATTTCTGGGGGGGGGGGGGCAACTGGGAGCCTGGGCCCCATCCCCAGACGTCCCGCTTGCGCCGCCACTGGTTGACAGTTTACCTTTTTGAAATTAACCATTTTATCTTGAGTTAAGCCGTATTCAGAGCTCTTAAATCAATAGCTCATAGACTGTAGCTTGTACTCTGTTTACTGTCACTAGAAGTTTGTCATATGGTAAGATGTGAAACCGTTCAGACCTCTGAAATTAATACGTTGTTTGTTGTGGATTGTGGATAATTTTCTAAACTTATAGCTAGTGAGATGTTTTATTGAGACAGACATATAAACACATTGGCTATCTCAATCTATCAGTGACACCGTAATTATCATATCCCTTTACATAACCTCACATAATGTCATCATTAACAAATCTTGCTCAAAATTACAAAGACGGACAATAAATATGATCAATTTAGGTAATTAGGTTAGGTTTAGTTAGTTAAAATCTAAGACAACAGAATTATAAAAACGATAATACATAGAAAACATTTTACGAAGCCATGTAGTTGGTTTAAAGGCACACAGATGTTGGACTATTCGTAACTCATTAATTTCTAACTGCTGTAAACGTAGAATGTACGTAGAACGTTAAAACAATGCATAAAAACATAATTTACAACGTGACAACGAACAGTCTACAACGTCTTAATTTAAAAAGCTCTGAATGCGCCTTTTTAAGAGATAACTCTAGTTAGAACATTAACTCGTTCGTCAGCAACTGGCCATTATGGTGTGCAGACAAATTTTATGCGCCCTAAGATTAACAAAACTTGGCGTATTTCCTGAGATAGAATTTACTTAGTTTGAAATTTTTATTAATTCGGCGCTCATTTATTTTGATTTTGAGCCGCGCCGGGGTGCACTTGCACTGCTAGCACCCCAGGTAGCTACGGTAGGGTGACCAGTGACCATTCGTCCCGCATTTTGTTTTGGTGTCCCGCCTTATGACACTTCCCGCAAAATGTCCCGCATTTTTACCGACCGCCAACATATATAAGGGAGGTATTGTGATCATACCGATTTTGACATTTCGAGATTTCGATGGATCTCCACGAATTGAGGTCCCTACATAATGTTTTGACTATTTTTAGCATGATGTCTGTCGGCCTGTCTGTATGCTTGTCTGTCTATTTGTGTACACGTGCAGAGCAAATTCGGCTAAAAGGATTTTTATGAAACTTCATATTGAAACGTTTGACATCAATGGCACACAGTGGCACCCAGGGGTTGGCCCGGGGGCCTGGGGCCCATCCAAGAAGGAGGGAAATACCAATTTTTTAAAAAAAATTATCTCTATTTCTTAGGTAAATATATGAATTATGAACCCGAAAAAGAGATAAGAACATTTTTTGTTTGGTCACCACTTGTATTTTACAAGTGAGGACATTTTTTTTTAGGTCAACACTTGTATTTCAAAAGCAAGGAACTTTTTTTATCTTCCGCCCCCCCCCCCTTAAAAAATTCCATCATCATCATTAATCAGCCTTTCTTGTCCACTGCTGAACGTAGGCCTCCCCAAGCTTTTTACATTCGGAACGATATTGTGCATTTAATTTCCAATTCCCCGCAACTCTCTTTACGTCATCCGTCCACCTAGTGGGGGGTCTTCCTCTGCTTCTGTTGGTATCTCTGGGTCTCCAATCTAGGATCTTCTTTGTCCACCTGTCATCTTGAAGTCTAGCCACATGTCCAGTCCAGTTCCATTTAAGACGAGCAATTCTTTCGACGACGTCACATACTTTTGTTTGCTCTCGAATCCACTGATTTGTTTTTTGATCAGCTAGACCAGGGTTTCCCAAATGGTGGGTCACGACTCAGTGCCGGGTCGCGGTAAGCGAAATGCCGGGTCGCATAAAAACTCGCGAAACCTAGGTGTTTTTTTCAAGAAACACTAGAATACGATTAAATATCATTGAATCCGGACTACTGAATAATACTTGCCTAGCGGCGAGCGAACCGAGAAACATCTACAGTCTGTTCCAAACGGTTAGGCGGAACTAAATGGGAATTTCGTTCTTTTAGGTTGTCATGAGAAGGGACCTTGCTTGGGTTATTTAATTTTTTATGTTGGAATGTCAAAATTTAAAATTCCAACAATGAAACTATGGAAACGAAAGACACGAATCAAAATTAAATTATTTTTTTACGTATTTTAATGACAAGAAAATAAATAAATGGGATATTTGTATTAAGAATGACACAAAAAATCGAAATATAAAGAAAATGACATTTTAAAATGATATTAACCTTAACCAAAAAATGTTTATTGTAAGTATGATTTACAAAGCTTAAACAAAACGGCCAAAAACATGATTTAAACGATGAAAGTAACTAGATTGCAAAATCTAGTTCCGCCTAAGCGTTTTTGGGCAACTCTTAATTTTGCAGCTGACTTATAAAACAATATCAATTTCAAATTATTTGCAAGAAAGGAGCTTAGTTTTCATCAAAGCTCATCGTATGGTTATGAATGCAACCAAATCATTAAAGGATATATCGCGAAAAATTAACGATGTAAAGAACTGTGCTGAGGTGTTTGTTTATTATGTAAATAATACACTGGATTAAATGCAATGTGATGTCAAAGTTGAACATACATTACCGGATATTAGAATACGCAAAAGAAAACAAATGGACGGTGAAGAAACTATGGCCGAACTGGTAAGAGATTTTTATCCAAGCGGTATGAAATAAATACAATTACATACTAGATACTGCAATTCAAAACATGGAAAATTGTTTCCCAAAAAACCAATTACTTTAATATGTCTTCGAATGTTTGAAAAATTTCTGAAAATATTCCTGAAACCGCATTTCAAATATTAAGCAGTATTTTAATACAATTTAATCCAGAAGCAACTCAACACAATATTATTTCAGAATTTCAATGGAATATTTTAAAGGAAAATGTCAGTGAAACTTTCAAAAAATTAAACGAAAATGAACATTCTACTGATGAAGAAGTAGAAAATGATAAAAATGCGATTTCATCCTCTTATTAATAATAATAATAATAATTTTTATTAGTGTTTTAAATCTACATTTTTACACATGTCAACATAGGTATAAATTGAAAAATTACATTAATACAAAAGAATTACAACAATACATTATACATACAATATAAGTTACAATATTAAATTAAATTATTAAAATTATCTGTCATATATTCATTAAAATTATAAAATGATTTTTGTTTAAAGTAGGTCTTTAGCTTGTTATTGAATATTTTATAAGACAAACATTTTATTTTATCGGGCAAGACGTTATAAAAGAGAATACAATAATAGTTTTTAGAGTACCTTGCACAATTGACACGAGTGTAGGTAGGCCTTGTTAGATGTTTTCC
This sequence comes from Liopterus haemorrhoidalis, assembly GCA_963971575.1. NCBI lineage: Eukaryota > Metazoa > Arthropoda > Insecta > Coleoptera > Dytiscidae > Liopterus > Liopterus haemorrhoidalis. The sequence continues at coordinate 17,927,464 of OZ020615.1, read as the reverse complement.
TCTTGTCCCGTAATTATGTATTTCTTGCTGACATTTATAATTATCTTTGTTGAGATGCATATAATTCAGGCAATAAAATATATATAGCGACGGTAACGTCATAACTCCCAGTTCAACAAAATATTTTCTGCAATCTTGTCTATAGTTCAGATTACAAATGACTCGAACAACTCGTCGTTGCAAACGGAAAATTCGTTGCGCATGTGTGGAGTGTCCCCATGCCAGCAACGCATAATTGATGTGAGATTCAAATAGCGCGTGGTAGGCAGTTACTAGAATATTCCTGGGAACATTAGATTGTAGGCCTCTTATGCAATATATGGATCTACATAATTTCACAGCTAATGCTTCCACATGACTTTCCCAACTGAGATTGGCTCCAATGGTAACCCCCAAAAAAGTCACAGGATCTTGACTATTGTTCTCAGGTACTGATCGTAGTGAAAAAAGGATTTGTTTGGTTTTAGCGTCATTCAGCCCTAATCTATTTGCCAAAAACCAGTTTTGTGCATCAATTTTAGTTGATATATTTTCGATTTTCATGTGCTCAAAACTAGTGGATTGATTAAGCAGAGTGGTGTCATCTGCATACAATATGGTTTTAGCAGTGTTAATAAAATGTGGCAGATCATTTATGTACACCAAAAACAATAAGGGACCGAGTATAGAGCCTTGAGGTACTCCAAAATGAATTTCTCGCTCATTAGATTTAATATTGTTTGTCCAAACGTATTGTCTTCGGTTTGATAAAAAAGAATTGATTAATTCGCAGCTGTCTGCACAAATGTTGTAGTAAGATAGTTTTTGAATTAAAAGGTCATGTGACACACAGTCAAAGGCCTTAGTAAGATCAAAAAACGTGGCCGTAGTATAGCATCCATTTGTGAAGCCAGCTGTCACAAAATCCATTAATTCCAAGATGGCTGTCGTTGTAGATTTTCCATTTCTAAAACCAAACTGACTTCTATTGAACAAACCATACTTCTCAAAATGTTCGAGTAACTGCTTAAATAGTATTTTCTCTAAAATTTTTGAAAAAACAGGGGTAATTGAAATGGGTCTAAAGTTGTTCAAATCTTCTTTGTTTCCCTTTCCTTTATAAATAGGTACTACTTTTGTTAATTTTAGTACTGACGGAAAATTATTTGATTTTAATACTATATTATAAAGTTTACATAGAGGAGCAATTAATACATCTTTAATCTTTTTTATTAAAAATGAACTTAGGTTGTACGCATCTAGACTTTTGCTGTTAGTAAGCATTTCTATGGCATCTCTGACTTGATTGTGTGTAACCTCTTTAAAAGAAAAGGAGGGTATATTCAAGTCATTTGTGACTGATTTCACAATATTAATCGGGTCAATACTACTAGGTGGTAAACTTTGATTTATGGTAACTGAGATGTTTGCAAAAAAGTTATTTATCTCATTACATGATTTGAGACATTCCACATATGGTTTTTGAGGTCTATGGCTGTTCACAACAGTCCACAGAGCTTTTGACTTGTTGTTCGAGTCTCTTATGAATTGACAGTTTGCTTCAATTTTACTTGCTTTAATTTGCCTCCGGTATATATTTCTGCTTTTGTCTCTTAACGCCTTGTTTTCGTGAGTGGAATTCTGAAAATAATATTCTTGGAAAAACTGGGCTATGCCTCTAAGCGACTTTATATAGTCATTAAACCATTTAATTTTATTATTGTTTTTAGTTTTCAGATAGGTTCGTTTTTCTGAAAATGCGCTGTTAAATATCGTGACAACTTGATTTATAAAGCTGTCAGCAATTGTTTCACAATCAGTTTGAACATCATTTCCAAAACTCCACTCAGTACTAGATAAAAATTCTTATTGCAAAGCTTACAAAAATTGTCCTATTTGTTGTTATAATATATTATTCCGACATAACATGTTAAGTAGGGCTTACTCTATACTTGGTCAAGCATACAAATATCTACTATTTATGTCTGTAACACAAGTGTCCTGTGAACAGAGTTTTTCAACATTAAAATGTATTAAGAGCAGACTAAGTTCAAGTATCTCGCAAGAAAATCTAGAAGCCTTCATGTTAATGTCAGTGGAGAAGAATATTTCAAATGAAATAGATTTTGATGATGTCATTAACATTGTTCAACTTCTAAAACTTTACTGTATTTTGATATTTAAATGTATGTAAAAAAAACAAGACATTTTTTATTTATGGGCTGGGCCGGTAACATTTTTTTCCACACAAAAATTTTAGGACTAGTCCGCCCCTGTTCACAAGTATATAAATATTTATTTTACTGATTGCAGTTTTAGACTTGTCATTGTCAAATATTGTAGTTAAAAATATTGTAATCAGAAATATATGTTTATCAATAATAATTTGATCGTTTAATAATAATTATTCCAGGAATTTTCATATTTGATAGCAGATGTTTTCATTTTATAAATCGCATTGAATAAGATAAAGAGAAAAAAACTAGTTTGCTCTACTTATCAAGTTGTAGGATAGGTTTTAGGTACTTGATAAACAAGTTCATCTTAGGCACGTAGCTTGAATCTCATATGAGCCTGCAGTAACAAGTGAATATCACATTTACTCATTTACTGTGAAGCTCGCAAACAGTCAACATGCGTCTTGGACAAACTATTCCAAATTTTAAGGCCAGTACCACTCTTGGCCCAATTTCATTTTACGAATGGCAAGGAGATCAGTAAGTTAATTATATTGTTATATTATTCATTATTCGTTTTAATTTGAATTTTAACATTGTCGACTTTTCTATTTTGTACTTTTTGAAAATGTTTATAAATATAGTCTGTTTGGTTTAAGCGAAACTAGATTTTGGAAACTAATAATTTTTATCGATTTAATGAGGCTTTTGATAATTTTGTTTAGCAAAACCCCACTTCAATCATTAAAACGTGGGTTTGTGACAACAAAAATAATAATTCCATTTAGTTCCGCTTAAACCTTTGGAATAGCCTATATCGTGTATATGCATTTTTAATTTAAATCAAAATTTAATTGTTAGATTCCATTGTGATCTGTATCTGATGTTTAATCTTTGTTTTAAAATATTGTTTGTAATTTTTCAAATAAAAGGGATAGCTTACTAAAATATGGTACTTTTTGCAGTTGTAATTTAGCCAAATCAGAATCAAAATTAGCCATTTTTCCAAGGGGCCTCACTTTGTTTTTATAAAACAAATATTATAATGATATTAACTATAGTTTTTAAGAATTGTTTTTGACTGTCAATCTGAAGTCTTGAATTATTTAATCTTCACGGTTTGTTAAAATATCAACAAATAAGTTCTTTTTTCGATACTATGCGGGCTTTAACAAGCACAATAATGCACAGAACAAAATCTAACAACACAGAACAAAATATTTGTCTGTTTGTTTTTAGGGGTATTAGGATCGCCGCATACGGGTGTTCCGGGTGTGCACCACATACGGAACATCAAAGGGGCGGCATTTCGGGTCGATTCTAGTATAGGGTGACCATTCGTCCCGCATTTTAACATTTTGTCCCGCATTAAGATGCGTCCCGCAAAAGTCCCGCATTTTAACATTTTGTCCCGCATTTGGATTTGGGAGGTGAGGACCTTTTTTTTGCTCTTCACTTGGATTTGGGAGGTGAAGACCTTTTTTTTGCTCCACTTGGATTTTGGGAAATGAGGACCTTTTTTTTTGCTCTTCACTTAGATTTGGGAGATGAGGACTTTTTTTTTTGCTCCGTCCCGCATTGCCTTCTTAAGAAAATGGTCACTCTATTCTAGTAGAATCCTACTAGTAGAAGGCATGAAGGCATGTCTTATGAAAGTTAGCAAACGGGCGTTACTTGGGTTCTAATCTAATAGAGGGCAGTTTTATGAATGTTTGCACACGGGCGGCTGACACCCACGGGCAGACCTGTAGTAAATTAAGGATAGATACAATTTAAAATATAGGCTACGTCGCTTCTCGAAATAATCCCAGGAGCGGCGTTAAGGGTTCGCCGGAAACTGTAATTCTCGTTTCCTGCATATAATAATTGGCCCATCGAATACATTAATGTTTGTATGGCGCGGCGCGATACACGCCTATAGTGCGCTAAAGTAACGATTTTCGTATTTTTGAGTAGCTCGGTTTCGGATATTCTGTTCCGAATACTTAGTTCCAGATACCCGTTTCATATTTTTTGTTCATAATTTTATTCTTTGTTTTGCGCATTCATCCGTCTTCCTTTTTTTCACTTTTTGTTGCTGATATTCGGCTCGGAATACCCGGTTCCAAATACCAGGTTTTAGATACCTGATTTCAGATACCAAGGTTCTAAGATCAGGTATTCAAATCTGGGTGAACCCGAAACCGGTTATTTTTTAGAACCGGTTCCGTTTCCGGCATGGTCGATTTCTAACAGCACTAGTTCGTACGCGTTTCAAATGATCCACAAAAAAATAATGTGTTTTTTTCGAGCTTCACATAAAAATAGTTGGACGTATTTTTTCGAAATTTGGGGTAAGTAAAATGAGTTTCGATCATGGGTTACGTGGTAATATTTTGATGCTAAGGAGAAATTTCGGGTGACCGCTTACTGAAGAACTTGAAAAAAGTAAAAATATTATTTATTATCAAAAACATTTATTGCAAAAAATGTTTAAAATAAAAAACAAATCTTTTTTGTTCTATAGATTATTCAGTTTAATGCATTTTTAGGGTTTTGTAGGTATGACCAAAAAACCCTTATACCGTCATTTTGTCGTCTGTCTGTCTGTCTGTTCGGTAAAAATTGTAGCCAAACGGCTAAACCTAGAGAGTTGAAATTTGGCATGCTTGTACAACTTTTTGACCCGCACATAGGCAAAATACTAAAACATCTAAAAAACATATCCCCCTAAAAATATAAACAAATATGTGCTCATCGAAATAAAAAATATTTTTTTAAAATTCTGAGTAGGGTATCAAATGAAAGCCCTTAGTACGTGGATTAACGATCAAAATTTTATTTTTTCAAAATAAATTATTTTCACGCGATTTTTGCCAAAATTGTGCAAAAAAATTTTTGTCCCACACCCTGTTAGCCCAGATGGTTTAAACTAAAAATCTGAAAAAATTCGAAGTAATGTACATTGGTGTGAACCGGAATAGTACAACAGGAATTTTTGATCAGATTATATTTTCGGAAAATAATGCATTTTTTGTGTTTTTAACCAAAATATGTTAAATATTTAATTCGCTATGTAACCCAGTAGATAAGCCAGTGCTGATAGCGTTGTGCGTTTAGTCATTGGTTTTCTAATTTGCTAAACAGGTAACTTGCGATCTAGAGTTCGAATCCTGTCAGTTTTAATTTTTTTTTTTGCAGTTTTCTTTTGTTTAAATTATTTTGTAAAAATTCTAGTTATATTTTGGTAAATGTTGCATTTAATTTTAAAAGCGTAAATTTAATAACCAGTGGGAAGTGTTGAAATTATAATTTAATGCTATGTTTGATGTATACGAAATCAGAGGGCGGGGCTAATGATTTAAGCAACCAATAGAAGCCATAGGCGCAATTTCCAAAATCTTACTGAACCTTGCTATGTAAAAAAACTACCATATTGAAATATCTCATTTATTATTTACTTTATTAGCAAAAATGTGTATTAGAAAAGTTATGTAGATGAAAAAAAAATCTATTCTTTTCAATTGATATTTGGGGGGTTATGAAGAGCGCTGCCTAAAACTTTAAAACATCTCACTTATTATTTAATTAATAGCAAAAATGTATATAAGAAGAGTTGTTTATAATAAAGAAATATACATAAATAATTCGCAAAATAATAAAAAAAAATTATATAATTAAATTTATTTCATTTTTAAAAATGCGTATTTTAAAAAAATAATTGCATTGAAATCTTGTTAATTGCTTGTTTCAATGTTTTTTAATGCATGTTATAGTAAATATTAATATTTGGGAATTTATGGGGAACACTACCTACAATTTTGAGGTACCTATAATTTACGTTATAATAAAAATATATGTAACAAAAACGTATGGGTACCTCTAAGGTGACCATATTTTTTAGTTCAAAATTCGGGACGGGAGCTTATACACGGGAGGGGGGGTTAATTATTCAAATATAATTGTTTAATTATTATTTTTTAATACAAATTATATACAATTAATTTATAATAAATGAAAATTTCCAATCCCAGATAATTAGCTTATATCATTTAAAGCAGCGGTCGGGGAACCGGGGTAAATTACCCCAAATGGGGTAAAAATGAAATTTTTGGGGTTAATAAGGAAATTTTTCCAATTTGCTATTTTATAAACGTGTTAGTAAGGGGCGCCATTGCGAAGGTGAGGACCTTTTTTTTGCTCATCATTTAGATTTTGGGAGGTGAGGACCTTTTTTTTTTGCTCATCATTTAGATTTTGGGAGGTGAGGACCTTTGTTTTTTTTCTCGTCATTTAGATTTTGGGAGGTGAGGACCTTTTTTTTACAAGCCAATGGGGTAACGTCGGTGTATAGAAATATATCTTTGGGTAATGGGTAAAAATGTTCCCCGACCCCTGATTTAAAGGAAAATTATTAAAATCACAGTATTTTTTTAAATGAATTCAAAATTTATTCATTAAAATTACACATTAGAAAACTTTTTAAATATTACCGAACTATGGTTTATTTTGAGTAGGTCTTTTTTGTTTTGAAGCATTTTATAAAAATTCGCACAGTTGTCTTCATAATTTACTTTAATCAGTAATATTGCTTTTAATGTACCTACATCAAAAGCTGTTCATCATAACTTTTCGGAAGATTTTTTTTTTTTAGTTCAAGTTTTGTAAAAATAATTTTAGTTTAAATATATTTAAAATAATTATTGAAAATAAGTACCTTTTCAAAAATTCGGGACAATTCGGGATCAAAAAACCCGAATTCGGGACAAATATTGCCTCTGAAGAAATGCTGGATGCAAGGTGCAAATTCGGGACTCTCCCGGCAAATTCGGGACGTAAGGTGACCTAAGTACCTCACATAGTTACACTTATTATCACGTAAAATTGTTTTCGTTAATATAAAGATAACCGTCCCGCGTCGCATACGAAATAAAGTGTTATCTATGACATTAAGTGGCAAATCAAAAGTTGACAATATATTGCGTAATATTTATAAAGTATCTTATTTTTCTTTTTGTTTAAATAGACATATCAACGACGCAAATATTAGATAATGCGTTGAATTCTTCGAAGAATTTGCATACATATAAATAGTTACAGTAAAACTATGAATATTTAATTAGATCTTATTTCTATTCCTACTCAATGAGCATATAAATTATTGACATTAGTCCCCTGATTGGTACTCCTGTAGTTATTTAATAATTTAAATAAACTGCTTCAATTGTTGCGTTATGGAGGCAGGATATATTTTTAGATATGATAATTGATGTTTCCGCTGCAGTGTTGATATTTCTTTTAATTTAAATTTCAAATTAAAAAATTTATGTGAAGTGTGAATTTTCACACATTTCAGGGTTTTGCAGGTATTTAGTAAGTGAATGATGATTATTTGGGATGCCAAAACAAATTTTATATTAAAATATTTTTTTTGTTATTTTTTTTTTTATATAGCAAGGTTCATTATGATTTTGAAAATTGCTCCTATGGCTTCCATTGGTTGTTATAAGCTTCGCCCCTCTGATTTCGTGTACATTGAAACAGAATTAAATTATAATTTCAACAATTTCCACTGGTTATTAAATTTACGCTTTTAAAAATTAAAAGCAACATTTGCCAAAATATAACTTGAATTTTGAAAAAATAATTTAAACAAAATAAAAATGCAAAAAAAAAACATAAAGTATTATTGTCCCTTCTCGCTGGGATCGAACTGATTTAGTTGGGTGACAAGTCAGCGTCATAACCACTAAACCAGCATACACTTACTAATCTAGCGTGTTACAAAGCTATAACTTGTGTACATTATTAGCCAAAAAATCACAAAAAAATTTTTTTCCAAAAACATAATCTGATCAAAAATTTCTGTTGTACTATTCCGGTTCACACCAATGTACATTACTTAAAATTTTTTCAGATTTTTAGTTTAAACCATCTGGGCTACAGGGTGTCGGACAAATTTTTTTTTGCACAATTTTGCAAAAATTGCTTCAAAATAATTAATTTTGCAAAAATAAAAATTTGATTGTTAATCCACGTACCAAGGGCTTTCATTTGATACCCTACTCAGAATTATAAAAAAATATTATTTTTTTCGATGAGTACATATTTTTTTATATTTTTAGGGGGATATGTTTCTTAGATGTTTTAGTATTTTTCATATGTGCGGGTAAAAGACTTGCATAAGCATGCCAAATTTCAACTCTCTAGGTTTAGCCGTTTGGCTACAATTTTTACCGAACAGACAGACAGACAGACAGACGACAAAATGACGGTATAAGGGTTTTTTGGTCATACCTACAAAACCCTAAAAAAGTAAGTTAACTAAAAAACGTGCCGGCCGGCGTAGCGTAGTGGTAACACATCTGCTCTGCGTTGCTAAGGTCTCGGGTTCGAATCTCGTTCAGGCATGGAATTTTTCACAAATAATAATTATCCTGGCTAATTGCCAAGCAGCAAAGGCCAATAAAAAAAAAAAAATAAAATAAAAAACGCATAGAAAAATAACTGATGTGAAGTTTGAGTTTTCAAACATTTCAGGGTTTTGTAGGTATTTAATACGTGTAAGAAGCCAACAGAATGCTGAAGGCGGAGCTTACACAAATTAACTGGACGTTGAAGGGACCAATGAAATTCGGTGGTTATAACCGTAGGTCGCTATATCCAAACACTATAAATACAATGTTGAAAAATATGTACATTTTATTTGTTAGAAAAGCAGGGGCGGCTCAAGACGGTATGCAGGCGATGCGCTGCATCGGGGCGCCACGATCAAGGGCCGCCGAGTCGAAGAAAAAATGTATAGCCTATTACAATATCAAAATAGCTTTAAGTGAAATAATATTTATTTTTGTAGTAAGTATTGTGACCTTTACTTAAATCCAGCAAAAACTGCTTTTATTTACTGGGCGGCACTTCAGGCTTCTAGTAAAAGGGGGCGCCAAGCAAGGAAATTTAGAAAAACTACATTTTTTTACTGGGTGATACTTCAAGCTTCTTGTAAAGGGAGGGGGGCGCTATGAAAGGAGATTTAGAGAAAACTATTTTTTTACTGGGCGGCACTTCAGGTTTTTAGTAAAAAAGGGGGGGGGGGGGGGGCAAAAAGGAAATTTAGAAAAAAAACTACTTTTTTTTACTAGGCGGCACTTCAGGCTTCTAGTAAAAGGGGGGCGCCAACAAGGAAATTTAGAAAATAAACTACTTTTTTTACTGGGCAGGAAAGGTTTGTTGGATTGCCAATAATTGCCATCGAAAGTGATATCTGTGAAAAAATTGATACCAAAGAAATATTGGATAAATTTGCATCAATAAAGCAAGAAAAATTAATCTTTATATATAAAAGAGAATATTTGTGGCTATGTCCGGAAATTCTAACCCACTTCCTGATATGCTACAGAATTGAAATTTTGAATACAGGTAGGAAATGCTTTCATCATAACTAGAAAAATCGAAAATCTCAAAAAAACCTCATCAGAAACGAGAAATTAATAATTTTGTTTTTAATTATATTGGACCATCGAAGTATGTATGATGCGTTCAGTGAGATCGCGGGAATTTCGTTTCATTGGTTGTTTGGACAACTATAGTAAGTTCAAGTAACATCGGCCAATATCGTTCGGCACGATTAATCATTGTTCTGCTATAGGTGATTTCATTCAGTGAATTTAGCAAAATTTATGTTTAGTGTATGCAGAGCGAGACTTAAGTCGAACATCTGTTTTCTGGTTTTTTATTTTTGCGAATTTTTAAGAATTTTGTTAATTTTATTTATTTATTTTTTATCTATTATTTTATATAGATATTTAAATATAATAGTAAAATATTTTATATACATAAAACAGAAAATCTGTGTATACCGAGTTGAAATTTGGTATATACATAGGTAGAAAATGGAGTTAAAATAAGGAGGCAAATCGAAAATCAGAAGAAAAAAAAATTGTATCACTTATGACGTAGACTAGAAAAATTGCTTATAAAAAGAAAATAATTTTTTTTTAATGTGTTTTTTTTTTCAATAGGATTGATATTACGGGAGTTATGAAGAGACAACCTAAAACTAAACTTTTGAAATATCTCATTTACTATTGACTTACCAGCCAAAACGATCATGAGAAAAGTTGTTTAAAATAAAAAAAAAAACAAAAATAATATGTTGTCCTATAAATTATTCAATTGGTTGAGAAGCTGGGATAGGGTGGAGGGGGGTGGGTGCTAAAACTAAAATTCTGGAAATATCTAGCTTATTATTTAATTTACATCAACAATTTATAAAGACATTTTTTTTTTTTTTTGATTGAACGATTATTTTCTGTTTAGTGTAGCTCTTATATTTAAGGGGACAGAGGGAGCGCTACTTATAAACTTGAAATATCTCTCTTATTATTGACTTAACATTAAACATGTGCATAACAAAAGTTGTTATAATATCAATAATATAAATAAATAAACAAATCTTTCCTTAATATATCAGACCTATAATGAGATATCGACTTGGTTTTTGCTTCCAAAGGTTACCCATACACATGTACAAAAACGTATTTTGCTCTGGTCAACCCATAAACCGCAAATCTAGATTCAAGGTTAGTTATAAAACGCTTCGTATGGCCTGTGTTTTATTTCTTTTTGGCACATAGACGTCTGTTTAGAATCTGTACATGTATTAAAACTCAAAAACGGCTTAACCGATTTTAGTGCTATTTGCAACAGCGTCTTGCAAATTTGTCTGGAAATATTTTAAGCTATACATCATCGCTGTATGACACCAGGCTTCCGATCAATTAAGAAATATTTAGAAAAAAGTCGGAAAATTTTTCCGTATTATAAAAAAATATAAAAGATACACATATTCAAAATATATATTAACGAATTTTAGGGTTTAATATTGCTACAAAAATGTTCCCGACAATATATATCACAATTTTTTTTATTTTCATTTTTGACGACAATTATAATGTTAAATTCGCTGTTGAACATTATTGTAACCCCCTAAAGCAATACGAAGAAAAACACTTCCTTGGGTGGCAAGAATATTTACTAACGAAAAAAAGTGCTCCGACCTATATAGGTACGATTTATAAATCAGGAATAATCACGGAGTAATTATAATAAATATCATAATAATTATAATAAATAATTTCGTAAGGTGCAACATAAAATGTTTCACGTGATCGGCGCTGCATTTGGCGACGAGTGATTCTCACATGGGCATTTTATTTGGCATTTTCCTGGATTAACACAACGGGACACTTATACGTGTTGTTACTAAATGTCTATACTACCAATGTTTACAAAGAAGTTCGTACTTAAATTATTTGTATAAGAAGCACATATTAATACAATGGTGGATTAAAACAAATAAATATATTTGAATGTAAAACGATTCGCAGCAACCAGTCTTGAACAGATTTCGAAATGGGCCCGATCTAAGCGGGCTACGACTATTTTTTTCGGTAGCGAAGCAGCGGGTATACTGCTAGTATTTAATATATATTTTTCACTAAATCCGTTTTATATTAAATAATTGTTTAACATTGAATTAATATATTATTTTTTGTGCAATATTTTTCTAGTTCATAAGGACATTTCTTATTATATTTTAAAGCAATTAGCAGCTTTTGCAATCTAGTTCATGTTTATTATATGTTTTTATTATGACTTAATACTCCCGCGCAGTTTCGCAAAAAGTCGCGTGAGATTAAAAAATTTCCTCTCTCTCGAATCTCACAGGCGATTCTCCGTCATCACCCTCATGAGTCTTCCAGGTAATAAAAAACAAAAAACGAAGCGAGGCATGCTCTCGGTTACTTATGATGACTCTTTCGAGGTCATGTAACACCTCACCTATGCAGAGGATCGACTCCCGGTTACTTCTTGTAGGATGATCTTGAAAGACTCTTCCAAGGTCAAGTTAGATACCTCCTCAACTCCCTGATTACTGTTTATAGGTGAACCTTGAAAGATTCCCAAGGTCAAGTTAGTCACCTACTCAAGTTGTAGAAGTAACTCCTGGTTACTTCTTGTAGAATGACCTTGAAAGACAGCCAAGGCCAAGTTAATCACATCCTCAAGTTAGTTAACTTCTGGCTAGTTAGTAAAATGACCTTGAAAGACTCTTCCAAGGACAAGCTAGACTCCATGAAGAATGTTCGCTTCGGGTGAATGTGGTCATCCAATGTCACAGAACAGACAATTTTATACTACTCTAGCGTTCCCCATAGCCCCTAAATATTCATTCTGTTTCATAAAGGCATAGAATTAAAATGTTTTGTTTTTCATTAGAAAAACAAATTTAGCTACATTTTGCAAAGATGTTAAAAATAATTGAGATTTCAATCTTTTTAGTTGACTTCCACCGTAACTCCCCAAATATTCATCCAACTGAAATATTTATTGGACAAAAAAATTATTTCTCATTTTACACAAATTTTAGGCAGGGCTGTCCTAAGTAATTCGGTGCCCGTGGGCTTCTAAAAATAATGCGCCCATCTTCATAAGAAAGTACATAACCAGAATCGTAGTAATGTTTTTGGTGCCCTTGACAAATAACGTAAATTGATTAAACAAAAAACAAAGGTCTTGACTTTCCCAAATTGAAGTGAAGAGCAACAAAAAAAAATGGTCCTGACCTCCCCAAATCTAAGCGAAGAGCAAAAAAAGGTCCTCACTTCTTTAAATCCTAGGGTGACCATTTTCTTAACAAGGCAATGCGTGACGGAGCAAAACAAAAAAAGGTCCTCATCTCCCAAATCCAAGTGAAGAGCAAAAAAAAAGGTCCTCACCTCCCAAATCCAAGTGAAGAGCAAAAAAAAGGTCCTCATCTCCCAAAATACAAGTGAAGAGCAAAAATAGGTCTTCACCTCCCAAATCCAAGTGAAGAGCAAAAAAAAGGTCCTCACCTGCCAAATCCAAAATGCGGAACAAAATGTTAAAATGCGGGACGAATGGTCACCCTATTAAATCCAAGTGACGAGCAAAAAAAAAATGTCTTCACCTCTTCAAATTCAAGTGAGGAGCAAAAAAAAAGTCCTCATCTCTGCAATGGCGCACCTGCCAAGGGTCTCGATGGCAACCCGTTCTGCAACACCAATAAAAATGTCGCCCCCAAAAAGGCTTACGCCCCGGGGCTGTAGCCAGTGGCGCACACAGATTTTTGGCTTGGGGGGTCCAATTATAGACATAATTTTTATAAAGAAATTTAAAACTTATTATAAACAATAACAATGATTATAAAATTTATTGTAATATTATTTATAATTTATAATCATTTTGGTAATGTTTTTGTACAAACATTGTACAAAAACATTTGTACAATGTATTTCAACGTAGGTACACTTAAAATTTTGGTACGGGGGTGGTCCGGACCCGTTGGACCCCCCCCCCTTGTGTGCGCCAGTGGCTGCAGCCCATTTAGCCCTGTGGTTAGGGCTGCCCTGATTTTAGGGTTTTGTAGGTATCACGGTGTATGTTGGTGTACAGTAGAAATTGTAACAACTCACTACATTAAAAACTTGTTCTGGGTATCTTAGCTTATTTCCGTTACATCAAAAATGTACATAGTAAAAAACGAAGTACGAAAACCTCAGCTAGTCATTAATATTTTATACGTTAATAAATTTATGTAATTTACGATACCGTTGTTATTATATTATAAATTATAAGAAATAGTTAATTTATTTGTTAAAAATAGTATTATAAACTGATTAAGAGAATTTATTGATATTAAGATTATGTAACATTTTTTTGCTAACGATAAACTTTTACTATAGCAAGGTCAAGTCCATGTTTTAAACTATAAAACAAAAAAATAATACCACACAGAACGATTGTATGCACTCCATATCATGGGCGGGTCCAGCAATTATTTCAGGGAATGGGAAAGATTTAACATATTGAACAAATAAAAAAAAATACTTGTAATTCCTCTAAACCTTTTTTCAAATTTACCCCCAAAGGCGGACTGGGACTGTCGAGCAGACTGTTAACCAGGGCCGCCGCGTGAGGGGGGAAAGGTTGTGACCAGCACAAAGGCGCCTGATCATAGGGGCGCCATTCCGAAGAAAATACAAATTAAAATATTTATAATGCTTAAAATATTAACTTGTTTAATACATGGTTACTTGGTCATTCTTATTCTAAATACTCATAACGATGATTTTAAGCTCATTCACGACATAAGCAAATTAAAAGATTGGACTGATGAAGATTTAACAAAACACTGCAAAATTCTACACAAATCAAACTTACCGATCAAAAAAACTCGGATAATCGGAATATGGACGGTGTATCCTTGCTTGATGAAATAAAAAGTTTGCAATTTTTTGTAAAAAACAACATGTCTCCGCACGACGTATTAAACTACATTTATAGAAATAATCTAACTAACACCTTTCCCAATATAACTATAGTATTACGTATTTATTTAAATTTACCAGTTTCAGTAGCTTCAGGAGAAAGGAGTTTTTCAAAATTAAAACTTATTAAAAATTATTTACGCTCCACAATGTCCGGTGACCGTCTAACGGATTTATCGTTAATATACATCGATAATGATATCATGGATACCTTAGATATTAGAGATTTAATTAAGAATTTTGTGGCGGCTAAAGCAAGAAGAATAAATATTATATGATTTTTTTAATCAGCATTCGCCCTTTTTAGTTATAAATTATATTAATCCACTTATAATACATTAGTTATAATAAAATACAGTTATAATACACCAAAGCTAACATGTATTCGATACATTTATTACGTGATCTAATTTATATTATCAATAATACAAATATAACATTATCTTTATTGTGATTTTATTTTAATAATAAAAGATTGATTATTTGTGAACAATTTTTAAAAAACATATATTATTGCATTTATCTTACTCCGATCTGTAGTTTGATTATGTATGTATGTATTTTTAAATTTTGTATAAATAAATAAATTTATTTTTAGAATTTTTTTTTTGAGGAGGATGGGGGGTGTAAGGGGCGCCAAATAAAAGTTTTCACAAAGGCGCCTTATACCCACGCGGCGGCCCTGCTGTTAACCAAACTGTGGATTTTATTATCCTATTTAAAATGACATAAAATGAATTCCATTTAAAATTACATTAAAGTACCTATAATATTTAGGGCTTTAAATGGCAAAACTTACCCAACCTCAAGAAAACAAGAGAACGTCCAGATAAGCGTCTTACATAAAATTAAATGTTTCATTTTAGGGAGTCGGCAACGTTTTTTATTTTGCGAGCTGCATTCAGTAACAAAAAATTTTGGCGGGCCATACTTCCTTTTGTAAATTCAATTTTTAACTATCTATAACGTATATTACGGCCAACTCTAGCGTTATATAATTGACGGATGCCAGCGTCCCGATCAGCTCTCCGGTCGGTCACTAAAAGCCTGGAACAGAGTGCACAGCGCGCCGTCATTTGCGCCGTTGAGAACGGCGTTGAATTTTCGCCTGCACACAATGCAATAATTTTTAACGCCGTCAAAGTGACACGTGACAACCTATATCTGTGATTATACGTGCGCTTTCTTTTATTAAAATTATAATGGATGATGAAGACTTGTATGTGATGTTATTTATCTTGTATGCAAGTTATTTATACATACAAACACTTTACCATTCAGTAAAAACTGAGGTTAGGTGTTCTACGTCAACGTTCAACGGCGTCAAAAGTAGGAAGTTGACGAACATTCAATATCAACGGCGTGGAACGCCGTTCAGACGTTACTCATTTTGTGCACTTGCATACTACAGTTGGATTTTAACTTCGCACTGACAGATAGCACCGTCCAAACGCCGTCAACGCTTCGTCGAAATCGTTGCAATCTGTTCCGCACTTAAAACTTAAACTTGGAGAAATATAAATTCCGTATTCCGTAGTCGTTGTGAAGTGAATCCAACGACTATCAGCTGTCCAGGACAAGGTAGAAGGCTGCCAGCCCAGTCTAGAGGTAGATGTGACTATGAAGGTGGTCCTGTAAATTACCACTCACCTGTGTGCGGCCTGAATTTTTATAAGGCGCCAGTCACCTCTCTCGTACTTGCCTTATATTCTGGAAGAAAGAAATCTCCAACGGGATGGGATAGAGCTCTTGTAAAAGAAACACCAAAATATTCAATAACAAAAATTTATTTAACCATTGTTTTTCAAAAATATATATCTACATCAATAACAAGTAATTCCTTACTGACAGTTCAAAAATTGTCTTTTCCAAAATTTAATCTACTAATTAACAATCCAAAGATATGTTCTCAAAACGTATTTACTTGACGTAATTAGTGGCGGCTGGTGCAGGAAGGGCAACGGGGCAATGCCCTCTTAATTATTTACTTTTGAAAAAGAAGAAAATCGTTAATAGAAAAAAAATAATAACATGTAAAGTCTGTTCCAAACGGTTAGGCGGAACTAGATTTTGCAATCTAGTCTATCTTTCATCGTTTAAATCGTGCTTTTCGGCCGTTTTGTTTAAGCTTTGTAAATCATACTTACAATAAACATTTTTTGGTTTAGGTTAATATAATTTTAAAATGTCCTTTTCTTTATATTTTGATTTTTTGTGTCATTCTTGATACAAATTTCCCATTTACTTATTTTTTGTCATTGAAATATGTAAAAAAAATAATTTAATTTTGACATAAGTCATTCGTTTCCATGGTTTCATTGTTGGAATTTTAAATTTTGACATCCCAACGTGAAAAATGAAATAACCCAAGCAAGGTCCCCAGCAAACATTTTTATCCGGACCAGTACTGGTAAAGCACATACTCGCCGGCATTGAAAGTAATGGGCCAGTGCTGGCATTTCGTACTGGGCCAGTACCCCGGTGTCCCGTGGCCCTTAGCTGGTCCATTGATGTATCAGTTGCTGGCCCAGCAACGGTAAAGTGCATTGAAAGTAATGGGCCAGTGCTGGCATTTCGCACTGGGCCAGTGCTGGCATTTCGCATTGGTCCAGTGCTGGCATTTTGCACTGGGCCAGTACCCCGGTGTCCCCGTGGCCGTTAGCTGGCCCAGCAACGGTAAAGTGCAAAATAATCGCATTAGTTGCAAGATTTATTTCTGACAGACTAGTGCTTATATTATACCCACTCTCTAGTGTTTCAAATGTAATATATGTGTACTTACCCAGTATTAAAATAAATTAATGGTTAGGTGCAAAATAAATACTCATTTGGCCATTTTCACCATCGTTGAATAAATTTATTTAACAAGTAAAGTTGACAATATCGCATCGGTTTTAAACTATTAATGAAGAAATTAACATTGCTGTCAATAGAATGATGCGATATTGTTAACTTAAGTTGTTAAATAAATTTATTCAACGATGGTAAAACTAGCCGATTGTAAATTGAATTAACAGTTATAATTTATTGATTTATTTATAAATATTAAATAAATATAATTTCAGGAATAACAGGAATTAGTTTCTTTAATTTATTAATTTAATGAAGAATTTTAAGAAAATGGTTTTCTGCCATTTCGGTCAAACCAATTTCATCCTAAAGATAAGGGGTGACTAATAATTTTCGCCAATATTCGTCTTGTATTATCTACCACATCTTTTCCCCCTGACTTGAAGAGTGCCAACCTAAAGAAATCATACTTGTTAAAATAAATTCAATAAACAAATTTTATAAGCATTAATGCTATAAGCTGTTCACTTTTGTAAGAACAAACTAGATCTGGTTATTTTGGTGATTTTTATAGTGTATTACTGACTTTTAGAAACTTGGTTATATTGTAAAAAAAGCTTTACAGTTTTGGATTAAGTTTGTATTATTTTAGGTTAGTATTATATTTACAAAATATTTAAGATGTCACTATTCAAAATGAAATATGACAAATTATATTTTTTAAATGACATATTTATAATCTTGTATCAGATTTATTAATAATTGAAAATTTTATTACATGAAAAAACTATGATTGAACTAAACTAAAAATTAAACAATTTAATATGAAATAGTTTGTGTAAACTACGTCCTTAAATCTAACAAAACACACACAAATCACAATAAAAAACTGTATAATGGTCACAATCAATAACTATTCAAATACACATCTTTAAAAACTATTCACCAACACGTCCGAACTTATACTAACAGAATATCACTTGTACCGACCCTCGAAGGCCACGCCATTAGGGTGTTTTATGACTAAGAACGGTCAGACTTTTCAAATTATTACATTAAAAAAAAGTTATAAACATAAGCACTGGCCCGCTAGAAATAACCTTGGATTAATACAAATAAGGAATGCTTATAAAATGCTGGTAAAGTACTTCGTATAGGCAGAGTGCGAAATACAAATGTGAAGTACATTATTAATACTGGCGTTGCACTTACTTCTGGTGCCAGCAATGTACCAGCGTAAAAGCAGTTTGCCGGCGTTCGGCCGTTAGTTCAATGTTTGCTGGGATCCCTTCTCGTGACAACCTAAAAGAACTAAATTCCCATTTAGTTCCGCCTAACCGTTTGGAACAGACTGTATTATTTTCATTTTACCCATTTTAAATTAATATTTAGTTATATTGAAGTGTTTATAACTTAAATTCGCATCGCGCCACGTTTCGCTTCTTGAAACAAATGTTTTTAGAATGGACATACTCCAGGCAGGGCAAAAGAGCGAATGTCTCAAATATTTGTACGAGTGTAGATGCGGGGTACAAGCACATTTTGCTAAATATATTTCGTCCGTAGTTTTAATTATCAGTCGGAGTGCTTTATTTTAACATTTGTTTGTAGTTATGTGTTATTAAAAGGTTATGTATGTTCGATGTTTTAATAATTACATTATTAAAATATTGTTTTATTAGTATATTTGATAATAATTTACTCGCTACATTTTCTTAAGTATGTGCGAATTTTGAAAAAATAAAAATAATAATAATAATAATGAATAAATAAAATTTAAAAGTGAATGAGAATGAAAATAGCGTGATTTCAATTTTAGAACTGGTTTCCAAAATAACCGAACCTATGATAGAAAAATTAGACTTAAAACTTTAGGACCACCAAGACCGGAATTCATTTTAACGAGTTCCGAAGAAAATAAATAAAAAACAATAAAGTTATTTCAAGTAAATTTCATTCAAAAACCTTTTTGATAAGCTTTTGCCCTAAAAAAGCTTTTTTCAGAAATGCATTTTCAAAATGTATCTACCCCAGCAAACATTTTTATCCGGACCAGTACTGGTAAAGCACATACTCGCCGGCATTGAAAGTAATGGGCCAGTGCTGGCATTTCGTACTGGGCCAGTACCCCGGTGTCCCGTGGCCCTTAGCTGGTCCATTGATGTATCAGTTGCTGGCCCAGCAACGGTAAAGTGCATTGAAAGTAATGGGCCACTGCTGGCATTTCGCACTGGGCCAGTGCTGGCATTTCGCATTGGTCCAGTGCTGGCATTTTGCACTGGGCCAGTACCCCGGTGTCCCCGTGGCCGTTAGCTGGCCCATTGATGTATCAAAATAATCGCATTAGTTGCAAGATTTATTTCTGACAGACTAGTGCTTATATTATACCCACTCTCTAGTGTTTCAAATGTAATATATGTGTACTTACCCAGTATTAAAATAAATTAATGGTTAGGTGCAAAATAAATACTCATTTGGCCATTTTCACCATCGTTGAATAAATTTATTTAACAAGTAAAGTTGACAATATCGCATCGGTTTTAAACTATTAATGAAGAAATTAACATTGCTGTCAATAGAATGATGCGATATTGTTAACTTAAGTTGTTAAATAAATTTATTCAACGATGGTAAAACTAGCCGATTGTAAATTGAATTAACAGTTATAATTTATTGATTTATTTATAAATATTAAATAAATATAATTTCAGGAATAACAGGAATTAGTTTATTTAATTTATTAATTTAATGAAGAATTTTAAGAAAATGGTTTTCTGCCTTTTCAGTCAAACCAATTTCATCCTAAAGATAAGGGGTGACTAATAATTTTCGCCAATATTCGTCTTGTATTATCTACCACATCTTTTCCCCCTGACTTGAAGAGTGCCAACCTAAAGAAATCATACTTGTTAAAATAAATTCAATAAACAAATTTTATAAGCATTAATGCTATAAGCTGTTCACTTTTGTAAGAACAAACTAGATCTGGTTATTTTGGTGATTTTTATAGTGTATTACTGACTTTTAGAAACTTGGTTATATTGTAAAAAAAGCTTTACAGTTTTGGATTAAGTTTGTATTATTTTAGGTTAGTATTATATTTACAAAATATTTAAGATGTCACTATTCAAAATGAAATATGACAAATTATATTTTTTAAATGACATATTTATGATCTTGTATCAGATTTATTAATAATTGAAAATTTTATTACATGAAAAAACTATGATTGAACTAAACTAAAAATTAAACAATTTAATATGAAATAGTTTGTGTAAACTACGTCCTTAAATCTAACAAAACACACACAAATCACAATAAAAAACTGTATAATGCTCACAATCAATAACTATTCAAATACACATTTTTAAAAACTGTTCACCAACACGTCCCAACTCGTACTCACAGAATATCACTTGTACCGACCCTCGAAGGCCACGCCATTAGGGTGTTTTATGACTAAGAACGGTCAGACTTTTCAAATTATTACATTCAAAAAAAGTTATAAACATAAGCACTGGCCCGCTAGAAATAATCTTGGATTAATACAAATAAGGAATGCTTATAAAATGCTGGTAAAGTACTTCGTATAGGCGGAGTGCGAAATACAAATGTGAAGTACATTATTAATACTGGCGTTGCACTTACTTTTGGTGCCAGCAATGTACCAGCGTAAAAGCAGTTTGCCGGCGTTCGGCCGTTAGTTCAATGTTTGCTGGGACTTTACCCAAAATTTGATATAATAAATTACATTCCAAGTCTCCTCAAAATGTAGGTATCTACTTAACAAAATCTAATTTTCTAAAGTTCTTTGTAAATAAACCCATTGGTTCTGATAATAATTACAGATACAATATTTGCTAAATTTGATAATGAGTATTGTGGGGACTATTTTAAATGATAATAATATAATTTTGTTAATTTGTATGTTTTTTTATGATAAAATAAAATAGAGGCGCAGGTGTTTTTTTTTTTTAAAATTTGTTTTAAAGCAGATTTTTAATATTCTCTACCGCTAGTATACCGCTTTAGTATTTCTTTTATCACTACACCTGTGCCTACAACCTTTGAATTTCGTGTCCAAGTCTCATACCAATGAGCTATGACGATGTCAGCTGATACACGAACTTACCCATTAAAAGGAAAGCGAAATTTTTAATAATATATAAATTAATATCAAAATTCAACCCTCCCTGGAATTGAACCCGCAACCTACGGAATTACTGTCCAAGTCTCATACCAACGAGCCCTAAAGGTGGCAGCTAACTCAAGGACTTACCCCTCATGAAAGTACCCAGCAAACATTTTTATCCGGACCAGTACTGGTAAAGCACATACTCGCCGGCATTGAAAGTAATGGGCCAGTGCTGGCATTTCGTACTGGGCCAGTACCCCGGTGTCCCGTGGCCCTTAGCTGGTCCATTGATGTATCAGTTGCTGGCCCAGCAACGGTAAAGTGCATTGAAAGTAATGGGCCAGTGCTGGCATTTCGCACTGGGCCAGTGCTGGCATTTCGCATTGGTCCAGTGCTGGCATTTTGCACTGGGCCAGTACCCCGGTGTCCCCGTGGCCGTTAGCTGGCCCAGCAACGGTAAAGTGCAAAATAATCGCATTAGTTGCAAGATTTATTTCTGACAGACTAGTGCTTATATTATACCCACTCTCTAGTGTTTCAAATGTAATATATGTGTACTTACCCAGTATTAAAATAAATTAATGGTTAGGTGCAAAATAAATACTCATTTGGCCATTTTCACCATCGTTGAATAAATTTATTTAACAAGTAAAGTTGACAATATCGCATCGGTTTTAAACTATTAATGAAGAAATTAACATTGCTGTCAATAGAATGATGCGATATTGTTAACTTAAGTTGTTAAATAAATTTATTCAACGATGGTAAAACTAGCCGATTGTAAATTGAATTAACAGTTATAATTTATTGATTTATTTATAAATATTAAATAAATATAATTTCAGGAATAACAGGAATTAGTTTCTTTAATTTATTAATTTAATGAAGAATTTTAAGAAAATGGTTTTCTGCCATTTCGGTCAAACCAATTTCATCCTAAAGATAAGGGGTGACTAATAATTTTCGCCAATATTCGTCTTGTATTATCTACCACATCTTTTCCCCCTGACTTGAAGAGTGCCAACCTAAAGAAATCATACTTGTTAAAATAAATTCAATAAACAAATTTTATAAGCATTAATGCTATAAGCTGTTCACTTTTGTAAGAACAAACTAGATCTGGTTATTTTGGTGATTTTTATAGTGTATTACTGACTTTTAGAAACTTGGTTATATTGTAAAAAAAGCTTTACAGTTTTGGATTAAGTTTGTATTATTTTAGGTTAGTATTATATTTACAAAATATTTAAGATGTCACTATTCAAAATGAAATATGACAAATTATATTTTTTAAATGACATATTTATAATCTTGTATCAGATTTATTAATAATTGAAAATTTTATTACATGAAAAAACTATGATTGAACTAAACTAAAAATTAAACAATTTAATATGAAATAGTTTGTGTAAACTACGTCCTTAAATCTAACAAAACACACACAAATCACAATAAAAAACTGTATAATGGTCACAATCAATAACTATTCAAATACACATCTTTAAAAACTATTCACCAACACGTCCGAACTTATACTAACAGAATATCACTTGTACCGACCCTCGAAGGCCACGCCATTAGGGTGTTTTATGACTAAGAACGGTCAGACTTTTCAAATTATTACATTAAAAAAAAGTTATAAACATAAGCACTGGCCCGCTAGAAATAACCTTGGATTAATACAAATAAGGAATGCTTATAAAATGCTGGTAAAGTACTTCGTATAGGCAGAGTGCGAAATACAAATGTGAAGTACATTATTAATACTGGCGTTGCACTTACTTCTGGTGCCAGCAATGTACCAGCGTAAAAGCAGTTTGCCGGCGTTCGGCCGTTAGTTCAATGTTTGCTGGGTAAGTTTATAGCTCATTGGTATGAGACTGGTAGTTAATAGCGATTACCCGGCAATTTTTTTCTGAAAAGAACAATACATAATATTAATACATGTACATATAACAATAGTATATTATGCAACGCGCATGGAACGATGGTCATTGTATGGAATGAACGAGTATGAAAGTTGCGCCACGAGCCGCAGGCTCGTGGCGCAATTCGTACGAGAAATGACTATTCCATGCAAGTTCCATACTATGCTTTTTCCACGACTATAACTTTATTAATTATTTAATTTTTATTCTGTTCCTTTTAAAAACTAACAATAATTTGACAGTTGCCTTTAACCTATTTATTACGTTGCCTAGCAACGATCATATACTTGTCATACGGAATGTCAATTCAGTTAACTGACCAAGACAAACTCTATCAAAAAATATGTTTGCAAAATTCGACAACATTAACCATATTATTTAATTTTAATCACGTTGCCTTTACAAACCAACAATAATTTGACATATGCTTTCAACATATTTATTACGTTGCCTAGCAACTGTTGTCCATTGTTGCTTGAACTTGTTATTTAATGAGCTCATTACGTAACAGGTTAGCAGTGTGGAATAAAATGGAGTGGGGAACATGCTACATTTACTAATCACTGACACGTCTGTAATGAACGTATATCTATATAGTCGTGGAAAAACAAAATTTCCATTCATGTACGGCTCATGTACGCCTCTGTTATTTAAATACCGGTTAATCCGATTACACGAATAATCGAAGTTTTTCTGTATCGTACTTAAGAATTTTATTTTTGATAGCATATTTTTTATTTCAGGTGGGTTGTATTGTTTTCCCATCCTGCGGACTTTACGCCAGTATGCACCACAGAATTGGGTCGCATTGCAGTTCACGACCCACATTTCAAGAAGCGCAATGTGAAAATTCTTGCACATTCTTGCGATGAACTGAAATGCCATTCTGACTGGGTTAATGTAAGAATAAATTCTTCAAATTTACTAAATACAATTAAATTATGGAAGATAACAAATAATGATACATACAATAAATGTCCTTATGTTGGCTGTTGTTATTTTGTCTTTTGCTATTATATATTTTGAATTTCAGGATATTAAAAACTACTGCAGAGATATTCCTGGAGATTTTCCATATCCAATTATTTCTGATCCAAAACGTGAATTGGCCGTTGCTCTTGACATGATCGATGAACAACATAAGGAAGACGAAAAACATGCAATCACCGTTCGCGCTTTGTACATCATAGATCCACAACACAAACTCCGTCTTTCGATGCATTATCCAACTTCAACTGGAAGAAACGTGGAGTAAGTTTTTTAATTCAATGTGTTTCTATAAAATACTAGCAGAGTACCCGTGCTTCGCTACGGTATATTGACGGTCTGCCATCATCGTGCAATTATTTTAACTCATGGTTCTCTATATATCACATTGCTTAATCTCTCCTCAAGTGTAGATTCACCTCGTTAGAGGCTCATTAGTGTAAAATTTTCAGTTCAATTTCGAAGAAATATAGTTCCCGCATTTCAATTGTCCACTAAAAAATACCAATGTACTGATGTAATTTAGGGTAATGTAAGAATAGCAATTTAGGGGTGAAATATAAAAAAACGGTCAAAATGAAATGATCTTGAAATTAATGATATAAAAAAGACACCTAAATGCGAAAAAGTACAACATAGTTATAGTACAACAAAGACAGAAGATACAAAGGATTCTACAATTCACTCCGAATCTAGAATCGCCCATTTAGATTGATGATTAAAACATTGTAAGCAAAAATAAAATAAATATATCATTGGACCTAAGAGGTAATGAAGAATCCGAGGAAAAACATTTTATCACTTTTCATCCCGTAAGGGTCGAATTTCGAAAAATTCCATATAAGCGGGTGCTTGCGACATGGAGGGAATATATTTCCTGAATTTCATATCTCTATGTCAAAGGACGTTCTTTCGAATAAAAAATACCAGTTTACCCCTTTAGGGATGAAATTTAAAAAACTTTCAAAACGTTTTCTAAATATTTTAAATAGAAAATTATGTACCAACATGGAATGTTATAACTCAGGAAATAAAAAGGTTTCTATAATTCACTCCAAATGTAGATTCACCGCTTTAGGGGTTGAATAGGGCAAAATCATGAATTACTTTTTCAAAAATTTGTTTGGGTAACCTTTGTAATCGAAAACGTCAATATCTCATTGTTGCTCAGGTATATTGAGGAATCCTTCAAATCACATTTCATCCCTTAGGGCTCAAAATTCGAAAAATCTCTTCTTTGTGAGTGATTACATCACGGAAGGAATATACTTCCCGAATTTCATGTCTCTATATCCAAGGGAAGTTCTATCGAATAAAAATACCCATTTACCCCTTTAGAAATTTAAAAAATCTGTCAAAACTATTTTGAGATATTTGAAAAAGACACCGGTGTGTCAAAAAGGAATGTTATAACTCAATAAACAAAGGAAATACGACGGGTTGTATAATTCACCCCGAATATAGATTTATCCCTTTAGGGGTTGATTAGGAAAGAATCCTGAAATACATTTTTCGGCATCTGTATGGGTAATCTTTAAAAGCCGAGTCGATATCGTATTGGTCATAGAGATATTAAGGAATCCTTAATATCACATTTCACCCCTTAGGGTTTGAATTTCGAAAATTCCCGTCTTAGTGGGTGCTTACGTCATAGAGGGAATATACTTTACGAATTTCATGTATCTTGTCCAGAGGACGTTCTATCGAGTTAAAAAAATACCCTTTTACCCTTTTAGAGGTGAAATTTTGAAAAACAGTCAAAACCATTTCGAGATATTTTAAACAGACACTGATATGCCAAAAAGGAATGTTATAACTCGATAAACACAGTAAATACGAAGGGTTGTATAATTCACCCCTATTGGCGGGTTGATTTGGACAAAATCCTGAAATGAGTTTTTCGGCATTTATATGGGTAATCTTTTTAAGCAACATTCAAGACGATAACTTATTAGTCCTAAGAGGTATTGAGGAATCCTTGCAATCACATTTCACCCCTTTTCACTCCTTAGGGGTTAAATTTCGAAAAATCCCGTCTTAATGAGTGCTTACCTCATGGAGGGAATATACTTTGCGAATATCATGTATCTATGTCCAAGGAATGTTCTATCAAATTAAAAATACCCAATTACCCCTTTAGGGGTGAAAATTTTAAAAACTGTCAAAATATTTTCTAGATATTTTAAAAAGACATCCTTATGCCAAACAGGAATTTTATAACTCAACAAACACAGGAAATACGACGGATTCTAAAATTCTCCCTGATTGTATATTCACTCCTTTAGGGGTCGATTAGGACAAAAACCTGAAATAAGTTTTTTAATGCAAAAACCAAGTCGATATCTTATTGGACCTAAGAGATATTAAAGAAACCGTGAAGCCACATTTTACCCCTTTTAACTCCCTTTTCACCCACTTAGAGGATGAGTTTTGAAAAATCCGTTCTTAGTGGGTGCTTACTTCATGGAGGGAATATACTCGCCGATTTTCATGATTGTAGGTTCAGTGTTTTGGGCTGGGCGTTGATTATGAGTAGGTAGCTAAGTTACGATTTTATATATATAGATTACAGATAGATATGGGTAAACTTTGTAAACAAAAACCAAGTAGATAACTCATTTAAGAGATATTGTATGCTTACCTCATGGAGGGAATATACTTTGCGAATATCATGTATCTATGTCCAAGGGATGTTCCATTAAATAAAAAATATCCTTTTACCCCTTTAGGGGTGAAATTTTGAAAAACTGTCAAAACCATTTCGAGATATTTTAAAAAGACATCTATATGCCAAATAGGAATTTTATAACTCAACCAACACAGAAAATACGGCGGTTTCTATAATTGTTTCTGATTGTAGATTAATCCTTTTAGGGGATGATTAGGACAAAATCTTGAAATAGGTTTTTTAACATTTATAAGGATAATCTTTATAAGCAAAAACCAAGGCGATATATTATGGACCTAAAAGAAATTGAGGAATCCGTGTAAACACATTCCACCCCTTGTCACCCCTGAGAGGTCGAATTTCGAAAAATCATTTCTTAGGGGGTTCTTAAGTCATAAAAGGGATATACTCCCCGAATTTTATGTTTCTTTGTCTAGACGAAATTCTATCGAATAAAAAATACCAATTTACCCCTTTAGGGGTGAAAATTAAAAAAACGGTCAAAACACTTTCTAAATATTTTAAAAAGGCACCTATATGCCAAAAAGGAATTTTATAACACAATAAACACAGAAGATGCGAAGGGTTCTTTAATTCACTCTGATTGTAGATTCACCCCTTTAGGGGTCGATTAGAACAAAATCCTGAAATATTCTTTTTAATATTTACATGAGTAATCATTGTGAGTAAAAACCAAGTCGATATCTTATTGAACCTAAGAGATATTAAGATAACCGTGAAGCCACATTTTACCCCTTTTAACCCTTTTTTCACCGACTTAGAGGATGAGTTTCGAAAAATCCGTTCTTAGTGGGTGCTTACGTCATGGAGGGAATATACTCGCCGAATTTCATGATTATAGGTCCAGTGGTTTGGGCTGGGCGTTGATTATGAGTAGGTAGCTTAGTTACGATTTTATATATATAGATTAATGTATTATTATTTTAATTGCAGTGAAATTTTGCGTGTCATTGATTCTCTTCAACTGGTTGACAGGAATCCTTATATAGCTACACCAGCAAATTGGACGGTAAGTGCCCAATTTTTTAAATTTGACTAGTGAATGAAAAAATTAAGTATTTCCCAAAAATGCGTCGAAAATAAACATAATCATTTAAACTATAATACCTTTTGCTCAGTGGTGTAGTGGGGCTGGAGCGCAAGGGGTCGGCACTCCCGCACTTTTTATTTGAGCCGAAGCGCGCCCCCGGATTTACTCCAGGTATTCAAAAAATCAAATTCACGAAATCGATTTCACTCATCTAAAACCTCTCTTCGTCTAATTATTTCTTAAATTGAAATGTGCAATTCGAGTACATGAGATATCGCGCGAAACCGGGGAATCCCCGAATTATGTATTGCGTGTTTACATAATTACATATGGTTACTGCGCTGCGAATAGTACGCTGAACGCCAATTTGTTACAAGGTCTTTGCTTCCTCTTGTAGTTTCTACATTTGCAATCGGTTCAATAATATAGTACCCCGCATTATCTAATTTTGCATTAAAACATTCCTACGGCCAATACTGGCTACGGCTTATTTTGAACTTCCTTACGGGAATGGGGTAGAGATCCCGCGCTTTTTTATTTAGCACTTCACCACTGCTTTTACTTGTATTTGTTATGCTCCGAGCTATAGATAGTCTATTCCAAACGTTTAGGCGGAACTAACTGGAATTTTCAGTTTTTTAAGTTGTCATGGTTTCACTTTTTATGGTTTGAAGAGGGTTTTTCCTAAATAAAATGATGAAAAGCCTTAACCTGACTTAATGGGCAAAACTTACTAGAATAGAAAATCTAGCTCCGCCTAAACCAAAGAAATAAGCTATATTATATAGCATAGACCAGTGTTTCTCAACCAAAAACGCACCACGGACCAGTATAATATATAATTTTCTAACGCGGACCACTAATAATAATTGTTGGTTCATTTTTTACAAGAAAACAAATATATTTAATGAGCTACTAAATACATATATTTTATTTGTAGAAAATCACAGAAAGTTTAGAGAAAATAAACAAAATATAAATTATTTACATAAAAAATGTGCTTAAATAAATAAAAACTGCAAAAACACATATAAAAACTTTCGCGAACCACTAAAATTTTTCTGGGGTCCACTGGTAGGCCGCGGACCACCTGTTGAGGAATACTGGCATAGACTATACTATAGTAGACATAATTCGTCAACATACAACATCTATAGTAGTCATGTAACTTCATGTTTTTGCTGGGAATTTGATATGTGGAAATTATGTACGTGATAAATATGTTTTTAACCTTGTGCTATTAACAGGGTCAGCTCAGATATTATTAATTCGCTAAACCTGACTGAAATCTGCAAGAAAAAAATTAGCAAGGCGCTAATCAAGTGGAGAAGCACAGCACTAAATGAAGCTAAACATGACGAAAAACCTGTTAAAATCTTATGTAGAGTTGGTCGTGTCCGTAAATTGTTTATTACTGAATGAGTTGTAGGGGTTTCGGGCAAAAAATTATACAAGTACATACAGTTGCCCAGGTTCGAAATATTTTTATTTCTTCGTCTGAGCCATGGCTACAGAGTAGATGATTTATTATCAAAAATTGTTGTTTTGCTTTTTTTAACATACCTGATTTATAATGTAGGGTCATTATTCGGTGGTTAAATTATAGTAAAGTCATGGTTTATAAATGGTCACAGATAACAAATTAAAAGCTCCTTGCTCTTGCTAGGAGTTCTAGAAACTTATAAACCTTTTGGCCCTCAAGGCTCGTTTATATTGAGCAAGTAGAGAGACAAGTCCAGTGGGCACGCTACTTGTTCCAAATTACTAGCCCTGTGTAAATATTTCCTAGCTTCATATTTGAGGAGAAGGTACGCTGCCAGGCAAGGCAAGTGAGAAGAGAACCGTCCTACTCTATAGCATACTTGCCTTTCCCCAGCAAGCCTAAATTTATCAAGTGAGCTACCTGCGCATGTACTTGACTTGCTTTAGTGACTTGGCAAACGTTCTTGCATTACGTGAAAGACGTAAACATTTATTATTTAGTTAATTTGATTTTGTGCTAATTTTGCTATGCAGCTTCGATCTGTATTCTTCAAGTCTTTGCAATGACTTCAACAAACTCTGCAAACTCTTCAATTCTTTCAACATAATTACGTGAAAATAATAATTTTGATAAATTTTTTATAACTCGTTTTTTTTTTACATTCAGCCTCCATTTTAATAGTTTAATTGTTAATCAGCAACTGAACTTACCAGAATTACCTTCCCGAATGTGAATAAAATTGGATACTACCTTACGAAAAACGCAAGCAAGTAACCTGCCTACTTGACTTGCCTCTTTACTTGCTCTATAACCATTATTCGGTCAGATGATGCTGTAAAAAAATTTTTTGTCGGAATAAAATGTATACTCGCGTATACATAAAATGTATTTCCACGTTCAGTAGTGCAGCAGCGAGGGATTTTCTTTTAGTCCTAATGTTGACATTAGATTCTACCCCGGTTAGCAATTTTAATATTTTGATAATTTTTTTCAGCCTGGAGAAAAAGTGATGGTGCTTCCAACGGTCAAAGATGAAGACTTACCACGTCTGTTCCCTGGTGGAGTGGACAAGGTGTCCATGCCTTCTGGAATAACTTATGTTAGAACAACCACAGATTACAAATGAATAACTCATTGAATACATATTATTTGGTAAAATTACACTGTTTAAAATTGTTGAAATATATTTTTACTTAAGTACAGAATGTTTTATGGTTTTTCTGTTTAATTAAAAATTCTTTCTCACTTTCCTCTTGGGCATTGTCAGATGCGTTGACTTTCCTCACTATACTACTACTTCCCCCATCTTCTGTTAAAGACGGAGCCCTGCAATGTTCCCAGATGGAGTCATTGATCAGGTTCCTGCTCTAGGAGCACATTCGCGGCGGTCGTTAGATATGACTCACGATCTAGATGAAAAACGCGAAATAAAGCGAATGGACTGTATTGGCGCATTCTCACGTGAATGTAGTTAATTTATGGGCCTACCTATTAGTTGAAACGTCCCGTAGCAAAGGGCCCTTCGAGCTGTTGTAGACTTCTAACACACCAGGCGTGGAATGGAGAGTTTGGACACACAGTCACGTTCGAAATATTTAATAAGTCCATACTTTAATCGCGTAATATACTAACACACACGAATCGAGGTAGGACAATTTAATTCTACCTCTGCTAAAAAAAAAAAAAAACTCGAAATCAAGAGCTCAGATGATGCGGTGACCGAATTGAGCGACTAAAATACTAAGACACGAGACGAATGTATATGTAACATACATTAGTGAACTGCAGCAATGCAGGTAACCTGTAACGGCGAATGCGGACAGGCCGAGCTGAGAACCAATATTAACCCGAAACACGGTTGGTTCGAGCAATTGATTGTTACTGATTGAATTATAATGATGGACTAAGGAACCGCCCACTTAAAAATTAAAAGTTTGCATCAGTGACGCGAACATCTTCTTTCAGCTGATATCTCTAGGTAAGGCCGTAGCGACCTGGTGGGCGCTGTATATGGGCGGCATCTCAGACACATTGTCTATCACTTGATTTTGGAATGGTATTTCTTTTATTTTGCTCATCGCTTGATTTTGGAATGTTTCCTATTTTTGGGAGAAGGGTGCAAGGCAGGCGGAAGCGGGCATGCAAGGCATGCGCTGCATGCGGGCGCCGCTACGAGGAGGGCGCTATCGTGAGACTCAAAAGGGCGCCAAATTAATGTAAAAATAAATAGTGAAATGTAAATTTGGAACGAAAACCTTTTTTGTCTTCACTTATATTTTAGAAGTAAGAACTCATTTTGTTTCCAAAACATTTATAAAATCTTACCCGGGGGGCGCCAAAGACCGTCCGAGGTGCAGTCTTATGAATGTCCTATTTATCATACTATTTTCTTTCATCCTAATCACGTATCCTATTCACTGTAATCTCCTGCCCAAAAATACGGGCCGTGGACATTTGTTTCTTATAAAAAATGTTTGACTTGCATAAAAGAAACAAGAATTAAAAAAATATCCAAAATAAAATATTGTGCAACTAAATAATATCAGATTCGTAAAATATTATTATTTTTATAATTAACAATATTACTATTATTATTTCGCTAGATTTTTAAACATATTTTATATGAAAGGAAAATAAAAAATATTACCATATATAGGCTATTCCAAATCTTAGGTGTAATTAATGGAATTTTAATTTTTGTAAGTTATCACGAGCTCACTTGTTCCCAATTGAAGAGGGCTTTTGCTAAACAAATTGATCAAAAACCTCATTTAACCGATAAAAATTACTAGTTGTCAAAATCTAGTTCCGCTTAAAGCAAAGAAACAGGCTATATGGATCAGAAATAAAATAGGTGTATGTGACTAATAGGGAGAGGGACCAGACGTGTGCCGAAATTGGCTAATGGTAAGTGAACTAGAAAAGTTCTTGAATGAATATTTTGTGTCACGATCACGAGAATGAAATATGCGTCAAGACGTAACCGCGGGTCACTTCAAATCACCTGATTACTGGTCACGTCTGAATTCTTTCTACGGAAAGTCACGTCGTGATTATATTCACGAAGTATGAAAATATGACTAAATGATAGGGTGACCATTTTCTTGGAGAAGGCAATGCGTGACGGAGCAAAAAAGGTCGTCACTTCCGAAATATAAGTGAAGAGCAAACAAAAAAAGGTCCTCACCTCCCAAATATAAGTAAAGAGCAAAATTCGGCCCTGGGGACACCAAATCACCAGTCACCCTAAATTAACATGCAATAAATCGTTTGTAATGTGTAGTAGACTATAGAGAGGGCGCGAGGGTCGTTGGCGCCCATAGGCAAGATATAATGCGGCGCCCCCAGGCAAGAATTTATTCAACGCCCCAAGAATTCAAGTTGCATTGTTAATACATTTTCGTAGAACAGAAAACACGTTATTCATTTGTTGTTTTTCCTTTATTTCTTCTTATTGATTATTATTTTTCACCAATTTGGCGCCCTTTTCCACTGATACCCTGAGGCAAGCGCCTCGCTCGCCTCACCCTCGATCCGGCTCTGATTATATTAAATGAACATATTAACTAAAAGCTGTATGTAATTAATATACAGTGAATTTATTTTTTAATGCAACAAGTACTATGCCATTACCATGGATACAGTTTTTGACAGCAATATAAATCGTGTTCATTTTCATTTGCAACATAGAAAAAACCATATTTACTAGCAAAATCAAAATATTTTATTGAAAATACAAATAAAACAAAAAATAATAAATAAATAACTAATAAAAACTTATAATAAATATTCAAAAGTTTCTCCGTTTACTTGCATACAAAATGATAAGCGATCATAAAAATGATTCAAAACACTCAGCAATTGCTCTTGAGGTATATTGTTGGATGCTTGAACAATTTTGTTAAGCAACATCCCTAAGTTCTCCATTATATACTTTGGCCTTTAAATATCCCTAATAAAAAAAAATCATTGGGTGCCAAATCCGCAGTTCTCACTGGCCAATTCATCGACCCTCCTCTTCAAATCCAGCTATTTGGGAAAGTTCTATGTAAATATTCTTTAACTATTCTAGAATAATGTGCGCCATCATGTTGAAACCATATTTGTCCATTAATATTCAGGTTTCGCAACGCAGGTAATATTTGGTTTTGCAAAAGGGCTAGATATTTTGCGGCATTCAGGTAACCGTCAATAAAAAAAGGCCCTATAATATTGGATCCTATTATCCCTGCCCAAACATTTAATTTTTGCCGCCTTTGAGTTCGGGTGGAATGAAACAAATGTAAATTTTCTCGACTCCAGTAACTAAAATTTTGTCTGTGCACTTTACCATTTAGAGTAAACGTTGCTTCGTCAGTAAATAAAATTCTTTGAAGCATTGTTGGGTCGGAATTTGTTGATATATTAACATTATATTTTTATATATCAAAGAGCTCCATGAGAAACAATTGTAGTAAAAAGTAATATGTCAAAATAATTATTCATGTAGTGTTACAGTTCAATATTTAATATAATTAAATAACAATTAAATATAGTGCCTGTCTTTATTTATGCCAATACCACTGCGAAACATTATTACCATCAGGTTATGGGCCCAGGTCACAACAATTGGTAATCCGAAAATTAAATTTTTTATCAAAAAAATTGTCAAAAGTTTCAAAAATGTCGCAAAATCTTCTAGCTATAGAAAAGTTACGCGGAAGAGATAATTATAATATATGGAAATTTGCCATACAGGCTCTTCTTGAGCATGAAGATTTATGGGGCTGCGTCATAGGTATTGAAGAATATGTTAAAGACGAAAAAAAGGTTTCAAAAGCACGGGCAAAAATAATACTGTCGATAGATGTGATTAATTTCATACATATACAAGAAACAACTACAGCAAAAGATGCTTGGGAAAAATTAAAAGCAGCATTCGAGGATTCCGGGTTAACCAGAAAAGTAGGTTTACTACGTACATTAGTAACTACTCAGTTGAACAATTGTCAATCTGTTGATGAATATGTGAACACAATTATAACAACAGCTCACAAATTAAACGGTCTAGGATTCGAAGTAAGAGATGAATGGATCGGAACATTACTATTGGCAGGTCTGCCGGATGATTACAGACCAATGATTATGGGTCTTGAGAGTTCAGGAATCTCAATAACGGGCGATTCCGTGAAAACTAAACTCTTACAAGACATTAAAATTAAGAAGCCAGTAAAAAATAGTGACTCTGAATCTGCACTGTATAGCAAAAATCCAGATAGGAGAAAAACCGAAAAGAAAAAAATACGTTGTTTTGCATGTAATAAATTTGGACATTATTCAAATGAATGTCGAAATAAACATGGTGAAACGTCGAAGAAGAATAATATCAAAGATAAAAAGGAAGCATTTTTTGCACTTTACGCTACAAATA
The DNA here is from genome assembly GCA_963971575.1 of Liopterus haemorrhoidalis. Taxonomy (NCBI): domain Eukaryota; kingdom Metazoa; phylum Arthropoda; class Insecta; order Coleoptera; family Dytiscidae; genus Liopterus; species Liopterus haemorrhoidalis. Next base: position 17,892,527 of record OZ020615.1, on the reverse strand, counting down.
AGAAATATACCAATACAGACTGGTATATAGACTCCTGTGCCTCATCACATATGACAGCAAATCTTAGTTTGCTGAAAAATTCAAAACAGTGTGATAATATAAATATCACGGTTGCAGATAAATCGACAATATCTGCAAAATCGATCGGAGACGTAAAAATTCCAGTTAATACAGAATTAACAGCCGAAGTAAATGCTGAAGAAGTTTTATATGTCCCAGAAGCTGCAACAAATCTATTATCTGTCAGTAAAATAGTACATCATGGACATACAGTAATCTTCAATAAGAATGGTTGCGAAATACGCACAAAACAAGATGAACTCTTAGCGACAGCTTCAGAATCTCATGGAATTTATAAACTGGATGGACCGAAAGAAAATGTGATGTATACGGAGCTGAAAAACAATGGAGAATTATGGCACAAGAGATTGGGGCATCTCAACAGAAAGAACATGATCTTATTAAAGAATTTAGCAAATGGATACAATTTGACAGAGGTCAGTGATGAACAATGTATAACATGCATAAAAGCAAAACACAGCCGAGCACCATTTAAACAAAGTGGCAAACGTGCACAAGAACCACTACAACTCATCCATTCAGATTTATGTGGACCAATGGAAACATGTTCCATCGGTGGTTCGAGATATTTCTTAACACTAATAGATGACTGTACACGGAAGGTGTTTGTTTACTTTTTAGAAACCAAGGATCAAGTCTCAAGCGTTTTTACGGAATTTAAATGTTTTGTTGAAAAACAGACCGACAAACATATTAAATGTATACGTACAGATAATGGACGAGAATACGTAAACCGAGAAATGAAGAAAATACTCCAGAGAAGCGGAATACGGCATCAAACAACGGTACCGCACACTCCTGAACAAAACGGTTTAGCAGAAAGGATGAATCGTACCTTAGTGGAGAAGGCTAAAAGCATGCTGATTGAATCACGACTAGCAAAAGAGTTTTGGGCAGAAGCAGTGTCTACGGCTGCTTATTTAGTAAACAGATCTCCAGCTGCAGCAACTAGGAAGACACCTGAAGAACTGTGGACAGGTGAGAAACCAAACTTAAATAAATTAAGAATTTTCGGTTGCAGAGCTATGGTACATACTCCCAAAGTACATAGAAAAAAATGGGATGAGAAATCTAAAGAAATGATCTTTGTTGGATACTGCGTGAATACAAAAGGATACAGATTAATCGATGCCACAACGAAGAAAATAATGATAAGCAGGGATGTTATTTTCTTAGAAACAGAAGAAAACTGGAAGAAAAATGTTAATGAGACACAGAAAGAAATTAAAAATGTATTTGTAGATCAGGAAGAAGAAGACAAAGAATACCAAATAGATCAGGAAGAAGATGAAGAACCCCAAAGAGAAAATAGTGAAGAGTACAACGTACATTCAGAAGAAGATGGTTCTGAAGATGTCACAAATAGTTTTTATGAACCTAGAAAAAATATATCTGAGACACCTGTTCAAGAAGTTCGAAAATCAGCGCGTCCACCGAAGCCAAAATCTATGGACGATTATGTTATGTATATGTCTGTAAAAAATACGTCAGATCCTGAGACAATTGAAGAAATTAGAAAACGTCCAGACAGAGCAAAATGGATAGAGGCAATGAATTCTGAATGTAATTCATTGATGGAAAATAATACTTGGGAACCAGCCAAACTACCACAAGGTAAAAGAGCATTAGATACTAAGTGGGTATTTAGAACTAAATTTAATACCATGGGCGAAATTGAGCGATATAAAGCCAGACTCGTAGTAAAAGGTTATGCTCAAACAAAGGGGCTTGATTATGATGAAACTTTTTCACCTGTAGTAAGATACAGCACAATAAGATTTTTATTTGCATTAGCAGTGAAATATAATTTACTAATGCATCACATGGACGTCACTACAGCCTATCTTCAAGGTGAATTAGATGAAGAAATTTATATCAATGTACCCGAGAGTATAGTAAGTAATAAAAATGATACGCCACAAGTTTACCGATTGAGAAAAGCCATGTATGGACTCAAACAAAGTGGAAGAGCTTGGAACCGAAAACTTAACATGGAATTAAAGAAAATGAATTTGGTACAATCAAAGGCTGATCAATGCGTTTACTACAAGATAAGTAAGAACAATATTCTTATAGTAGCGACTTATGTTGATGATCTTATCATTCTTGCAAGCGACAAAATTCTTTTAAAATCAATTAAAATGCAGTTACAAGAAGCATTTAAAATGAAAGACTTAGGTCCCCTAAAATATATATTGGGTATGAAAGTCGCGAGGGACTACAAGAACAATGTTTTATATGTAGATCAATCAAATTATATTGCAGAAATATTAGAAAAATTTAAAATGGCAGAAAGTAATCCAGTGTCTACACCAATGGATCCGAATATGAAATTGGACCAAAATATGGAACCTAAGACTAAAAGCGAAATAGAAGATATGAAAAAGGTTCCGTACCAAGAGGCAGTTGGGAGCTTACTTTATCTGAGCCAATGTACAAGGCCAGATATATCATATGCCGTAGGGATAGTCAGTCGATACATGAAAAATCCAGGAAAAGCTCATTGGACAGCTGTAAAAAGAATTTTCAGATATTTAAAAGGCACAAAAGATCTGAAATTGAAATATAAAAAAGAAAATTCAGCTATATATGGATGGACTGACGCCGATTGGGCAAACGAAATTAATGACAGACATTCCATTACAGGAACTGTTTTTAAATTTCAAGGGAGCGTGATTTCTTGGGCAAGTAAGAAGCAGAAAACAGTTGCTTTGTCAACAACAGAAGCCGAATACATGGCGCTATCTGCAACAAGCCAAGAAGCGATTTGGTTAAGAATGCTGGCTCAAGAAATAGACCCAAATGCAGTGATGGCTGCTACCAATATCTTTTGCGACAATAAGGGTGCTGTAGACCTCGCAAAAACAAGTGTTTATCGTCCTAGAACGAAGCACATAGACGTTCGTCATCATTTTCTTCGAGAAAGAATTGAATCTGGAGAAATCGCAGTGAAGCATATTTCTACAGATAACATGGTAGCAGACACCTTAACAAAACCATTACCAAGACAGAAATTGGAATTTTGTAATGAAAATATGGGTTTGGTAATGTAAAAATATATGTTAATGTGGGGGTGTTGATATATTAACATTATATTTTTATATATCAAAGAGCTCCATGAGAAACAATTGTAGTAAAAAGTAATATGTCAAAATAATTATTCATGTAGTGTTACAGTTCAATATTTAATATAATTAAATAACAATTAAATATAGTGCCTGTCTTTATTTATGCCAATACCACTGCGAAACATTATTACCATCAGAATTAATTTTTTCAAACATTTCAAAACATAAATCAATACGTATTGCTGCGTCCCTTTCTAACAATTCTTGATGATTTTGAAATTTGTATGATCGTAACTTTTCTTTTTTTAGGAAGTTAAAAACAGACCCAATACTTACACCAACGGTTTGCGCAATTGATCTTAAAGTATTTTGATTGTTTTCTTCCACTTGTAATATTTCCAACTGCTTCTCTTCTGTAAGCACGTGGGATGTTGTTCTTTTTTTATTATATTTTGACGTAAGACGTCCTTCGCTATGAAATTTATTAACTAGTATTGAAATTGTAGAAGGATTTGGTATTGGCCGATCTGGATAAGTTGCACTAAATACAGCAGAAACTTCTCTTAAACTCATTTGGGAGTTATACCAAGTTACCATCATTATTTTTTCTTCATCTGTATACATGTGGATTAATTTTTAAATCAGCAATGAGTAAAAGTATACACACTAATTGTCTATGTTGCAAATGAAAATTATACGATTTATATTGCTGTCAAAAACTGTATCCATTAAAAAATAAATTCACTGTATATGCAATTTGTATTTTTGAATTTGACTCTTTTTTCCCATAAAAAGAGGGCGGGGATGGCTCGAAGCCACGGCCGCGCAGGTCACTCATTAGAAATGAGTGAATGCGCAGAATTTAGGTTTAGAGAGATTAATTATTATTTTATTTTTTTCTGTCTAATCAAGTTTTATCATTAATATTATTACGGATAGCGATAGATCTTGCAAAGACAAAACGAATTGTAACACGCGGTGCATGCTATCACTTCGCAGTCCCGAGTTATACTAATTCTACCGAGCGCGCTTATTTCACCATAAAATGGCGGACGCGGTTCACTATTGCGTCATCTGACCTTGAACACTATTTCGGTAGACTCTTTGGACCTTTCTTCCTACAACTCAATTATTAAATTGTTACTAGCTTTTATAGTTTTTAAATTATCGACAGAAGTATGGTGTACTTTTTTGAGACATACGAATTTTTACCGAAGGACTCATTACTGGAACGAACCGATAGACGTATTCTACGTCAAAATAAATTTTATCTTTTTTCCTCTAATAAGAGAAATAATCGTAATTCACTTTTGTTTTGCTCACTTGCAATGCATAATTTTGTAATCACGCTCATGCTCGCGTTGTCATTTTTGTTCACATTCACGCGGGCCATGTCGTGAGCCGATAAAACCGTAGCCCGCGCCCATCTACTAGGAAGAGGCAAATCACCAACTAGATGGGTAGATTTGAGCATTGTAGGTAATTGGGTATTGTTAGTGTTGAAGTTATATGAACTTCTACATTAAAATAATTTTATATAAAGTCTGTTCCAAACGCTTAGGCGGAACTAGATTTTGCGATCTGGTTACTTTCATCGTTTAAATCATGCTTTTCGGCCGTTTTGTTTAAGCTTTGTAAATCATACTTACAATAAACATTTTTTGGTTAAGGTTAATATCATTTTAAAATGTCATTTTCATTATATTTCGATTTTTTGTGTCATTCTTAATACAAATATCCCATTTATTTATTTTTTTGTCATTAAAATATGTAAAAAAAATATTTTAATTTTGACATATGTCATTCATTTCCATGGTTTCATTGTTGGAATTTTAAATTTTGACATTCCAACGTGAAAAATGAAATAACCCAAGCAAGGTCCCTTCTCGTGACAACCTAAAAGAACGAAATTCCTATTTAGTTCTGCCTAACCGTTTGGAACAGACTGTACATTTGTGTTGTGTTGTCAAAGTATATTTTTACGTTATGTTTATATTAAATAATAAATACAATTTAGCACAATATTAAGTTGTTTATTTGTCTTTTTATTTGTGAAACTTTGACAGTTAGCGCAAGATACAACGGTTTGGAGAAGTAATGGGGAGGTCTATGTTCAGCAGTGACCGAATTCGACTGGTAGATGAAATTAATGATTGCCATAAATATATTGTATTTAATTTGCTTGTCAATGTTTCAGGTCCAGTTGAATTCAAGTACCATTTCCTCAGACCCGCCATTTCAGAAGTTTTGAAGGGATTCTCAAACAGTTGGGGATTCTTGTATAAGGGGGAATACAGTAACATATTCAGATATTTTTTAAATGTATTTATTTAAAAAATAATATTATTTAATACAATTTTTATTTATAAATGCTTAAATTATTATTATATTAGTGCCACTGTTTAGAGTTTAAAATATTAGATAAAAAAACTGTGTTGTTTTAATATCCTTTAAAACTCCACTTAATATAAATTAACCTATTTTAACAAACAATATTTACAACAATAAAATTAAAATTGAGCACTAACTCCTTAATTTCATTTTATCAAATGCTCTTTGCATTTTACCTGAAGCTGGAACACCACCATGAGCATTTTTAGGTTTAACGATAACTTTTTTAACATTAGTTAATTTATTGCTTTCTTTCTTACTATCATTTTCATGCATCTTTGATAAATTTGAAAGTATTTTGGTGTTTGAAAGAATTGTTTTATTTTTCACAGATAAACGACTAACTGCTTTATGCACTGGTGACTTAATTTTAACACAGTTTTTTCGTACATGTTCGTCTAAAAGAAATTTTGTTGAAAATTTTACACCACAACTTGAACACAAAAACTGTTTATGTATAGCACGATGTGACGATAATAATGTACGCTGACTAAAACTTTTAGTACAAAATTCACATTTGTAAGGTCCTTTTGGCGATTTTATTAATTTATTAGTCACTTCTGTTTTTGAAACCGATAACTTACGTTTTGGTGTATTTTTTAATGTAGTGGCAAGACGTGTTTTAGCACCAATATTCACTGAACTTCTTAAAAATTGTTTCTTCGGGGATGTAACTTTTGACACTGTTTTTTTAATATGAATAACTTTATGCCTTGAAAGTTGCGATTCTGAAAAACATTTAAATTTACATATGTTACAAATAAATGATACAGATTTTTTAGTATTTATGTTTAAAGATTTTTTAGGGATAGTACTTTTATCGATTTTTTCAGGTTTATTCTCAGTAGTTTTTGATCGTAAATCTCTTCTAACATTGTGAACGTTTGTGTGTATTTTTAAGTTGATTTGTCTGGCAAAAGTTTTCGGGCAAATTGGACATTTTATATTATTTTTTTTAGATACAGATTTATCTACATTTTCTCCATTTTTCTTTTCAATTTCTTTCTGTTTTTCAATTTTATTTCTATCTCTTTCCTGAACAATAACATCTACAGCTTCTTGAATTTTCATAATGTCATCTGATTTATCTAAATCATCTTCTATTTGTACATCAACAGTATCTACTGTATCTGTTTTGGAATTCTTTTCAATGTCTTCAAATTCTTGGTCACTAAGTAATTCAATTACGCTAATTTTATCAACAGCAGATTCTTCCGAATCACTGATAGTGATATGTGTAATTTTTTTCGATCGTGAAATTCTTCTAGTCAAGCTTTTTTTCTTTTTCGGTTTTGGTTTTTCAGTATAATCCGGATCTGAATCATCACTAACTTTAACAACTTCTTGAGGATTGTTAGTGGAATATTTTCGCTTCTTAGTCATAAAAAGTGGATGGTCTGAATTAACGGAATAAAACATTGGTTGAACAATGATTTCAGAACCGGATCGTTCTATAGGTTTTATTGTTTGTTTTCTGGGTTGTCGCGCACTTTTGGCAAGTATTTTAACTTCGGTTTCTTTCTTTTCTTCTTGTTTTAGTTCTGGCATTATTACTTCTTTAACTTTGGCAACTAAACCTTTATTATTATTCAACATTCTTACTGATGATACCTTTTTAATATTAATTCCTTGTTTCATATTTTCAGGTATAGTACAATTACTTTTTAATATGCTTCTGGAATTTTTCGGTAATATTCTACGATTTATTTGTACATTTTCTTTTTCTTTCCTATCAATAACAAGATATGAAACATTTTTTTCACCTTTTATTATAGTTATTTCTCTTTCTCCACTTCCATTCTTGTTTCCATATACTTGATAAGGTGAATTACTATCCCTGCTTTTAAAAAATTTTCTTTTATAAACTTGTACTGGTTCAACTCTTTCCAATTCTTCATCGTCTGTTTTTTGTTGGAATTCAGTAAAATTACTGTCATTATCCTCGCTATAAACAATTTCTGGATTGAAATGTTCTAAACTAAAATTATTTTGTATTTTTATTCCCAAATCTTCTTCCTCATTTGTTTCATAATTTTGTTCAACGCTTTCTTCGTCCAAATTATCGTCGGATAGTAAGTATTCTGGTGTTCCATATTCTTCATCTAAATATGATTCTGATGCATCAAAATTTTCTTCTATATGTTCTGTTGTTACTTTTGGATCAAGAAAGTGTCCTTTTGTTTCTGTTATTTCTTCTTCAATTTCACTTTCATTTTCTTGAATTTGTATAAGATCGTTTGGTGAGTCATCACAAATTTCATGTTTCATGTTCAGAATACCTTCAGGAATAGTTGATGATAGAATGTCTTGGGTAATATCAGTCTTTTCAAAAATCTCATTTTCTATATCTGCTTCTTGTACTTCTATTGTGCCAGGGATTGCTTCTAGTTGACCATCAGCTGTTGGCCTGCAGAAGAGGTTAATTTACAAGTTAAATGATAATAAGATCATAATTGCTATAATTTTGTTATAAATGTGAAAAAAAAAATTACTTTCAGTAGTTTTATTGTAAATTCAAAAATGTATATGTGAATTTTCAAATATTTGAGGATATCTTGGGTATTTAGTAATTAGAAATGGTCAACAGAATGCTAGATGTCTGAGATTATATGTTTTACCATAAGCCCAATTTTTTGACAATAGTTTTTTTTTTAAACATGAGTACTTTAACTGAATATTCTACATTAAATATGAATCTGTATACGTTACAAAATCTAATATATAAAGTCGGATTGCTGATAGGTGACTGTTACATGGATGTATCAAGTAATGCATTCATATAATAATCTAGTTACCATTTTTCAGCGATTTTAAAAATGTTTTTTGTTATTTGTCTTAACTGTCAGTTAGAGAAATTATTACCAAACTGGTAATAAATATTAATTAAAATATGGCTTGCGGCCAATTATTAAATTCACAAACTTTAATTTGAAATCTGCTGGAATAAACAACAAATTATAATCCAAAATTTACGTATGAGTATAAATTTTTCCTTATTTATAATTATAACCTTAAAATTAATAATTTTGTTTGTTTGAGTACTGCTGTGAATTTATTTTCGCGCTCTAATTAGTAAAGATATCTTCGAATCATGCTGTTTCTTTCTAATGCTTTGTTTTTTATTCAAATAATTTTGAAGGTTAGTTGTCAACTTGAGTCACTATACGTTACTATGGGTACGCAAATAATTATAATGATATAGACAGAGACAGCATATAGTATTGAATATCGATACTTGTAGCAACGAACAGTCACTTATCAGCAATCCGACTATATGTTAAGATCAAAACTAGTTCTTGGACCTCCTTTGTAATATGTTACGATAGTAACGATAACATAATGACATATATGTGACAGATTGTAAATAGACGTTGTAATAAATGCTTATATGTGCTTGGATTTGTGTGTTTTAATTGATATTATCATAAACGCTATAAAGCGTTCTATCATCAGAAGTGGGATGCCTACACCTACTACTAATTTTGGCCAGTTTTTGTTGTTCCATACATAAAATATTTTGAAAATGATTAAAATTTAAAAAAAAAGTGAAAATGACAGAAGATTGACAGTTGCAAAAATAAATTGAAATGTCAAAATTGGCTGAAAATGGAAAACACAAGTGCTATATTATAAATACACTGTAAAATATAATTAACCCCAAAACGTTGCGTACCTATATTATGGTGAAGCACAGTGATGCGTAGAAGTTGAAATGTTCTAGAATGAATTTGGATAAAGTACGTTAAAACTAATAGCAAGGCCAGGAAAACATCCTACAAGATGCAAATAAATTTTCCGATAACATTGCAAATGATAAAGAATAAGCTAAAGGTAGTATAGAAATTTGACGCCAAATAATAAGAGAATAATGAGGTATGGTATTTATAATTTGTTCTTGATAATTTAGAAATTTTGGATAAAGACTTAACAAGGTAATTCAAAGAGTTTTTGTTGGAGTTTTTGCTAATTATATTCCTTGTATGAAATCATATTAGATAAGATTATATTTTGCATTGGCAGATGACAGATGACAAATGACAGATAATAGTAGTTGTTATTTTTATTTTGTCAAACAGTTTTACCAAGTTTTTTGTGTAATTTTTCTAAATTTTGCATTAATGAATTGCAGAATTATGGGTCTCAATAAAAGTGTGTTATTTCTTCACGAAATATATTGAAACCTGCGCGTATGCGAAATATCACGGGTAGTGACATTTTAAATACGCAAATCGAACAGTTTTATTATTATTATGAGTAGGCTAAAAAGAAAAGATTTTGTAATTTCAGAAAACTAGCTTTTACAGAAATGCAAATTTAAAAAAAATTAAATCAAAATGAACGTAAAAATTTTAGTTCTTCCAAGTTCAATAATACAAAAGTACTAAGTTAAGTTTTTAACTGATGTGGTAATTGTGGAAACACAGACAAAAATTGACAGCCGAAAGGTGTCAAAGTTGTCTTGTAAGGTGTCAAAGATGTCTTGCTCTTAGGTCTGTACTAATGGTACATATTGGACGAAAGTGCTAATATAAATGACAGATTTTACAATTGATGCACATGCTATGTAATACTAAATGTGAACGATGTAATACTTGTGCACATTGCTTGCGCAGATCTTTTGTTACAGCTATTGCAGTTTTAGAACATATTTTAGTGCCGGGAGATAAATTCATTTAATGTATTCTTTGTTCTTTGGAGATCTTCAACAAGGACTAAAACAGTGGGAACCGTAGGGTTTTGCTTAATTTTACTTATTTTACCAGTGCGATTGATAACAGATCAAGGTATAGTTTACCTGAAATGGCAAATGTAATGATCTGAAGAGAAAAAATAATAAAAAATGTCAGAATGGACGAGCGTTTATCTATTGACAGACAAATAGTACGAAAGTAACTAGTTAGATGATGATGATTAAAAGTGACGATGATTAAAGTGGTAAGAGACATATTATTCCTTTGATTAAATGAGAAGGCAAGTTGCGTGTGGGATAATAAGGTACTAAGTAGGAAGCAACGACAGTCACTGAGCTTGTTGGGCACTGTAGACAATTGATTGATTTGAGAATTGATAGCTTGTTGAGTACCGCAAGACACACTGGTCGTTTTTGTTTTGTTGGCTCTGGATGGCCAGGGACCTCAAGGAATTCAGAGGAACTGTGGATGGTCAGGGACCTCAAGGAGTTGTTGGACCTAAAATGGTCGTGTTTGTCTTGTTGACTCTGGATGGTCAGGGACCTCAAGGAGATGTGTTTGTTTTGTTCGACGCTGAATGTTCAAGGACCTCAATGAGTTCAGTGAAACTCTGGATGGTCAGGAACCTCAAGGAGACGGGCAAAACTAACATTATGTTTTCGTTTACTCTGTTTTATTTTGCAGTTATTAAATTCTGAAGATGCCGCGAGGAAGTGGCAGTAGTAGGACGGCCGTGTTACGATAAGTAAGTAAGTTGTTTTATTTTTCAGTTAAATTTAGATAATGCCGCGAGGACGCGACAAGATCAGGACGACCGTGGTAAGATCAAAACTAGTTCTTGGACCTCCTTTGTAATATGTTACGATAGTAACGATAACATAATTGCATATATGTGACAGATTGTAAATAGACGTGGTAATAAATGCTTATATGTGCTTGGATTTTTGTGTTTTAATTGATATTATCATAAACGCTATAAAGCGTTCTATTATATATATATTTTTTCAATAATACAAAATTTCAGTATATTTCAAGAAAATAAACTGGTAAAAGTTACTTGCAATTATTCATTTCTGAACTTCGAGCGGAACTAGATTTTGAAATCTAGAAACGGTAAGACTAGGGAATAGGTGCCTATCCAACTGCGCGACACCACACGTAATTTGCTGCACTAAGCAACATTTAATGATTGAATGGGACTTTAGAACAGATTGTTTCAACACAGTAAATCGAACTTTATAAGACAATTTAGTTAAAAATGTCAGTTTTATAAGGGTTTGATTTTTAAATAATAAATGAAAGCTCAGAGCTCTTTAAATTAGTTGACTATTCACTGTGCGTTGTTGATATGTTCAGATAGTTTTAACGTTCAAGGAAACGTTTACAGCTAAGGAAATTACTGCGACATCTGTGTGTCTTTAAACCAACTACGTTGGCCTCGTAAAATGTTTATTATCTATTATCGTTTTCCCAATTCTGCTGCCCTACATTTTTACTAAACCTAACCTAACTCTAAACTAAATCTAACCTAATTACCTAAATTGATCATATTTACTGTTCGTCTTTGTAATTTTGAGCGAGATTTGTTGTAATTGGCGCGATGACATATTGTTAGGTTATGTAAAGACATACAATGTAAACGTTCTCTCCGATGTAGACTGAGGTAGCCAATGTGTTTATATGATGTCTCACTAAAACAACTCACTAACTATAAGTGTGGAAAACTATCGACAATCGACAACGTATAACGTATTAAATTTAGAGCTCTGGACGATTGCTCGCGTTACCATATGACAAACTTTTAGTGCCAATCAACAGTGCACAAGGCATAGCCTATTCGCGACTGAAACTAACGTTGGCGGCGCTGCGTACAACAGCTGATGGCGGTCGAGAAGCGTATATGTCAGAAGTTTTTTCTTAATATTTATCTGTTCAAACAATATTTCGGCAAAAAAGCACTGTATTTAAGTCACTATATTTTAAAATACTTCTTATCTCACATAAACTGCAGCATAACACGCGCTACAAATATTATACAAATACACGCTTCTATTTAATTTAGCCAGTCACCACTAGATGTCTAACTGTTATTTGCAGTCGCGAATAGTCGATTAATTTAAGATCTCTGAACGCAGCTTTAGAATACAGTATTGCTCATATGGGAAATGGGAGGGGCGCTGCCAAATGTTGTAAAAGTGTCATATATGCCAATGAACCCAAAATATTATTTGTAATTTTATACTATTTTGTTGATAATTGAAGTTAAATGGAAAAAGTATTAGGGAATCGTTTTCCACGATCAGTGCGTTTTATAGCTGGCAACATCGCCAAGAAAGAAAAGGACAGTGTTATTGGAATAACACATTAGGGTAGGGTGACCATTCGTCCCGCATTTCTCGGGACGTCCCGCATTTTGATTTGGTGTCCCCAGGGCCGAATTTTGCTCTGTACTTATATTTGGGAGGTGAGGACCTTTTTTTGCTCTTTACTTATATTTGGGAGGTGAGGACCTTTTTTTTGTTTGCTCTTCACTTATATTTCGGAAGTGACGACCTTTTTTTGCTCCGTCCCGCATTGCCTTCTCCAAGAAAATGGTCACCCTACATTAGGGAGTATGAAAAAGAACTACTCCATTTGCCTTGTATTGTATTCTAACGTTTGAACGGATTATAGATCATTGGTCAGCATTGGGCTGGATCCAGCCCGCCAAATGATTTCATCTAGGCCGAATAGACTTTGATGAAATATACATTAATTTACTTACTATTCACGACAACTCGTCACGACAACTCGTCTACAAACTTTACGTCTACGACATTTTGTATACAGACATTAGGTATACCGACTTCTCGTCTACCACGACAATTCGTATACAGATTTTTCGTCTGCTACGACATTTATTATACCGACTTTACGTCTACTGACATTACGTCTACCAAGTTAATTCGACTAATAAAACAAAATTTAGTTTATTTTATTCTAAGCAATTTATAAAAAATAAGTTTTAGGGGTATTAGTAAAAAGATGATACGGTGCTTCAAATTCAGTTATAATGCAAATAAAATTAAATGTATACAATTTACAATTACATAAATATTAAAAAAATAGTTGAATGTAGTTCTTGACGAAAATAGTATAAGGAGAAATAAAAAAAATTTCTCGAGTAAATAAGAATTTTTATTTCTCCTTATTAAAAAAATATATATATATATGCTTGCATTATAAACAAAAATATTTATTTATACAGAACCAATTAAACAAACCTATTCAAAATGTGCTTTTCTATAAAACATAACTCGTAATAAAAAGTGCTGAAAAGAAGTGCTGACTGTTTGCAAGCCTGTATAAATATTTCAATTTGAATATAATAAACTTGTGTAGTTAGCAATAATATGAATTTTATGTTTTGTACACCCAAAAATATTTGTAGAGTAGGATGTGATGAAATGAATCAAACAAAAACAAATTCACCTAACTCTAATATATTTGAATAAAAAAACTGAGACTACAATTGAGGTGCTGAGTATGACTGTCTGGTAACAACCCTTAACCATAACTGAGTTAAGCCTGGAACAGAATGCACAGCGCGCCGTCATTTGCGACGGCGTTGCGTTAGCGCCGTTAAGAACTCCGTTGAATTTTCGCCTGCACACAATGCAATCATTTTTAACGCCGTCAAAATGTCACGTGACAACCTATATCTGTGTTTATACGTGCGCTTTCTTTTATTAAAATTACAATGGATGATGAAGACTTCTGTGTGATGTTATTTATGTTGTATGCAAGTTATTTATACATACAAACACTTTACCATTCAGTAAAAACTGAGGTTAGGTGTTCTACGTCAATGTTCAACGGCGTCAAAAGTTGGAAGTTGACGAACATTCAGTATCAACGGCGTTGGAACGGCTAGGACGTTACACATTCTGTGCACTTGCGTACGACAGCTTGGTTTTAACTTTTCTCTGACAGATAGCGCCGTCCAAACGCCATCAACGGCGCGTTGAACTCGTTGCATTCTGTTCCACACTTTAAGCAAGCCTGCTTTTACAATTATTTGGTCCTACCAGTACAGTCACTACAAAAATATGAAATCATAAATGGACAAAAAACAGATACAAAACTAAAATTAATGCAAGGCTTGAACAATATTTATAGACAATTAATGCCCTATTTATGAATAAAACTTGAATAAAATTTCTAAATAAACAAATTTTAATTGATTTTGAGGGTATATTAGACTTCAAAGAAAATTTAATGAAATTAAAGTAATATCATAAAGTTTATTATATTCAAATTGAAATATTTATATATTTTAGTAGACGAATTAACCTGGTAGACGTAATGTCAGTAGACGTAACGACGGTATACTAAATGTCGTGGTAGACGAGAAGTCCGTATACCTAATGTCTGTATACGAAATGTCGTAGACGTAAAGTCTATAGATGAGTTGTCATGAAACCATATAAAATGTCTATATTATATCCATCCATAAAAAAATATTATTACAAATGAATTTCAATATTAATTACTAGTTATCGTAGCGGAGGAGGGCAACTAATTGAAATGGTCGAAATGTTACGTTTCGTATTGAGATTAAAGCTCCTTGCGCACTGGCGTCAGTCCTCAGGATCAGGGCGTCAGAAGACCAGAACAAGCAAATAAAGGGACAATCAATAGTTAGTCAGTGTGACATTATCAAAATGGATGTCAAGAAGCAGCTTTTGTCTTATTCTTGTATTATAATTTTAAAAATGTCAGAAAAAGTAAAAGAAATATTAGGTGCAGCCTTTATTACAAGAGCGTCTTACAAAAGGAATGTTTTTTAATGACGCAAGAAAATATAACGATAATTGTTTTGTCTATGTAATAATGCATCGTTTGATAAATTGTTAGGTTTATTGAGAGAATCAGTAACTGATTAATCAGAGATGATAATAAATTAAAAATTAAAAACTGCTTAATAATCGAGTGGTCGTCGTAGACTTTAGATTGAACTCCGACGACTGGTCAGCAGTGCGCACTGAGCCTAATATGCAACGTGCAAATGCTTGTCAAATTTTCAGGGATTCTCCAGTGAGTTTTTACACGTAATTAAATTTCATATGTACACAAAGAAATAAATTTCCATTTCTCAATTTGGTCCACCAATTACTTTCAATATTAGTGTGTGGTCCGCTTTTATAAAAAGGCAGGGGGCCAACGTTCTAAGTCCAACTAGGACAGACGAGAATTAAAAATTTCTGAAACCGGGTACCCGCTACCTGTTCATTAAAGATGGAAGAATGACACCTTCATTTTTCCAATCATGAGAAAGGATAGGTAATGGGTAGATAACGGGTAGCAGGTAATCAAAATTATAAACAGATACAATGTGAGCGGGTTGGGTAGTGGGTACCCAGTACCCTTCGTCATTCCTAAGTCCAACTGCTTAGTTACAATTTCTACTGTTAGACACACAGACAGACTGACAAATAAACGATGGTACAAGCAGGGGTAAGCCAGATAAGCATTGCATGGGGGCGCCACATGCGGTGACCTTTCTTTTTTAGGAGATCGGGTGGGGAGAGAAGGGCGCCGTTTTGAATTTTGCAACGGGGTTATACAAAACCCTACTAACATGATTATACTTCATTTTAAATAAGATTAGTGTGTAATGAGGTAGGAGATGTTTGATCTTGCTTCTGACTGGTTTAGCACGGGGCCATATTTCCAAGTAAACAAATATGCTTTATTTCAACGTTAATTGAATCGGTTATTTTGAAAAGGCCATAACTCCAGAAAAGTAAATTTTACAGGAGAACAAAAAAAAGGCGCCGGAGAAGCGGCCTTTTCAAAGTAAACAGAGAACAACATCTGCCTGGATTATATAACAAACAGTGGAGATGAAGCATTTTCACATGTAACAAAACTTAAAGCATATTTTGAATCAAATAGTGACTTAACTCATTTATGCAAAAACAAGGAGATGTGGCCATTTTGAAATAACCGATTCAATTGTTATTTTACATCTGTCATTTTCCTACAAATAAATTAACATTCTGTATCGAAATATATATTATTTATGTGGTATATTTTGTTATTATTATCTATTTCCTTGCACGTTTAGATATGAATATACAGGCTATTCCAAACGTTTAGGCGGAACTAAATGGGAATTTTGTTGTTTTAGGTTGTCACGAGAAGGGACCTTGCTTGGGTTATTTCATGTTTGACGTTTGGTATGTGAAAATTTAAAATTCAAACAGTGAAACCATAGAAATGAATGAGTTATGTCAAAAATAAAACACTTTTTTATTTATTTTAATGACAAAAAAATAAATAAATGGGAAATTTGTATTAAGAATGACACAAAAAATCTAAATATAAAGAAAATGACATTTTAAAATGATATTAATCTTAACCAAAAAATGTTTATTGTAAGTATGATTTACAAAGCTTAAACAAAACGGCCAAAAAGAACGATTCAAATGATGAAAGTAACTAGATTGCAAAATCTAGTTCTGCCTAAAGGTTTGGAATAGCCTATATTTTTTATGGTAATTTCTCACAGCACTATGTTTCCTGTTGAAACAATATACCTGTTGAATTTGGATCGCAACCATAACTACAATATTCTTATTTGACATTTTCAAATTTCCACTATATTAGTGATTTCTGCCTTAATAATTCTTAAATAACTTACCTCACTTTGTATTTATATCTTTGCAAATTTCCACTGCCATCATCAGCTATTTGTACTGCATACATTTCATTTGGATCATCGGCATGATATAAAACAACTTGATTGCTAAGAAATTCTTCATTAATACATTCTTTATTTTCTTCTTTATCTGAATAATCTTCTGTACCTGGTAAATCAGGTAAAATTGATTCATTATTATCAGGGCAATTAACTATAATATTAGCGGTAACATTCTCTTGATATTCTGTTTCAGGTTGATAAGTGGTTTCCAAAATTGAATAATATTCAGATTTATCATCATTAGCACTATCCTCAGCATTCATCGATAAATACACTTCACTTTCTGTTAATGTTTGCTCAGTTTCATCCTCCGAATAACTCACAGTTATTTCAGGTCCATCTTCTTGCCAATGAAGCCCATCATTGTCAACGATAACTGCTTCTTGCATATCCCAACAATCAGCTCCATCAATAATCTCTGTATTTTCTGTATAATATACATCATCTGTAGAATCCATGTCAATATTGTTAGGATCTGAAGCAAACAAGATATAATTTACCAAGATTGGTAAACAATGGAAAAAATAACGTTTTTTTACACTTAAATGAGGTTATTATAATGTAATATTATGTAACTGCACAGTCTTATGTATATTTGTTACCAAAACCAAAATAACACTAATAATCTAACGTAAATTTATACTATAACAATATAAATAAATCTTACTTTCCACAGATAACCCAAAATTACATTTTAAGGACGAATATCAATGCGCAGCTGTGAGATACAGAACAATACAGACGCGACAATTTATGTACTTCGTAAAAACATAAATTTTCACTTATTAAATTAATTCACTAATATTTTTGTACTAACAATCCAAATTTTTCAAAATTTAGTTACAGATTATTACTATTCTTATTTTTATCCAATAATAAAAATCGTTTTCAACTCCCTCTTTTTTACACGCAGTACGTTATTTATTTATTTTCACTTTTGACAGGTTTCTGCAACAGGGTTTCTGTAATGGTTTTTTCATCTGCATTACGGAACACTTGTGTTGATTTAATTGTTTTTATCCAATATTATCTAAATGAAATAATATATTAATAAAAGTTTAACAATATAGTAGATGTGTTTAAATTAATTCTCACAAGTTGAAAAAAATTATTTCATGGTTAACTGTCAAAAATAATTGATAATGATGATAATCAGACAGGATTATAATTGGGATCCTGAAGAGCCTCCAGCATGTTTAAATGTAGAAGGAATGTCAAATAGCGAAATATTAGACAAATTTCCTATTGAACTAAGACATATGATCGCAGAATTGTGGCTCAATGGAAAAGTTGGTACGTTATAATAAATATTTAGTTTAAATCAGGTACATAGGACTGAAGACAAAATGAAATAACGAATTTTTTTTAAAAACGGAATCGATAACTATGTAATTTTTTTCGAAGTCGAAGTTGATATTTAATATAGTATAAGATAGTTTTAACCAGTTTAACTTGATATTCTTCAGTTTACAGCCCAATTAATAGAATGAAGAAGTTCATAAAGATTTTTTTTGTACATATACCTACCATTTTATTTTTGGTAATATTTTACTGAACAATCTGAACCGTTATTTTTTATACAAGCACAGTAGTTTAGGTAGACTCTGACGTTAAGTATAAGACAGTTTAGTTCAGACTATTTTTAAGCTTTATTCGATAGACTGTTAAGTATACCAGGTCTACAAGTATGAAATCCCATCTTTCAGGCAATTTGTGAATACCTCGCCAGTAGAACTCTTCCCCTTTCTCCGCAAACCATTCATCTAGCCATTCTTTTACATTTTGATATGAACAAAAGTGCTGCTCGGCAAGTGCGTGATCCATCGATGCGAACAAGTGGTAATCTGAAGGGGCCACGTCTGGTGAGTAAGCGGCATGGGGTAGCACTTCCCACTTGAGTGCCTCCAATGTGTTGCAAACTGCTTTTGCCTTATGTGATGGGGCGTTATTGTGAAGAAAGATTACTTTGTGCTGTCTTCTTTCGTATTCTGGTCGTTTTATGAGCAGCGAATGGTTCAATTCGATCAGTTGTTGTTGGTAGCGTTGGGTATTAACTGTTTCACCAGGTTTTAACAATTCATAATAGACCACACCCTTTTGGTCCCACCAAGTACAGAGCATTGTCTTTTTGCCAAAGCGATTCGGTCTTGCAGTTGATGTGGATAGTGAGCCTGGGTTCACCCATGATTTTTTGCGTTTGGGATTTTCAAAATAAATCCATTTTTCATCGCCAGTAATGATACGATGCAAAAAAGACTTTCTTTTGTATCGTGCAAGCAAAATTTCACAAGTGTTTTTGCGTTTTTCCATCTGCCTCTCATTCAATGCATGTGGAACCCATCTGTCGACTTTCTGGATCTTACCCATCTCTCGTAGGCGATTGGAAACAGCTTGTTGACTAACGCCTAACTGCTCTACTAGTTGTTTTTGTGATTGACTATCGTCTTCCTGTAGCAATGTTTCCAATTTTGTATCTTCATATTTTTTTGGAGGTTTTCCATGTTCTTTGTCTGTAAGATCAAAGTCACCACTTTTGAAACGCCGAAACCATCGTTCACACGTATCTTGCGATGCAGCATATTCACCATAAGCTTCTCGAAGCAGTCGGTATGATTCAGTAGCAGTTTTTTTCAAATGAAAACAAAACAGTAGTACTGTCCGCGAATGCTCTTTATTTGGCACAAAATTTGACATTTTTAACACAGTAAAACAAAACTATATGATCACTTTTCAAATTATAACCTATACGCATTTGACACTTAATGATAACTTCACAAAACGCCATATGTGTTGAAACTTTGAACTATAGGGGAAACATTTTAAGATCGTAGCGCCACGCGGATTTTTTTGAAACCATTCTAAATCAGATACCACTTGACATTTACTAGTAAATAATAGCGAAAAGTGTATCAAAAAACGACAAAAAATAAATAATTGTTTGGGATTTTCTGATTTTGTGAAGTGACATTACTTGTAAACATCTAAAATACTACATTTTGTGATCTGGTTTTAAGTTATGGCGGTTTTCCATTGTCGATTATTTTAACTATATTGGGGGAAATAATAATTCCCGTGTTGTTTACCAAGGGGTAGAAATCTACAATGCTGGGCATATAATATTGTGTGGAGTCACTGAAAAAAGCAGAGAGTTCATAAAGATTTATGCATTATGCCTACAAACTTGTGCATTACAAACCCACACACAATAACAGGAATTTTCAAGATATGCGATAATAAATACAAAATTGAAAATATTTTTTGTAGTCACTATCATTAAAATGTAATGAGCAAACTTTGATATAAGGGCTCACTTTTTTTCCAATTTTTAAATTGTTTATCTAAACATCGCGTCGATTCCTAACCTCTTGCTTTCCCAATTTTGTTTCGAACCGTACGGTGTCTGATATTGGTGGAAACAAATGAAACGATATTTCCGGGTTTCTTCTTTTCAATGAATTGCACATAAGCACACAACAATATGTATTATACATTTTTCAATGATTATAATAAAACTTTAAAAACAAACTTCATACAAAACCAATACACAAAACGAAATGTTAACTGATGTACACAAGTTCATGAAACGCTCACCAGATGGTAGGGTGCTTAGCTGCAAATCCCTATACACACTGTTCGCGTGGCAAGTTTGAAAAAAATCCGCATTTCATACTTGTAGACCTGGTAGTTGAGCCTTATTTTTTATTTGGCAATACTAAATTAAAGAGAAAGTTTGGGTTATAAATTTTCCTTGCACTTTATTTATTTTCTACAAGGATTAATTTATTATGATTTAAGAACCAGTTTGCTCTGATGTATTAAATTAAAAATAAATATTTGTCTTATGAATATTTCACCTGTTATGGTCATAAATTGCACTTTAATTACATTAAAAATCCCCGCAGGTAATTTTCTAAAAACTTTCTATTGTAATTTTCATCATAACGGGCGCGATAGCCCGAGGTATAAATATTTTTACACAAATTATTTGACATATGCCGGAGTTGAACTCACGTCCATACGCTTGCTCAGCGGTCATACGTAACGTGCCCACAGACACGCCACAAAGGGTTAAAAATAATGATAACTGATAAAATCTAAAATATCAAGAAACAATCCAAATGTGCTGTCAAATCGGGTCTATAGTCTGTGTCAAATAAGAAGTCAGTAGAGAGCGCTGCGAACCGAGTACAATTTAAACAGAACAATTACATAATAGCGGTAAATTTTAAAAAAATTACAACTAGGGAATGGGCATATAATCTGTCTCAATTTGTAATACGAAACTAGATCTGGTTACTTTGGTGACTGTTGTGGTGTAAACAGACTTTGGCGTATCCGTGTGAACCAATACTATGATAATATTATAAATGTATTGTCAATATACAACATAAAAAATGAACTTTTTCTGTTAGTTCCGTATTACAAAATGAGACAGATAATAGTAACTGGTTCAGTCAGTGATTTTTGTCTATATATATGAAAGAGAAGAATTGTTTGTTTGTTTTTTTGCTTGTTTGTTTGTTTGTTTGTTCGCTATACATTCCTAGGCCGTTTAACCGATTTAGCCCAAATTTTGCACAGTTACTCTTTAGAACTCTGCGGAACTTATGCTGTCAAAAAATAATCGGTTTTTCAATGATATACATATTTTTAAGGCTTACAGACGGAAATAATCCGGAAAAAATCTTGCATGCGGAACATTAAAATCGTTACGACGGCTAAACTGTAAGTGATATATCGAAAATATATATGACAGAGTTTTAAGGTTTAATAACACTACAAAAAAGCCCGCGAGAGCATATCGCTACATGAGTACAAAACAGAAATAACTTGAAATTTTTACAAATTGAGTTATTACTGAAAAACTTCAGAAAATAGTAACCAGTATTAGTTTCAAAAAAGAAATTCTATCAATTACAGACAAAATACTGATATTACGAATTTTTTCCCTTTTTAAACTGATACTGGTTACTATTTTCTGAAGTTTTTCAGTAATAATTCAATTTGTAAAAATTTCAAGTTATTTCTGTTTTGAACTCATGTAGCGATATATCGCAGTCAATGGATAACTCACAATTATCATTTATTAGTTTTCATTTTCCGCGAAAATTATAACGCTCAGTTTACTGTGGAATATCGTCGTTACCTTTAAAGATCTACGAAGAAAAATTACTTTATTGGCAAGAGTATTTACTGACAAAAAAAGGCCCTTTGACCCATATACCTATCGTTTATAGATCAGAAGTAATCGCAGAAAGAACATCATAGTAAATAAATTAATCTGATGCGTGTATTGGTAGACGCTGGGTAGTGCCGGTGGGCTAACAATACTGCTGATTCAAAAATTCAAGTTTTGCGTAAATTTTAAATTGTTTTTTGATTATTATATTAAATACTAACATCGAAACTTTCCTTCAATGTTGTTTTATTACACTAGATCTTTTGCTTATCATTTCTCATAGTTGTTTTTGACATGCGCAATAGAATTTCCACCTAAGCAACAATGAATCGTTCAAAGTAAAAATATTGTTACTGCAGAATGAGTGCTGTTTATACGTTACACGTACCAATTGATGAGAGATCGTACATTGTTAAAGCCCTACATAAATCTATTTTGATAAATTAAACGTTCTTAAATTAAATAACTAAAATCGAAGATAACATATGTTGGTATTTAACCATTTTTTTTAATTGACATTTTGATTCGGTGTCCCGCCTTATAACATGTCCCGCAAAATGTCCCACATTTTTCATTCTAACTATTGTGCACTTGAATTGTATTTGGAGAGGTCAGTACCTTTTTGTTTTGCTCTTTACTTATATTTGCGAAGTGAGGACCTTTTTTTTTGCTCTTCACTTGAATTTGGGAGGTAAGGACCTTTTTTTTGCTCTTTACTTATATTTCGGAGGTGAGGACCTTTTTTGCTCTTCACTTATATTTGGGAAGTAAAGACCTTTTTTTGCTCCGTCCCGCATTGCCTTCTCAAGAAAATGGTCACCCTAACTAAGTATCCTTGCTATAATCTCAATAGAATCAGATCTATTAATAGAATTAAATACCGAACATTTAATTAAGCAATTTGCCAAAATGAAAGCGCGAAAAACTCATTTTTATTTTACGCGGTCTTTGGTCCCTTTGTTCTGTGAATTTAGGTTCTATGTCTAAGTTGGATGCTATAGAAATAGCATTAAACAATAAATCTTTTTTATTATAGACAGAACGGCGATATTCCATACTACGTACACTACGCGGTTACGGAACCGTCGAAAATAAAATTGATTCAAAACTGTAAAACATAAAATCCTATCATAAACATAATATACACATTGGGTTTCCCCGTAACCTTAGATATGCCGTATCATTGGGAGGGGGGTAATAAAAGTACACTTTTTTTTTATTGTAAGGAACGATATTTTTTTGTTCATAATTGAGAAAGCATATTATCTATCTATTTCTTGGAGTTTTGACGCCCCTGGTGCCTCGGCGCCGTTGTGCGCCGCACAACTTTGCACTTACGTACGGGCCTGAATCTTGAATCCGACTTCGTGAGCGTGCGTGATTGTGACAAAATTTTATTCACACACCTAACACTAATCTGTATCATGCAATACGTCCTTCCAACTTCTCAACTGACTACCTTGTCGTCTCTATCCATCCATTCTGTCATTTGCTTAGTCCATCTATCGTCTGTAAAACGTATAACAAGTCTAACCTATTTCCACTTTACAGATTTTGCTCTTACTAGTATATTGATTATTCCTGTTCGTCTTCATATTTTTTCTTCTTGTCTTCATATTTCTTATTCTTTAGTATTTGGATGTTAAGAATAGACCTTTCTATGCTTCGTTGACATAATAGTAATTTCTGTTCACTCTTCTTTGTCATTGACCAAGTGTAGGACCAATATGTAAGCACTGGTAATATTACATTATTTATAAGGTTCTTAAGTGCACTGGATGATAAATTAGTTTTCAGCACTTTTTTAATTCGCTTATTTCGCTAATTTTTCATTATTTTTTAGGTATATGTGGCGGAAATATACAAATTATAAGTCTACAAAACATACAAAAAGATGATGTGGATGATTGTTATTATGCAGACAGTTTCACATTATCAGTACCATTTGCTGGTCATAATTTACAATGGAAAATAATGTTTAGCCATGAAGATTTACTATTTGCTCCAGACATAATAATTGATGATGAATCATTTTTACGATGTTCTAATCATCTTAAAATTATTAAAGCAAATATTTCTATGTTAGGAAAATGGAATCCACATGATCCTAAATCATTAATTAATTTAATTAAGGAATATCTGGTTCTCTACAAAAAACATCATGTAAGTTTATTTAGATATACAGTCTGTTTCAAACGGTTAGGCGGAACTAAATGGGAATTTCGTTCTTTTAGGTTGTCACGAAAAGAGACCTTGCTTGGGTTATTTCATTTTTCACGTTGGGATGTCAAAATTTAAAATTCCAACAATGAAACCATGGAAACGAATGACATATGTCAAAATTAAATTATTTTTCTTACATATTTTAATGACAAAAAAATAAATAAATTGGATATTTGTATTAAGAATGACACAAAAAATCAAAATATAAAGAAAATGACAATTTAAAATGATATTAACCTTAACCAAAAAATGTTTGTTGCAAGTATGATTTACAAAGCTTAAACAAAACGGCTGAAAAGCATGATTTAAACGATGAAAGTAACTAGATTGCAAAATCTAGTTCCGCCTAACCGTTTGGAACAGACTTTAGGTACGCAACAAGGAACCAACTGTCAAATTTTCATTATTAATAATAATAAAAATAATATTTATCTATGGGCCGAGAGTTTCAGTTCCTAATAAACTCCCTAATAGTTATTAGCCACATAATATATTTATGAAGCTAATAAATTTATTGGTGATTTCCAAGTTACAGTCTGTTCCAAACGGTTAAGCGGAACTAGATTTTGCAATCTAGTTACTTTCATCGTTTAAATCGTGCCTTTCGGCCGTTTTGTTTAAGCTTTGTAAATCATACTTACAATAAACATTTTTTGGTTAAGGTTAATATCATTTTAAAATGTCATTTTCTTTATATTTTGATTTTTTGTGTCATTCTTAATACAAATTTCCCATTTATTTATTTTTTTGTCATTAAAATATCTAAAAAATATATTTAATTTTGACATATGTCATTCGTTTCCATGGTTTCATTGTTGGAATTTTAAATTTTGACATTCCAACGTGAAAAGTGAAATAACCCAAGCAAGGTCCCTTTTCGTGACAACCTAAAAGAACTAAATTCCCATTTAGTTCCGCTTAACCGTTTGGAACAGACTGTACAAAATCCTTCTTATAGTTTATTAGCAACATAATTTTTTGTTTTTGTATTGGCATTTCTTATGAAGATAGTATCACGGTGCAAAAAGGATAGAGCTATATGTAAATTTGTAGAGCTAAAGTGAGATGAAATTTTGACATTGAATATTTTGACATTAAATAGTTTGACTTTACATTCAATGACGTTACGTATATTTTTTGTGATACTGTTAAAATGACAATTAAACGGCGATCAACAAATTTTACCACAGAATCAGAGGACAATATAGATAGAAGAGGAGTTAATAAAAATAACAATTTATAATACAAAAGTGATTGAAAATAAGAAGACAGCCATATTTTGCTTTATTTTACATTCTTCAAACAATATGAATTAAACTTATCAGCAATTTTCAGCCACACATCTTTATTATTCTGCCAATAATTGCGTGTTCTTAATGCTTAAAGTATTGTTTGTAATGTGTTGTAATCGTAATTGAAAGAAATACATGTATAAAAATAAAATACAATGTTTTTTTAAAAAATATATATTTATATACTGGGCTAAACTAGGGATTAGGTTGGTACAACGTTACAAAATTTCTTTGTAGATAGCAGCACATAACAATTGCACTAAATAATTCAAGGATTATCAGTGTGATTATAATTATAGTTTAATGACAAAAAACTATCTTAGCTTAGGTTAGTAAGTGTTTGGTTAGCACAAGCCGAGCGAAGCGAGCTACCCATCTTCTAGTTTAATTTAGGGTGACCATTTTCTTAAGAAGGCAATGCGGGACGGAGCAAAAAAAAGGTCCTCATCTCCCAAATCCAAGTGAAGAGCATAAAAAAGGTCCTCACATCACAAATCCAAGTGAAGAGCATAAAAAAGGTCCTCATTTCCTCAAATAGAAGTTACAAAATGCGGGACAAAATGTTAAAATGCGGGACTTTTGCGGGACGCATCTTAATGCGGGACAAAATGTTAGAATGCGGGACAGTCCCGCAAAAAGCGGGACGAATGGTCACCCTAGTTTAATTACAAAACACCATCTTAAAACTGGCGCTAATATAACAATGCCGCCTGTTTAGAATCATCGTACGTTAAACAAAACGTGCGATGTGACGCGGTGTGACGCATGCGCAGTTGTGTAGCAACCTATCCCCTAGTTATACCATATACTGTTCTTTATATATCACATTTACAATAAATGCCCAAAATATTCTTAAAACGGTTGTCTATAACAGTGCTTCTTAAAGTGGTGGGCCGCGGCCCCCTAGGGGGCCGTGGTGTTCACACAAGGGAGCCGCAAAGAACCGCAAATATAACACTTAATTATTTTATTATTTAAAAATAATAAGTCGCTTTAACTTTAATGCTACATAAATATTATTCTTCATTATACATAGATTATTGAATGATCTGAGGGTAAAAAACTATATGTATGTATATATTTTAACTAATCTTGGTTCCAAAAAAAAATTAGGGGGGCCGTGGGTTATTGCTTTGAGTTGCAGGGGAGCCGCGACATCAAAAAGTTTAAGAAGCACTGGTCTATAATTTATAAATTCATCCAAACAGATCGTCGATTTCGTCAAAATACAACTAAAATGTATATAAAACACTAAAATCACCATTATAGAAAAAATATGGATGTGTAAAAACTACACATTTGTATATTCTTTTAAAATTATACTGTTTTTCAATGAAAATTGAAATATTAACACATTTTGCAAACTTGTTTTTGGTTATATGTCAGTTTATTAAGCACTTCATGTTGCCTATAAGTTATTAGACAAATAAGCCTATTTATTAGCAACCTAATAACTATTTCGAGGTGGAACTCTCGGAAAAAAATATGTTACTAATAAATTTATAGGACAGTTTATTAGTAACTGGAACTCTCGGCCCTATGTGACATAATAGTATATTCTGTAACAAGGTTGGAATGAGAACATTCGATGCGAGTGGAACGTTGCATGTATCTTAATGTAACCCTACAAAAACAAAAAACAACAAGCATGGAATAGTTATTCCATAACAAGTGATGGAATGAAATACACGCAAAATGCATAAGAAGATAAGTGCTTTAGAATAACATTCCAACTCTTGTTTTAGAATATTAACTTTCTGTAGTCAAAATTGGTTTTAGAATTGTTAAATTCTATAGTGGTCGTGGAGAATAGTATATTATGCAACGAGTATGGAATTATGGTCATTTCACACGAGTATGAAAGTTGCTCCACGAGCCGCAGGCGAGTAGCGCAATCCGTACGAGTGAGAAATAACTTTCCATGCAAGTTACTATGCAACGACTATAACTTTATTACTTTATTAATTTAATTTTTATTCAGTTCCATTTAAAAACTAACAATACTTTGACAGTTGCTTTCAACCTATTTACTATGTTGCCTATCAACGGCCATGTACGTGTCATACGGAATGTAAATTCAGTTAAAATAACAATACTTGCGTCAGATGATTAACTGACTGCCCAAGACCAACTCTATCAAAAAATATATTTGCAAAATTCGACAACTTTAACTATAGGCTATTCCAAACCTTTAGGCGGAACTAGATTTTGAAATCTAGTAATTTTTATCTATTAAATCGGACTTTTGGTTTGGAAACTATGACTCAAGTCATTTTCATATACTGATTTTTTAATACTTGAAAAGGTCCCTAGTGCAGCGGTTGTTAATTTATTTGAATCTCACCACAGTTTATATCCATTTAGTAACATCTATGTAGATAAATATTAATACATGTTGTTTTTACAGATTAGCATACTAAGTGAAAATGAAAAATATTCTAGATTTAGTTTTGAATATTCATCACTAGTTGGTGAAACTGGTGTCAGGACTGATGAAGTTGAAGTATTAGTCGAGCCAAATGATATAGTCCATTTTCTTATTTCTATACCAGTTGATTTTTCAAGTTTACCACCTTACATACAAGAGTAAGTATTAATGTTGGGAACCGAAGCCGGTTTTTCGGGTAAAATCGGGTACGTAATTTTGGGGAAGGGGCATTTCGATGTCCAAATTTATGTATATTTGTGTGGAGAAGTATAAATTTGGAGAGGGTAGGGGGCAGACATTTAATGCTATGCCACTGCTTGAAAGCTATTGGTGGTTTGCGATATTGGCATTTTTGTACCAGCTTGGCATGATTCCTACTGATTCCTACCATAAATGATTAGGAAATTAGCAAACGCGACAAAAAAATCCAAAAACCCTTCTATTTATGTCTTGTTTCACTGACAGTAATCTGTTGTTGTGCTCGAGTTTTTCAACTAGGCAAGAGATGCGACAACAGTCACACTTTATCGGCCTGGCGCGATCATCAAAATTCCGTGTGCGTAGCTCAGCGATTCGTAGAATGCGGGCTGAAAATATGGCCCTTGGCGTTCCTTTTGTAGTCACCAAGTCGTTTGGAAAGAAAAGGTTATCCTAGGTCGTTAAACATACAGAATGGGTTGTGTTTGTATTTATTTAAATGAAGACGGATGTTATTACATAATTAATTATGGCAATGACATCTAAGTGGTCATTAGAGTTTTTGAAGATTAAGGGGTGTGTCAAATTGGGGGCGTGGCCTCTTGGGGTGTAGCCCGTGAAGCGGGCGTGTCGGACCTGAGGGCTCCAGGAGTGGAGTCGTCAGTGGTGACGGCACGTCATGTCCTCTAGGTAGCGGCGGTGGACGCACGGATGTCGGGAGCGGCTAGGTAGACCTGGATCTCCGACGGCGGCGGCGACGTCAGCGGATATGTAGACCTGGATCTCCGACGGTGGTGGCGACGTCAGCGGATCTGGTGACGTGGATGATAGCGGTACGTCTTTGTACGGCATCAACTTCGGGGGAGGGGTGAAGACGATTATCCGACGGCGCGGGCTATCAAGCAGAGCTTACCTCTGGCGGGGCTATGATGGCAAGGGCCGGCGGTAGGCACTGCTGTCCAGGTGTACCCACACCTGGTGCAGGTTATCGGTGGCAATCCGCAGCAAAAGTAGCGAATCCGCGGAAATGGAGAAAATGGTTAAATTCTTTATCATCCATCATTGCCGAAGTTGTGATGGGTACTGACTGCTCTTCACAAATGTTCCAGTACTTATATTAGATATTTAGTATTTCATCATATTGTGAAATATGATGAAAATAACGTTTTCATATGAATTTACTGTCCGAAAATACATATGTGACTATATGAAATCAACAAACTTTATATGGATGTACATATAAACATATACAACATACATAATATAAATAAAAAAATGCAAAATTCTGTGTTAATAATTCATTGGTACATGGATTGTAACTTGGACGTCATGTTTGGCGGCAGAAAATAACACGAATCGAATTAATTTGCTTTTGAATTTTTGGATGAGTTGGACAGTTATCTACAATGTAAGATTTTACGTTTTTCGGCATTGAATTTCTTGTCTAAATTAGAAAACCATTCATCATATATTTCGCTTGTTATCCAAGCTTTTTTGTTGCTTCTGTACGTCAATGATAAAAAAAAAATACCTTTAAAGCAACGCGGATTTTTTTATTTGCCAATCACCCACGGCTTCAGTTTTTCGGTAGCACACATGTGGGCTCCTACCATGACATTATTCTTTGCTGTTTTTTCCACCGAAGAAGTTTCAGGAAAACATTTAAAAAATAAACCCGTCTCGTCCGCGTTAAAAATGTCTTTTTCATTATACTACGCTAAAACTTCCGGTAAAATATTGTTTCGTCACTCTTCACAGTCATGTCCTTTAACGTCTGCACTTTCATCACACATAACCTTTTGACTAAGATTATGCTTTTTCTTAAACTAATCTAGCCAATCTACACTATGACGAAATCAGTGTGCCCAGAGACTTAGCAAACAAAAGAGCCTTTTCTCTAATAAGTGGCCCAGACATTGACACATTCATATCGCGAGCCATTTTAAACCATTCCCAAATAACTTTGTCGGTATCTTCGTAGCTTTTGAAACGTTTTCGATCATTGGTTATACCATTTTCGGCTTTCTTCAGAATTTCTTTGCGGTTTGTTATAATTGTAAAAAGTGTACTTGGAGGAATCCCAAAGTATGTGGCAATATCCTTTTTCTTTTTTATACCCTTGTCAATTTCACTTATCCACCTCACTTTGTAAGATTCCCCAATTTGATCGGCTGAGATTCCCCGATCTGATTGAGAAAGTACCGCGACAACTGGGCGGTAATGTATCAAAATACAAAATACGGAGACAATATGCATTACAAAAATTCGAGTTTAGAAAGTTCACCGTCTTTCAAAAGTCCCAAATTCTACTTCGAATTATAAAAAAAAATTTGACTTATAACCGGTTGTTAAAGTAAGATTTTAACTTGAGTTAGAGAAAACTCATAAGTTACCAACCCACCATTAGTGAAATTCGAGATATAAAAACAATTTTTATGTAAAATGCGATCTTGACGCAAAAATTTTCGAAAAAAATCGAGATATAGAAAAAATTGATTTATAGAAGTTTGAGTTATGGAAGTCCGGCTGTAATTTATGTTTATATTTTTGTTATTTTAAATTTATTTTTGAAATACATTCAAATCTACCTTTTTTTTTTTGTTTTATTACTTGTAATTTTATATTAATTGTACAATTAGACATGATGTTAACAATGTTAACCAGTGGCGCAGCCAGGATTTTGTCTTGGGGAGGGCCGAATCAAATTTCTAGAGCACGCGGGCCGCATACGGCCCTCAACCTCATTTTTTTGTGGCCCCTGAAGCGGTATTCAAAATCACTTGAGCTTATTTAAGGGAAAAATATATTTAAAAATGTAAAATATACTCTCTTCCCCTTTTCTGTTTATAAAAAAATTTCAAGGAACGGGATATTTAAAGTTCCGTCACTGCTTATAATTTTGTATGTAAAATAGACTGCGACCTAAATCAGTTCGACACCCCTGCTGTTGGATATTGATGTTTATATCAAATAATAATTCCATTATTTGTTGATAAAAAATGTAATTGTTAATCCAAGTATCAAGAACTTTCAATTGATTTTTTCTTCGATACATACATATTTATTTATATTTTTCGCGGGATATATTTTTGAAGTCTCAATATTTCTCTTACTTATGTTCAGTTCTCTAAATCAGCCGCTTGACCACAATTTGTACCGAACGAACAGACTCATGTGACGGAATAAGGATTTCTTGATTATACCTACGAAAACCTAAAAATAACACGTAAATGTATTTTCACTTGAACAATAGTTATGTCACTTTATCAAGAGTAGGCAATCTTTAAAAAATGTTTACTTATTGAGAACTGACACGCTCGGATACGCAGTCTGGTGGTCAAATATTGTACTACGCGGCTGTAGTACTGTTTGAAATTATTACATATGTTCTAGTGTTGATTTTTTGTTAGAATGTCGATAGATACATTTTCATAAAATAAAAATGTACTGTGCTTAAATTAACCTGTTCGCTGTTAGCATATTGACAGCGAATACTAGACACGACAGCCATATTGCCTTGAAGTACAGCGCCTCCAACGGTAATGTCACTTCTCAATACGAAAAAAAAAAATGCCAATATTGTTTACAATGAAGTAATTTAAAAATTAACTACTGTTGTGGTTATCAAATTTTATATTCAACTTCCCGAGCAGCACCGTGTAATCTGCTGTGCCACTGATGTTAACCAAGCTTTAAGATGCCCCCCCCCCTTGGCTGCGCCACTGATGTTAACAACCTTTAAAGTTAACAACTTGTGTTTAGAATAAACTTGTACTCTTTTCAACATTGCAGTTTATTTCAGAATTGAAGGTGAAGTTGAAAATCCTGGTGAAGGTACTGCAATGTTATTAGTTTCATTTCATCGGTTAGATGGAACTAAAATTCAACCCATTCTTCGATTGTCACCTTACGCCGAACAAGTGCTAGGAGGAGGAGGAAATAAATATATTCCGCCTTTCCCAGTTGAGGGATGTTTGATGGATTATGTACCTGAAGTTCGGAAGATGTTGGCTGACAGAGTTGAACAAATAGTCAGTAATTATAAAATGAAAAATCAATATATTATGGAATTTCTAGCAAGATATGGACGCAGTGTCATTGAATATGATTGTTTAATGTTTACAAAGATTACTTTATTGTTTGAAATTAAAAACTTTAATTGGCTCTTGGTTATAAATCTAGGTAAGTACTTTTATTCTTTAACATTTTTATAGTTTAACAAGCTAAAACGCATTTATACATTATACTAAATTGAAAAGAAAATAACTACCTATTTAAAATTTCATGTAGGTTGTTAAATAAAAGCTCTTAATACATAGATTAACAGGCGATAAATATTTTCAAAATATTATAGGAGAGACTTTTGTACCTTGAATGTAATGTATCTTGGAACACTTTTAAGTTACTGACCTTCTATAACATCTAGGGGCCTGTATGTATACATGTAGTGTATCTACATATATTGTTAGACATCAGCCTGTTAGTTTCTTTTGCTATCAATTCGCTTGCTATTAAGTTGTTTTAATAAAAGGTATTTTAGTGTTGAAAGTAAATATTTTAACATTTTGATATTCTTATTCTTCTGTAATAACCGTCTTATGCACTAGACTTTAAGCGTGTTCTACATTATACAATTCTCATCAAATTTTCATACTTATTTCTTTGACTAGAACTTGTACTAGAAATAAATCAGTGAAATTGTACAGTGTAGAACACGGTATATAGTCAAGGTCAACTTTATTCAAAACTAGATTTGATCCAACTATTCTTCAAAACACGTCCAACTTGGAACTCGGTGCATGCGCAGTAGACAGTTTTAACAATTGTACCAACATTAAAATTACGCTTGTAAATATTTTGTATTACCACGTGTTTAATAGTGTTTTGTTGATCATTGGTTTGAATAAGCGAATATATAAATTGTGTTTTGTATGTAAATCAGTAATTTTACAAATCTAATAGCTAGGTTATAAACACTTGACAAGATATGAATAATATTTTTATGTTGGTACTTTAAATGAACTGAAACACGTGTAAGAATTTCATTCTCTACCAAAAAATTGAAAAATAAATTGTATTAAAACTTTGACAACTTCTAGTTCAAAGAAAAAAGTTTAGAAAATTGATGAATAAAGTATAATGTAGAACACGCTTTAGTGAATATTTCTACAACGTTATATTCGACTCCAGACATAACCTGTTCAGTTTTTCGCCATTTTCACAATTTTATGCAACCTCTTGTAGCTTGGAACAACAACAAGTCTTGTATTTGGATTGCAGTTCCTACAATCTAAAATAGTTAAATTTATCATACTTTTGTTAACTATTGTAAAATTTTTGTTTTCGAACTTGTTTTCTTAGAAATTATTTAATGAAAATGAGTTATGTTAATTTTTTCATGAAAATATAACTTTTTTGTAATACGATTATAAATTTTATTAGTTATTTAAGCCTTCTACACTGATATAAATAATAAATACTAATTTTTTATTATAAATAGTAATTGAAATCGATATGCAAGAGGGTATATGCCAAGGTACACGACCATTTGTACCATGGAACATTTTGCTAGAGTTTAGAAATTATTTTAAAAAATAATATAAAAGAGAATTTAAAATATAAAAAGTTCACCAGTTGATAGAGGAAAAATCAAAGTTTATTTTACATTAATATTTAACCTTTAAAGGACCAATGGTCGATATATTAACCGCTGTGAGTATTCGCTGCCGGCCCAATGGTCGATCTATAGACCGCTAGTTATGCATATCGTATTTCATTGCTGTCAAACGTGTAGGCGTGAGTTAAAATAAACAAACCACCCAAGTTTCCAGTTATTAAGCCATATATTAGATATGCTCCATACAAAGTAACTTTACTTTGTACTTGTGCCGCTCAGACATTCTTTTAAGTAAACAAACTTTATTTTTGTTTAGAAAATTTTGATTTAAATTTAGTTATGTTACATCTTCTAAACAGTGTAGTTGGGCAGTGCATATAGTTTATATGTTAAACTTTTATAAAAATTTGATTTAAAAATTAGTTTTCGAACATAATTTTCGGTTTGAACTTTTTTATTTATTCCCTCACTATGGGAGACCAAATAGAAAGTGCATTTTCCGAATTGCTTTACTTTTTATTTTTAAAATCTTTTTAATTTTGAAATAAAATAATTTTAGAAATATAGAAAATTTAATTCTCTTTAATTTTGTTTTTAGTTTTTTATTCTAGTGTAAATAGAACGCGCGCTATGTTATTTTAAGCAAAAGTTTGCAATTTTACGCGCAGTCAGCAAATTAATTCGGGCCGGCAGGTAATACTATGCGAAATAAATTCGGTACGGAAAAGGTTAATTTAAAAAATAAATATCTACAGTATGAAAATTTAGAAAATGTAAAAAGTGTTCCAAGCTACAACAGTCTCCCTGTGAGCGCCCGCAGATTTTTTTTAAGGGCAGACAAAATATGTAGGTATTATTTTAAAAATATTTAGTATTTTTTAAAATAAACTTTCATAAATGCAGAACATTATTTAAATAGAAATTGAAGGCGTCTGCGATAATTGGCAAATTGGCATTAATGACTTATTGTATAAAATCTGATCTATTATGAGTATTATCTAATTGTTTCCCTGTGTACTCTTAACAAACTCAAACAGGATAAACGATCATCCGTCATAGTTGATATAATAATAATTGAAATAGTAGTGTATATAGATTCCGGCCAAATTCGATTTGACTGGACACTTTGTTTATGTAGTTAGCTGTCATCAATTATCTGTATTTGGGCCTCTTTGTTGGGCCTCCATTTTTTGGTATAGGCAAAAATCGAAGATGAGCCAAAACACGTGCAAGCAAAGCAACTGTCAAAAATTAACTGAACATTCAAAATGGCCGAACTTGTTGGCATAAGTGAGAGCCATGAGTACCAACATAACACCACAAAAAAAAATCGAAAATCGAATATACGTAACCCGCGGAAATTCAAAATTCGCGATACTTTTTGAACAGACCTCGTATATTGTAACGTTAGAAACGAGAAGGCATGGTCGTAAGAGTAGGGAACCAATAGTAACCATTCATGCATCTGTAGTTGGCAGAGAAATACGCAGTGGCGGCAATAGCTCTTAAAATCTGGAGGGGCCAGGAAATATTTGACTAAAATCTGGGTGGGGGGGTAATATTTGAGGAGGGCATCATTTTTATGGACAGGAGAAAATACAAGTGTTGATCTAAAAAAAGATCCTTGCGCAAACATTTTTCTCCAAGCATTTCTGGGGAGGGGCACCTGGGGACCAGAGTAATTTTTGCCCCCCACCGGACCCCCGCTAGCGCCGCCACCGGACCCCCGCTAGCGCCGCCACCGGAAATACGCGTTTCGAACATGACGATATGTTGGAATATAACTGATATTTTTGGAACTCTTTATGCAGTTAATGTTTTTCAAAATATGTATACTATAAATCTCATTGAAAACAGGTAAAAATTCCTTATGAGTACCTGTTTATATATATATTTTTTTTTCAGTTTTTTCTGTCCAAAATTTTTGCTAACTAAACCTAACCTAATTAGTTTTATCATTGATTGTTTGCATATGGTGAAGATATATAATTGCTTTATACAGTTTTAATACATTTACATAATTTAGCAGCTATTGGTAGGTCGGAATATATTGATATTTTTGAGGATTCAATAAAATAAAATAAAATAAAATAAATAAAATAAAATAATAAAGTTAATGTTTTTCAAAATATGTATACTATAAATCTCATTTAAACCATTTAAATGTAACTTTAAGCGTATAAATACTGAAATTTCATTATTCAAGTTTTTCTTTAAGAACGTTAATACGAGCTAAATGTTAACAAACACTTACTAAATAATTGCTTGGATTTCAGAACGGATAACTATTGAGTACTTATTTAGATTTCAGTTTTGAATAAAAATATTTGAAAATTTAAAGTGAATCGTAAATGTTATGTTTTGAAAAAAAGAGGCGGCGCTTCGCCAAGGCCAAATCTCATTCTAACTAGCTTACGCGTTTTCTCTGACGAGTTGTTTGTGGTGGACTTGTACGGAACATTAACCATAATTTGAAACGAGTAAATGCACATGAACTAACATGTGTTTAACATTTGATATCGAACATAAAATAGACATAATAAAAATAGTTATAAAATAGATAAATATAAAAATAAATAAATTTGAGAATAAAGAAGCCTAAAGGTTTGGAATAAAAATGAAGACACCAAGAGGGTGGGAGTTCCCTTGCCCCTTTCTGTGGGCGCCCATGAATACAACAAAAAATGTTGTTCCACACTGTCAGCATGCAAACCCTTGTTGGTCGCCATCACTTATTACATATCTACGAAATCCTGAAATGTGTGAATTAACAGTTTACATAAAATTGTAATTTTTTGATTTGGAGAAGTTTAATTGTTTACGTTATTAATATATTATTATTTTTAGGAAATAGATTTCCACAAGAAAAACCCAAATTTATACTTCGATCAGTTTATCATATGACTGGTGGTGCGCAGAACAAACCATATATGGAATCTTTGACGGATTATCCTTATAGTCCTCGTTGGAGCCCAGAAGAAATGATTCAAAGAGCATTGTCTTACACATTTGATAATATTAATTCTTTTCAAAATTCTTCAGTTGTTAAAAGTGTTAACATATAGGTTTTTACTATTTAGATAATAATAATAACAATAGACTATTTTAATAATTTAAATAAGAGGTAACCAAAAAGTTCATGCGGTTTTGTATATTAAAAATCAAACGAGGACAGAAATTAAGAAAACATTCTTAAGCTGTTGTTTTGCCTATGATATAATAATGACAATTTTTATTGTAGCATAATGTGTAAATATATTTATAAATATCACTTATTTATAAAGCACAGAATTTTATGTGTTTTGTTGAATATTATTTCATTCTCTTTGTTAGTATTTTATCAAATATATGCCATGTATCTTTAAAGATTATACTAGAACAAAACAATGATGACACTTTTAAATAAAAAATAAAATAAATATTTGAATTGTTATTATTATTTGAATGTAATACTATCAGTGGCTGTCGGTAGTGATTTTTTTCCATTCTTCTTTCTGAAGTTGTCATAGGTAGACTCGTTCAACATCATACACACGGTATCATAAATTACGTCATCAATTCTGCGCGAGAAAAAGCTGATCACATTGACGTACATAAGGGTTTTTAACAATTGTGGATACTAAACATATAAAATCATGTATTTCAAATACATTTTTACTCGTTTTAGTACACAGTATTATGTTACGTCATGTTACGTTCCTCATTTATAATAATTGTATGTATTTTTTGTAAAAAGTGTGCTATGCTTTTTGCTAAGCAACAGAATTCAACAGATGTAAAAATAATTAATATTGATTTTGACATGTAAATATTATATAAATAAATTACAAAACATTTCATCAAAGTCCAAGAAGAACTTATTATTGAGTTTAAAATAAGAGCTCAATAGTGGGAATATTGTTTTGCAGAACATCATCAAAAAGAAAAACATTCACACAAATTTAAGTAGGCGTGTGAAATGCACGATTTTTAGAATAAAGTAAAGAATTATTCCAAGTCAAAAGAAGAAATCAAATATTCGTGCATCACTCAACATTTTGGTCCTTCGAGTCCCGGATATCTACGATAAGTGCTATCGAGATACGTTTCTTCAACTCGGAAGTTACCGAATAGTTTACATCCCACATCTGTAATTGGACATCTTCTTGGACAACTCGACTTCAGCGACTGAAGATCGAGGACTTCAATTACTACTAGCCCAGATTACTACCTGGACATATACTTCATATACTTCTTCATCGGCTGTGATTTTAGAAAATCGTCTGGTAAGTTCATACGAGTCAGTTCATACAAGTCATTTATTCCCTTTTACTGTACTATATAACCCTTCAATCTCGATTACAATATGTCAGAAAACGAAAAACAATTAAAATCGCTTGTAAAGAGTCGCGGTGTTATAAAAGGTCAAATAACACGTTTGTTAAACAATTTACAAACTTCTCAAGATTTAGGGTTAGATGAATTTCAAACTCGTCTCGCAAAATTAAAGGAGATCGAAAAGTCTTTCGAGAATGTTCAAAGCTCTATAGAAGATTTGTATGACGACGATACTGAACAAGATTCAGAACGCGATCAATTTGAAAAACACTATTTTGAATGTTCAGACTTTCTGACAAAGGCGATCAGAAAAGTACATTCTGAGGCGCCGAAAATAACTAACCAGACACCAACTACCGTTGTGATGCAGATATCAAAACATAGTAATGCACTATTACCGAGAATTAAAATTCGCCCGTTTGACGGAAATCCTATTTATTGGAATAGTTTTCATGACAGCTTTAAAAGTTTAGTTCATGATAATGACGAATACCCCGCGGTTCATAAATTCCATCTATTAAAGAATTCTCTTATTGGTGATGTTTCGTCAGTAATCGAGTCACTAAATGCTTCGGAAGAAAATTATACTGTGGCATGGGATTTGTTAAAAAAACAATGCGACCAACCACGAATAATCATACAACAACATATTAATGCGTTATTAGATTTACCTGATATCGACAAAGATACGCCCAAAAACTTGCGCTCCTTATTAGAAAAAGCTCAGATGCATGTCAATGCCTTACACGCTTTAAAGCAGCCTACTGATAAGTGGGACGCATTTTTAGTTAATATAATTAGGAGAAAATTAGACAAAATTACGCGCAGAGCTTGGGAACGCACTCTTGACAATGAAGACATGCCTACATTTAATGAAATGATTAAATTCTTACAAAAACAATCACGCGGCGATGATACAACATCATCTGATATCCATAATTCACAAAATACTAAATTTCCAAAACGAACAAAGGCTCTTGTCGGGACCCAAAGACAAAATAGGTGTCCTGTTTGTAAACAGTCGCACTCCATTTATACTTGTCCTGATTTCTTAAAATTAACCTCACAAGAAAGATTAGTTGTCACAAGGAACAACAAATTATGTACAAATTGTTTAGGCAGTAACCATACAACAATTAAATGCAAGTCTTCAACTTGTAAAAAATGCTCTCGGAGACATCACACACTTTTACATTTCGGTAATGATAATGAAATATATCCGGAACCTATTAATACTCCGAAAACTTCAGATATAAATGAAACTACGCCAATAGTCGGTCTTGCATCAGCATGTGCAAACGATACAGAAGTTCTTTTAGGAACAGCATGTATGATTATATTTGACCAATATAAACGACCACATAACTGTAGAGTTCTAATTGATCCTTGTTCTCAAACAAATTTTATCACCGAAAAATTAGCAGAACGATTAAAATTGCATAAACACAAACAACGTGTACCATTTTACGGAATAGGTAATACAACAACAAATTCGAGTTACAAAGTTAAAACAACCGTGAAATCTTTAAACTCATCATTTTCATATGATATGACATTTGTAGCGCTACCTGAAATAACTGGTATGCTTCCATCCAGGCAAATAAATCGAACGTCGATTCCTATTCCTAAAAGCATTACGTTAGCTGATCGCGACTTTCATAAACCTGGCGAAATTGATATCTTATTAGGCAATAAACTATCCTATTTGTTATTACGCGTAGGACAAATCAGAATTTGTAATGATAATGTTGCACTACAAAAGACCGGTTTAGGTTGGATAGTAACCGGAGAAGTTCATAATTTTAGTAACAAGCAACCGCCTAATAGAAATCGTAATTATTGCAATCTAGTTACCACTTTAGAGGATCAGTTAAGTAAATTTTGGGAAGTGGAAGAAATTCCACAACCTAACTATTTATCAAAAGAGGAGCAAGCGTGCGAAAATCATTTTCTACAAAATACGGTTCGTGATGATACCGGGCGGTATACGGTTCGCTTACCATTTAAAGAAAACAAAAATAACTTAAGCCATTCATACAAAATTGTGTTAAAACGATTCTATAGTCTAGAACGTACATTAAAAACTTCCCCCCATCTATTAAAGACATTTATTGCTAACCGAGTTTCGGACATTCAATTGCATACAACTAGCAGTCAGTGGTTGCATGTTCAAACACAGGACAATCCTGCCGATTTTATCTCACGGTCCAACTTGGCTATCGCATTACAAAAAACATTGGAAAATTCAAAATACTCCAAAAATTGAAATACCGGAACAGCGAGTAAAAATATCTTTATTAATTAATAGTTCATGTGATATCCTTGAAAGATTTTCATCTATCACATCATTAAATCGATTTATCGCTTATGCTCTAAGATTTCGCAATGTAGCGTCTCACAGGCAACGTGGTGAACTTTCTGTATCAGAAATTTACGATGCCCACATTCGGGTAATCAAATTAGTTCAAGAAAGACATTTCTTAAAGGAAATACATGACTTAGTCAAGGAAAATGTTATAAGTAAAACTAGTAAGGTATTTACTTTGTCACCATTCATTGATGAAAAAGGTATTTTACGTGTCGGTGGTAGACTTCAAAATGCGCCTCTCAAATTCCACAAAAAATATCCGATTTTATTACCACGAAAAGATCATGTGACTGATCTAATAGTACGTCACGAACATGAAAGATATTTTCATGCGGGCGTCCTTGCTACATTAAATGCAATCCGACAAAATTATTGGATTGTTGATGGCAAGAATACCGTAAGACGAATTATACATAAATGCATACGTTGTTTCAAACTAAGTCCTTCAATACCAAAGTACATAATGGGAAATCTCCCAGAAAATCGCCTAACAAAAACTCGTCCTTTCGAAAATGTTGGGCTCGATTACTGCGGTCCATTTTACCTGAAAGAGAAAAGATTTCGAAACAAAAATAAAATCAAAGCTAATGTAGCTGTTTTCGTCTGTTTTTGTACAAAAGCTGTGCATCTAGAATTAGTTACTGATTTGACTACCGAAACATGTTTTGCAGCAATTAAACGATTTTTCTGTAGAAGAGGACGATCGAAAAATATTTACTCAGATAATGCGACAAATTTTATCGGTGTAAAAAATGAATTAATAAAAACACGGGCATTATTGTTATCATCTGCTCATAACGATGCCTTACGCCATCTTTTGGTTAATGAAGGTGTAAATTGGCATTTTATACCACCGCGATCACCACATTTCGGGGGATTATGGGAAGCCGCGGTAAAATCATCTAAAAGGCATCTTTACAAAACGGTCGGAAATGCTTTATTTACATATGAACATTTCAATACATATATTATCGAGATTGAAGCTATTCTGAACTCACGGCCTTTAACTGCGTTATCACTCGATCCTAATGACTTTGTGGCTTTAACTCCTGCCCATTTTTTAATAAATGACTCGATAATGAACATACCAGAAGACGATTTGCGCGAAGTGCCTAGCAATCGACTGTTCATGTGGCAACACATAAAAAAAATGAGACAGCACTTCTGGACACGATGGCACAAAGAGTACCTCAATGAATTACGCACACGCACTAATGGCATGAACCTGGTTCTGCTAAAATTGAAATTGGAACGCTGGTCATAATCAAGGAGGACAACCTGCCTCCAATGCAATGGAGCCTTGGTCGTATCACTCACATACATCCTGGTGACGACCATGTTGTTCGAGTAGCCACGATAAAAACCGCAACAGGGACATATAAACGTGGTGTCAAGAATTTGTGCCCCTTACCAGTGGATACAATGCAAATTTAAAAGTGAAAATGTGTGTTTTACAACTTGATTACAATTAATATCAGACAAAATTTTGTTATTGTTTAATTTTACTACTATCTTTATTTATGTTTTATTTTGAACGCTGAATCGTTCAAGGCGGCGAATATGTTACGTCATGTTACGTTCCTCATTTATAATAATTGTATGTATTTTTTGTAAAAAGTGTGCTATGCTTTTTGCTAAGCAACAGAATTCAACAGATGTAAAAATAATTAATATTGATTTTGACATGTAAATATTATATAAATAAATTACAAAACATTTCATCAAAGTCCAAGAAGAACTTATTATTGAGTTTAAAATAAGAGCTCAATAGTGGGAATATTGTTTTGCAGAACATCATCAAAAAGAAAAACATTCACACAAATTTAAGTAGGCGTGTGAAATGCACGATTTTTAGAATAAAGTAAAGAATTATTCCAAGTCAAAAGAAGAAATCAAATATTCGTGCATCACTCAACAGTTATTATTTACATATTTAGACGAGTCTGTGTCAAATGTGCGACAGATGATAAGGAAAGTGTTCCCAACTTCGAAAAAATAAAATAATATGTGATAAATAAAAGCCGTGTTTATTGGATAACATTTCTAAAATCCGTAAATTAATTTAACTTATTCATGTAATATTTAATTCATTTTGAAGTATTTTGTAAACAATTTAATAAAGAACATTAATTAGAAAGTAAATTACATCAATACATATGGTTTGTTTATATATAATATTAATTTAGACCTTATTATTATAAACTTAGAACTACTAGTAAAATTTTGATACAAATGTCATTTATTGTTTAACCTTTAATAAACATATGTATAATCTGTCTCAATTTGTAATACGAAACTAAATCTGGTTACTTTGGTGACTGTTGTGGTGTAAATAGACTTTTTTGAAACCATGTAAACTTGTAAATCTGGCTTTTACATTTTTAGTGAAGTTGCATTATACTGAGGTTATATTCACTCAAAAACTACATGTCAGATACCAAATTGACCTGTCAAATTTGTGATTGACATGTCAAATATTTTGAATTGTATACAAATATTTATTTCATCTTAATTCGCTTATTCATATTTTCTGTTCTGGTTGCATAAAATATATTTCAAATGCTTGTTAATTTGTGTTTTATACAATTTGTGTTAGTAAGTTGACGTATACGTAATTTAATGTCAATTATGAATTGTCAAATATTTTGAAAGGTGTTACCACCCTAAGGTGATATTTTAAATATACAACATAAAAAATGAAGTTTCCCTGTTAGTTTCGTATTACAAAATGAGACAGATAATACATATTTTAAATAATTAATGTAAGTAGATATTATAATAAATTGAAATGTTTTAAATGACATTTAAACTATTTAGGTTTACCACTATTTATTATTAAAAAATATTGGTTTTGACTACTGAGGGAAACTTTTTAAATATTTTTCTGTATTCCAGATTATTTTTGCGAAGTTTTTCAAAACCGTTGCTTACAATGAATCTTGATATAAGATGGTCAAATGTGATAAAAAATGAGGAACAAAGAAACACTGTCCGATGTAACACTATAAGGCCTGGACTATAATATCAGAACGAGAAAATACGTGCTGGGCACAGTGAAAAAGGTTTTCTTGCTGCGACTTAATATAATTGTAGTGCTACTGCGACCGGATTCAAATGGAAAGACATGAGGAAAGTTGTAGTTAACTAAATTAATTTTAATAATTAAATAATAAATGACAGTGCAATAAACTAGTGAAAAAGATACAGTTCTGGTGATCCTGCTCTCCAAACAGCATTCTTTTTATATATAAAGATATGCATACCTAAAGTGTATCTTGGCCAAATCACTAGGCGTTTATGAAAACTCTACCGGTGGATATGGTACATTGGCCAATCTTTACTATACCCCACTGAACATAACCTTATGTGCTGCCTCTATACAGAAGGCTTAAATAATCCTTAAAAAGGTTAGGTTAGGCTAGGCTTTAGCTAGAATACCAGTTATGTTAGAATAGTTTAGCTAGAATAAGGTTATGTTGAGTGGGGTATAATAAATCTTCCCCAGGAAATCTACCGGTCGGTAAACAGCTACATGCTTATACACCTTCTCCGAACTTGTTTTCGAACACAGTTGATGTTCCCGGTATCTACCGGTAGAGTTTTCGTAAACGCCTTATTGCAATTCTAAGCTTACCTTAATTTTCGCAGGTTAACGGCGTATTTTTATTTTAAATTATTAAATAAACATTGTCATGACATTCCGTCACAAAAATTCGCATACCATTGTGTTCAGCTATATATATTGTAATAAATACTTAAATATATGCAGTGACGATATTCAACCGGTACGAGCATATCAGTTCTTAAAATATTGAAATACTTCCATACTGGTTGTTAAAATGAATAGTGGGATAACAGGTACAGAAAAAGATTTAGTTTGT
Organism: Liopterus haemorrhoidalis; assembly: GCA_963971575.1. Lineage (NCBI taxonomy): Eukaryota > Metazoa > Arthropoda > Insecta > Coleoptera > Dytiscidae > Liopterus > Liopterus haemorrhoidalis. Next base: position 17,848,048 of record OZ020615.1, on the reverse strand, counting down.
TGTTTTGACAAATGACCACATCAACAATTTTTAAAAATCAACAAATTGTATGATAATTATTAAAATAATTAGGGCTACAACTACAGTTAATTTTTTTTTCTCGTCAGATTTTTTAGTGTTTTATTTATTTTTTTTATCTAACTGGTTTATTATTTTGAATATATGCCTTGCATATACGTACGATAAATGTTTTCAAATAATAAACCTGTATTTTAAATATATTTTTACATTGTAATATTTTGTGAAGATTAATGTAAGAAGAACTTTATGTTTTTTTTTTTTGAATAATAAAGTGTATTGATTATTATTTATATGAATGTTTTATTTCGAGGGAATCGAAAATTAAGAGTGATGTTGGTCGTAGACCTAAATATTTTGAGAATATGAAAAATTCCAAATTTTAACAGTTTTGTAAAGATTTGATTACTTTTTGAATATTTCTAATCAAGAATTTTTTATTCTGTTTATTTAGGTAATTTCAATCAAATTTCTAATTGCGGTTATATGAGCAATGGTTTTCCACAAATAGTTGATTACAAAAATAATCATTATTTTACAGTTCTGGTTAAATATAATTTGTATGGAGACTATAGTTGTCTCACTATCCTCTTTTTCAAGTCGCTGTATGTATGTTATTTTAAATATAATGGATTTACATATTTCCTAATTTCCTTTTTATAATTAATATCATTCAGGTACATCCAATCCGCAGTTGTACAGTTTCTAGTTCCAATATAAAACAAATTTAATCACTTAAAGGCCTTTACCCGCGGACCAAAGTTTAAGAATCACTGATTACAAATTCATTGCAAAAATGTATAAAAATAAATCAGTTAAAGAGTTAAATGTTCTAAATTTCCATGCATATCTCGTAGACCTGGTTATCGTAGGTAAAATTATATTCTACTGATATATCAGATTTAAAAATATCAGTTATTAGGTGTGTTCGATTTGCACATTTGCAGTTACTGTTTACTGCCGCGTTAAAAAAATCTGTTCGTTTGGTCGCAGTAACTGCAAATCTGTTTAATTTGTCGTAATTTACTGCCAGTTTATGATGCTACTGCGAAAAAGTTACAGCTGTTTCTCTTGCGGATTATTTGTTTCGGCTCTTAACGCTTTAACGCGGCAGTAAACAGTAACTGCAAATGTGCAAATCGAACACACCTATTATGTAAGGCGTTTTAATCAAATGTCTTTAATATTCGAGATATTTATTTCGAATTATTATTGGCGTATTTATTCTTGGCCTCTAACTGTTTCAGTTAGAGGCCTTCAGTTTAATGTCCTTCAGTTTAATGTTTTTCTTAAACTATATTAATAATCTATATATTTGTTTTCTCTCAAATTCCAAGTATTATTCGCTTTACAATAATAGAAACGTATTTCATAGATCAATATGTTCTTACTTATATGTTCAATTAAAGTATTTAATTATAAATTAGTGTATAATAAAAACAGATTTTAATTTGTAGTGCGCGCTATTTTGCGTGCATTACGACAATATTACAAAAAAAAAGTGGAAAAACATTTCACTTTTATCTAGTGGTAACATTGTAGAGGCAAAATCTGAGAACTAAAATTTATTATTTGAAGGTAATCGTTAAAAATATAGTAGTACTACTGTAGGAAATGGAATGATATTATATGTGTTATAAGAGTACTGTATTGGAATTTTATGGAAATAAAATTATAATAAAATCAATAATTTCATCATTGTTATCGTGTAATAGGGATAACTTCTAGTAACTAGTAACTTCTCATTACAGTTGGCAAAAATTCAGTGTTCCCAACTTAATTTTATTTTTTTTTGTCGCACTCTTGACCTATGCCGATTTAGACTATTATTTATATTCTTGGCGTAGATTTTATGGAGAAAATTCTCCATGTAATTTGTTTTTACGCAGTTATATATTTTTTAGGTTATCTGACATATAAATATATTTTGCCACTTGACAATTAACAGATCAAGATAGAGGAAGAGGACTAAAGACTAATGTGTACCCAGCTCATAGTGCCCAAAGAAGAAGTTTTTCATATAATTTTTAGACCTTCATATATATTTTTACCTATACTTTTAATTTTTATTTACAATAAATATTTAGATAAAAAACTTTAGCTCTTAAGATATATTATTTGTTTTATTGCTTTATTTAAACTCTTTTAGCCAAATCTCTCTTTTTATATATAATACATCATTTTTTAAAATTAATATTTTTTTTTTTTACTTTTAAATTTTCCATAATGCTGAATTTATGTCGTATAAATAACGTAAGTATATTGCCTGCCTTGTTTCGGCCTAATATTTGGTTTCTACACGTTTCTCATCCACAAAAAAAATCAATTTTTGTCTGTCCGAGATTCAACAAAAGCGACTGAACATAGTTTCATATAATTTGGTACGATTATAGGGTAAAACCAGGATTATATTCTACGGGGGTATTTCAGGGTTAAATCTGTTTTTTTAAAAACTTAAAATATCTTTATTATTATTGACAAAAATTGTTTATATTAAGAAAATAAATCTTTTTTGTTCAATGCATTTTTTCAAATTAGATGAATATATGGGGAGTTACACCCTAAAACAATTTTCGAGAAAGAATTTTAGGTCGGCTGGTTTTTCGATATTTCCCTTTCTTATTGAAGTTAGGTAGGGATGCGGTACGTCTGGCACCTGGGGGCGGTTGCATTTACCTGTGCGCATCTCGCCTGTATAGGTAAAAAAGTGGATATTTTGAAATCCTTATAAGACATTTTTTTTATTTTTTATAATTTTCTATGTCTTTTTAGCATTATAAATTTATAGTTGCCAGACAGTTTTGTTGTTGCTAACCGGGACTTAAATTGGTCTGGTTACAAATTAAACAACGGAATTTTCGTCTGGCAAATTAATATTGTATTCTTTGATTACAGAACTATATCATATTAAAATTACAGCTATACTAAAAAGGTTTGAAAATTATTATTTTTTAATTACTTAAATTAGATCTGGCGCAATGTAAGCAACAACAAAACTGTCTGGCAACTATAAATTTATAATGCTAAAAAGACAGAAAATTATAAAAAATAAATAAGATGTCTTAAAATGATTTCAAAATATCCACTTTTTACCTGTACAGGCGAGATGCGCACAGGTAAACGCAATCGCTTCCAGGTGCCAGACGTACCGCATCCCTACCTAACTTCAATAAGAAAGGGAAATATCGAAAAACCAGCCGACCTAAAATAAACTTTTTTGTAACGTTGCTAGCTCTTAGACTAATATATCTGTCTTATTATTGACTTAACAGCAAAATCATATATGACAAAAATGTTTATAATAAGAAAACAAATTTTTTATTTTTATGATTTTTTTAGTTTAGATGCTATTTGGGGAGTTGCGGGGGACACCCCAAACAGCAAAACCACATATGACAAAAATTGTTCATAATAAAAAAATAAATCTTTTTTATTGTATTAGGTCATTAAGGATGAAATTTTTAGAAAAAAGGGCAAAGTTGGTTGATAACTTACAAATATAAGGAATTATTTTATTCATCAAAGTATGCACCCATATTGTCTATACACTTTTGCCATTTAAGCGGCAGGTTGTTCAGGCCGGTGGTATAAAACCCTGGTGAACGAGAGTCAATGAATTCCTGGAAGGCTAATTTTACAGCATTGTCGGAATTAAACTGTTTTCCTATTAAAAAGTTGTCAAAATTGCGGAAGAAGTGGTAGTCGGGTCTAGTGAGTATGGAGGATGATGAAGAAGTTCCAACTCCAATTCCTGTAGTTTTGCCAGTCATTTGTGCAGTGTGTGATCTAGCGTTATCATGCAGTAAGATAGGAGTCGATCTGTTGATCATTCTAGACTGTTTTTCTATAAGTTTTTGCATAATTTCGTCCAGTTGGTTGCAGTATATTTCTGCTCTGATCGATGAACCAATTTTTGTTTTTTTTTTTTTTTTTTTATTTTTAAGTTACCTGTACGAAATTTGGGGAACCAATTTGATATTGTCCGCTGCGTAGTAACACTAGTGCCAAATGCACTATTAATATTTCGCGTGGTCTGCGATGCAGTAGTTCCATGTAACAACTCATACTTCATAATAGTGCCATTAATAATTTCCGAACGTATCATTTTCAACAAAAATAATTTTTAAAAAAATATTGATATTTTTTAGAGCATACAATGATTACTTTAAACAGGCGAGATGTGTAACTTTCCTACAAAAAAAAATCAGAACGGTAAAATATTAAGCCAATGTCAAATAATAAGCTGTTAAAGTGGCAATATTATTAACTACAAATTTGATCCTTGACGACCTGATAATATTAGGCGCTTTCCAGGTTGCTGTAAAGAGTAGCTCGAAGTTGCTCCGAACAGTTCGCGAGTTGTTCCAAGTAAAAGAACTTCACACTCTCAACTACACCAGAATTTCCTTCCCCCGTCCCCTGAAGTACCCACCTTTTTTCAAGAACTTGGAGTTCCTTTGTAGTGGGGGTAAACAGTTGATGCAATTCAAACTTGTTAAAGATTTATCACGCATTTATAACTGTGTTTTTTTTTAATATAAAATAAAATCCATTTATCTTATGATAAATATGTAAAATTAAAATAATTTGTACACGTTACTTTAATATCGTACCATTTATTATCAACTAGGTAGCGAGCCTGTGATATAATATAAAGTCTGATCTCAAACTGAAATGAGATTTCTGACAAAAGGGGTTCGGGTACTAGGCGTGAGTTTTATCCAGGGTTCATCATAACAATATTAAATGATATGTATTCGTCCTTACCATCCGACTGATCAGGCATCTTGTAATTAGTCTAGATTTTAGCTGTTCACTTCTTAAAGGCTGTCACAAGTTCTTAAAGGTGAAGGTTTACACACGGTAAGTAAGAGAATGCGGTTTTTTAATATTAAATATAAAAATTTATCAAAAGTAATATTTACAATTAGTTTGAATGTTAAAACTTAAGTACTAAAATAATGAAAAATAGAAATAAACAGAATCAGATAGACCACCAAAATGCCGACACAGTACCTGTAAAAATTCAACGTTCTAAATGTTTTCTATAACCGAACCAAATACTTCTGACCCCGTCTTCAGAGAGACGATTGTATATATAAGCGTTCTAGTAGCATTTCCAGGACGAAGGATCAAACATTTTTCTAGGAATTGTCAAAGTTATTAGGAAATAACTTTGAACAAATGTCTCCGTGAAAAATGAACCATAAAAAAATATATATTTTAAAGTTACGTGTTGAAACGTAAGGTTTCTAATTTTTCTATTGGCTGAATTTCACAAATATTAACTGTAATGTGCCCTTTTAAAATCCCTATAAAATGCTAGCATTCCCTTTCAAAGAAATTCTCGCGACGGGTGGTTTGTAAAAGTATTAGAGTAATTATCCGGGCGGCCTAACCGATTTGTTACATATCCGTCAGTCTGTTTATCTCATATGCAAGACCGAATCAGAAATATTAAAGTTATTAAACGATGTTGAGTGCCGAGATGTTATGATATTATAATACTTAACTACATGTTATTTGAACTCGATGTTTTTAACGTGTAGGTGAATTGCATGAAGCATCCAAAATGTAAGTTTCTTCGACCAGAAGGGATTTAAAAAAGTTACTGCGTTTGTGGAAGACATTTTTTCGGAAGAATGCAAAGTGCAAGGTGCAAGTGGTTTTGAATGAAGGATTATTTTCTGTTCAATGTAGTTTTTAATAAGATAAATATTTGGGGGCTGTGGATAAATTTGAAATATCTCAATTACCATAATCACTCATCAACAGTTTATTTAATTGTGTATAACTAGTAAATACGGGTAATTCAGCTAGTTTAGAATAAATTCTTAATTTGTAATTTTTATGATTATATTAGTTTTTATTTTATACATAGTCTCTCTTTTTTTTATAAAATGCCATATTTTAGTTAATATGTATAGAACTATAAATATAGAATTAACATTTCATTTTTTTTCCCTACCATCATATTCATACCGTGCGATCTTTTTTTCTTGTCCGTTACATAACAGTAAACAATGAGTTTAAAAATATCAAAACTGTATTCTAATTCACAGCTGAACATCCCATTTAACAAAGAACCAATCAGATTACTTCGTTTGCCCGAACTCACCCGAGGAACAACGAAAATATTTGTTGCTAACTTAATATCTGTTATCAACTCATTGGCGTGTAGAGATAAATAGTGTTCATTTAATAATCAATTCGTATAAGGTAATGAAAATAGAATGTACACCTATGTGTACATGTGCTTGGAAATAAGTTTGATAACTAAATGTTTCTGTCAAGTATTGCATAACGGTCAAGTTTTAATGATCGCTCTGTAATAGAACTGATGTTATCAATTTTAAAAATGTATTTGACCTCTTGAATGTTTTTTTAATAGATTTTGAAAAACATTTAAGAATGAAATACATTTTCAAGAATGATCATATAATATCAATTGAATTTAGTTTTAAATATAAAAATATCATGAAAATTTTTAAATTTGCCACTCAAATTTTTTAGTTTGTGATTCGCACACATGGCGCTGATGTAGACTCTGACAATTTTTAGTACAGGAGATACCCATCTAAATAGAACTTTTCTGGAACTTTTATCAACTGTGTTTTGTTGTTGACATGACTTTATTTTTGTGATTACTATCAATTTTGCAGCAAATAAATATTTATCATTGGTCAGTACACACTAATATATACAGTTCAGATACTTTATATTATCGAATAATGTTTTATTATAAACAATACGTAAGGTTTCGAAGATTATATGCATTTATAGGTTACGTTTTTAAATTATAGATCATTTTAATCACGTGAGCTGCATCATTTAAAAATGCAATAGTTCATATTCACATAACTTATGCAAGGCCAAGTTCAGAAATCCCTTCGTAAATTGTTTAATGTCTATTATCGTTTTCGTATTTTCCTAATTTTGCTGTCCTAGATTTTCACTAACTAAACCTAACCTAATTATCTAGTTTTTAGGTATTATTTTCCCCCAAACTTAGCTCATTAAAAATAGTGTAATAAATACGAGCAATTTAGGTAATTAGGTTAGGTTTAGTTAGTAATAATCTAGGACAACAGAATTAGGAAAACAATAATAGATAATAAACATTTTATGAACAGATTTCAAATCTTGACCTTGCATAAGTTATGTGAATATAAACTCTTACAATAAACATTTTACTATCTTTCACTTGCATATGTTTTGTGTATGTGACTCTTGCCTGTGCTAGTAAAACTCGAATTGAATTATAAATATTGCGTTTGTTTTTAAGGTTATTAAAATGCAATCTAACAACATTATTTTTAATTGCGATTTGGACAAAAGTGCCTTGAAAGCTGATGATATTGAGGTAAGTGAACGGCAAAAAAGCATTAGAAGAAGACATTATTGGTGACTCAACTTAACGCGTATCCCTCTAGCGGCAAAAAAACGAACACTTCGAAAAAGGTTACTGTCATTGTTTACGTATAATTCACCATGTGTTTTATTGTTTCTGTCCATTCTCACTCCATTTTTACAGCGAAAAAAGTGATAAATTTAAGAAAAAAAGATTAAATACTCCTTGTTGTGTGTATGATAGTCAATCACAGGAAGAACATCTTCGAATATTAGATTGAAAGATTATCAGTGATTCTAAAATTTTGTTTCTATTGAAGGCAATTTATACTGTTCAGATGATTTTAAACAAGTTTTTAACGTTGAATTTTTCATTTTCCCTGTCTCACATGTGCAGGAAAATCGTTTAATGTTGTGTAAATTATTGTTAATATAATTAAAACCCCTTGTTATTTCATGGGAGTGTTCCATAACTGTGTTAGTTTGCAAATATTTGACAGTTTTCTTGTGTAGAATAAATTACAAGTTCTCTTTCTATAAAATTTCTCTGAGATATGTGTAGATATTAAGTATTCAAATAAATGTTTTAAGTTCAAAGTATAACATTTTATTTTCTCTGTGAGTATAAGCCGGCACCAACATACAATATATAACCTCTGAAAATATTCATTTACAAGCAGCAAATTTTATCATAAAATGGATTCACATATATTTATACACTTTTTTAATACTCGGTTATAATTTAAATATACTGTATACAGCAAGAAAACGTAAATTAGACCAAAAATTGATTATAAACCAATACTGTTTACATACGTTGACAGATGACTATCTTTTTTCGTGTCAAAAGTTCACAAGGCGATAGTGGCGCCGTTTCGGTAATTATAGTCGCGAATAGAGCGATTGAAAGATAACTTATTTTCATGCTAATTTTATTTACCTATATAATATTTTAGAGCAATGATGATTTTATAAAATATTCTATATGGTTTTCACTTTTGTGAAGATAAACCAGATCTGGTTATTTTGGTTACTGTTATAGTGTAAACCTAAATGTCATTAAAAAAATTCCTTAGACTGTAAAACAGATTTCAGATTTGTTGGTTATGATCATTATTGAGAACTGACACGTTCGGATACGTAGTCTGGTGGTCAAATATTGTACTACGCGACTGTAGTACTGTTTGAAATTATTACATATTTTCTAGTGTTGATTTTTTGTTAGAATGTCGATAGATACATTTTCATAAAATAAAATTGTACTGTGCTTAAATTAACCTGTTCCCTGTTAGCATATTCACAGCTGAAGACTAGACAATTCAGCCATATTGCCTTGTAATACAGCGCCGCCAACGGTAATGTCACTTCTCAATAATTAACATATCATTTTTCAATAGGGGAAACTTCCTAAGCGCCCTGACATCTGGTGGCAATTTGCTGAAGATACGAAAGTGACATTGTTTTGTCTTGTTCAATGGTTTTTTTGTTGTTTGTGTTTTATTTTTGTTAATCATGGGAAAAAAACAATCAATTTTGTTGTGTGCCGCAATGTAAATTGTGAATAAGGAAGAATCCCTCTTAAACATTCCATAATTTACCTAATTCGAAAAAAATATCAATTGAAACGACGTTTGGAGGTAGAGAGAAAGTGGATCGTAGGTTTTTATGGACCCAAAAACTAAAAATGGTCAAAAATCCAAGCCCATACATGCACGTTTGTTGGTTGCATTTTATGGAAAATAATTTTTTACCTCCAAGAAAAGAATAAAAAAAGAGCACTTATTACACCCAAAATTTGCCTTAATCATCAGTTGATATATTAAAAGGTCCTTCTACTTTTTCAGGCAGATATATTAATTTTTACTAATATATTTACCATATTTTTGTTGCTATTATATTGACAGACAGTCAAAAAGAATTAAAAATACAATGAAAAACTAAAAATTTCCTTGAAATGTCTGTAGAATAGTATATTATTACATATCTCGTAAATCGTAGATTACCTTTAAATAAAAAAAAAAAGCTCGGAAAACAGGAAAAATACAACTGGTGTTCATTTTCACCATGTAAACAAATACACGAGTAAAAGTTTGTAAATGTCATTTGCGAGCTCTGTCGCATATGGCGCTACCATCTTAAATAGTTTCTTCTATATGACATATGTCAAATTGTTTGACATATTAATAAAGTGACATTTTTAAATACCAACATGGCACACAATTTCAAAGGTGCAAACTATTGAAATTAAAGTTTCAGTTTGTTTTTACAAAAGCGGACACAATATAGCGTATTTCTTAAGTTTAAATGAAACTACAGTCTGTTCCAAACGGTTAAGCGGAACTAAATTTTGCAATCTAGTTACTTTAATCGTTTAAATCGTGCTTTTCGACCGTTTTGTTTAAGCTTTGTAAATCATACTTACAATACACATTTTTTGTTAAGGTTAATATAATTTTAAATTGTCATTTTCTTTATATTTTGATTTTTTGTGTCATTCTCAATACAAATTTCCCATTTATTAATTTTTTTGTCATTAAAATATATAAAAAATAATAATTTAATTTTGACATATGTCATTCGTTTCCATGGTTTCATTGTTGGAATTTTAAATTGTGATTTTCCAACGTGAAAAATGAAATAACCCAAGCAAGATCCCTTCTCGTGACAACCTAAAAGAACGAAATTCCCATTTAGTTCCGCCTAACCGTTTGAAACAGACTGTAGATTTTGAAACTTGATTAAGTGAGGCTTTTGAACATTTTGTTTAGTAAAACCCCATTTCAAACCTTAAAAAAGTGCTCAGGACAACTTAGGAAACTGAAAATTTCAGTTAGTTCCGCTCAGATCTTTGGAATAGACTATATATAGGTTATTCCATACCTTTAAGTGGAACTAAATGGAATTTAAATTTTCTTAAGTTGTCACTAGCTAACTTTTTATATATGGAAGTGGGTTTTTCCTAAACAAAATGATCAAAATCAACCGGTAAAAGTTACTAGATTTGTAAATCTAGTTCCGCTTAAACCAAAGAAACAGGCTGTATAATGAGTAATATTTTCTTTTTCTTTTAGTTTCTTTTTTTAACTTTATTTTGTAAAAAAAATTTATAAACAAGATAATATTTTATGAAATTAAACGTCAAAAGCGTAGTTGCACGTCAAGTTGAGTTCCCATACTCCGAATATCTTAAAAATTCACCCGGAAAATGAAAATCTTCATCAAGTGCTTAAAATAAATGATATTTTTGGACCCATGTAAGAGTAGTTTAATATAGTTTTTGGATGAATAATAATTCATGATGCACAATTTGTTTTTATTAGCAAAACCGGTAGACTTAATTAAATGCAATTCGGATGCAGACAGATTCAACATTAGGCTTGTAAAAGTTATATTAGATTGATAATAAAGGTACTATATTTTAGAGTATGCTTCCCAAATGGAAAACGAAAATTAAAGAGATAATTCAGTCGGATGATGGTTCTAAACTAGAATTAACATTTGTAATTGCTGCGTTTTCTGAAGAGGAAATACAAAACTGGTTGCATTGTTACCAAACCATGACAAAATGTACATATTCTGTCAGAAGTTCGGGAAATTGTACGGGCGTTAGAGTTTTAATGAAAAAACGTTTGGAGTGTCATCACAATACGACATGCGAACGCACATACAATGAATCCCAGAGAAATAGAACCCGTAATACAAATTGTCCATCATTTATAGTTGTAACACTTAACAAAGTCAATAAGAAATATCGAGGAAAAGATAAATCTAAAGCACCTGATCTTGAATATCCCTGCGAAGTTCGATTAATGCCATACCATAATCATCAAATTGAAAATACAAATGTTTTAAGATTCAGAAAAGTGTCATCTGACACAACAGAAAAATTACTCAATTTATTTAGAAATGGCCACACTCCCGGAACGGCATTAGAATCAATAAAACTGGACATTTGTTTAAATTATGAAAATTATGATGCAATTCTTGCTGACAGACACTATTGCCCAGATTATATGTATGTATACCATTTATACAACAAATTATTTGTTGAAAAACATGGCTCATTAGTATACGATAAAAATTATTTGCTACAAAAGATTCAGAGTTTTAATGAAATCCATGAAAATAGCGCCGAAATAGAATTCCATGATGATGGTTACGTAATATGGTAATATTTAAATTTATTTAAGGGCCGTTTTTACAATCGTTGGATAAAGCTCGGATAACGCTATTTCCGGTATAAAGTTAAAAAATCGCTTTTACAATGCTCGGATAGGATAAACACCAGAATATCTTATCTGGTCAACGACACTTCAGACAAAGGGCAGTATGAGTTATTCCCTTGCTCTGATTGGTGAATAAGTATTTGTTACCCAGCAACGGTAAAAAAATTAAATTGACATGATAAATGTCACATTATAGCATTTTATTGAATTTTTATTACAGTTATATAATTGTGGTTGCAGCAGCGTAGTTGTTAGATCACTTGCTTTGAAAGTGTGGAATCATGAGATCGACCTAATATGAGCATAAAGATTAAAATAAAAAAAACTTGGCTGTTACAACCAGGGCCGGAGGAACGCAGTATGCAGGGTATGCAAGGCATTAGGGCGCTTGATGACAGAGGGCGCGCCAAGGTAAGTGAAGACCTTTTTTTTTAGGTTTTCACTTGGAATTTAGAAGTGAAGACCTGACCTTTTTTTTAGGTCTTGAAATTTAGAAGTGAAAACCTTTTTTTTAGGTCTTCACTTAAAATTTAGAAGTGAAGACTTTTTTTTTAGGTTTTCACTTAAAATTTTGCCCTCTCTGGGAGCGCTTCATTAAATCTTGCGTAAGGGCACCAAAGACCCTCGCTCCGACCCTGGTTACAACCATAGGCTCAGATTCTTTACAATGAGTGCCTGTATCTCTGAATTAATTTTCGGAAATATGGGGCATGTTTCACAGAGCGCAGTAGTTTCGGCTACTGTAAAAAGTAATCGTTAGGTCGTCAGAGGAAGTTAGTCGCGACCTAAAAATCTCTAAAACCTAGACATTGCCATACGAAATAATAATAGAACACTAATCCCTCGTTATCTAGTTATTTGTTCAGCAGTTTTGATTACACGCAGTTGTGAAATCATAATTTTATTTATTTTTTAAAAGCGTAGCAATGAACAGTAACAGCCGATTACCGCTGGAGTATGCTCCTAGCACTTTGAGCGCTTGGAATCTAACTGGCCACTATCACCCCTTCCACACTATGCACACATAATGCCAGTTTTTGTATATGTTTATATGTAGTATTGGGCTGGAACCAAATGAATGAACCGATTGTTAGTTATTTATATATTTTTCAAAATGCGAACTGGTTGTTAATGTTATTATACACTGAAAAAAAAAAAAACTTCTGTTATTAATCAGTGAAATTTTCCTCTAGAGAGTACTGGTTGTTACAATTTTGGTAGTCAACAACTGTACATAATATGTATACGCTTAATCTTATTACTCGCGTTTTTTTGTCCATAGTATGTATGTGGAACGTAAGCTCCGCGGCGACAAGGAATTACAGTACATAAATGTGAACGACAATCAGAGCTGTTATTATTTTAAAATAAGGGTGAACGCCAAAAAGTGAAATATAACAGAAGTTTTATTAATTAGAAAATTGGAAAATTATTATACACTATTAAACAACAAAACTATTTGACATACTTCAAAAACACATATATCACTATGGAAACATGGAAATGTAAAATTGTAAAATGTATCACATTGCCATATCTCAACAAGAGCCACTGCGTGCGGTTGTACATAGTCGCACCCCACACGGGTGGCACATCAAAGGGACGGTATAGATTCTAATAGAATTCTACTAGTAGAGGGTGATCTCATGAAAATTTACACAGGCGGTATTTGGGCTCGATTCTATTAGGGGGCGGTTTTATGAATATTTGCACACGAAAGGCTGACACCAACGCGGCAGATATAGTACAATACAAGAATTATTTGAGTCGAATATTTCGACATCTCCCAATATTTCCTCAAACATGCTGAAATGTGTTGTTAATAGTAATGTCAATTTAAAATATGACTTTTCTAATATGTCAGTTTATGTGTCAAACAATACAAACTTTATTTTATTTACAATAAAACCATGGATAACTATTGGCATCTGACACTACCGATAGAGGCGCTACTGCATTCACATCATGGCTGACTTTGGTAGGATATTTTTAACAAGTTCAATGGTATCTTCATGTGATATTTATTGAAACACACGGGAACACACTCTAAAATGGTCTTTAACTGTCTTTCCACTTCTAAGAACATATTCCCATGCTTGTCACAAACTCGACTATCCTACAACCGTCAGTTTCTCAAAATCTCACTAGAGGCGCTTCAGTTATTGTCAGTTGACAATACGAGAATAAAAATTGCATTGTAAAAGTGAACGTTGGAATAAACATCGGAATAAACTTATATCTCAGATAGTTATACCGCTACGTATCCGAGGTTTGTAAAAGCGGCCCTAATTTTGACAATTTATATTTTTATATATTTTTCTTTTGTAATTTTAGTATATGCCCTCCTCTCATGAAAAGAGTACATTCGAATATTGAAGCGGCTTCCGTAATGGTCTACATGGATTCCACGGGTACTCTTCTAGGTCGCGATGGCAGTCGTGTTTTCGTATTACTGACTAATTCTGAGTGTGGAGGTTTACCTTTGGGAGTATTCATAACATCAAAAGAAAGCACATCATTAATAGTTAGTGGCTTTAATTTATTGGAAAAACTAGTGGGACCCAATATTTTTGGTGGAAATCCTTTAGGTCCAAATATATTTTTGACAAATGATTGTGCAGCAGAGCAAGAAGCAATTGAAATATCATGGCCTAAATCAATAACCTTGTTGTGCACTTTCTATGTGCTACAGTCCGTATGGCATTGGCTTGTAAAAAAAGAAAACGGTATTCCTCATAAAGAACAAAAAGATTTCTTTGAACAATTCAGGAATATTCTGTATGCAAAAAATGAGACCGAATGCACAATAAATTTCAGAAATGCCATAAAAAATGCCGAAAATTACGTTAATTACGTGAATTATTTAAAAATATATTGGGAGAGGCGCACACTTTGGGCACTTTGTTTTAGGCCAGTTATAAGAAAAGGTCATGAAACCAATAATATTTCAGAAGCAGCAATACGGTTACTTAAAGATAAGATATTTGACAAAATTAAGGCTTTTAAACTTGTACAAATGATCGATTTTCTATTCAATAAATTTGTAATATATTACGAAAAAAGTCTGTTAGATGTTGCAAATAACAAGTCAAGAAAAAATATTTTTGGTGGGTTAATCAGAGTACCTCCTCCAGAAATAATAACAAAAATTCAGTCCCTATCTAATTCTATTCATACTGTTCCAAGTGAATCCATTCCAGCATTATTATACATTGTTGATAGTGAAATATTAAGTTGTACATGTGATTTTGGCAGAACAGGTAATATATGCAAACACATTGATTGGGTTTGTTGTGTCGTTAAATCAGAGGGAATTTTGAAAAGAATAGACAGTCAAAGTATTAAAAACAAATTTTATTTTGTTGCGACTGGAAAAAATGCCTCAAATGATTCGTTAGCACCTTTATATGAATGTAGCAGCAATGAAGATACAATAAATGACAATAACTCTGAAATCGAAACAATGAGCATGAATGTCCAGGCAAATGGTGAAGATATAAATATAAATCAGGAGAAAGAAATGGAAGAAATTTTAAGAGAAGGTCGCTCTATTATTAAAGATATAACTTCAGAGTTCGAAAATGTTTTAACAAATTCTCCTTTAGAAGTAAAAGACTGTTTATTAAAATTTAAGTCTCGACTAAGTAAAATCAAAACAACTTCAGCATTTGTGTCAGCATGTAACACATTCGCATTAGGTATGCTTACAGTCAGTGGCGCACCTAGGAATTTTTGTTGGGGGGGGGGGGGCATCAAGAAAATTATTTAAATTATGTAAATATAAAGTGATGATCTAAAAAAAAAGGTCATCACTTCTAAAATACAAGTAACGACCTAAAAAAAAAAGATTTTCATCTCTATTTTAATTTTTTTTTAGTGTGTTTGTGTTTTTTATGTTTATTTCCTTCCTTCTTGCGTGCCCCCTCCCTGGGTGCGCCACTGCTTACAGTGCTTGACAATGGTATAATGTGTAACTTTATGTTTTAACATTATTTTTTAGAAACCTCTCGTCAAAATAAAAGAAGCCGTATACCTGTCCAACCTACGACTATAAGCAGAAACAAAATTAAATTGTCACAAAATAAATTCAGTGTTGGTGAACGCCCTGGAATGAAGAAGATCAAAATAAAGGAATAAAAAAAATAAAAATTATGAAACTAATTTTATGTTTATTTAGCATTAGAAATTAGTATTAAAAATTAACATTTTTAATGTTAATTTCTTATTTTACAAATATAGTAACTTATTTCAAAATAAAATAAATGGTTTCTAAACAAAGTTTCATAAATATTTCTGTATTTTAAATACTGCGGTTCTTTTCCAAAAAAAAGCACACTCCCAGGAGGTTGTCGATCAAGGGGTGCAGGGGAACTACACTACACTACTCCCGCCCTAGTGACAAATTCTGAAATCTTTCCTTCGTGGTTGGGGGGGATTTTCCTACACACATGACACAGGCATACAATAACCTCAAAAAATGGTAACATTAATTTTAATACTTTTATAAACAATGTCATAATATTACATTAATATTATTATTTTTTCAGTCAAGTATTAAGAAAAAACTTTCTAATTGCAAACATCCTAACAGTCGCAAAACACTAGCCTTAACAAAACAACTCGCAAAGTGAGTATTAAATTTACACGCATTGAATAAGTTTCTAATGTTTCCTTTTTATAACAGATCAAATAACCGTAATAAACAGAAGGTAGGACAATATATGAAGCAAAATTTAATTGGAGAAAGGATATTATGGTTTCGTGATAATTTAGATTCCAAAGTTTCCATTTGTACTCCTGAAATTCTTGATGATTTATTAAAAAAGTGAGTATTAATCCTAACAAGTTTAATGTGAAAAAATCATAAATATTTATATATTGTTATTTGTTTAACCACTGTGTACAAAATTTTTCTTAAATAATGTGAAATATACGAGCTGATGGATTTTGCAAAATTTAGTAATATTTTAACCGGACCCACTAAAATATTTTAAAAATAAATTTTATTTTATTGTAAGAAAAACAGTAAATGTATATTAAAAATTAAATATTTTTTTAGTTACTAGTACATGCAAAAATGTATAACGTACAGAAATTTTACTAATCGCATATTATTTCATAAAAAATATTAGATTTTGTCCTTCTCGCCTGGTGCTATTATCTATTTATGGTCTCCTTTGGGCATTTAATTTCAGATATTGACATCTAACATGATTAGGTAGTTCAGCTAATTGAAATACAAATAAAGCTTCTTAAGGCGCCTGTCCACTTGAGATTAGTCGCTAGAGTAACTCTCGATAGCAACTCTCACGGGCTGGTCCAATAGAGAGCTGATTTCGACCGGATGTACTATCGAGAATACCTGGCGAGCTGCTCGCCGAGAGCTTTGGATTGATAGAAGAAATGTTTTAGGTGCATTCAATAATTTTTGGAAATCAAGAATTAAATGGTGCAGCACCTATTTTTAATAATAAAGTTGAATTGATTAATATTATTAAAAATTTATTTACTTTAATAATTCTCTTATAAAATTTATTTTAAATATTATTAATAAAATTGCAAATAAAAAATAGTTGAAGCTATAGCTTGTACTAAAAAATATTTAATAGAAGATTCAAAGGAATATGATTTTTCTTTTTTCTTAATAAAGGAATGTAAAGTAAAAAAAAAGGAAAGTAAATTAATTTCTAATCTTATTCATGCCCCTATTCATGAAATTGAAGAAATAGAGATTATTGTTCCTGTAAATAAAGTTAATAAAAAAATAGATATTAAAAAGAAAATGGTTATTACCTTTATATTTGGGGTATGTACCTAAAGGCTTAATTAGCATATTTTGTTATTAATTACATTTTAGTAGATGATGCACAAAGTTTTTTGATTCTTTAAAAAATAGTTTAATTCTATTAAATGTAATTACTAAAATAATTTAATAAGTTTATTTTAGGCTCTGCTTAATTATTTGGGGTAATTAGTTATTAACCGTAGCCGGACCAAAATAATTTTGATTTTTTTGTGACCAAAAATGGGTCATATATGACCAAAAATGGGTCATATGTGACCAAAAATGGGTCATATGTGACCAAAAATGGGTCATATGTGACCCACTTTTCAAAATGTGTTTAATTTGACCCATATTTCAAGTTTTATATTTATGTCCACTTAAGGGGCCTATTCTGTAACTTTTAACAAGATCTTAAGATGTTAATTTTACTTGTACATAGTATGTTTTCATAGTAACCTGTCAATTTAACACCTTGTCAAAAATCACAGAATAGGGTCTAAATAATTTAATTTTGAATAATAAAAGTGAGTAAAGCAATATAAAAAAAATTATTTATGATATTGCCAACTTACATGAAAATCAAACAGAATTCATAAATGTAATATATAACAAAATATAATAATTACATAGACACAAAAATATAATTACATATAACATATCAGAAGAATTTTAATTATTCTCCATCTTCATCTTTTTGGCATTAATTGTAAGTAATTTGTTTTATTGCTATTACAGTTGAATGTTTTGGACAAACGAATTTATTGCATTTGTCACATTTCTTTGCATATTTGTTATCATTTCCATGGCAACTAAAACAACGGCCTCGTTTATTTCCTGAACTGCTCGGATCTTTTGTAATATTAATAATAATAATATTATAATACAAACAGAATAGTATCTTAGCTCGGTCGATTAAGATATGATGAAAAAGCAACTGTGAAACTAATAAACTTGTCAAAACTTGCATTATTGCAGGTGTGTAATTACGCATTACGTATTGATATAAGACATTACTAACAAATCCCAAAATCGGGTCAGGCTAGACCCGTACTGTAAAACAAGAAATCGGCTTGATAAAAAAAAAGTTTATCATCATAAAATAAATAGTTATAATATATAAGGAAAAGTCCTAGTACGACAATAAATAACTCAATAAAAAATAAAAGGGTTATTTAAAAAAATTCAACTTTCGGATCAAATTTGACCCATAAATGGTCCGGCAAGGGTTAATAAAGGTAAAAATCTACATAATTTATTCTATCAAAATAATTCTTTTAATCAGGCACATAATGTTTTAAACTTTATTTTAATAAAGAAATATATATATATTTTTATTTTTAAATTGAATTAAATTTAAACTAATTAATTATTTCACATGTCACATTCCACAAAATTTCCCAGAGTTCGTACAAACCGATTAATTTATTTATTTCCTCCGGTGACCAAGTTTTGAACATCTTGTAAGTAGACAGATCTCGATAGCACGCTAAGAATTTCGAACACAGTTCGTATTTGGCGAGCTACTATCGGAGAGAGTAGGGAGCACGCGTCCACTAGCGAGCGCCTTGAGAGTAGTTAGCACTCGGACAGTAACTCGCCACTTTCCGCGAGTTACTCTCAGAGGTGTGTCCATTGGCGAGTAACTACTATCGAGAGGTTCTCGCCACTATTTACTCTCAAGAGGACAGGTACCTTTATACGCGGGTTCTCTATCGCGGTTTGAGGACAGGTACCTTTATACACGGGTTCTCTATCGCGGTTTTAGTCCAAAAATATTTGTCTGCTTTTTTTTTTCGCGGCTAATAAATTCGTTATTTGCAAGTCGGTAAAACTAGGATATAGTGTTTGAAATATATTTACTTTTTTAACGAAAAGAAGTTTTAATAGTTAGTTTAACTCCAAAAAATGACTGAAAACATCGTTCAGATCGCAAATAACATAGGACGAGGTGGCTTCGAACAGTTGCAATCCTCTAATATTTAGAGTTGCTTGAGTCTGAAGATGAAGACTTGACTGAAGAAGAACCTGCAACTAGCTTGGAAAATATTACATTGAATTTAAAAAATCTGAGCGAAGGATTAAGACTTGCTCAAGATCTTACTGACTTTTTCGTCAAAATAGATGCATTCATGATACTAAGTTTATATTTTAAAAGAAAAACTGACGAAACTACTTCTGAATGTCAGTCCGAGTTAAAAGATCTATTAAGAGCGACAAAACAAGAAAAAATAACTAAGTACTTTAAGCCAGCGTTTCCCAAAGTACGGGTCGCAGAAAAATTTTGCCGGGTCGCGAAAAACATTGTAAAAACACAAATATTTTTTTTTTGTACATATTATTTTTTTTACATCAGTTAATCACTAGACTAGTGTGTATTTGTGCTATTTATTACTATACTATATTCTTTATTACTATACTATACTCTTTATTAATATACTATACTCTTTATACTGCTACTGCTTTAAAATAAAATTTTTTTTGTAAATAATTTTTTTTTTCATAAGGTGGGTCGCGAAAAATTTTAAAACCTAGTATCGGGTCGCTGTCAAAAAAATTTGGGAGCCGCTGCTTTAAGCCAATGCCTAAACCTGATAATAATTAAGTTTTGATTTGTTAAAGTAGGTATAAATAAAAGCTTTTATAATCATCTATGTATCGTTTTCTTTTCTTTTTCCTAATCTAAAATTTAAGAAATAAGTTCCCAGCACCACGGCGAATTTTTAACTTCGATAGAGGTTTTTTGTGTTTTTATATTATAACTAGGTTATTATACCCTTTTCACACTAGATCTTTAAGACGAGTGAACTTAAAGTTCACCGATGTTTAAGATCGGTATGATTTCACACTTGATGTTTAAATCTCTGGTGCTGTCATCAGCTACAGTAATTTTGTCCTTAAGTTACCGTCATGAAATTACCAGTTGAATTAAATTTAACCTGTTGACCTGTCTGCGCAGACGCACATTTTGAATTATTATAAACAATTAAGGATATTTCATTTCATTCTACAATAAAGGCACTACAATAAAGAATATATTATACCTGTATTAACATGTAAGTCGATACATTTTATCTCAATTATTGTAGCTCTGTATTTTATTAAACACATTATTAAAATAAATAATTTTATTATAACAATAAGTATAAACTTCTTATAACGTCGATATAATACAGTATTCTTGTTTATGATAATATAAAATGTTGACAGCACAAATTCAAGGAGTATTTTTTTATAATTGAAATTTAGTTGGCAATGCAGACGAAGTTTAAGACGCAGATCTCTGTCTTAAACATCGGTTGTATTTAGACGAGGCCATACGGTTTCACATTAGCGTTTAAAGATACATTCACTTTAACATCCGATCTTAAAGTTCTAGTGTGAAAAGGGTATTACCCGTCAACAATGACGGATTTATACTATAAAATTTTCAATTGTTTGTATGAGTATTTGGTTTTATTTTTTAACGTATCATAATTTAATCACCGGTCAGCGAATCACGGGACAGGATATCACCCGTTAGCCAATCACGGGAGAGGGCGTAACCTGTCAGACAATCAAGAGACAGGGTATCCCCAGTTAGCCAATCACGAGAACCTTAGGAAAGATTGACGTCATAATGTTACTGACACTACATACAGACACTTGCTAATTATATAGTTACATTATTTATTCATGAACTTTTTAAGATGGGAAAACGATTCATTTTTACTCAGTGCATTACATTTATATTGTTAAAACTAAATATAATTTGAGACGTTAATTTATGCCTAAGAAATTCTATACATTTATGTATGTCATTATATTCGTAGCTTCTTAGAGAATAAATCTGCAAAATATTGTTCATATCGGTCAAAGGATATAGGATTGTCTAGAGTGTATTGTTAATACCTACGAAATCCTAGACATTTCTGTACATAATTATATTCGTAGATACTTAGAGAATAAATCTGCAAAATATTGTTCATATCGGTCAAAGGATATAGGAGTATTCTAGGGTTTCTCGGTTATGCCTACGAAACCCTAGATATTTTTGTATGTAATTATATTTGTAGATTTCTAGAGAAAAAATCTGCAAAATATTGTTGGTATCAGTCAAAGAAGTGTCTAAAGTTTCTTGTTTATGCCTACGAAATCCTAGACATTTCTATATGTTATTTTATCCGCAGATTCTTAGAAAATAAATCTGCAAAATATTTATCATATCGATCATAGGATATAGGTCTAGAATTTCTTGTTTATGCCTACGAAATCCTGCACATTTCTATATGTAATTATATTCGTAGATTCTTAGAGAATAAATCTGCAAAATACCTGTCAATCAAGAGACCTCAAGAGTCCCCAGTTAGCCAATCACGAGAACCTTAGGAAAAATGACGTCACAGTGTTACCCAGATCACAAACACACACTTGCTAATTATATATGTATGATAGTGCATTTATATGTTATGTGAACATTTATTATCTGTCTCATTTTGTAATACGGAACTAACAGTGAAAGTTCATTTTTTATGTTGTATATTGACAATGCATTTACAATATTGTCATAGTATTGGTTCACACGGATACACCAAAGTCTGTTTACACCACAACAGTCACCAAAGTAACCAGATTTAGTTTCGTATTACAAATTGAGACGGATTATATGTACACTTATTTGTTGATAAAATGGGAAAACAGGTTCATAAAATATTGTAAAATATATATTACAGGCTATTCCAAACGATTAGGCGGAACTAATTGGAGTTTTCATTTTTGTAAGTTGTCATTAGGTGTGTTCGATTTGCACATTTGCAGTTACTGTTTACTGCCGCGTTAAAAAATCTGTTCGTTTGGTCGCAGTTACTGCAAATCTGTTTAATTTGTCGTAATTTACTGCCAGTTTATGACGCTACTGCGAAAAAGTTACAGCTGTTTCTCTTGCGGATTATTTGTTACGGCTGTTAACGCTTTGACGCGGCAGTAAACAGTAACTGCAAATGTGCAAATCGAACACACCTATTAGCTATTTTTTACATATTGAAGTTGGCTTTTCCTGAACAAAATGATCAAAAGCTTCAATCAATTTGTAAAAATTACTAGATTTGAAAATCTAGTTCCACATTAGAAAGAAATGCCATGATTCGTAGATATCTTTACTAATTAGAGCGCGAAAATAAATTTTCAGCAGTACTCAAACAAACAAAATTATTAATTTTAAGATTATAATTATAAATAAGGAAAAATTTATACTCATACGTAAATCTTGAATTATAATATGTTGTTTATTCCAGCAGATTTAAAATTAAAGTTTGTGAATTTAATATTCGAAAGACGGCCGCAAGCCGTATTTTAATTAATATTTATTACCAGACACTGACAGTTAACACAAATAACAAAACACATTTTTAAAATCGCTGAAAAATGGTAACTAGATTATTATATGAGTGCACTAATTGATACATACATGTATAAGCGGTTCACTTTTGTAAGAACACACTAAGAGGGAATTTTGTTTTCAATAGTTTGCACCTTTAAAGCTGTATGTCATGTTGGTATTAAAAAATGTCACTTTTTTAAAATGTCAATCCATTTGACTTATGTCATAATGAAAAATGATATCTTAATTATAGTGATCATAACCTTATCAACCTAAAGTCGGTTTTACAGTGTGAGGAATATTTTTAATTGACATTTAAAGTCAGTAACACACCATAAAAGTAACCAAAATAACCAGATCTAGTGTGTTATTACAAAAGTGAACAGCTTATAACAGTCACCTATCAGCAATCCGACTATATCTGCCTTGTTTATTTCAATATCTTATTAACCTTTTTTAAATTAAAAAAAAATCACTTGCTAACCCAGTTACTATGCCCATGCCCTAGTTCTAATTTTAAATTTTCCGTTATACTGAATTTATCCAGTGTAAATCGTACTCGATTCGCAGCGCTATCTACTTTTTTTAAAATTTGAAATAGACCATAGTTCCGCCTAAACCAAAGAAACAGACTTTAGGTCATAAGAGAGACTCTATCTGGCGGTATTGTGTTGAATGAATCTAATAGACAATGAATCGACATTTTCAAGACATTTTTATTATTAGTTAAGATAAAATATAAGAAAACACAAAACAAGACATAAAAATATAGTTAAATTCCTTCTAGATGTCAGATTACAATGGCTGCATTCAGCAGAGTCACCGGTGGGTTACCGGTTAGTTAATTTTTTTCTGTATTGATCACCATTTTATCAATCGGATTTCATTTACGGTTAGTTACTCCGGTTAACCGGTGGATATTTGACAGTTATATCTGTAGTAACAAAGAATCGAGCACAAAGCAAGTAAAATATTATGGAATTGAGTACTAAGTCAGTTTACGTTATTGAGAAGACGCATATAAAGCACATGTACTGTTAAAATTACTGTAAAAGCTTACATTAAAAATTTACTGTCATTACAATCTGTCATTGTTTAGATATTGTCATAGAAAAATGTTCTTTGGATATTGTAGTTTTCATATACGCCGTTCTACAGCGCTGCCATAAAATGTGCATTCAGGCAAATTCACCAGTAAGTTTGTACCGGTGAGTATATAAGCTGTTCACTTTTGTAAGAACACACTAGATCTGGTTATTTTGGTTACTTTTATGGTGTGTTACTGACTTTAAATGTCAATTAAAAATATTCCTTACGCTGTAAAACCGACTTTAGGGTGATAAGGTTGTTAAGGTTATGATAATTAAGATATCATTTTTCATTATGACATCTGTCAAATGCATCGACATTTTAAAAAAGTGACAGTTTTTAATACCAACATGACATACAGCTTCAATGGTGCAAACTATTGAAAACAAAATTCCCTCTTAGTTTGTTCTTACAAAAGTGAACCGGCTATAAATAACCGATGAGTCTGCTGAATGCGGCCAATGCAGCAAAAAGTTGTAATTGTCAATTAGGTTAGTTTCGATTTTGCCACTTCAGCGTTGCAATCTTAAAAGGGGTTACTCATAATCCTATACATTTTACCATCCCCTATCATGGTTTCCATAATCGTAGTATGTCGGCCGAACATATCCCCCCCACCCCCCAAATTAGAAGTTTTGATTGAATAGAATTGTTTTATTACAGGTATATGACTAGATTCGATGATGAATTAGAACAAATTTCATTAAAACATTCGATAGGAGGTAGAAAAAATAGGCAGCATGCAAGCCGTGAAGACATATTAAAGATGAATAAAAAAAGAGAATTGGAAGAATATAATACATGTGGAATTGAAATACCAGATTTTTTAGATAATCATAATTTAACAGTTGTCCGTAAATGGGATGGAGAATTACGGTTTTTACAAAATATAAAATTGAAGAGATATGGTAAAAAACATATTCAAGAACTGATAAAT
The DNA here is from genome assembly GCA_963971575.1 of Liopterus haemorrhoidalis. Taxonomy (NCBI): domain Eukaryota; kingdom Metazoa; phylum Arthropoda; class Insecta; order Coleoptera; family Dytiscidae; genus Liopterus; species Liopterus haemorrhoidalis. The sequence goes on along the minus strand of OZ020615.1, from coordinate 17,823,287 downwards.
AATGCTAAGAAGATAGCTAATAAAGAAAGGAAGAAAGATGAAAATAAAGATAAGCAAGATGCACAGGAAGGGAGAAAGAATATTGTTGATTCATGTATAGAAAATATGGATATAGATAATTAAATAATTGCATAAGAATTATTTTTGTTTTGATATTTTTTTAGTTATCCCAGTACAATATTCCTTCCTTAAGGGACCCATAGACGATCAACTTGGTTGTCAACCTTGTTGTCAACTTGCCATGTTGAAGGAGATGTTGAACGTCTGTAGGCAGGTTTTTGGTTGACATTTCATGTTGAAGCAATAATTGAGTTGAGGTCAAATACTTTGAATATTTGGTGGGCTGAGCTTGATGTTGGCGACCCTGTTGGCTACAACATCACTTGTGAAATTGGAGCTGTGCTGTCAAGTTGTAGAAGTTTGTAATTGTTTTTGGTTACTGTACGTTGCCGTTTGGTCAGTTTTTATCGTTTTACTATTGTTTGTGCAATTATTGTTAATTGGATATGGCCATTATTCCAAATATTCAAATTTGGGTGGATTTTTTTGATACATTAAGAGAACTGCCCGAGCTGTAGAAAGTCAAGTCGGACATTTTTAAGGATCGCAACAAAAAGAAGAATGCGTGGTCAAAACTTTTAGATGTTGACAAACAAATTGAGCCAAATGCGAATGTTGACAGTCTAAAGAAAAGACTCACAAATTTAAGAATATACTCCTTCAAAACTTGTTTATAACACTGCAAGTCTCAATGATAATTGTTCCAAGACTTTGTGGCGATATAACGGTGAGAAATTTTAAATCCTCGTAGCTCTGCCTCCTAGCTAAAAACCGCAGGGTTGCGGAAAGCCGTTTATTCGCAGTTATAGCAATTCTCATATTTGTGTCTTTATTTTCAATAAATGGTCGCACTTTATCCAACAATTCATCGTAGGTTTTACTGTCCATTGTTAAAAAGTTTTTGAAATCGTCAGGTGCAGTAACGCGTAGTTCCCTCTTTAAACTGGCATGAGAAAACGGCACGGTTTTGATACCGTTCCTTTGACCAAACTTTTCTCTTTTTAGGAGGACTCATCTCATCTTCACACAACTCCTTTAAAACTAAAAACAACAACCAATGCTTACTTATTTTTTCAGTAATCACAGAAATAATAAAATGCAGCAACAGAAATCACCCGGCAAATTCAAGTCGATACAAAATCCTCGGAAGTGATGTTTACAACTTGGTTGCCAACAGTTCATTCCGTCTATGGGAACAGCGGACAATAAAGTTGATAACCAAGTTAATCGTCTATGGCCCCCTTTATAGGTCAAACTAAGTTAAAGTATCATTTAGAACAGTGGTTATTACCAGGGGTTCGAGAAGTTTTTTTAGGAGGTGCCAACGAGAATTTGTTTAAACTTGAAGGTTAATGTTCCGTATGAGTCCACCAGAACTAGGCTGTATGCTTAGAATGAAGTATTTTGTAACGTTACAAACGAGAGGCCATGGTCGTAAGAATGGGGAGCCAATAGTAATAATTCATGCATCTGTAGTAGGCAGAGAAATACGTGTTTCTAATATGACGATACGTCGGAATATAACTGATATTTTTGGAGCTCTTTATGAAGTTAATGTTTTTCAAAATATTTATACTATAAATCTCATTGAAAACAGGTAAACATTCCTGTGTACCTGTTTATATACGTCTATCAAGTTTTTTCTGTCCAAAATTTTTGCTAACTAAACCTAACCTTATTAGTTTTATCATTGATAGTTTGCATATAGTGAAGATATATAAACGCTTTATACAGTTTTAATACATTTATATAATTTAGCATCTATGAATACGTCAAGAAACGGAATGTTCTGTTTCAGTATAAAATTGGTAGGTCGGAATAAATTGATATTTTTGAGGATTCTCTCTTTTAATAAAGTTAATGTTTTTCAAAATATATATACTATAAATCTCATTTAAATGTGACTTTAAGCCAGTGATGTGCTGTGATGGGTTCGCACCATCTCCATGGAGCCAGTTGTTTAAAAAAAAAATAGTTCGTAGAGGTGGTATTTAAGTACTCAAGCTTTCAGATGAATCATAAAATTAAATTCAAATATTATAATTAATACTTGAGAAATTAAATTGCTAATTTTATTGTCATTAATTAGAACTAGAACGATACGCTCTACGCCACTGATGATGCGAGAGATTGTTGTCTTAACTTAGCTACGAGTCGCTCGTATGACAGTTATTGGTGACTCAACTTAACACGTATCCCTCTTCGGGCAATAAAGCGAACACTTGGATAAAGTATACTGTCATTGCTTATGTATAGTTCACCATGTGTTTTTTTGTTTCTGTCCATTCTCACTCCATTTTTATAACGAATAAAGTGATAAATTTAAGAAAAAAATATTAAATACTCCTTGTTGCGTGTATGGTTGTCAATCACAGGAAGAACATCTTCGAATATTAGATGAATTTTATTAGAAAAATTGTAGTGTATGACAAAGTGTCTTTATTAGTTCTGCAATTTAATTTTAATACCAATGAGAAATTAATAATGCATATTAAAAGTGAATAACTGCACCATTTATACTTATGTTTCGCTACAAGTGAAGAAGAAAGATTATTAGTAATTCTAAGATTTTGTTTCTATTGAAGGGAATTTCTACTGTTCAGATAATTTTAAACAAGCTTTTAACGTTGAATTTTTCATTTTCCCTGTCTCATATGCAAGAAAATCGTTTAATGTTGTGTAAATTATTGTTAATATAATTAAATTCCCTTGTTATTTCATGTGGGTGTTCCAAATATTGCAAATATTTGACAGTTTCTTGTGTAGAATAAATTACAAGTTCTCCTTCTATAAAATTTCTTGTGAAATGTGTAGATATTAAGTATTCAAATAAATGTTTTAAGTTCAAAGTATAACATTTTATTTTCTCTGTGAGTATAACCCGGCACCAACATTATAACCTCTGAAAATTTTCATTTACAAACAGAAAGTTTTATCATAAAATGGATTCACATATATTTATACACTTTTTCAATATTCTGTTATAACTCAAAAAAAAATAGTTTATAAATCAATACTGTTTACATACGTTGACAGATGACTATCCTTTTTCGTGTCAAAAGTTGGGAAGATGATAGTGGCACCGTTTCGGTAATTATAGTCGCGAATCATTGTGCGTAGAAAAGTTCTCGCTGTATTATACAGCGAGAACTTTACGATCTAGTTAATACTTTTGAACCAACTACTTGGAAATTAGATTAACTTGTCAATCCATGGTGAGCTGGAGAAGAGAATATTAGGAGTCTAAGCAAAATTCTTAACATAAAATTCTGTATTAATGATTTTAGAGATTATGTTGATGATATTTTAAGGGATAATAAAAATGAACGTGGGTTTTCCCTCATGAATACAACATGCTCAAAAAAAAGAGCAAATTTAAGTATTAGACATATTTCTGACTTAATGAGCATTAATTTGATGGATTTTCCGCTGAATTCGTGGGATGCTACACCATACGTTCAATCGTGGCTCAGAAGCAGAGTCATAGCAACGCCCTGGCATCGGGGCAAGTGCCAAGGGTGCAATACCTGAACGCCATCGTGTATTCCGCCATGATATATGAAAACAACTTCTCAAATACTATTAGCAGTGCTGTAGTCGTAAAATCAGTAGATGTTATAAAATTACAAACATTAAAATTAAAAAAGATAAAAAGGGCGCTATTTTAGTTAAAATTAATTGACAAGTGTCTACTTTATGTATTTGCCAAGGGCGCCAAAAACATTGCTACGGCTCTGCCCAGAAGTCACCATTCTGCTGACGATAAACGAGTGCAACCCACCACAACAATTTTGCCTACTGATAACCAAAATGCGATTTGGAATCTTTTTCTAAAGAAATAATTTATTTTTGTAATTTGTAATACAAAATAAATGAACATGTTATTTATATAAATTAAGTATTTTTGCGCGGGGGGGGGGTTGAATGAGGTGGAAGCAGGCTCAAACATGTGCGAGCCGGTTCTTAGAAATAATAAATACTGAAATTTCATTATTCAAGTTTTTCTTTAAAAACGTAAATACAAGCTAAATGTTAACACTTATTAAATACAGTGGTGCCTGGACTTACGAGTTTAATTCGTTTCGTGACGGAGCTCGTAACTCAAATTACTCGTATGTCAAATCAATTTGGAATGAATTGAAAAGTCATTAATATTTTCCGGGCCCTCAAAACACACCGCATTTTTTTTGATACATGTTATTAGATTAGAAAATTGTGTTTATAAATAAGGAATATTGTATACAGTCTGTTCCAAACAGTTAGGCGGAACTAGATTTTGCAATCTAGTTACTTTCATCGTTTAAATCGTGCTTTTCGACCGTTTTGTTTAAGCTTTGTAAATCATACTTACAATAAACATTTTTTGGTAAAGGTTAATATCATTTTAAATTGTCATTTTCTTTATATTTTGATTTTTGTGTCATTCTTAATACAAATTTCCCATTTATTAATTTTTCTGTCATTAAAATATATAAAAAATAATAATTTAATTTCGACATGTCATTCGTTTCCATGGTTTCATTGTTGGAATTTTAAATTGTGACATTCCAACGTGAAAAATGAAATAACCCAAGCAAGATCCCTTCTCGTGACAACCTAAAAGAACGAAATTCCAATTTAGTTTCGCCTAACCGTTTGGAACAGACTGTAAAAGCACAAACAATAGAATTACTGCAGTAAACTGATTAAGTATTATGCACATCAAGGTAAAGAAGATCAGACGACTTGAAGATACTGACAGAGGTGGAGGAGAAAGGTTGAACTGCAATAACTAAATCTTATTCGCTGATTTTTGTCCTTTTCGCCACGCTTTCTTCACTTTCATCTGCAGGGTATTTCGATAAAATCCTGTCCAATGCTGTCTGTTTCATCTTCCCTTTCACAATGTTTCTGAAATGAGTTCGGCAAGTGTCATTAAATAGCGTCGTCGAAAGCCCAGTTGTAACTTATTCTGGTGTTTCTTTTGAATAAAATCTGAAACATTCTCCCACATTCCCAACATTTCGTTCATCTCACTTGTAGAGATAACCTCCTCCGCTCGTAATTCGAATTTTAGCTCTCAACTCAAAGCAAAACATCGGCCGAGAGACGGCTCGTATCTCGAAAAACTCTTTAGTTGGGACACTCGTTAGTCAAGGTATCACTGTAATAGCTTGGATTTCAGAACAGCACCTATCAAGTACTTATTTAGATTTCAGTTTTGAATAAAAATATTTAAAAAGATAAAGTGAATCGTAAATGTTGTTTTGAAAGAAAGGGGTGGCGTTTCGCCAAGGCCAAATCTCATTGTAACTAGCTTACGCGTTTTCCCTGACAAGTTGTTTGTTGTGGAGTTATACCGAACATTAACCAAACTTGAATATTATTGTGATGAGTCCACTAAACACCGCGGCGGCCACCTCTATATTGGCGACCTAGATACGGCGTTTGGTAATCCTCGGGAAGGGTTGTCTGCAAAAACTGCAGCTGGGGAGGGTGGATGTTGTTCCCTATTCGCCCGCCCTTCGTCTTCTGAGGGGTAGCGGTCCTCAGAGGTATGGGATTCGGTTGTTGATATTGAAACATTGTGTTGATTGTTTAAAATACTGTTTAATCTCACTCACCATACATATCATATTTTGGGAAAACTACCCACACACACACAGAACTCTTATTAGAAATCTCATCCCATTAGACTCAACACTACACAGTTTCATCTCTCGCTCATGACTTCTCGACCCCGACTCCCCGAAATCTCGCGTTCCCGCGTCTCCCGGTGTTGATATCTCTAGTTGACTCGTTGTCAACTAGAGCGCGTTACTCATACCCTTTACATTCCTCCTCCCTTTTAAGAATTTTCTACCGAAAATTCTTACAGTTCCTGTGGTAGTAATTTTCCCGTACAAATCAAATCTTTAAAATTAAAAATTACATAAATCTTGACATAAAATATATAGAGTATTTTTTTTTTTCAAACAATGATTGATCTCTAAATTGATAAGAAAAGTCTTTATATGAATATGGTGGATTCTCTATTTTGGAAGCAAGTTTTAATTTAGATATACAAAAAAAAATCTACTGTGGCTTTAATTCTATTATCGTTCTTCGATTCTCATAGTTTCCACCATAGCATATTCCGCCTTATCTTTCCGGCCATAATTTCACTAAAACTAGAGCCGTTTTTTTTTTCTTATACTAGTTTATAAATCTTACAAAAAAAATTCTTAAAATTAAGTATAATACATTTTTTTACTGTTAATTGAACATTTATGGTTATTTGATTGGTTATTGTCTTATTGATCTATCGCGATTAATTAAATTCTTTTGGTTAACACCCAAGGATGATCTTCGACTGGACCTTTACTTCTAGTGCGATGACCATTTTCAGTTCTATTAACTTCTTCTCTATTATTTCTTCCGTATGCTGCTTTCTTGGCTACCATTATTACAGGTGAAGACCACGGTGACGTTGATTCTTGTATTATTCCCTGTTCTAGCATATCGTTTATTTGCTTCTTTAGTTCTTCTCTTTGACTGAATGGGACTCGATATGGTGGTTTAGTTATTGGAGGTACATTCTCAGTAATTATTCGGTGTTGTACTTTTGTTGTGCATCCTATTTTATTGTCATCTGTCACAAATACATCTCGGTAATCTTCAAGTAACTCCATTAATTTGTTCCGTGTCACATTATCCAAATGTTCTAAAGTAAATTTGTTTACTACCGGTTTTCTATTACTTGTTTTTACGATATTAATTTTACTCTTTTCCGCGTTAAACGAAGCTTTTGGTAAATTTATTTTCTCGCTATAGGCAACTGTTTGGTTTTTAGATAATCGGACTGTTTCATCTGACACATTCAGTACACAGTTCTTAATTTCGGATGTTGCTTTACATACAGATCGTGCAACTACTATACCATGAATCATTACTTCAATTGGCTTGATCAAGATGTCGTGTTCAGGATTATTAATTTCCTGAACGGCTGTGCATACATACTGACACCTAGGAGGTATGTCAACTGGATGTTTGATACGAACAGGGAGGGTACCAGCCACCCTAACGCAAGTAGTTCTCTTCACCTCTGGTACAGATGAAGGCAACTTTTGACTATACATTTTTCCTGGTATATCTGCTTCTTTCAGCTTCCTCGTCCTGATATTTTTGGATTTGTCATATTCATGGGTTTCTACAATCGTCGGTTCTTCCTGAATGCTTGTAATTCCTGCAAAGTGGTTCGATTTTCTATTTATATTTGTTCTATTATTATTCTTCTTCTTTCCTGCGAGATTATATGCTGTTATTTTTACCGGTGTGTTCCTAAATACTTCGTTCAAAATTTCTTTAACTCGTGACCATTTTAACTTATCTAACCCACAACCAATTCTGGGCATTGCTAGATTGGTTACTCCGTATCTTAGACAGTGTCTCCTCAGTTTCTGCAATGATTTTGTTAAATTGTCCAAAGTAGGTTTTTCATAGCTATGCTCTTTAGTCACTAAATAGTATACGTATTTTTTTTCTTTTTCATCTATTTTTAACACGGCTGTCTCTCCAGTTTTTAACTTTAATCCTCTTAAATTTTCTACATTTTTAAATCGTCGTTTAAATTCAGTTGCAATTCCACGACTCATTTTAAAATCTTCCGCTGCGCAATGAACTAATGAATGATCATTTGGCGCGTCAAATACATTTCCTTGTATTTCTTTTATTTTATCTTCTTCATACGTTACTGTCTCTACATTTCTTACTGACTTTTGTATTTGGTCATTCTTTGGCTCAAATTTCTTCACTATTATTCTCGCTGTTCTTTCGTCTTCTGCATCTTCCTCTTTTTCATACGTTTGTGTACCAACCGTTGTGTTCTGCGTCTGAGTAGTCCTATTTACTCTGCAATTCTTTTTACTTCTATTACATAAACATATTTCTTCATTTTCTCTGGAGTCGTCAGTTTGCATTTCGGAGTTTTCCTTCAAATAAAAACTTTTCCCATTTATTTCGAGAAGACCTTGGTTTACATGGATCACAGCGTTTAGTAGCTTCAATATGTCTCGGCCCAACAATCCATCGGTTTGTAATGGTAATCCATCTTTACATACCATGAACTCAACTGGAAAGTCGTCATCTCCGATTTTAAGTTGTACTTCTGAGAGTCCAACCAACTGAAGTTCGTCGCCTGTAATACCTTTTACCGTAGTGTCTTTATTTCGATAAATAGTTCCCCTTGTCCTCCAAATTATGTGCTCTTTAAGAATACTTACCGCCGCGCCTGTATCCACTAACAATCTTGACGAAAAATTATTAATTTTACAATCAATGACACATGGATCGTTTTTATCATCTAAGTGATTTACTTCGACGCGGGGTATGAGTATGCTCTTTAAGCCTGATCTACCGGTCCCTCGTTCCGGGGTGTGACCGAAGGACGAAACCCGTTTAAAGACCGCGTAGTATTTCTTCCCTGACTTCCTGTGTCTTCACTTCTTTCCCTAGACGGATTTTCTCTATTCCTTGGTTTATATTGTTTTTGCTCTCGCGAACGACAGTTTCTTGCCAAATGTCCAGTTTTACCACACTGAAAACACGAAATCGTAGAAGTGTTTTGTGACCTGTAGTCTCTGGCAAAATGTCCAGTTTTATTGCATTTAAAGCATGTGACTGGCCTTCTAGAAGGAGATTGCAAAACCATAGCATCTTTAAGTCTATGTGAATTGTGAAGTATTTCGATACTTGTCTCAGCCTTTTCAGCAAGTTCCACTACTTCATCATACGACATTCTTGGGTTTTTGCTAACGTCCAGCAATATCAACTTTGCAATATTTTCATTTATCCCCTTTTGAAACTGGTGTATTAGGTCCCTCTCATGTCTCTTTTTCACAGATTCTTTTTCTGAGGTGTTTTCTCCGTCAATATAATTTAAATTTTCTTCCAAAAGCCTTTTTCCTTTAATTTTTAATCTGGTTGCGTATTGACAAATTTTTTCTCTCGGCCTCTGTACACATTTTGAAACTTCTGCTTGACCCTGACCTGGTATAATTTTCCGTGTATACTTCTTAATAAATGCATTCTTGAATTCCGCGAAACTAATATCTTCCGAATTTAAATGTGGTTCCGATTCCAAAAATAAAAATGCATCTCCTGTAAGCTGATATTTTGCTACGGCTAGTTTTTGACTTTCGGTCCATGCATCAATTGTAGCTCTTTGACTGAGTTTAGAGAAAAATTCTCTTATATTTTCGAAAGGTTTTCCAGAAAATTCCGGTATTCCTACTAACGTTTGACCAATGGTTCGGTACATGATTGGTGTTGTATCTGCATTCGTTGCCATTTTTTTTCTTTTTATAATTATTTATTTAATAGAAATAGATCAAGTAAATTCCAACAAAACGCGTATTATATGAAAAATCGCGTTAACCCAATCTCAATCAAATATCAAATTTAATAATAACCAAAATTGTTCAAAACTATTTTCTAAATTAACAATTAGATTTAGTATAAAATCAAAATTCCTCAAAACTTTTTTCCTCAATAATAATTAGTCAGCAAATGATCACATAAACAAAATTTTATTATTACAGAATGCGATAACACAACAATACTATAACTGTAGCACAACCTTCACACGTTTCGGCTATTAAGCAAAAGAAAACAAACAATTCAAGATGATAAAATGTAGGACAAAATAATATTAATTAATCTTTTAAACACTTTAAATTATAAAATCTTAAAAATCAAACATGCAAATTCAATAATCTTAACATTAAACATGCAAAATCAATTCAACAATCCCATATAGCTGCCACCATTGTGATGAGTCCACTAAACACCGCGGCGGCCACCTCTATATTGGCGACCTAGATACGGCGTTTGGTAATCCTCGGGAAGGGTTGTCTGCAAAAACTGCAGCTGGGGAGGGTGGATGTTGTTCCCTATTCGCCCGCCCTTCGTCTTCTGAGGGGTAGCGGTCCTCAGAGGTATGGGATTCGGTTGTTGATATTGAAACATTGTGTTGATTGTTTAAAATACTGTTTAATCTCACTCACCATACATATCATATTTTGGGAAAACTACCCACACACACACAGAACTCTTATTAGAAATCTCATCCCATTAGACTCAACACTACACAGTTTCATCTCTCGCTCATGACTTCTCGACCCCGACTCCCCGAAATCTCGCGTTCCCGCGTCTCCCGGTGTTGATATCTCTAGTTGACTCGTTGTCAACTAGAGCGCGTTACTCATACCCTTTACATTATTGTTCAAATTTAATTTTTCTGCATTTATTTCTCCTTTGTTTTTATTAAAATTAGTGTTGTTTTATGGTTCACCCTGTTAATGGATATTTAATCTGTTTAATAACGCACTAACTTCAACTAATAAAAAGTTAGCTCGTGACAACTAAAGGAAATTAATTTTCCATTTGATTCCGCTTTAACATTTGGAATAGCCTATAGGATTCCCGTAATGTAAACATGCATTTGTTTGGGCTAAAGAAATTAACCAAATATTGTCGGATCAGTTTTTTTTTTTTGTAAATTGATGACACAGATTACATAAATTTTATGCTGGGTTTACATTGGTACAGTAAAAGAGCTACTAACTAGTGCAAGTAACTAGAAACTAGTTACTATCCCTGTGTAAACAGTTGACATTGTGACTAGGAGAGTACTGGCTTCTAGTAGTTGGGCTAGGATAGCAACTAGCTCGTCGACGTATTTACTAGCTACTATCTTTTCCCCCACTGCGCAAAATTAACTGATTTCAAATTGGCGGCAAGCGGTAACCTGTCATAACAAATAGAAATCAGGTAAGATATAATTTATTTACATAAATTGCGTAACATTGATTTATTAATTGATGATTTATTTTCAAATAAAGCTTTAATTCAAATTTTATTCTTGCTGGAATCGCATCCCTCATTAGTGATTAGTTCGTTGTATTAATGGACTAACTAAATTTAATAGCCTATTAAAATCATCTGGTGTCATTCTTAAACACAGTCTGAACTATCTTTGATCTTCCACAGCTAATTCACGAAATAGAAGGGCTGATGCGCCATGGGTAGCTCGTCTATCAATCCATTTTTTAACCCATTTTCGTTTAGGCCTATATTCTGTACCGTTTTTCTCAATAAGACAATCAATTTCCTCCACAAGAAATGATGTAATACAAAATACCATTTTTTTTAATTGCATCACGCCGGCGACGATGTATATTCATATTCATAAACTATAATTAATGAAAGATAATTGCACAACAAAATCACAGTGAAGATGTCAAATGTGTTTTGAGACTTACTATCCAGAAAATAAGATAGTATGCCAATTGTGTACGAACACCTACTATCTCAAAAATAAGATAATAGAGTAAAGCACGTAGTACTTGCGCTAGTTACTAGCTCTTTTACTCTATCAATGTAAACCCGGCATTACTGTTGAATTTTTGATAGAATGTCGACAGAAGTTTTGAAAAACTATAAAAGCAAAAAGCAGAACAAATTATTGTGTTTTTTGCTGTCATTCAAGACGGGACAAACATAGAGATCTTAGTTTTTTTTTCTTTTCCTAAGAAAAATGGAGGGAAAATTAATATTATGTCAAGATTGGGAAAAGATTTGGGTTATGGACAGGACAATATATGCACATATTTGCAAACAGAATGCATTTATTGTAAATTTAGATGGTTGACACTCAGCTTATAATGTACCACATAAAATTACGTGCCCGGCATTTAACACCTACTCACCTACAAATTACACTTCAATAAATCTATTGAAATAAAACTTTAACTACTGTAATTTGATGCCCACCTTCTGTTATACACCTCCATACATGTGTAGCGCTTAAAAATTCAAAAATGTCACACATATTTACTCTCATTTTAATAAAATAAAAATGTCCTGTGCTTAAATTAACCTGTTAGCTATGAGCAAATTGACAGCTGAATACTAGAGTCAACAGCCATATTGCCTTGGATCACAGCGCCGCCACCGGTAATGTCCCTTCTCAATTGATAGTGGGATTCTGTAATTCAAATTATTGCGCATGTGCAAATCATTGCTGATATTGTTTACGTGACATGTGTTTTTTGTTTGTTTTACAAATGTTTAAAGTATGTTCCTTTGGTTTAGGCGGAACTAGATTTTCAATTCTAGTTACTTTTACCGATTGATTGAAGCTTTTGATCATTTTGTTCAGGAAAATCCAACTTCAATATATAAAAAAATAGCTAATGACAACTTACAAAAATGTAAATTCCGGTTAGTCCGCCTAATCGTTTGGAATAGACTGTACGTGTAAACAATAAGGTAAATTACACCATGTAATTTACGCGCCCATCACTGATTGATTCTGAAAAATAACAATTCAATTGACACAAAAACGCGTAAATTTAATAGATTTTAACAGTGATGGGCACGTAAGTTACCTCATTGTTGACGCGTAAACAATTGATGTAAAGTAAACACAAAAATTCTTGTAAACAATGATTTCGACATGCGCACTTGTTTTGAATTACAGAACCTCATTATCAATACATTTTTATAAATAATAAAATTTTAATGAAACGATTTTAAATGAAAAAGTAAGTATATAAAATTAGGACAAGCCAATATACATACATATTAATAAAAATCGAATTTGCATCAATATACAGGTGTTACATACAAATTAGTAAATATGAATATGAAAAATAAAAAACTTTTTTCTTTAAAAAATTCATTCTAATTTTTTTAATAACAAAATACATTAAATTTCACCTTTAAGAAAATCATCCTATATTTTTTAATAACGAAAAGATTCATTGCAATTTTTGCATAACGCCCTATATTTTCTTTCATTTTCTTTAATTAAAACAAAACCTAGTTCTTCAGAACTATTCCTTCGGTTTCTTCCCACCATTTTTTTAATAAATTTATTGTTTTGAACTGAATATACTTGTTTATTAACTCTCTATTATTCGTATAAAATAACTAAAACTAACCTCATTATTTGACAGTTTACAAAGTTTACATTGTTTACATTGATGACAAGTTTACCATTGTTTACATAAGTTTACACGTAAACGTAAACAATTAAAGTTTACGTGTAAACGCCCATCACTGGATTTTAACACTGGCGAGATAGGGATTGATTCTGAAAAAAAAATAATAATAACAAATGAAAAAAAAATAATAATTGAGAACTGACACGCTCGGATACGCAGTCTTGTGGTCAAATATTGTACTACGCGACTGTAGTACTGTTTGAAATTATTACATATGTTCTGGTGTTGATTTTTTGTTAGAACGTCGATAGATACATTTTCATAAAATAAAAATGTACTGTGCTTAAATTAACCTGTTCCCTGTTAGCATATTCACAGCTGAATACTAGACAATTCAGCCATTTTGCCATGAATTACAGCGCCGCCAAAGGTAATGTTACTTCTCAATAACAAACGAAAAAAAAAAAACTAAAACAAACAAATGCATTTTTTTTTAAATTCATTTCTTTAATTAGTAAACCTATTTCTTCAATATAATGCTTATTAACTGAATCTGAATCATCACGCTCTTGTTTTCTCGAGGGTTCGTTATGTATACTTCAGTTTTTAAGAGAAGTTTGATTCGACAGTGTTTTTGTCTCACCACTCTGGCAGCTTGTAAAAGAATGTAAAAGAAAAGTGCGCAGTTTGTCAATCTGCTTTGTTCCTCATTTAAGCATAGCTACGATAAATGTTCATATCAAGTGTTCGTATTTGTGAGAATTCACTGTGTGTGAATTTATCTTAGCTTCTAGCGTTATTCAAAGTCAGTGATGGGCGTTTACACGTAAACTTTAATTGTTTACGTTTACGTGTAAACTTATGTAAACAATTGGTAAACTTGTCAACAATGTAAACAATGTAAACTTTGTAAACTGTCAAATAATGAGGTTAGTTTTAGTTATTTAATACGAATAATAGAGAGTTAATGAACAAGTATATTCAGTTCAAAACAATAAATTTATTAAAAAAATGGTGGGAAGAAGCCGAAGGAATAATTCTGAAGAACTAGGTTTTGTTTTAATTAAAGAAAATGAAAGAAAATATAGGGCGTTATCTAAAATTTGCAATGAATCTTTTCGTTATTAAAAAACATAGGCTGATTTTCTTAAAGGTGAAATTTAATGTATTTTGTTATTAAAAAAATTAGACTGAATTTTTTAAAGAAAAAAGTTTTTTATTTTTCATATTCATATTTACTAATTTGTATGTAACACCTGTATAATGATGCAAATTCGATTTTTATTAATATGTCTATTGGCTTGTCCTAATTTTATATACTTACTTTTTCATTTAAATACGTTTTATTAAAATTTTATTATTTATAAAAATGTATTGATAATGAGGTTCTGTAATTCAAAACAAGTGCGCATGTCTAAATCATTGTTTACATTGTTTACGTTGTTTTCATTGTTTACAAGAGTTTTTGTGTTTACTTTACATCAATTGTTTACGCGTCAACAATGAGGTAACTTACATCATGTAACTTACGCGCCCATCACTGTTCAAAGTGAACCAATGACGTCAAACCTGGTAGGCCTGGCTAAACACCATACACTTCGTAGATGACCTGATCAGACTTCTTTTAAAAACTAAAGTGTACATAAAAAATTTAAATTTAGTTCTATATATTATCGCTAGGTGTCGGACCAATAGTTCTGTCATGTTATCTATTATTAGCTGCCACTCTAATTCCAATAGAAGTCAATAAAAATTTTGACAAATTAGTATTTAGAGGATGATAGTGAATTGAAATTGCATTTGTAAAAATGGATAAAAGTGGGAGTGCTGAACTCCTAAATGCTGATATAAATAATTACAAAATTGTAAGCTTAGATTCTTTAAATTCGGATTCTAAATCTAGTTCTTTGAACTCAAAACATGGTCAAGAATCGGTATGTATTTAATGTTTCATTTTAATTAATCTTTATTATATTTACAAAGGTTTTCATATACATATTTTAGGTAAGTTGGGGTAAAATATCTCCTAGCAAAAGTTATTGTTCTTCAAGTTCAACTTCTACTGAAAATGTAATTTCTACTCTAGAAAAACATAAAACTAATAAGGTTTGAAATATAGATAGAATAATTATATGAAAAATCAGTTAAATGAAATTTTTGAAATGAATGTTTTTAAGATTACAACCTCCGAAGGGACCAAAACACGGCCAGATGATCCGCCTTTATTACCTGGAGAAAAAGTTCAAGGTGTGGCAAGAGAAGTTACGTATTTATGTCCATACAGCGGTCCTGCCAGAGGTGTTTTAAGTGTTACTAACTACAAATTATACTTTCGATCTATGGATAGAGATACTCCTTACGTTGTGGACGTTCCTCTCGGTGTGGTAAGGTTATGTTTTTAAATACTTACGTGAAAGTTTTGCACTGCATTAAGTTTCTTTAGTACATAGAGTACGTTCAAGTTAACTTCATCACAGGCCGATGTTACCGACTCAGCTGCGCAGAAACCAAATTTCGTCCATTATGTTACCAACAGTTAGCTTAACACATTTCCGTGGCGTCACTTACTTTGATTTGTGTTTAACTACGCGTATTGTGCGATGTTGTTTGTTTATTTTCGTTATTATTATTTATTTCTCGCATGTTTCAAGGTATACCATGTATTAAAATCAATAAAAATGTATTTGAAATTCATGATTTTGTGTGTTTGCTTTCCACAACAATTGTTTAAAACTCTAATGTGTCAGCTGTTTTCTCACGCAGAATTGATGACGTAATTTATGATACCTTGTGATGAAGTTAAGATGAACGTACTCTAGTGTTCTTGTAAATCATTACTATCTTTCTTAATAATATAGATAGAGATTCGGTTAAATGGACAAAGTTCGAGTTTTTTACAAAGGAAATATCATGACAGACTCAAAAATATTTTTGGATGTTTCCTTGACCAGATATTTTGAAAATAAACATTTTTTTAAATGGAATACCCTGTATATTGTTAGGCCATTGGAACAACGATTTTTTTTATCTTATAAAAAACTAAGCATGTTTATAATGAAATGTTAATATTTGTAATGAAATGTTAATAATGAAGATATCACCGTTACAAACTTATAAAAACAGTATGATTAAAAACATGCATATAATAAAAACAAAAGTAAAAATACCAAGTATTTTGGTTACAAATATTGTTCGAATAAATATCAATTATTGTTTAAACACAATATTATTCTTTGTTTTCGCATTATATTGCGTAACATATTTTTAGAAATTTTGCTGCAAGCAAGAGATATTTTATGAGAAAATACACATGCTTGGAATTCTACGAAATAGGGCCGCATTTCTATTAAGGAAATTTGACTACTGTAAAGTATTTAGATTTTTTGGAAAATAGTTTTCAAGATTTATTTGACGATGTGCCAATAGCTAACAGAATTAACTTGAAGTATTTTCAACATGATGGTGTACCTGCACATAATGCCTATCTTGTAAATAATTACTTACAAAATAAATATGACGACAAATGGATTGGTACTAATGGACCAGGGGGGTGAAACTCTAATGGCAAAACGAAAACCATATTACGTTCCATAACCCAACACGAATAGCGCCCCAGTCGCTACCAGTCGCTATAGCTACGTGCATGACAGGATGTTGCCTGTTACGGCTTCTGTCATTAGCGTCAAAATCTGTAATTAGTGTCAAAATCGTCTTCTGTAATTTTATAATTTCATTGTTTAATTCGGAAAATGGGTGTTAAATGCTTTGTTTTGGGGTGTGATAGTAGTGAACCTACAAGATATCGCGTTCCAAACCCGAAGACACGTGTGGCTCCAGAATTGTATAAAACGTGGATGAGGAACATTGGAAATACAAAATTGGATGGCATGTCTATGGAAGTGTCTATAAATATTAAGTATTAGTAAATATTATGTTATATGTTAGTCTACTTAATAAATAATTATTTCTGCTAGTTATTGTTTTTCTGTTTCTGTATAATTCCTAACTGCTTGTTCTTAATTGTAAACATAATTAAATGTTATTATTAAATGATACAATTGTTATGATTTATTTTGTCTATTTTTAATATTGTTGTCGTTAATAATATTAAAAATAGACAAAATAAATCATAACAATTGTTTCATTTAGAAATAACATTTAATTATGCTTACAACTATATCCACTGAAGCATTTGAAATACCCGCGAAAACCCAGCCCTTTCCACCCCTACCAATTTTAGTTCCATAACCCACCAACTACAGCGCTAATTTGGTTTCAAAAAATGTAACGGCAGTTTCGCATCTATTTCCTTCTTTATCTATGTAATGGACCTATTAACTGGCCTCCTAGATCTTCTGATTTAACATCTTTAGATTTTTTGTTTGGGGATTTCTGAAAAATACAGTCTATAGATATCCAATTAATAATTTAGACGAACTAAAAAATAAAATCGGCCCAATTCTGTAAGCAAGTTACTACAAAAAAGTTACAATAAAAGTTGCTAAATACAAGGTCAGTAACTTTTTTAGCAACTTTCACGAAATCCGTATTCTGTAAGAAAAAAGTTACTATGAAATTAGTAACTAGTTGCTAAAAAAGTTATTATGGATAACAACTAACAGAAAGCAGTTGCTACACTTAGTAACTTCAAAATATCTTGTTAAAATCGTGAAAAATCGCAATTTTTCTGTTTAATAATGAATTATTTCAAGCATTTTACAATGAAGGACACATAGAGACAATAATTATAGAAGGATTTTGCTTTATTTTCTGTATAGCACAAAATTCTTCGAGTTCTTTATTTCAATTTCTATTTTAATTTTTTTTTGTTTATTTATATTTGTTTTATAA
Source organism: Liopterus haemorrhoidalis (assembly GCA_963971575.1). NCBI lineage: Eukaryota > Metazoa > Arthropoda > Insecta > Coleoptera > Dytiscidae > Liopterus > Liopterus haemorrhoidalis. The sequence goes on along the minus strand of OZ020615.1, from coordinate 17,805,411 downwards.
TAGTATAACAGTACAATATTTTTTAAATGTATTAACTACGACTGTCAATAGAAGCCGCGCACACAAGGGGGTGGTCGACGAGTTCAGACCCCCTCCCCCAAGGATTTGAAAAATAAAATCTTATTTAATAAAAACTAAGCGATTGCAAATAAGAATCACCTTTTTTATTATTAAAAATTAAATTATAATCAAAATTAAATTAATATATAAACCCAGTCCTCTCCATAAAAACACAACAATACATTTGTATTATATTACAGATATTTTTTCGAAATGGACCCTTCCCAGATCAATGTTTTAAGTGCGCGCCTGTTCAATGGCTATCCGAACTTCTTTAACTGTATCTCACGCAATTCATTTAAATTTGGACTATAACTTGCACCACCACATAGAAAACAGTAACCACATAGCACATCACCACAGCACCACCACTCGTTCCTGTCAATTATTTTTTAAACACTCGTATCACCGACCATGACTGGGTTATTTTCCAGGAAATTCAACAGAATTTCCATCTGTTTGCAATTCTTTTTCTGATTTTGATTATAAAACATTTTTCGTTTAACCTCAGAAACTCACAACATAGCTGTCAAACTCAATTAAAAACGAATACCTCGCCTGCGCAGAACGTAATCTGCTTCTAGCTTCACGGTTCTTTGTAGCAACGTTACTAAATATAACTTGTTATAAGAACGTTGCTTGTGCTTATGCTTGGAGAATACCAATTGTTTGACGATTGATAAGAAAGTTACTATAAAAGTTATTTCGTAGCAACGTTACTCAGTAGCAACTAACCTAGTAACTTTTTACAGAATCGGGCCGAATATCTCTTGCTAGCAGCAAAATTTCTAAAAATATGTTACACAATGTAATGCGAAACATAAAATAAACAATAAGATTGTGTTTAAACAGTAATGGATATTTATTCGAACAATATTTGCAACCAAAATACTTGGTAATTTTTACTTTTGTTTTTATTATATGTAAGTTTTTAATCGTACTATTTTTATAAGTTTGTAATGTTGATATCTCCGTTATTAAAAACATTTCATTATAAACATGTTTACTTTTTTATAAAGACAAAAAAATCGTTATTCTAATGGCCTAACAATATACAGGTATTCCATTTAAAAAAATGTTTATTTTCAAAATATCTGGTGAACGAAACACAAAAATATTTCTGAGTCTGTCATAATATTTCCTACAAAAAATACTCGAACTTTGTACATTTAACCGAATCTCTATCTATATTATTAACAAAGATAGCAATAGTGAGCCACTTGGCTGGGACACCTGTATATATATATATATATATACTTGTCAGCGCTGTCTGCAACATGGTGTTATTCTTACAACACCGTTAGCTGTCACTTTTCACCGTTAAACTAAAAATTTGAATCTCACTACCTAAAATAATATTATTATTTCCTTTTTTGAAATTCTAAAAATATATGTGGACTTGGCCATTAGAGAATTATTAATGCGAATCCCCTAGAACAACTTCGCGAACCACCGGTTGGGAACTACTGATCTAGGGTGGCTATATGTCTCGGTTTGACTGGGACAGTCCCAGTTTTACCGGGTCAGTAAATACAGACCGTTTCTGCAATACCGGTGTCTCGTATTCTATAGGTACCAGAACACTTCAACCAGATTTTATATGTTATTATAAAATATAATTTTTATGCAGGTGTCACGGATAGAGAAGGTGGGTGGTGCTTCATCAAGAGGTGAAAATGCTTATGGTATAGAGGTGTTCTGCAAAGATATGAGAAATTTAAGATTTGCTCATAAACAAGAAAATCATTCAAGACGAAATGTATTTGAAAAACTACAGCAGTATGCATTTCCTCTATCACATAAATTGCAACTCTTTGCATTTGAATACTGTGAAATTTTTTCTGATAATGGATGGAATATACATGAACCATTAGCAGAGCTGAAAAGAATGGTAAGATTATTGTTTCATTTATCTGTAAAGCCTCATTCATAGCTCATGTTTTAATTGACAATTAAGCCTAATTCATAGTGCTAACGCATAATGCATAAGGTTAGTGGCTAAGCACAACACAAATGTACCATATTCTGCTACATATTTAATAGACAAATTGCTCTAGCTACCATCTATACGCAATAGTTATTACTAAACAATTTATAATGAAAATGTCTTAAATATATATATTGTTATTTTATTAAAAGTACTTCTAAAAAGAACCAAAATAATATTTAATAAATTAATTACTAAATACAATAGCTACAATGTTCCTAACGCTACTCACTCTAACCTAACTTTCTGATTTGAAATGTAAATAGGTAAAGAAAAAAGCATCTTAAAATTAGAGCCCTGCAAATCCGCGGATATCCGCTATATTTCTGCGGATGCGGATAAATTATCATTTAAATCGTGCGGATGAGGATTATATATCATATCTGCAATATCTGCGTAAACATAAAATCTTCAGTTGGATGCCTCTTCCTACGGAAGACGCGTTTAGACCTCAAAAATGTATCGCTGGCATTTGTATTGTGCTTATGGCAAGAGTGAAATAATGATACAATACGGCACTTTTTACTTTTTTACACTTACTTAAATAGTTAAATATAATTGAGTTTATATAACAGTCGTAGATACAACAATTTCTTTGGATTTATTGCGTTTATTAATTTAAAAATAATTAAGTATCGCCTTATTTTGCATTTTTGGAAATATTAGTAAAAATTAACCATGGTAATTTGCCACATTTAAAAATATAGAAGCTCATATCAAATTATTAAAAATAAAAATATCTTAAAATTCTTCAAATCGGCATGTAACTTTCATCTTTTAATAATAGGATGAATTTAAGAATTTAGTTTTTTTATTAAGAACTTATTTTTTTTTTTAATTTGCTGATCTTATAGCTGACTTTCCTTGTTATTAATTGGTCATAATTGTGATAAATTAATCTGTTTAATTATATCTAAATATCGCTGCGCTAAAATAATAGTGAGATATCTTAAAAAACTAAGTTTTTGAGATATTACTGTTTAAAGTTTTACATTTTATATAAACTTGGTTTAAGAGTCGAATAATTGTAATTTCTATCTTTATTATTTAATCTATATAATCTCAGTATGACGTTAGATATAAGATATAAAACATATTTCTGGACCAAGTAATATAAATGTGATAAAATTAAAAAAAATTAGTAGTGTTTTAAAACAGCGATATGCCAAATAAGGCGAAATATGTTAGATATTTCCAAACAGACAGCAAATTTTGTGCGGATTGTGCGAGTAATTTTGCGGATGCGGATCAGATGCGGATTTTATATTTACAAAGCCTGCGGATGCGGATCCTATCTATGCGGATGCGGATACAGAAAAACGTATACGCGCAGGGCTCTACTTATTATAGTACGTACTATCTCCTGCAAAAGATTACCCGGTGAGTCTCAATGCACATCGCAAGAGAAATATAAACAAACTAGCTGAGTACCCGTGCTTCGCTACGGTTTATTGACGGTTTGCCATCATCGTGCAATTATTGTAAGTCATGATTCTTTATAGATCACATTGCTGACTCTCTCCTCAGGTGTAGATTCACCCCGTTAGAGGTTCATTTGTGTAAAATTCGTAGTATGTTTCTAAACATGTGCACGGGTAACTTTTAAGTTATAAAATGAATGTTATAACTTAATAAACACAGGAAATACGACGGGTTGTATAATTCATCCCGATTATAGATTTACCCCTTTAGGGGTTGATTAGGAAAGAATCCAGAAATAAAATTTTCGACATTTGTATGGTTAATCTTTATAAGCAAAAGCAAAGTCGATGTCTTATTGGGTCAATCGATATTAAGGAATTCTTGATATCACATTTCAGCCCTTAGGGGTTGAATTTCGAAAAATACCGTCTTAGTGGGAACTTACGTCATACAGGGAATATACTTTACGAATTTCATGTATCTTGTCCAGAGGACGTTCTATCGAGTAAAAAATACCCATTTACCCCTTTAGGGGTGAAATTTTTAAAAACTGTCAAAATCATTTCGAGATATTTTAAAAAGACACCGATATGCCAAAAAAGGATAAACACAGGAAATACGAAGGGTTGTATAATTCACCCCGACTGTAGACCCCTATAGGGGTTGATTCGGCCAACATCCTGAAATAAGTTTTTCGTATGGGTAATCTTTGTAAGCAAAATCCAAGACGATATCTTATTGGTCCTAAGAGGTATTGAGGAATCTTTGAAATCACATTTCACCCCTTTTCACTTCTTAGGGGTGGAATTTCGAAAAATCCCGTCTTAGTGGCTGCTTACGTCATGGAGGGAATATACTTCACGAATTTTATTTATCTATGTCCAAGGGATGTTCAATCAAATACAAAATTCCCATTTACCCCTTAAGGGTGAAATTTTAAAAACTGTCAATACCATTTCAAGATATTTTGAAGACACCTATATGCCAAAAGGAATTTTATAACTCAACAAAGACAGGGAATATGATGGGTTGTATAATTAACCCTGTTCGGAAATTCACCACTTTAGGGGTGGGTTAGAACAAAATCCTGAAATAAGTTTTTCAATATTTATATGGGTAATCTTTGTAAGAAAAACCAAGACGATATCTTATTGGTCTGTAGAGATATTTAAGAATCCTTAAAATTATATTTCACCCTTTAGGGGTTGAATTTCGAAAAATCCCGTCTTAGTGTATGCTTACCTCATGGAGGGAATATACTTTGCGAACATCATGTATCTATGTCCAAGGGATGTTCTATCAAATAAAAAATATCCTTTTACCTCTTTAGGGGTGAAATTTTGAAAAACTGTCAAAACCATCGAGATATTTTAAAAGGACATCTATATGCCAAATAGGAATTTAATAACTCAACAAACACAGGAAATACGTCGGGTTCTATAATTCTCCCTGATTGTAGATTCACCCTTTTAGGGGATAAATAGGACAAAATCCTGAATAAGTTTTTCAACATTTATATGGATAATATTTATACATTTATTGGACCTGTGAGATATTGAGGAATCCGTGAAAACACATTTTACCCCATTTCACTCCTTAGGGGTTGAATTTCCAAAAATCATTTCTTAGGGGGTTGTTAAGTCATAAAAATGATATACTCCCCGAATTTTATGTTTCTCTGTCTAGACGACATTCTATCGAATATAAAATACCAAATTACCCGTTTAGGGGTGAAATTAAAAAAAAAAGGTCAATACACTTAAATATTTTAAAAAGACACCTATATGCCTAAAAGAAATGTTATAACACAACAAACACAGAAGATGCGAAGGGTTCCATAATTCACCCTGATTGTAGATTCACCCCTTTAGGGGTTGATTAGTACAAAATCCTGAAAAATAAGTTTTTCAACATTTATGTGGGTAGTCTTTGTAAGCAAAAGCAAGGCGATATATTCTTGACCTAAAAGATACTGAGGAATCTGTGAAAACACATTTCACCCCTTTTAACCCCTGAGAGGCCGAATTTCAAAAAATTATTTCTTAGGGTTTCTTAAGTCATAAAAGGAATTTACTCCCCGAATTTTATGTTTCTTTATCTAGACGAAATTCTATCGAATAAAAAATACCAATTTACCCCTTTAGGGGTGAAATTTAAAAAAACGGTCAAAACACTTTCTAAATTTTCTAAAAAGATACCTATATGCCAAAAAGGAATGTTATAACACAAAAAACACAGAAGATGCGAAGGGTTCTATAATTCACCCTGATTGTAGATTCACCCCTTTAGGGGTAAATTAGAACAAAATCCTGAAATAAGTTTTTTAATATTTACATGAGTAATCTTTGTAAGCAAAAACCAAGTCGATATCTTATTGGACCTAAGAGATATTAAGGAAACCGTGAAGCCATATTTTACCCCTTTTAACCCCCTTTTCACCCACTTAGAGAATGAGTTTCGAAAAATCCGTTCTTAGTGGGTGCTTACGTCATGGAGGGAATATACTCGCCGAATTTCATGATTGTAGGTTCAGTGGTTTGGGCTGGGCGTTGATTATGAGTAGGTAGCTTAGTTACGATTTTATATATATATAGATATGAATTTAACGAAAAAAAAAATGTATTTCTGAAAAATAATTTTTCTGGGATTTTCACAAAAAAAAGTGTAAACTTTTGTTGCCACCCTATTTCCCAGAAGTGTTGGTCTAAAAATTTGAAAAAACATCTCAATAATGATGGAAACCAAAATATTGTAGTTCACAAGGAATTTTTGTCAGATTAATTTTTTTACTGTCCAAAAACATATTTTTTTAAAAGTTCATGTAGTGTTTTTATAAAAGTTCTTAGTACATAGAATAAAAAAAGATAAATTATTCTCAAAATATTGATCATTTTGACTTGATTAACGCAAAAAAAATTGTGTTGCACACACATAGTATGTTGCTTGAACTTGGGTACTAGATACCTGAAAAATACTGAAATATGTGAAAATTCACACTTCACATTTTTTTTTTATTAGTTTCAACATATTTACTAATTAATATATCATAAACTGCAGCCACAAGTCTTTAGAATTTCTTGTATAATATATTCGTCTATTTTGAAATTTATCACTGTATACCTGCGAAACCCTGAAATGTGTAAAAATTCTCATTTCACTGCTATTTTTCAATATTAGTTTCAACATTTTTACTAATGATTATATCACAAGCTGCATTCACAAAGTCGAATTTCAAGTATAATATATTGACAGTTGTCAGTGTTTTAATGTTAAGGCTAAGCGCAAGAGTTTGAAGTTTACAAACCTTTAACATTAAGCATTAAATAGTTTCTTACGATTATGCACTAATTTGGAGTTTTAGTGCATAATCGAAACGGTTTTGTGAATCTGTATATAACAAACATTCTTACGCTTTAGCATTAACACTATGAATTAAGTACTATACTAGCGTCGGCGAATCAGTGCAGTTACGTCACAATACGAAACAAACGAATGTATTGTTTGGAACAATGCAATTGTTTGTTACGTCGTGTGACGTAACTGCACTGATTCGCCGACGCTAGTATATCTGTTGAAACATGAGCTATGAGTGGTACTTAAGTGTGTAATGATTTAAGACATCGGCGAGTGGTCAAAATCATCATTATATGACAATTGACGACACACTCGTCGATAATCTTAATTCTTCCTTGGTGAATTTTTACCAAAATTTATTTATGTTTTAATTTATATCAAACTCTATTTATGTACAACCTTTTGCATCGTGTTGTACGTGTTTTAAAGATTACACAAGATGTTAATATTGTTCATATTTTAAGTTAATTTGTTTTTAATTGCCCATGTGTATTCATTTGTCCATTATGTCATTCATCAGGAAATGAAGTCATGGTTATGTTTGTCATATTTGTAAAATAATTAGGTAAATCACTTGCATAAATTCAAAATAGAGTAGACGCCAGGGCACTCCCTTGTTGGACATGTATACACTGTTTAAAATGTAAAAATAGTAATAAAATCACGTGAAAGATTGAAGTCGCTATCCTACTGGATGTCGAACGACGAGATTTCGACGAAATTATCGCGTGAACAGTGCGTGATTAGTATCTCTTTATTCTGTATAAAGTATAGGGTAACAGACTTGTTACAGGAAAGATATTTATTTCTGGTGAATTAGGTTCTGCCAGTAAGGTAAGATTTGATCCAGTCTAATACAGTTCCTCTAATTCCGTATCGCTCCATTCTCAAGAATAAAATCTCATAGTGAATGCAGTCGAAGGCTTTAGTCAAGTCTAAAAAAGTGCCTAATGCTAAGGTGACCATACGCCCCGAATTGACCGGGACAGTCCTGAATTTCCACCTTGCGTCCCGAATTTTTTCAGAGGCAATATTTGTCCCGAATTCGTTTTTTTTTTGTCCAGAATTTTCCCGAATTTTAGAAGAGGTACTTATTTTCAATATTTATTTTGAATATAGTAGTAAAGATTTATTTTCACCTTGCGGTGTTAAAATTTTCATACATTTACATTTTCTGGTAGCAAACAGTGTTCAATTATTATATGTACAGTACATTTTTTTAATTTTGTCATTTATAGTCTTTTATTTAATATGTTCTTCATCCAGGTTTCATCCGGGTTTTCGTCATTGAGTATTTGTATGGCTGATTTCGGGTTTCTCACTTCTTCCTTGCAGTCACGTGTTAGATGTTCTATTGTCTCTTCATTCCTCTCACATATTCTGCACTTCTTTTCTTCTTTTTCTCTCCAATATTCGTTCCTTCTTTCTTCGTTTCCTACTCTGAATCTGGCTATTATTTTTTGGTTTTTTGACTGTTTTCTTAGATACACAGGCATGCCTATTGTTTCTAAAAACCTGTATCTGTGGTTGTATTTTGATATCTGTATCATCTCTCTTCGTTGTTGTAGTTCCATGTCCTTTTCCCTTCTCACAATTTCTTCTTTTAAGCTAACTCCCATTTGTCTTCGGTTCTCTACTTCTGTTGTTGAATAGCCTTTTCTTTCGTAATACTTTGTTCGTTCTAGTTCCCAATCATTCTTTTCTAGTTTATTTTCTTCTTTTCTTCTTATCTACTCCCAGCATGCAAAAACCAGTTCTTTCCAATTCGATCTTCTTGTTTTCTCCTCGTATATTATTGCTCTTCTGCCCGTTTCAACGCATAGTTTATGCCTCTTCGTTTCCTCGTGTAATATGTAGAGCGGTGTTCTTTTATCGATTGAAAGTGTCCATCGTAGGTATTTGTTGTGGATTTTCTCTATCTCTTCTTGCTCTTTCCATCCCCATACCTCAGCTCCATAGTACAATATGGGTGCCACGAGTTTGTCGAAAAGGAGCATTCTTAATCTAAAGTTGTTTCTGAATTTTCTTTGTCCAATTCCCCATATCTGCAAAAGTGCTATGTTAGCTTTCTTTGCCATCTCCTTCATATGCCCTTCCGATTTCCCGTTTCTTTGGAAAGTGTATCCTAGGTATTAGACTGATTTTACTTTTTCTATCTCCGTGCCTTGCCATAGCCATTTTTCATTTGGTTCCCTGCCTCTTGCTTTACTGAACCTTACTATTTTTGTTTTAGCCGTGCTTATGGTCATGTCCTTCCTCTCCAAGTACTTTTCCAGCCTCTTAATCATTGAATTCATTTCTTCTCCGGTTCTTGCTACTAGTACCAGTTCATCAGCGTAAGACAGTGACCAAAACTTCCTGTTACCAATCACCATACCTCCCGTCTGTCCTTTATTTTGAATATATTTCAACTAATATTATTTTTACAAAACTTTTGGGCAAATGACAAGAATAACTTGATGTAGGCACATTAAAAGCAATATTACTGATTAAAGTAAAATTATGAAGAAAACTGTGCGGATTTTTATAAAATGCTTCTAAGCAAAAAAGATCTACTCAAAAAGATCCTTGGTTCGGAAAAGTATAAAAAAGTAATTCTAATGAAAAATACTGTGATTTTAATAATCTTCCTTTCAACAATATAAGTTAATTATGTGTGAAATTTTTATTTAGTATAAATTATAATTACTTATTGTATATAATTTGTATTAAAAAAATGAATTAAACAACCATATTTGAATAATCCCCCCCCCCCCCGCCTGAGAACTCCCGTCCCGAATTTTAAACTAAAATATATGGTCACCTTACTAATGCTTTGTTGCTGGAAGCAATTGTATTTAAAATTTCATTAACAGAGTTAAAAAGAGCTGTATTAATAGATTTATTGTTTTCGAATCCATGTTGTGTTTCTGGAAGAATTTTAAATTTAGATAGGAAAGAAAGTAAGTTATTTAAGATAGATTCTATAATTTTTCTAAAGGGTGAAATTAAAGCTATAGGCCTGTAGTTGTTGAGTGAAGATTTATCACCCTTTACAGTGTCTTTACTAGGGTGTTTTTTAGTTTTTTAGGAAAAATTGCTTGTTGAAATGATAGATTTATCATATGTGCCTAGAACCCTCCTTGTTTCATCCGCGAAGTTGCGGCAGCTTCGAGAAATCGGGACGGCGCCGAGTCAGGATGGCGTGGGGACGGCGCTAAGCGAAAAAAAAAATCGATTTTAACTAGTTTGCATTCACAGATGCTCCACGACAGCATGGGCTGTTTTTTGTTGCAAGATTGCGTTTTCATCAGGTTTATGCAGGTTTCTGGGCGGGCGGATTTTGTTGAAAGCATGTGATATTTTATCAGGTTTATGCATGCGACGGCGGTGACGGTCTTCACATGATAGCGATGATCCGCCCGTTGGCGGATATGATCAAACGTGCCTCATTCACGTGAGGGCGTTTGATAAGAATGGTGTGTGTGTATAAGAACGCGGAGAGCTTTTTTCCTTTCGCATATAGTTTTTTGAGTGTGTGTATTGTTATTTAAAAAAAAATCATTGTAAAATATGTTTTAAAAAGTTAACCATGAAATTCATTGCCGATGTGCAAATACGGATAAATTTATTTTAAAAGAAATTATGTAGTATTTTATCATAAGAAAACGGGAATTTAAAATAAGAAAAATAGTCATTTTATACTGAAGCCTATATGAATATAAACGACAAGCGAACTGGCTTTATAACCACCACCATGTGTTGAGGTGGGCCGATGGATTTATTGAATATGAAGAGTTTGTTAATGTAATGCGCAACTGCCCGTTCTACTGAGCAAGGCAACAGTGCTTTATGTGAAGGGTAACAAGAAGAGAGAATTTTTAACATCTCTGAATTTAAGCGCCGTCTTTGTGGATGTACCGGAGCAAGAATAGATTTAAGAATTAAGAGAATAGTTATGAGGCCCCTAACAGAGTTTTATTAGTTTATTAGAAAGATTGTCAACAAAGCAGAAATTCTTTTTAGATTTGATTTAGCCTTCATCATGTTATGTTTATGTCGGGGTTTAAAAAAAAAGTATTTATGTTTATCGGAATTTTAAAATGTATGTTTAGATCAGGGCTGTTCAACCTTATTGTATTTGCGATCTACTTTTTATAAATAAATTGTTACCGCGATCGACCAGCACGCGTAGCGGGCCACCGGGAGCATAGAGTTCCCTTCCGGGTGAGAGAGTCCTCCCCTGGGAAGAAAATTTTGAAAAAATGTTTTTCATATTGCTATTTTAAAGCTGTTTTTCATGTAAAAGGTTAGTGAGAAACTTGATATAATTTGTACTTTACATTTATAAAATGTATTTTTAAGTACATCCATGTGGAAGTGAGAGAAAACTAAAGATCTACTTAAAATCACGCCGCGATCGACTGGTTGGGCAGCCCTGGTATAGATGGTCGATACTTGTGTTAAAGTTTGCACTCATATTTGTAGCGATTGTCGTAAAGAAGTTATTAATTTATTACTTCTGTCTATGTCTGTCATTTCGCATTGAAACATTGAAGAGGAGTTATTGTTTTGTTTATTATATTCCAAGCTGTCTTATTTTTACTAGTCTAGTTCTTAATTAGATTATCAATTTTTATTTTCTTAAGAATTTTGTCGTACTCTTGGTTCGCAGAGATGAAAATTTCTTTAAAAATGAGGTATCTTAAGATAGTTTACGAAACGCACTAGTTTTAGAGGTATGGTAAAACGAAAATTAAGGTATTTCATACTGGGGAAAATTGTCATTATAAGGGAACTAATGTGTCGACTGCTGATATCCAAAACTTTTCCCGGTCAATTTTAATTATTGATTTAAATTGTAATTATTTCCAGGGAGTAAATAATGACATGTGGAAAATAACAAAAATCAATGAAAATTACGAATTTTGTGATAGTTATCCACAAATACTAGCAGTACCTGCACAAGTAACAGATGATGATTTAAGAGCAGTGGCAAATTTCAGAAGTCGTGGCCGCATACCAGTTTTAAGTTGGATACACCCAGAATCTCAGGCTACAATTACTAGATGTTCACAGCCACTTGTTGGGGTAACTATTAATAATATTAGTGCCCAATTATAACGCTCTACTATTGTATATGTTGTATGTTATTGTACTGTCAAATCTCGTTATTCTCGGGCGATATCTTCGGCCGATATGCCGCGAATACGGAAACCGTGAATAATGTATCATTTTCATTCTGGTGTTGGAAGCGTGGAACAAGAAATTCAACCAATAGGATCTTTCTATTTTGAAAAAAGCCGTACCATGGTGTGGTAGGCGCGATGTTACAATCGCGGTGTTGCAAATTCAGATCGGGCATGCGCATTTCGCTGCCTTCCGCGTTAAAATTGTAAACAACCTAACCTATAACCATCTCATAAATACATACAATGGTAATAAACCCCCAAGCAGGGGCCAACAGAATCTTCATTCTAAACCACCAGTATATTGCCTATGACTCTAGACCTCATTCAACTTAACTTCATCACAGGCAGATGTTACCGACTCTGTTGCGCAGAAACCAAATTTCGTCCATTACGTAATCAACAGTTAGTTAAACACATTTCAATGGCGTCACTTACATTGATTTGTTTTAGACCACGCGTATTGTGCGATGTTGTTTGTTTATTTCCGTTATTATTTATTTCTCGTACGTTTCAAGGTATACCGTGTACTAAAATGAGTAAAAATGTATTTTAAATACATGATTTTGTGTGCTTGGTATCCACAACAATTGTTTTCTCGCGCAGAATTGATGATGTAATTTATGATACCCTGTGCTGAAGTTAAGTTGAACAAGCTCTAAACTGTGATGTCAAGTATAAAAGTGTATTAAATTCATTTCTTGTAATTGAAGTAACTGTCTGTGTCTGTTTTCTTGCAACAAGTTAAAATAATCTCCCTGTTGCCTTCTGTTTCTATATATACGGGACATGCCCACCATCGCTTTTCTTCCTATCTAAGTCTTCCTCAGTAAGTCTAAATATGTATATAAAAGAACTAAACTAACTAGACATCTCCTTTGATCTGATGAAAAATTTAATGAAATGAAATAACCGTTTACTCCGAATACTTGTATAAACTTTTAGGCTAGATACAAATGCTGTGAGAGTCGAGAAGGTGCATTTATCACGTCTCTAACGCCGCCATGAAATTAAAACTTTCAAATACAACACCACGCCTCTGACTCCTGTTGCGCCTGTGACTCCGCCATGAAAATGATACTTTAGGTTCACCATTTCACCTGATGTAAAGTTAGAAGCCCTTTTTTAAGTGCATGTTTTTAAAAATGTAGGTACATTTAAAAACTTAATTGTTATTCACTAGACTCGCGAGTAACAAATTTACCAGGCGCGAATAAAGAAATCAGTCACAAATATTTTCTCCACAATTGCCGAAACCGCGAATAGTGAATTCGCGAATAAGGAGCTTTAACTGTATCTAGCACTAATAATTGACATTGTTCTCTTAGGTTAGTGGTAAAAGATGTCGTGAAGACGAGCGATATATCCAGTTAATAATGGACGCAAATGCGCAGTCCCACAAAATGTTTATAATGGATGCAAGGCCGAGTGCTAATGCTATTGCCAATAAAGCAAAGGGGGGAGGGTAATTAAATCATTTTAAATATTAGCATCGTTTGCGGATTTAATCCCTAACAAGTTAGATTTGGATGACGCGTGCATTATTACTTATACGACTAGATTGCTATTCTCATTGGTTGTTTGTTGTTTGGAAGCAATAATAAGCACGCGTGTCGGATTCAAACTTATTTGGGATTTCATTCATAAACGGAGCTATCCATTAGCCGCAATAATAATATATTATATTATTTAGATATGAATCTGAAGATGCTTACCAGAATGCAGAATTAGTTTTCTTGGACATTCATAATATACATGTCATGAGAGAATCTTTACGTAAATTAAAAGAACTATGTTTTCCAAATATAGAAGAGTCTAGGTGGCTTTCTGGACTTGAGTCAACATATTGGTTGAAACATATTAAATGCATTTTAGCAGGAGCTGTTAGAATTGTTGATAAGGTAAAGTATCTATACTAGTTATTCTCATTCTAATAATTACTGCGGACCGACAAAATAGCAGTTTTTTTACGCGGATCACAGAACTGTGAAATTATTTTAAAAATAATTTTATTTTAAAAATATTTTCACAACTTAACTAATAAACATAAAATTATATTGCTAACTAATAAAATTCATATTTACAGAGAGACATAATTTTTTTAGTTATAATGACTAACAGCAATCAAACTTATGTACAAACTTAATCGCGTTGCCATATTTTCCCTTGTAAAAAGCACATTTAAGAGGTAATATTTTCCCCAAACCCTGCATAATGCTGGTATTTTTTACCGACCGTCACATATAGAAAGGGAGGTACTGTAATCATACCAATAGACGATATTCAAAATGATGTCAGCAACACTAGCGGCAGTGTGCTTTTGTTATACATATAATGCACTAAAAAAAATCAAAGTTTAGCCTTTTGTAGCTTCTGTAATAATGAAGCTTTCTCTGCAAAATTTTGTATCTTCCTTTGTGATTACAACTCTGTTCTCAAATATACAATTTCAAATTATAAGCTTATCTCCTTACTTTACAGTTTCACTTTATATTTTGTGATTTTACAAAAAATGTAAAAAAATTGGGTATTTTTAACCAGCTTTTACAAAAAAGAGTCATCCAGAAACATTTTCAAATTAAGTCTATTAGAAAGAGCATATTTCAGACCCCCTTTAACAGTTTTCGCGTTTTTCAACGTTAGTAAACAGTGCCTAATAATATGGCTCAATAGAAGTTTCTGTGGTAATAGCATTCATTAACAGCCAAATATGGTCAGCTGTTCAAGTTGTACTTGTTATATGACCGTTCTTTTGCAATTTTATGAGGAAATACTTGATTGCGTTGGTCTATGGTGGCATTGCCATTACCTTAGGCTACCAAGCCTACAGTGGGTATCTTCTGTTGGTTCCCAAACTGAAGTTCTGAAGTGTATTATCTCTTCATTGCAATTTATTGAATTTATAAGCCACCTTTGCCAAAGTAGCTTCTGAAAACTTATACGGTCGCCCAGATGATGTAACTATGGAGTAGACAGCACGGAAAGCAGGTGTTGTTTGGTACCCAACAAACGTCTTGTATTTCAGGCCAATAATATGAATGAGCAGGGCCATGTGGGTGTATCAACTTTATCAAGACATCATTCTCTTCCATTGGTACTTTGGAACAACGTTGCCCACATTTGTTATCGTAAATGCAAGCAATATAACAACCAGGGAGAAGTTGTGATATTCTCAAGTTGGCATTATATTATGCGTATTGGGTGAAAATAGGTAACTTCAAGAAGAAAGGTGGCAATAGAGCAGCACAATAGCTGGAACTAGAGAACACCATCAATTTGTTCCACTAGACTCAAATACTATTCGTGTGAGCAAAGTGTGAAATGACACCACCTACTTTGTGGCCAAAACTTCCAAGTTTCGACTAAAAGTTGCAACAATTTTGCAGGAATACTGTACATGACCATTGTATGATATGAAATAATGAGGTATAACCAAATCGGATCTTACTTTACCAAAATTTACTTAGGTAATGTAAGATTCTGTGTAAAAAGTTTCATCAAAATCTGTCAGGGTCAGGTGGGTAGCCCTAGACCACTTGATGTGAAATGACCCCTTTGTTTCCTTTTAAAAGGCGGCAACCGTCTGGCTTAGTTTGTTGTTTTTTTTTTAAACCGTCGCGGTTACACGATCACTTGTGCGCTCACTCTCACTGTATGTGTTCTTGGTCACAGATGGTTAAAAAACCGCGACCTTGGGTAGAAACCTTTCTTGTGCCTTTGCATAAAGTTAACATTTAATAAATCATTTTACAGGTGGAGAATCATAAAACATCTGTGTTAGTTCACTGTTCAGATGGTTGGGATAGAACTGCTCAACTGACAGCCTTGTCAATGCTTATGCTAGATCCCTATTATCGAACTATCAGAGGTTTTCAAGTGCTTATCGAAAAAGAATGGTTATTGTTTGGGCACAAGTTCCAACAAGTAAGCAGTTATAATTCTCTATAGCCTTATTATTATTGATAACAATTTTATTTAAGCGAATTGGCCATGGCGATGATCACCATTCAGATGCAGATAGATCTCCAGTATTCTTACAGTTTATAGATTGTGTGTGGCAGATAACATCACAGTTTCCAAACGCTTTTGAATTTAATGACTATTTTTTGATAACAATATTGGATCACTTATATTCATGCCGGTTTGGAACATTTTTGTGCAATAGCGATCGGGAAAGAACAATTGAAGGTTTGTATTGCTATCTAAAATTGTATTTGTATATGTAAACATCTTATATATAAAAATCAATTTGTGTTTATCTATTCTTTATGCAAAGCCCAACGAATAGATCAATTTTCACCAAATTTAGTACAGGGAGGTAAAATAATCCGAGAAAAGTGTTAGTGAGGGTTCCAACTTTGTCCATGTCCCCCTAAGGAGCGTTATGGGGGGAAATCATCAGTTTCGCAATCTCCGTGCAGTTTGAATGAATTACGTAGTCTAAACCTTAAGAGATATGTTGATATAAGGTAGACAAAAAATGTAGATCTTAACTAGATGTAAAAAAAGTCCGCGAGAACATATACCTATTCATCAAAGATTGATAATAACGAAGTTATCACAGTGCAAAGTGTACGCATGCACAGAAATGTTGAAAGTTGTGCATGTATGTCGCTATTTGGTGCGGAACTTACCAATATATAGCAGTGCTGGAGAATTCATTATTTATCCCAACTACTAATAGTTAATTGTAAATTATATCTCGTTGTTTATATTTAATTTTAACGTTGTGAGCGTTTTTTTTGGATTTAAAGTAGTTAAATTCCGTAGCGAAGCACGGGTACACCAACTAGTAAAATGATAAAATAATTAGCACCGGGACTGACGCATCTTTGAGCTTTATTAATTTTAAGATTGTTGTGTGAATTTTCACTCATTTTAGAGAAGGGGCACCGCAAGTGTTAAAAAGTGGGGGGATTCAAGATTGTTCGCCTTTTAAATACGTATATCTAGAGAAATGAGGACTTTTTTTTGATTTTAGATCATCACTTGGATTTTAAAAATGAATACTTTTTTTAAAGAGCTAGTTTTTGCTATTACCCTGCGTATAAATTCCAATGCTGTGAAAAATCCTCCCCCCTCCGAAATATTTTTCTGCGTACGCCACTGATCATGAGACAAACATATTGTTGACAATATTAAAATCTGTCGAAATGTAGCTGATTGGGCTGTTTCGCATGGTGCCTTTCAATATGTTCATTGTGAACGCAAATATATAACGTACGAAATAGTTATTTGCGCGATTTTAATGCGTACACGTCGTTTATACAGGGTGATGCAACACTTACAGTCATGTGCGTAAAAATAGCAGAATTAGAAAAATATTAGAATAAATACGAAAAATAGTTGGTTTAAGTAATAACTAAGCCAAAAATTTACTGATATATTATATATTTAAAACAACTTTATTATTTTGATAAAAAGAAAATATTTTTGTCAATTCATTAAAAAAATATGTATAGTATTTGTAAAAATATGCTTTTACGCTGTTCATAAATATAGCAGTACACATAAAATAAATAAAACTCATTTTAATATTAAATATTCTTTATTATTTCGGTAATATTTGGTTCTATTAAATTTTTTTCGTATTATTTCTACACATCTCAGCATAGAACCAAAATAACTACCGGCATTTCTCCAAGGGAACATATTTCCAAGCTGTTTCAATTTCTCTCCATAATTCTTCTTTGTAAGCAGGTTTTGAAGAAGATATTTTAATTTCAGACCACAAGTTCATTATTCGATTTAAAAGTGTAAATGAATTGAAAAGTGTAAAATTAAAAGCGGTCTAAAGGTAGCGATACACGGTGAGGATTTCCTCAAGGTTTGGCCTGAACAGTCCAAGCCTTGAGGAAATCCTCACCGTGTATGGCGGCGTCCTTGAGGCCGCGGCCGGTCCTTGAGGCCAAAAATTCCCGAACAAAATACATATTTCTGCCTTGAGGCCAGACTATTACTACCGTGTGTGTGCAGTCGACAGTCGGTCTTGAGGATTTGTAAAGTGAGTGTCAAATTTAGTGAGTGTCATGTCTAGAGAATTTTTATCGGAATTCATTCTAATATATGAAAATGAACCTTGCTTGTGGCAAGTAAATTCTAAAGAATATCATGATAGAAATAAAAAGGAGGCTACATTTTTAATTTAATTAAACTACTATAATTAAGCTACATTTTTACAAAATTTTAAATTACGATTCTAGTGGGAATATACGCTTCTCTTCAAAAGCCACTCCTTGCACCATACACGTCTTTTGCGCCTTTTTTTACGGAAGCAGTCCCATGCAATCACACAACCGACAGCCGCTAAAATATCATCATCCATTGATGCCATGATGAAAATAATTTGCAGAACCACGAGAACAACAAAAAAACACCACTAGTCAACACGGAACTAGTGTGTTGAACTTTTATAAAATCCTCAAGGCCTTTTCCTTGAGGCCAATCCTCTCCGTGTGTAGGCGAGGGTTCGATAGAGGAATTCCTTGAGGAAATCCTCACCGTGTATGGCTACCTTAAGATTTTTTTATTTTATGTAATAATCAGGATCTATGTCTGCTAGTCGCAGAAAAGAGTGCTAGTTGTATGTTTTGTACGCACGTAATTTTTAAAAACTATTCATCTTTTCTAAATCTACATTTTACAGTCTGTTCCAAACGGTTAAGCGGAACACAATGGGATTTTCTTTCTTTTAGGTTGTCACGAGAAGGGACCTTGCTGGGGTTATTTCATTTTTCACGTTGGAATGTCAAAATTTAAAATTCCAACAATGAAACCATAGAAACGAATGACATGTCAAAATTAAATTATTTTTTTTTACAAATTTTAATGACAAAAAAATAAATAAATGGGAAATTTGTATTAAGAATGCATAAAATATCAAAATATAAAGAAAATGACATTTTAAAATGATATTAACCTATACCAAAAAATGTTAATTGTAAGTACGATTTACAAAGCTTAAACAAAACGACCGAAAAGCACGATTTAAGCGATGAAAGTAACTAGATTGCAAAATCTAGTTCCGCCTAACCGTTTGGAACAGACTGTAAGAGATTTCATTTGATACACACAATAAATTTTATTAAAAAGCATATATATTTTTTAAAATATAATAATAATAATAATAATACTAATATACTTGTCTATTTTTATTGTTACGGTTTAATATAAATATATTTTTAAAATATTGTATTTAATATTGCAGGTTTAAAAAGTAAGACTGTCTCACTATGGTCATATGCAAACAGTCAAGTTGATTTATATCGTAATCCATTATACTGGGCACCAATAAATCAGCAACAAGTTCTTGTACCTGTTGCTAGTATAAGACATATTAAATTATGGAAAGCTTATTATTGCCGTTGGAATCCAAGTATGAGAACTCAAGATCCAGTGTACCAAAGAACTAGAGAGTTGCTTGTTCTTAAACAACAGTTACAAAATCAAGTGGAAGAATGTCGTAAAGAACAGCAATCCAGAGCTATAAGAAACGTTACAGTTGTTTCATAAATTGTATATGTACATATATATATATATAATTGTATTTATTAATTCCCTGTATTCTTTTTATACTAGAGATATATTTACTTAGTAATTAATTGATTTTAATCAGAAAGAAATAATACACGTGTGTATTTATATAGAAATACTGATATTCGTTTGTTTTCCATATACATTTGTAAAAATCCTTTTTCTCTAATAAATCTGAAGAAATATGCTTTTATAGCCCGTTCAACTGTTAGTTTACAGTACAAGTTAAATGGAGTAGTTCTATTGGTTAATGTTCCGTATTGAGAAGTGACATTACCGGTGGCGGCGCTGTACTCCAAGGCAATATGGCTGTCGTGTCTAGTATTCAGCTGTCAATATGCTAATAAGCTGTAAATATTTGCGAAATATTTAAATTTTTACGCGCTACACATGTATCGAGGTGTATAACAGAAGGTGGGCATCAAATTACAGTATTTAAAGTTTAATTTCAGTAGATTTATTTAAGTGTAATTTGTAATTGAGCAGGAATTAAATGCCCGGCATGTAATTTTATGTGGTACATCTAAGTGTCGGTCATCTGAATTTACAATATATGGATTATGTTTGTAAACAAGTGGATTATGTGCATTGCCTCATGAAATAAAATTAGTTTAAGTTGGACTAAAGCTAAAAGTTAAATATGTAACTTGCAGGTGCAAACATATTAGTATAGTTTAGTTTTCCCGCGACAAATGTACTAAACAAACTCGCATAGTATCAGTTACTTTTTAAATCAAAATATATTCCCATGCCTTCCTCCTGTCCATAACCACCTCTTTTCCCAATCTGGACTTAATATTAACTTTCCATCCATTTTTCTTAAGAAAAGAAAAAACTAATATGCCTATCTTTGTCCTGTCTTGAATGACAGCCAAAAACAATACAATTTGTTCTACTTTTATAGTTTTTCACAACTTCTATCGACATTCTAACAAAAATTCAACACTAGAACATATGTAATAAGTTCAAACAGTACTAGTGTGCCTAGTACACCAGACTGCATATCCGAGCGTGTCAGTTCTCAATAAGTCCACCACAAACAACTCGTCAGAGAATACGCGTAAGCTAGTTAGAATGAGATTTGGCCCTAGCGAAGCGCCGCCTCTTTCTTTCAAAATATAACATTTACGATTCACAATATATTTTGCAAAATTTTTATTCAAAACTGAAATCTAAATAAGTACTTGATAGTTATCCGTTCTGAAATCCAAGCAATTATTTAATAAGTGTTTGTTAACATTTAGCTCGTATTAACGTTTTCAAAGAAAAACTTGAATGATGAAATTTCAGTATTTATACGCTTAAAGTCACATTTAAAGGGTTTAAATGAGATTTATAGTATACATATTTTGAAAAACATTAACTTTATTAAAAGAGAACTATCAATTTATTCCAACCTACCAATTTTATGTCTGAAATAGAACATTCCGTTTTTCGTTGCATTCATAGATGCTAAATTATGTAAATGTATTAAAACTGTATAAAGCATTTATAATCTTCACTATATGCAAACAATCACTGATAAAACTAATTGGGTTAGGTTTAGTTAGCAAACATTTTGTACAGAAAAAACTGAAACTTGATAGACGTACATAAACAGGTACTCATAAGGAATTTTACCTGTTTTCAATAAGTTTTATACTATACATATTTTGAAAAACATCAACTTCATAAAGAGTTCCAAAATATCAGTTATATTCCGACGTATCGTCATGTTAGAAACGCGTATTTCTCTGCCTACTACAGATGCATGAATGATTATTATTGGTTCCCCACTCTTACGACCATGCCTTCTCGTTTCTAACGTTACAATAGACTTCATTCTAAGCAAACAGTCAAGTTCTGGTGGACTCATACAGAAAATTAAACGTTCTTTTTTATACTCTCTGCTTGTACAGTATGACTTAAAAATTATCTTAGCGGACCCCCTAGTTTTTATATATTCATTCTCGGATAGATTAATTAATGCAATTTTTTTAAATTTGGTGAATTTATTCGTATGCAAATTTGGTCATATGACAAATTTAATTATTTAAGAGTAATTAGAACAAATGTATTTGTTTAATATTGAGGTCGCCGACCCAAAACCCACGAATCCCAATGGGTCCATAAACCACAGTTTAAGAATCACTGCTCTAAAGACTGTTTTGCCCAATGCTTTTCACTATAGGCTATTCCAAACGTTTAAGCAGAACCAACTGGAATTTTCATTTTCCTAAATTGTCATGAGTTGTCTCTTTAACTATTGAAGTGAGCTTTTGCCAAACAAAATTATCAAAAGCTTCACTTAATCGGCAATAGTTACTAGAATTCAAAATATAGTTCCGCATAAACCAAAGAAACGGGCTATACACTTTCAAACTTTTGACGTCATTCAAACTTTTTAAACTTCCTGAAGTAAAAACCGACAGAAAAAGTTAACGTAAACTTAGAGATTCTTTACTTCACAAATTATTTTGTTGTCACTAGACGTACATGTCGGCTACAGGTACAGGCTACATGAAGCCATCTTCAGTAATTAAATGCTAAGGCTATAGAGAGAGGTTCAATACTTTGTTTTATTTTATTTTATTATCTGTCTCATTTTGTAATACGAAACTAACAGGGAAACTTCATTTTTTATGTTGTATATTTAAAATATCATCTTAGGGTGGTAATTCTGAAGTTACACCTTTCAAAATATTTGACAATGTCAATTATGACCTTAAATTATATGTCAACTTACTAACACAAATTGTATAAAACACAAATTGACAAGTATTTGAAATATATATTATACAACCAGAACAGAAATTATGAATAAGCGAAATAAGATGAAATAAATATTTGTATAAAATTCAAAATATTAGACATGTCAATCACAAATTTGACATGTCAATTTGGTATCTGACATGTAGTTTTTGAGTGAATATAACCTCAGTATAATGAAACTTCACCAAAAATGTGAAAGCCAGATTTACAAGTTTACATGGTTTCAAAAAAGTCTATTTACACCACAACAGTCACCAAAGTAACCAGATTTAGTTTCGTATTACAAATTGAGACAGATTATATTATTTTATTTTTTTTTACTGCCAACTTAAATTGATGTGACAGGTAAATGTTTGGTTATATCAACCAATTTATAAATATGTATCATTGGATTATGCTAGTTTATATTTAATTATAGTAACCATTAGCTAGTATAGTTTTTATTTACAAGACCAGAACTCAATCAAACTTATTAGAAATTTCAGAAAAAGTAAAACAGTGCAGCATAAAAAAAAAGTTAGTACGTCTGAAAAAATATCCATACAAAATCTTACTGGAGATAGTTTTAAAAGTTGTGGTGAATGTCGGATAGCATTGACAGTTTGAAGGAAATACAGTAGAACCTCGATATAACTGACAAAATGTTTGTCCGGATTGTTTTTTCTGTTAATTAAAATTTTCATATTACAGTCTATTTCAAACGATTAGGCGGAACTAACCGGAATTTTCATTTTTGTAAGTTGTCATTAGCTATTTTTTTATATATTGCAGTTGGCTTTTCCTGAACAAAATGATCAAAAGCTTCAATCAACCAGTAAAAGTAACTAGAATTGAAAATCTAGTTCCGCCTAAACCAAAGGAACAGACTTTATCTGTCACATTTTGTAATACCTAACTAACAGGGTATATATGTTCATTTTTTATGTTGTATATTGACAATACATTTATAATATTATGATAGTATTGGTTCACACGGACACGCCAAAGTCTGTTTACACCACAACAGTCACCAAAGTACTGTCCGACAGATGTTTCATGGCCGGGCGTGAAAAATGCGCGTGAAATTTGTAGTGGGGATTATAACTTTGGCGAATTGCATTATTTCCTACACACGCTATTACAGTCAAGTGCATAAGTGCAACATTCAAAATATATTAAATATTTAAAATCATGGAGACAAAAAACAAACTAGGTGGACGTGCTATTAATAGTCAAAAATTTAACATTGTTATGTAAGTATATTTAGCGGGAAAACATCTGTATTACATTATTACATAGAATGTAAACCTTTATTATTTACAATCTACTTGAAATTGCTGGAGTTTGGAAAAAAGCGCGGGACGGGGGTGCTCTGACCAATAAACAAGTCGATAAAGTGAACGTCAAATGCAGTAATCACTTAAATCAAGCAGCTGCGTTTCTATAGTTTTGTTGTTCGACTGTAATGGGAGGAACTTATCTTTGTAGAAGTACTTAACTGATAAATATAATGTACACGTGTAAGAATGTGAACTTGTTTCTCTGACTGTACTCTATATCTGCCACTGTCTTTCATAGTGCTCTCTATGTGCGCATAATAAACCACGCCCGGCCACGAAATATTTGTCGGACAGTAACCAGGTCTAGTTTCGTATTACAAATTGAGACGGACTATACCTATTTGTCATCATGGTATCTAATAAAATAACGCAATCGGAAAATTTATTTTAACGTACTTTCGGCTTTAATGGACACCCCTTCACCCGCATTAGTCCGTTATATCGAAGTTGTACTGTATTGTGTTTCATATTATATTTTTTACGTTAATACTACGCAAAAAATCCGTAGCGCTCAGGAGAAAATTATAATGTAGAACCTCAGAGGAACCCCTAAAAGAAAAGGCATCGCGCATTCATACTCATACAAAATATCGTAACCAATGAGACTGACAAAGAAAGATATATAAATACGTATATTTTGTCTCAAACTAAAGTCGGTATACGCACAAAACGTGTTTTCAGTCGGTAATTTAAGTCACCTACGGTAATAAACGTCATTCTGTCACAGAGGAACCAATAAGATTGGTTCCTCTGAGCTCTTTGCGCATGTCGACTTTAGTTTCTCTATTTAGACTTCTCGACGAACTACTAATAATTAGTTGTTCTGAATGTATATATTTTTGTCTAATACTTTTCCATTTAATTTCAATAAGTTAAAAACAAAAGAATATAAAATTCCGCGCAATATTTTGGGTTTTATTGATATATTTGACACTTACCTTTGGCGCTAACA
This sequence comes from Liopterus haemorrhoidalis, assembly GCA_963971575.1. Lineage (NCBI taxonomy): Eukaryota > Metazoa > Arthropoda > Insecta > Coleoptera > Dytiscidae > Liopterus > Liopterus haemorrhoidalis. Next base: position 17,780,865 of record OZ020615.1, on the reverse strand, counting down.
ACGCTCTCATTTCCCATAAGAGCAATACTGCAAACTAACAATTGAACGGACTTAAGCATTAAAATAAAAACAATTTATTTTCCATCATATCGTCACTTCTAACGGCTCATGCAATTCTCAATTACATCGCTAGTGGTATGGAGATTTACTGCTGTCTTCTTTTCCCATAGAATTTATCCTGGATCAATGCTTTTCAACCGGTGTGTCATAACTCAGTAGAAAGGTGCCAAGAAATTTGTGGTTTAAGTAAAACCAAAGATGAAAAAAACTAAAAATCGTTGATTACAATGTAGTTACTTCCGACGCCAATCTCTTCCTTAGCCTTCCTCGATCTCCCATTCCTGTTGGCTTAAACAGAAGCGCCTGTTTAAGAATTCAATAAATTTGCATTCTTTTTAGATATTATTAGGGTGACCAACTTTTTGAAGAACCAACCCGGGACAAAAAAAAAAGAAGAATAATTTAGTTTTTTTTTTTTTTTTACATACTAAAAATGAATGAAATACGTTTATTTTTTTTATTTTTATTTTTATTTTTATTCTATTCGGGGAATAAAACAGAGACAAGTCTCCTACAAATTCCCACACATTACAAAATTGTACAAGATACAAAATATAATCTTTATATAAAGCAAAAGTTGACTTCATGGAGTCATCAGAAAGCCATAATACAAATATATTACATATTATATATATTACAAAGAGAGAGAGAAAAAAACAGATATAAAAGTAATAGATAAAATAGACATATATATTCACAAAAATCAATAGGAAATGAAATGTACAAGTGACAGTTACTGAGGGAGTAAGGATCTAATTTCAGATTTAAACTGTGAAAACGATAGGAAAAAAATATCACTACTATTAAAATATTTATCAAAAAGAATCATAATTCTGTTCAGTGGTGAGTTTCTACCCGCGTTAGTATTTCTGCTATTATAATAAAAAGTATTGTTTCGCCTAGTATTTACTAACGGTACGTTAAAATTAATAAGTTCCAAGATATCTGGACAATCCATCATATTGTTTACAATTTTATAAATATTGTTCAAATCAATCTGCTTGCGTCGATTTACAAGACTTACTAAATTATATCTTTTCAAACGATCATCATAAGATATTAAATTGTTTTTATTAAATTTATAATCCATATATTTAGTAAATCGTTTTTGTACTGATTCAAGTCGGTCACTGTAAATATTATAATACGGGTTCCATACAATACTTGCATATTCCAAACGACTCAACACGAGGGATTTAAATAAATGAATTAGACTGTCTGGTTGAGTGAATTCTTTACAAGAACGTAATATGAAGCCGAGTGTTTTTAATGAGGATGTTACTATTTTATCTACATGAACATTGAATTTTAATTTACTATCAAAATAAACACCAAGATCTTTTACAACATTTAATTTAACAAGGGATGAACCATCAATTGAATAGTTAAAAAGAATTGGAATATGTTTTCTCGTAAATGAGATGAAATTACATTTTTCTAAATTTAGGAAGAGCTTATTAATTTGACAATATATATAAAAATTATGCAGATATTGCATATATTATATATAAAAGTTTCATTGTCTTTTCCAGTAATATTTTTCCGAACTACTTACCGCTTTTAATAAATAATTTTTTTCTTTTATAAAATTGTAAAACTCAATGCAATCCATTTTAAAATTAACTTTTACTTGCAGTTCGGTCTTTATTAAATCAGTATTGCAACGGTTTCTGGTGTCAGTCCACTGAGAAGATATCAAACTGTAGATCCTCTCAACAAATGCGTTTGAGCATGGGATGTTGAGAATTTTGCCAACTAGTAGCAAAAGGTTCTTATAAGTGTAGGAATTAGCTTCAAAAATATCAGTCCACATTTTGTCTACATGCTTATTTTTGTAAGACAGCTGTATTTCGATAATGTCCTTTGCATCTATGAATTCATCATAGAGGTCCATATGTAAAGCGTCTGTAATTTTCAAACTCTTTGCGGCAGATTGTATATGATCATATGTTAAATTTGTTGTTTTTAAAGAAAATGGCCTTATTGCATGTAAGTAATTTTAATTGGAAAAATCTAAATTTGATTCTAAATAGTTTCGAGTTTTCTAATAGTAATAGAGTTTTGGTAAAAAAAATAATAAAATCTTGTGCAATTTTTCTGCATTCTGCTGGCGGCATTTTGTTGAGTTCTGTAGCAGTTTTTTCTCCAAAAAAGGATTTTTTTTTTCGCTTTCAAGTTTTTGACGTAAACTATATACAACATCGAACAACTCAGGCGCATTAAGTTTGTTCTGTTCTAAACTCCTTATAGCCTCTTCAAAAACTGGCAAACTATTTTGAAGGAATAACATGTAAATTTCAGTTCTACTGTATTATTCTTTTCTGTTTTCATTTAAAGTGACTTTATTATAAAAACAGTCGTAAGTATTTTGTTTTCTTTTCATATTTTTGATACAATTTAATATTGGCATCTGACACTACCGATAGAGGCGCTACTGCATTCACATCATGGCTGACTTTGGTAGGATATTTTTGACAGGTTCAATGGTATCTTCATGTGATATTTATTGAAACACACTCTAAAATGGTCTTTAACTGTCTTTCCACTTCTAAGAACATATTCCCATGCTTGTCACAAACTCGACTATCCTACAACCGTCAGTTTCTCAAAATCTCACTAGAGGCGCTTCAGTTATTGTCAGTTGACAATATTTTTCTTCCGTGTCAATTTCCCCTAAGTAATCTAAGAGTGTCGCGTAGACAGAACGGTTGGAAAACACTGCTCTGGCCAGTCATTTTTCAAGTTTTCAGTTCTTGTGGTGATTTGACCCAAACAGTGCCAACTCTAGGAGTTCTACCGCACAAATGCAATTTTAAGTTGAGCGCCCCTAAAAATTCATGTGATCGCTAAAAGGGAGTGATCGCTAAAAGGGAGTGATCTAACTAAAACGCGCACACAGAAAAATGATCAGGAGGAAGGCATTTCGAAAAAATATCCGTAAAATAATACAAATTTATTGCCGATTTTTTATGGAGAGGAGTGGGTTTATATCTTAATTTAATTTTGATTATAAATGAATTTTTATTAATAAAAAGGGTGATTTTTAATTTTAATTGCTTAGATTTTATAAGAATATGATTATTTCGTTCTACGACCACCGAGGTATGCGTAGGGATATGCGATACTGAGAAAGTATCGATATTTGGGTATCGATACCGGTATCGTATCGAAACAAAATCCGATATTTTCAAGTATCGAAAGGAAAAATGAATATATTTTTAATAAAACGTAAAAAACATTCTATTCTTATAACAATTTATTTGTTTTACAATAATACATAGATTAAAGTATAAACGCTATTCCAAATGTTTAGGCGGAACTAAGGTTGTCACGAGAACGGACCTTGCTTGGATTTAATTTTTCAGGTTGGTATGTGAAAATTTAAAATTCCAACAGTTAAACTGTTCTGTGAGTGAAACCATGGAAACGAATGACATTTATTAAAAATTTTCATACTTTTTTACATATTTTGAAGACAAAACAAATAAATAAATGGGAAATTTTTATTAAGAATGGCAAAAAATTAAAATGCAACGAAAAGGACATTTTATAATGACAATCAATTTAATCTAGAATTTGCAATGTGAGTATGATTTACAAAGCTTAAACAAAACGACCAAAAGTCCGAATTAATAGATAAAAATTACTAGATTTCAAAATCTAGTTCTGCCTAAACGTTTGGAATAGCCTATATATGCTGTTCACTTTTGTAACCAGCGGCGAAGGGAGACTACCGCTGGACTTGCCCTCCCATACAAAAAAAAAATTGTAATTAAATAAATACATCTTCAAAAATACCTCAAATTATGTTCTATACAAATTTTTGTCCAAGGCTTGGTTTACTAGTTACGAATTTTTTAACTTTTAAAGTTTAGTAACTTCCGTTTCCGGTTTCGGATCTTCATAAAAAAACAATAGGGTTCTTCCCAATTATTAGGAGAATTTTTTAGAACCAGAACGAACTCTCTAAGTTAATCGTTCTTGAGTTATTGTTTAGACACACACACACACACATATGGACAGTCCTTCGAAAATATGTTTTTTGGATTCCCTGAACCATGAAACGTGGTCATCAGTCAAAATCTCGAAATCTTGACATCGAAAATTTTCGCGATTACAATACTTGCCCCTTATATATTAAGGTCGGCCAAGTAAAAACAAACTAAGAGGAAATTTTTATTTCAGTAGTTTGCACTTTTGAAATTGTATGTCAAGTTGGTATTTTGGTATTAAAAAATGGTAAGGAAATGGCGCCTATAGGACTGAGTGATTGTTTAAAATATAATTAAACTCCTCTCTTCTTCATTGCAAGCACCGAGAAAAAGCAGTTCAGTAAGCCTTTTGCCCAGAAGTCTATTTCTGTCTCTGCATACATTTGCTCCTGCTTTCGAAAACAAGCGCTCTGAAGGAACTGACTACAGACAAGAATTTCTGAGCAATTTTAAATAAGTTAGGTAAGACAAAAAAAAAAAAAAACGATTCGATACGATACTGGGTCAAATGTACTGATATTAGTAAAGTATCGGAAGATTAGTATCGATACTGAAATCGAGATATCGAATGAAAAATATCGATACTGGTATCATAATAGAACATACATAGGTGTGCGCGCCTGATCTAAGTAATGAGAAAAAAAAAGTTAACCCTGAATCACTCACTGCCCCGATGCGTAGTATCGTCTGCTTACCGTGTAAAACTGGCCCTGCACCTATGAATTCGATAAAATACAATTTATAACAATTTTATCTTTATACGTAAACCGAAACATACAAAACTTGATATATGTAGGTACAAGGTGTCTCAAAAGAAATTTTATATTTATTTAGCTTACTGCGTGAACGCAACGTATCCGAGGGGCGCGGGGGTTATGTCAATCGGTAGCCTGGTTCTTGGGAATTCAGTCGCTATGGAGCGTTTCTCGGGAGCAGACCGCGCGTTATGCGTGCGAGAGTTTTACAAAAACGGTGATTCGGCGACTGCAGCGCGTAGAAAATTCTGCAGTATTCGAGGTTTTCGCCACTTAAATGATGCGCCAAGCATTTCTCTCATTCGACATTGGGTTAAAAAGTTTGAAGAGACTGGTACAACGCTGGATAAATCAAAATCCGGGTGACCTAGGTCATCAAGAACGGTAGAAAACGTGGAGAATGTTAATCAGTCTGTTCGTGACGACCCGAACCTTTCAATTCGGAAGCGCGCAAGTGCTTTAAATGTGCATAGATCATCATTACATCGCATTATGCACAAAGACCTAAAGCTGCACCCCTACAAAATTCAATTGGTGCAAGAATTAAAGCCCCAAGATGCCAGTCAGAGGCTTAATTTCGTAAATCAGGTGATTGAGCGATTTTCAACGTTTACCAACATTTTGTTTTCGGATAAAGCTCATTTTCATCTTAAATCTTATCTTAAATCTTAAATCTAAAGTTTACGCCAATAAACCGACTTCACTGGCGCATTTGAAAGAAAATATCCGTCACGAAATGGCAGCCATCCCTAAGTCCACCTGCCGAGACGTCATAAGTAATTTTACTGTTCGATTAAATGAGTGCCGAGAACGCGAGGGTCTACATTTAGACGATATTATTTTTAAGAAATAAATCCCCAAAAAGTGTATTTTAATAATTAATAAACATTTTTTTAATATACGGCTTACTTTTTTTTTAATCGATCCACTAAATATAAAATTTCTTTTGAGACACCTTGTATAATAATGTACAAGTACGGAACAAATTTATGTATAGTAGTTATCATATTATAGAATATTTGCCTCATTTTCTTTCATATCATATGTTTTTTTTTATTTATCTCATATATTTCTATCATCTGCTATACTCTCTTAAAAATCAAGAAGTAAATAGGTAGCGACTTCAATCTTTCACGTTATTTTATTACTATTTCTTCATTTCGAACAGGGTATATTCAGTATGTACTGGGATTGCGGAGAGAGTATAATAATGTATAACTTTACTAAAATATTAAGTTAGATCTATTTTTCATTATTTATAAAAATAAAAATATTACACATAATTTGAAGTGCTTTGTTAATGCATGTATTTATTTATTTATTTATTTATTTATTTATTTATTTATTTATTTATTTATTTATTTATTTATTTATTTATTTATTTATTTATTTATTTATTTATTTATTTATTTATTTATTTATTTACTTACTGAAGACTGCAAAAGTAGCAAAAGAGCTGTTACTTTTAAATGCAGGCAAAGGTACGGAGTATAAAGGAAAAAGTTTAGGGGAAATTGAAATAAGCAATGAATTAATTGAATGTAAAAATGATAATAAATCACAAATTAATGACAAAGAAGAAAATATTGACAACATGCCGGTAGCACCTGAAGAGCAAAAAATATCGAATGATAAACAAACTATTCTGTGTATGATAAGCACATAGCTCTGTCCCAATCCTGAAACATCAGTGATGCATCCTAATGTCAACCAAAATAAAGCCCTTACATTTCATAGCCACACTGATTTTTTGAGTCATCGAATTATTTGTATTCAAAACATTTCTATTTTCAATTTAATGTAGGATAAATTTATAGTAGTATTAGTATTACCATGTGTAATACAATAATCTTATATGTGTTATAAAAGTGTTACATTGGGATTTAATGGAATACAAATTATATTATAATAAACTTATACTTATACGTTTCACTTATACTTTTTTATTTGTTTCTTTTAATTTGTATACTTGCGGAGCAAATTAATTGGCTGCAACGCAATTCGAGACTTCTGTAATTACCTTAAACACGCGGTGAAATTGTTAATAATTGATTAAAAACATTTTGTTAATTTAAACAAAATAGACCCTGCAATTACTATTTTATTACAAATATCTATTGTTAAGCATATTTTAATTAAAATTATAATTATGATTATTAATTTTATACATTATAGAAGTTTTAGTGACATCCTATCTGTATTATTTAGAATTTTTTAAATCATATTACTAGATTTTGTTGTATAAAAAAATTAATTATTTGCGTTTCAAATCAAACAAAAGTTTAAAATTAAATTGAGCATATCAAATGATGTGATCGGACTATGTACTGTAAAAACATTTTTAAAATCTCGCAATACTTTTGCTTGTGTAACGTATTTAAAAGAATATTTATACACCTTTTATGAGCTAAACTGTATAAAAAATTGTAACATTTTAAAGAAAGTATACATATTATAATATTGATTTCAAAATATCCTTTTTTAAACGCTGTAATGAGTATGTTACACAACGTTGAGATGTCTCTAGCTGCTTCAATTTTAGCGGGAATGGTGACGTCATTGTATTGATCGTAAAGAAAATATTCCCTAGTTGTCCCTAGTCGGCGTACGCCATCTTGACTGAAGTGTAATAGATTGGATAGTGGCAAAATTAAATAAAATCTGTGATCATCCGTCCTAGTTTAAGTTAAGTGGGATTAATTTCCAGTTATTTACTGTTTACCCATTTGGACGGACCAAGGTAAATTATGATTTTTGCATTTGTTGGTTGTAAAATGGTTTATTTGTAGCGAACTGTTTTCGTTTGACTGATAGCCGATTTCGCAGTTTACCGTTATGATCGTAATTTCTAATATTCATTGTATGTCGATTTTTGTGCAAATACGATAGAATTGTTTAGCGTTTCTTATAAAAAGTGTTTTAATAGCATTCGTATTCATTTAATAGTATAATATTCCAAATTTCCTTACTATGCTGGTAGTTTGTATATGGGGTTGGGCCAGTTTATATCTGCTTACGTAGTTAGTCCTTTCATGTTATTCCTAAGTACATTAAATACGTAATTTGCGTTATTGTCATCACATATAATTTGCAAGATTTCGCTTTGTACATCTAGTTTTCCACTGTAATTGTTAAAATAAAACATTCCTACATGATCTCTTTGTTTATGTTAGTTGCCATTTTATGACTTTTATGCTGAAACTATTTTTTAATTATCGAGTTTCAAAACTATAAAATAATTTATTTAACGTTGCTTAAAATAAGTATATTTGTATGAAATAACAACAAGAAACATTCTTGTGACATAAAAAAAAAATTAGACATCAAGATCATCAACTGTCAGTGGTGCATGAAGTTCTTAGTGATTTCACATGTAATTTGTAAATTATTGGTAATATTATATTGTTTTGTGTAGGCTTATTTTTGTTAAAAATTTTACAAAAGAATTATATATTTGCAGAAATAGGGTTCGTTCGCTGGGTCTTGCAGATCTAAATGGTTGCGTGCAGACAGCATGACTACTTTGCCAGGGCTGGCCTCCAAGGGGGAGAAAGGAAAATCAAAATATCAGTCGTTAGATATTAATAGTCTATATAGGTCGAGTAGAGTAAGTACATATCACTTTTTGACACTTATGATCTTGACAGATCGGTTACATATGTGAATTTGTGTACTTGTTCATTTACTTTAATTAGTACTTTTAAAAGTACACATTACTTTATTTCATCATTATTTTGGGAAACTTTTAAGATAGCCCAGCGAGAGTTCAATGTATTTTCTCACTATTTTATAACCTTCAAATTTTTGTAATGATACAATATTATAACTAGTTTTAAAGCTGGCCGATATTCATTTTTGTGATATTTAAATTACGTGATAGTAATAAATAGGATACAATTCATTTTTACAAATAAATTTTGTGTTATGCATGAATATACAGAATTTTTTAATTAACGAGTTTACAATTTGATTTTATGTATATGTTATTATAATTTTTTAACTTTAGAATTGCATTCTGCTAATTAATTGTTTTAATTGAAGGTAATTTTTATATTAATATTGTGATTAGTATAAAATAACTGGCTTCTGAGTAATACAATGTAGATTGTATTTCATAGAAAAATTTATGATAAGAGTCTGAAACATGAGATTAAGTCACAATATTTTGATATTCGAACACATTTAATTTATATTTCGAATTTTTATTGCTACCATTTGAAAATGAACAACTGATTAAATATTTCATTGAAAGTTGCAAAGTAATTTAATGTGGAAGATTTTTAATTTATTCATTTTAGAGCTGTAGTTAATTGATGTATTTGTTTTCTGATAGGGTGAATCAGTTGAAACACACCAGCAAAAAAACACACTTCCTCGAAAACATGGAATGCAAATTTTGGGTAGAGTGCCCAATGCACGTAGACCACCAGCCAATCTTCCTTCACTGAAGTCTGAACACAGCGGTAGCGACGCAGCAGTTTCTCTAGTTCCTTCCGGCGGTCCAGGATGGGGCAAACAAGACACACCTTCAACATCTGTAACATCAGCAACGTCCTCAGCCAACACAACACTAACAACGAGCTCTGTGCCGACGACAGTGACCACGGTCTCGGTTGCCGGTGCCCACCAGGCAGCTATTGCGATACCAGTGACCTCTCCAGTTGCCAACAAACAGCCACCAGTTCAAGTATCCTCTGTTGCACAGCCTGCCGCTACCGCCGACAAGTCATGGAGCGCCGTGATGGCAGGAGCCGACGTTCTCGGCCATCCACCACCATACCAGAGTCCACAATTCCAACACGAGTTCCCGAGCCTGAGTGCCGATGGTTCGGCAGTCGGCGGCGCACAGCGAGCTGGCACAGGCACAGACGTACAGTACGGGCCGGGACCAAGCCTCAGGCCACAGACAGAAGGTTCGTGGATGCAAGGTGGGTCCCGTGCCGCCACTGGACAAGCACAGGTTGCCGAGACTGGACAAGGAACGGCAAAAGTCAACTCGGGCCAGCTGGCGGGCCCACCGCAGCTCTTGGTCCCGGCAGGCCACCAAGCTATGCCTCAGCAGCACATGCAGCCACCGCCCCAGTTCAGGGGGCTGTTGCCGCCTTTTATGTGCAGAGGTAATTTTCCACCCAATGGGCATGGTAGCTCCAATTTTCAGGCAGTCACTAATCCATTGAGTGGACGTGGTCGTTTCCCGGGACCAGCAGCCCAGATGCCACAGGAGGTGAGGCCGCCTCCCCGTTCCGGTCCGCCGGCCGAAGTTGATGAGTTGGCTCACAGACCCATCATTAAGGAAGAGGATCTCAACCGCATGGACGATATGACCAGAGATGTTGGTTGGGCAAGTCATGACGATATTGATTATAATCAAAAATTGGCTTTTAGCGATGATGAATTACCGGCAGAAAGGGAAAGAGAAAGAGATAGGGACAGAGAACGAGAACGTGAAAGAGATAGAGAATTTTCTCAACAGAACAAAGAAATACATATTCAGAAAAAAGATGTGGAAAAGATTGAGCAGGTTGGTTTGGATCCTCGAGTGTCAGCTGTTTCCAATCGTGGTTGGAATGCACCTCGGACAGGCTCACAACCAGCCACACCACAGCAAGCAAGAAATCAAGGAATGAGAAGAGTGGAAGAAGATGAAATATGGGAGCAACGGCGTAGGCAGCAGTCAGAAGAAGTAGCAATTGCGGTTGAAAGAGCAAAGTTGCGTAAGGAGGAAGAAGAAAAAAGATATTTGGAAACAAAGCAGGTAAAATTAAATTTAAGAGCATGCTTAATTGTAATACACTCATGTGTGCAAAAAATAGCAGTGGTTTATTGCAACGGTTCTTGACCGGGGAGTCCCGAAATTAAAAGACATTTTTTTTAACAGTCACCAAAGTAACCAAATCTAGTTTCGTATTACAAATTGAGACGGATTATAAAACATTTATTAACATAAAACTTACAAATTTACCACAATTATCATTTACAAACTATTCCAAACGTTTAGGTGGAACTAAATGGGAGTTTCGTTCTTTTAGGTTGTCACGAGAAGGGATCTTACTTAGGTTATTTCATTTTTCACGTTGGAATGTCAAAATTTAAAATTCCAACCATTGAAACGATTGATATGTCAAAAATAAAATACTTTTTTTTACATATTTTAATGACAAAAAAATAAATAAATGGGAAATTTGTATTAAGAATTACACAAAAAATTAAAATATAAAAAAAATTACATTTTAAAATTATACTAACCTTAACCAACATTTTTTTATTGTAAGTATGATTTACAAAGCTTAAACAAAACGGCCAAAAAGCACGATTTAAACGATAAAAGTAAGAAGATTGCAAAATCTAATAACAAACAAAATCTACCTAAACGTTTGGAATAGCCTATATAACTTATAAGTGACATTTTTATTTCATTTTAGGAGAACTAAATTACTAAAATAAATTCAGAATTAGTTAAACTACACAGGCAGTGCAATTTTATAAAGTAATCATTTTAGAGTAAATAGTATACTATTTTAATATATTTTTGCACATGATTGTATGTACATAATTATTATAATGTTTAAATTTTATTAAAGGCTGCTGCTAAGAAGTTACAAGAATTGGAGGATAAGATAAAAGAAAAGAAAGGTGTTGAAATAAGAGAAAATGATGAAGGACAGGGAACTATAAATCCTTCAACAGTCCCACCGCAACCAATCACCCCTGTACCAATACCTGTTCCTGAATGGGAAAGAGAACGAGAGACTCGTGAAAGGGAACGTTCACGAACTCCCAATGATACAACAGATAACAAGCAACACATGCAACCACACCGTGAAGCTGATTTTAGACAACTCACGCAGATTGAAGGAAGAAGTTTTGTTCCTAAAAATAACGGTCGTAGTACTGAAAGAGAAATTTCTCGCGATCGTGACTGCAGAGATCGAGATCGAGATAGAGATATGAGAGAAAGGGATGGACCTAATTTCTCTCGACATTTTCAATCAAATCTTCCACCTAGATTCCAAAAACAACAAGCTGAAAGACATAATAATGTATCCACAGCATCATATCATCGTAGTGGCAATTCTGGAAGCCCTCAACCACAACAGCAAAATGCTGCAGTGTTGAATGTTCCATTTGCACAACAATATGACCCACGGTGGGTTCAAAACAATTCAACTTTCCCACCTAAAAGCAATGTTAGTACTAATGTACGTAATCGTAAAGATGATGGTGGATTTGACAAAGACAGAGAAGATGAACGTGGTAATCGTGACACAAGAAGAGACAGGCATACCCCAGATACAGAGCGTGAACGTGATAGAGATCGTGAACGCCAATATTCAGAATCTACCAGAAGAGTAAGTGGTGAGAATCGGTATTATGATGACTATCGTACGTACCGAAGAGAAAGTAGCCAAGAATATGAGTACAAAAGAGAAAGAGATGATGATAAATGGGAAAAAGATAGAGACAGAGATCTTAGACATTATGATGACAGGAAAGATGATATTAAAAAATCTTCCCAGATTCAGCAGGATCCTTTTGATGCTCATGATTTAAGTAGGCAGGACAGTGGTGAATGGAGAAGAGAAAAATATAGCAAAGAAAACAGTGAAGAAAGAAATTTAGAACGTCGTGAAGATCCCCAAAGACCAGACAGTCGAGATTTTCGTGTGTCCAAAGAATCTCTTAAGGACTGTTCTGATTATACTGGCAATTGGGCAGATTCACCATTTGAACCTACATTTGAAGAAAAGAAAAAAGATTATGGTGTACACAGAGAAGAACGTAGACAAGTACCAGGTCCTATAACAAAAGAAAAAATAGAAGCTGATGATCTCAAAAATGAAAAACGTCATTTAACACAATTAAAAAGGTCAAATATTGATGACAAAAAGATGGAAGATAAAAATGCAGATAAAAAAATGGATGATGCTTGGGTGATAAAGAAGAAAGATTCTGTCACTGAAAGAAATGACAGTGAAAGTCCTAAAGCTTGGGCTGATGCAACATCACCAACAAACACAGGACCAGATCATAAATTCATGGAGGCTCTTGAAAAGGGGGGAAAGAAGTCCTCAAGCGATTCTCTTCATAAAGTTGATGCTAAACCAGATAAGAAAAATGACAAGGAATGCGAATCTAAAGATAAAGATGATAAACAAAATCAAGGAATGTCTAGAAATAGAAATGATTCTAGGAGAAATGATCACCGAAGTGGTTGGGGAAGCTATGCTGTCTACCATGGTAGCTGGTCCAAAAGAGGCGATAGTAGAAGCAATCGTGGTTCTCAGAGGTCTGGTGGCCATAGAGTTCACTCATCGCGTTCTGGTGATTGGCAACATGGATCAGATTCAGAAATGTCTGCCGATGAAATTTCAGTCTCCACTGAAAGCGGCAAAGAAGATAGAAGTATAAGGAACCAGTCACAACGCAGTCCAAAACCAATTAAAAAATCAGAAAAAGACGAAAAAAATAGAGATACAAGACAAGAAAAAAGTTCAACAGACCGTGACCGTAAATTTGATAAACGTTCAACCTACGATCAGAATTCACGTAATCGTGAAAATTTCGTACCTCGTGGTGAACCATCGAGACATGGAAGAGGAGGATTCCGTGGTTCAAGATCTATTGTATCTTCTAAAAGAATAGATGGATATGGAATTCCACCTTCGAAAAGTCCTTTTGGAAATCATGACGATAAAGATAAAAAATTATCAGGAGATGAAATTGGTGGAGAAGTTATAAGTTCTGATGAAAAAACAAAATTAAATCAACAAGCTTTATCTGCTGGAATAATTGGAAGTGCTCGTACTCAAAATAAGAGTGACCAAGCTCCTGGAAGGGTACAGAAAAAATCAGAATCTGATAAAAGGGATCGCAGTAGAGGACGTGCACATTCAGGTTCTCGCAGACAAAAGCCTAAATCAAATAAACCACCTGGTTCAGATGCTGGAGAAGAAAACTGGGAAACAACTTCTGATTATTCAGATACGGAAAGTGATAGAAAAGATAAAAGAAGAAAGCAAATCAAACATCAATCTAGTTTTCCTCAAAGCAGTATCGGCCGACAAATCAATGCGCCGAACACAATGTCAAATCAAAATCAAAGAAATATATCGAATCAAATTACAAGAAATATCAACGACAAAAGAAATTCTGGTTTTGTCTCAACCAAACCGGATATGCAAAGCAATACAGTAAGACAAAATTCCGGTTCAAATTTAAGATCCAGTATAAATCAGAAAGTTGAAAATAAATTAAAAGATGAAGTTAAATCAGAAACAAATACATTTACAGCAGCAATTGAAAATGTAAAAAATTCAAAGGACAATAAAATGGAAAGGTCAGATTCAACTGAGAACACTATGGGTGAAGATAATTCAGATGAAAAATCATTTGACACTGATGGTTTTCAAGAAGTTCGAAGCAAGAAGAATGTAAAAGAAAGACAAAAGATAGAAGAAAAGGTAACCTCACGCGTTGGAATAAAGTCCGATAAAGAATCTCTTAGAGGTCAAAAGTTTAAAAGTAACAGTACAGCAATGCAATTAACACCTCAACAAATCGCAAATATCCCACCCCTTTTGGGAACCCCAGTAAATCCACCAAGTATGTTAAATACTGGTAATAATAAAACAACATTTGAAAGGCCCAGACAAAATAAATTAGCTCCCCGTTTTGCAAAACAGCGTGAAAGTAGGATGCAGAAAGCACAAATGCAAGGACTTTGCGATGTCAATGAAATGAATAAAATTAATCAAAACGTTTCTGTCTACAATATGAAAGATGGAACAGGTGGACAAGTACCTGTAGTCAATGCTTGGGATAAACCAATTACTTCTCAACTAAGAAATAGTGTTGAAACTGATGCTCTTCTGTCAATGGGCGTTGATAATTCAGCTGACATTGATCAAACTCAACAGTCTTCAACATCCAGCCAAAGAAGCAGTCCTAATAATGATAAGATGTTAGCTAAGGCTGGTCAGGTTCAAGATAAAGCTATATTGGATGGTGCTACTCCACCAGTTAATACTATTATATTTGAAAACACTAATTTTAAATCAGCACCAGTCAATACTAATTCTGATCTTGCTGTCAAACCCAAATTCAGCACACATCTCAAGACTCAACAACGACCAGATAAAGGCAGGGGTAAGTAGACATTACCTTTGAATATAGAGACTTAAGAAGAATAGCCACTTTGTACAAAAAAGAAAGATGTTGTCCCATCATAGTTAATGGGTTACGGGATAGATGTCCTAATAGGTATTTTAGCGGGAAATTGAATATAGTTTTTTAACTTGAAAATGAGTTAGATTAGTGTTTCTCCATCGGTTCGTGACAAATTCTAACTGGTCTAATTTTTGTGTGTACTAGAACTAAAAAATAATTCTGAATATTATTTTGCAGCTTTTGAAAATGTTATATTTAAAACAGAGACTCGAACCGGAACCAAACTGATATTAACCAGAATTTTTAACAGAACTGTAAACCGAAACGAAATGTTAATAACTGTGAGTTTCGGTTCATTTTTTTTTTTTTTTTTAAATAAATTAATCACTTTCTTACTTATAAAACTTTATATTGACTGATAAAAGAATGAATCTATCAGAAGCAAATTTGAAGAACATATCACTATGTGGATTAAACATTGATTTTTAATTTTATTTCCATTTCAAATTTCAAATATTATTTTTACAACTGAATTAACTATGATTTTTTTTTTTTTTTGTAAGAAAAATGTTTGTGGTATTCCTTTTTCTTCTTATAAGTCCATAATATGTATTAACGTTTTTCTTCTCTTTAATATTGTGAACCCAAATTTTTAGGGGCGCTGAAAATTAAATTGTTCATTGCTGTCAAAACTATTTGTTGAGCAAAAATAAGTCTTCAACCAAAATGTTCAGCACTCCTTGCATCTTGCGTCCCACGCAACTGACTCTCTTGGCACCCCCTTAATCTAGCCCTGTGTCTTATTAATTATTTTTGTAATTTCGTTCTAATTTGTCAGAATTTTATTTTATTTACGTGGAATATTTCTTTGTATTTTAATTTTTATGTTCCTAAATTGTATTTTGTTTTCGTTTTTGACAATACATTTTTTAATTAAGTTCTATTTCTTTTGTATGTTCAATTTTGTAATTGAAGAATAAGAAGGGAATTTGGTAAATAAAATTAAACCAAAATTTATACCTGTAGATATTTGATGTTAGACTTGATTATAACTTTTTATTCGAACCAAACCGGAACTGAACCGGAATTTTTAGACGAACCGAAATTTGGTTCTGGGTTGAGAAGCACTGTGTTAGAGGAAATTTAGGAAAGCTAAAAATTTAATTCATGTTATCTTGTCTTTTTCTTCTTTGAAAACTCAGTTATATTCACTTTTGGCCTTACTCACAGAAGTCCTCCGTCTTGATATGTTAAGTGGTGGACCTTTGCATGTATCCCGTATACCAATACTTCTTCGATCTTCGGTTAGCTGATCATTCCATATTTTACTTCATTTATTACCATTGGTCGACGGTTTTCCAATTTTCCTTCCCAGATCTTCTGTCTTATTTCTTCCTCATCACGTGTTCCATTCTCTGTAATCGTTTACATCTAATTTCTTGTGGGATTTTCTTCACTTAATTCTGATTCTAGCCCTTTTGTTTCGATTTTGACAAGCAATAGTGCCATCTGCTGCTTAAAGGCGGAATGGGTCGGTAAATTAAACGCACCGTTGTAGTTGGGAATCGCGCTTAATCCTATCTGGTACGCAGTTGCTTGGTTGGGTACGCAAAATACGCGCCTGGAAAGCAACTATACAGGTCTATTCTGTATCTTTTGTGGTTAAACAGATTTGGTTGAAAAGGATTGTTAAAAAATAACATTTTAATCAGGAGTTATAATTTTAACCTTGTTTCTTATTCCGTATCTCAGATTATAACCCAAACTTTTTAACCTTGTGATTAAAAGTAAACGAATTTTAGTGATGTAAGTGTAGAAATGTAAACAAGTGTTATGGTTGAATGGTGAATCAACAACGTTCATAATACGTCAATAAATTTATATTGCGGAAATATACAATATTTAAATATATATAATTATGGCTGCGAAAGTAAATAATATAATATGACCATAACATGCAAATGTATCTATATTTTTCTTTCTTCTATAGTAAAATACTTATTTTCAAGTTATATTTACATTATTTTTGTTTTAATTTTTAAACAAACAGAACTCAAAATTTATAAATGTAGGTATCATAATTTTAATGTTTTAAATTTTTACTTGCAATATATCAGGGAGCCTTAGTTTTTCTCGGATTTAAAAAAAAAACGGCATTTGTGAAACGAGAGAAATATTCTTTAAGGGTTTTAGACAAATGAAAATGTTTTAAAATGTTTCTTTAGATAAATTAAAAGGGTCACTTATATGACGCAGTTGCCGTTGTTGAATTCGAATTGATCTCCTAAAAAGCATTTTTATATATTTTTTAGTCACCTATATTAATTTTTAACTTCTATTAACTTCTTGTTAAATTCGTTCTAGTAATAATTGGTTTAAAGAAAATAGACCTGCCATGATTAATTCTAAAAATGGAATTTTTCTGTCAATTTGACGTTTAGTGTAGGGTTTCCAATTATCCGACATTAATGACTATCCGGATATCGAATATAGAAATTGCAAAATATTCGGATATATCCGGATAACAAATAAGAAATTAAAGATAATAGTTTGAATCCAATATTCATGGTGTTTTATAACTCACTTATTTAATTTAATTTAAGTATTTTAATTATATGCATTAATAATTAACAAAATAATAAAAAAATATATATATATATAATTAAATTTATTTCATTTTTAAGAATGCGTATTAAAAAAAATAATTGCATTGTAAGTTTCAAAATTCAAGCGAGTTCTAATTTTTGTCCTAGTCAGGCCTGCAATTGAAAAAACGCGCTCTGTTGCAGCAGATGTTGGTTTTATTGTAAAAAGTGCATTAAATAATATATTTAAATTATCTATCCTTGTTTTTTGATATTCCTGATTAATTTGAAATGAAAGCTTTAATTCTAAAAATAGATTGATTCGAGGTTAAAATTTTAATAGACTTACAGAATAACATAATATTGTGTGGTTAAAATTTTGCTATTAATTTGTATTTCGGTCATCTTTAGAAACGAATACTAAAAAGGGTTCTCATCACGAACGAAGCAACGAGTCTCTAGTCTTTAAATCTCAGTCGGTTTCTTCTGTCGTATTATTTATATAATTGTTGTTTTGACGAAAGGAACGAAGGAGAAAAAGCCAACCTGATTTTCGCATACGCTTATAGACATCTTCAGCTGTGTAACATTAAGAAACTGTCCAGATGTGTGTATTATAAGATAAGGACTAAATCAATAACACAATATTCTTATTAGTCTCAAGCAGTGGCGTTTCTTGTTAAGTCTCGATAATTCATTTCTTAGCTTCGTGCGGAAATATTTTTTAAAATCTAGTAACTTTTAATGATTGAATGAGGTTTTTGATCATTTGTTTAACAAAAGCCCACTTCAGTTATTAAAAAGTTAGCTCGTGTCAATTCAAAAAAATAATAATTCCATTTAGTTCCTCGTGAAACTAAGAAATGAATTATATATGCAATATTACTTAGTTTTATTGTCTCATTTCTTATGTTTTTCTAAGAAAATGTTTTTATAGATTATTTTTTGTGCTTAAATAAAATACTAAAATCATTCAAATTTGAATATAATTACTTCTTTGAGTGGGTTCGGGAAGCAAGCTCGGAGTGTTCTGAGTCATTCTGTTTAACTCCAAACCATTCGAGGAAATGCGTTTAGGTCTTTTCTCGAAGGCTCTGGAGTTAAACAGAGCGGCTTGGAGCACTCCGAGCTTGCTTCCCGAACCCACTCCTAGTATTTATTGTTTAAGCTATTTGAGAATTTGTAGATTTACTGCGTTGGTAAATGAAAATTTTAGAATAAAAATAAAAGTAGAATTCAATTAGTTGATGTTGGATATTATTTGATATTAGATTTTTAAATTGAATACATAAGATTTATAGGTACATAATATGTAAAATTGTATTTAATATTATCCTTAAATCTTTTCAGGTAAACTAGAAGATAGTGAAATGGATAATTCAGTAATAACAGGTTTTAATAAACCAATATCTGATATGCTTAATAAGGGTGAAGCTAAACCAGAGCCAATACAGATGCCTTTGAGCTTCACTAAAGCTGAAGATAGTGCTGATATGAAACTAGACTTCACATTCGATTCGGACTTATCACAGTTAACCGATGATAAAACAAGCAAGAGTTTGGGTCTTCCAAGGTCGATGCATGCGATGACAAGTGCACAGAGTACTATTTCCCCATCTACGGCAGATCTTAATTTCAAAATCGCATCTGTTAAAAAGGTAATTTTTCATTGTTTTCTAGTTTTTCGATTTTCGTATGTAAAACCAACAAACCCTTATACGTAGAGATGGCAATAGAAATTAATTAATCGATTAATTGATCATTTGATTAATCCAAAAATTATAATCGATTTTCGATTAAATTGGTAGAAAATAATCGATTATGAAATAAAAAAGAAACACTAGCCGATAAAAAAAATGGGACTGTTTTAAAGTTGTATTTTAAAGGCTGATAAGAAATTATTTAACCGTTTTATTAGGAAAGTATAAGTAATGGGAGGTAATAATAAATAATATCTGCATAAACAAATATTTTTTGTTGCTAATTAAACAGGCTGTAATAATAAATAATGCCCGTTTGAAACGACGACTATACAGGGTGTTCAATCAAAGTGTGCCACCATTGCTATCTCGAGAACTATAAGAGCTACGAGGTTGGTTAAATTAGCAAAGAAATACCATTTTGCAAGTCTATTACAAAACTATTAACAATTTTTTTTTATGATTAGTTGTTCTCCAAATAAGGAAACTTTCTATATTTTACTTAAATGACAAAATATTTTTTTATATTTTAGTTCGGAAGGGATTTTTTTTTCTGAATTCAACGAATATACAGTTGTCACAAAAATTTTGAGAAAAATGCATATTAAATTGACATTAATTTAAATCAAATCGTACAGGAATCAGCGTGCTATGAATAAAACAAATGAATATCAAAATGTGTTGCACAATTTCATTCTATGACATATAGTCGTATTGCTGATAGGTGACTGTTACATGTATGTATCAAGTAATGCATTCATATAATAATCTAGTTACCATTTTTCAGCGATTTTAAAAATGTTTTTTGTCTTAGCTGTCAGTGTCTGGGAATAAATATTAATTAAAATATGGCTTGCGGCCAATTATTAAATTCACAAACTTTAATTTTAAATCTGCTGGAATAAACAACAAATTATAATCCAAAATTTACGTATGAGTATAAATTTTTCCTTATTTATAATTATTACCTTAAAATTAATAATTTTGTTTGTTTGAGTACTGCTGTAAATTTATTTTCGCGCTCTAATTAGTATAGATATCTACGAATTATGCTCTTTCTTTCTAATGCTTTGTTTTTTATTCAAATAATTTTGAAGGTTAGTTGTCAACTTGAGTCACTATACGTTACTATGGGTATGCAAATAATTATAATGATATAGACAGAGAAAGCATATAGCATTGAATATCGATACTTGTAGCAACGAACAGTCACTTATCAGCAATCCGACTATAGTACAATTTTAATTATAAATATTGCTCAAAATTGCCTCCATTCTTATTAATACATAATTCAATCTTTAAAAGTAAACTATTTCGGACCTTTTTTTAATTTTCTCCCATCGATATTAGATTATAATATATTCAATATTGTCTTTCAAATGTACGTTTGGATGCACAGTGCTATAAACAATATCTTTTACATAGCCCCACAAGAAATAATCTAGGGGATTTAAATCTGGAGACCTTGCGGGCCATGCAATGGGGCCATTTGTGCCTATCCACTTATTTGGAAATTGTTCATTTAAATATTTAGCTACTAGGCCAATAAAGGGAATGATTTTGATATTCATTTGTTTCATTCATAGGACGCTGGCTCCTGTGCGATTTGATTTAAATGAATGTCGATTTAATATGTATTTTTCTCAAAATTTTTGTGATATAAGGGTACTAAACTGTGTATTCGTTGAATTCAGAATAAAATTACCTTCCGAACAAAAATATAAAAATATATTTAAAATAAGAAAGTTGGGTTCCATATTTGGAGAAACACTGATCATAAAAAAATTTGTTAATAGTTTTGTAATAGACTTGCAAATCGGTATTTCTTTGCTAATTTAACCAACCTCGTAACTCTTAGAGTTTTCGAGATAGCAATGGTGGCACACTTGGATTGAACACCCTGTATAATATCGCATATTAAGTACAGAAGTTTTAACACAAATCACACATTATTAAAATAAAATTTTGCCGTATAAAACGAGCATAATATACTATTTTTTATACTTTGCTTCACTTATTTTATAGAAATTTTAAAATTTCATTTATAAAAAATATCGGAATACAATCTAGGGATTTTTGTGAAATGAGAGCACTTAGTATTACTTAGCTCTTACTATTTAAATTAACAACAGATAATTGATTTAAAAAAAATATATAGGTTGACGTGATTTATTTGAAAAAAATCACTTACTAGATACCCATGAAATCCTAAAATCCGAAAATTCACACTCTTCATCAATTTATTTATTTTGGTGATATTTTGTTATAGGTTTGGGAAACAATGCCAACTGTCTTGGAGCATTCTGTTGGACAAGATGATAGTGTAACAAACAGTTCCACAACGTTCTCCACTTCTTTCGGGCCTGATCCAAACGCTCTCGATCATTCTACGTTTAGCAAAGCTGCTGATCAACCAGACGACAACCATGAAGGCTACAGTCCTTCACCAAACCAATCGTGTACATCCAATAATACTACTAATGTCTGCAAGGTTTGTATTTTTTATTTTTATATACACTTGCTACAAAAATGCTAAAAAAACAGTTAATCATATTGTACAAACTGAACTAGAAGGTTAATATTAATTAATGCTGACCTTTAGATTTATTTTTAAAAGATCATTAGATTTCTTCCCTCACGAAACATCGCGTATATAGGATAAGGCAACACAAATATTCATCTCGATTATTTCCTTAATAAAAAGAGTGATAAAAATTTGTTCAAATAAAACTTATTCGGGGTAATGTAGGCCAGATTATAGTGATAACAATAGTATATTATTATACGAGTTTTATAAGACGATGTATTGTTACACGAGTTGTTTGGAGTACGACGACCGAAGCGATGAGTGCTCCAAAGAAACAAGTGTGACAATACGTCGTATAAAACGAGCATAATATACTATTTTTTATACGTTGCATTTTCATTTATAAAAAATATCATTACAATTTAGGGATTTTTGTGAAATGCGGTCACCATAGCAGCAATGTATAATAAAACAATAGACCATATTAGTGTGTCGTCACATACATGTGCTGCCATCTGAGAGCTGTGTCCTTTAAAATACATGTGTCATTACTTTTGTTACCTTAATTTTATGAATACAGTCTGTTCCAAACGGTTAAGCGGAACTAGATTTTGCAATCTAGTTACTTTCATCGTTTAAATCGTGCCTTTCGGCCGTTTTGTTTAAGCTTTGTAAATCATACTTACAATAAACATTTTTTGGTTAAGGTTAATATCATTTTAAAATGTCATTTTCTTTATATTTAGATTTTTTGTGTCATTCTTAATACAAATTTCCCATTTATTTGTTTTTTTGTCGTTAAAATATCTAAAAAAATATTATATTTGACATATGTCATTCGTTTCCATGGTTTCATTGTTGGAATTTTAAATTTTGACATCCCAACGTGAAAAATGAAATAACCCAAGCAAGGTTCCTTCTCGTGACAACCTAAAAGAACTAAATCCCCATTTAGTTCCGCTTAACCGTTTGGAACAGACTGTATCTTCAATTTTGGAGCAAAAAATATGTATTTTTGATAAGTATATACTAATATGTATATACAGTCCAGATATTTTATATTATAGAATAATGATTTTATAAATATATAAATAAGGATTCGAAAATATACTTATAGGCAGAGCCGACGCGAGGGTCTGCAGCGCCTGTATGCAAGATTTAATTGAGCACCCCTAAATAGGGCGTAATTAACTTTTTTCGAGATCTTCCCTTCTAAATTTGAAGTGAAGATCTAAAACAAAAAAGGTCCTCCCTTTTACATTTTAACCCGGGAAGGCCGGAATTAATTTATATCTTAAAAATTTAATTTTTTTGCCATAACTGAGTTAAATTTATAGTAATAATAACAAATAAACTTATCACAGTCCCCCCACCCCTCCCATTTACGAGATATAAATCGGTACCGTACGGTACCGCTAGGATCATATGGGAGCAAAATTGGCAATAACTTATATTAAGGGTTTTAAGATATTTCTTGTCGATTTGTGCAGCAAAACAAATTAGGTGAATAAAATAAACATTGATAATACAATATTTAGAGTAATTTATTTAATAATAAATTATTTACTTTTATACATGCAAAGAAACTCTTATTTACATGCAAAGAAAAATTATTATTTATTCGTATGGAATGCTATAAAACAAGATATACACAGACCAACATTGCACTTTGTGCACTCAGATTTTACACGTCCACGGCAACCTTCAGCAGCACAACGACGCCTTTGAGTGGTTGTAGAGACAAAGTGTTTTAAACCATCATACCGTAACTCATCGGAAATCCTAAAATTAATTAGCTGAATATTAGTCCCATGTACTATTAAAGGTGTTTATAATTTAAATACCTGCTCTTTGAAAGGCTTTCCTTAAAAGTAGATGTCCGTCCGGCACCCTTTGGTGGTTCCTTATATCTTGTAAGGTAAGTTTTTACCAATTCTCTTCTAACTGATTGATTTCGCGGCCTGATTTGCGCAGTAATATCCAAGCATTGTGGACGGCGGTGTCAAGCAGCCATGTGAATATTGACCACCATCATTTTTTCCCACGAATGCCAATTCGGTAGAGGGCGACATTTTCGTCCATTCTATCTGTGCCACCCATGTATTATACTGTCTAATCAAAAACGGGCGAGTAATTCGTATGTGTTTTTCTCACTTCTCGAATACCTTTCCTAAATCACGAATTGCAGAACAATTTGACTCAGGAAATATAAGATTTAAATTAGATATATCCGCTTTTATCCAAGTTTTCTTTTTTTGCGGTAGTTTTTTTCAGTTTCTTTGGTGGACTACTATTTTGATCAGCTAATTCAGTTGAATTGTCAACTTCTCCAAAAAAACTCTTCGAAGCACTACTTCGGCACAAGCTCCTAGTTGTCGCCCACATAAATTATCAACAAGCCTGCCTCCATCCTCATCTGCTGAATCTTCATCGGAAACAACGGCCGGTTCAGGTGGTTCAATGAAAATGCCCTGAACATCAGTTTCGTCTTCCTCGAGTAGTGAGAGAGCATGTTGAACGGTTAAATCACTATAAATATATATGATTGTATATTCAAATACATTTGCGTACACAATATGCATTGAAGAAATTTGGACACTGTAAGTGCCTAGTGGTACATATTTGTACCACCTATTTTACATGGACCATATAATTGATATGAAATGTAATACATAAATAACATAAAGTGAAAAAGTAACGCTATACCTTCTATTTTAAGTTCAAGTAATAAAATATATAATATATTTATAAATAATCATAAATAAATGTACTTACATTAAACGTATATCCCACGGAAGATGCATTTTATATTGCTGTAAGTTTAAACTATGTTCACAAACACAATAATAAAAATATATAAAAAGTCTTAACACAACAGTTTTATTGCACTCTTTATTTGCGTGACTAAGGCTAATATGCAATGATAGTAAACAAGACACTGTGGGAAAACGCGAACAAGTATGAGCCTGTATGCTGGTACATATATGCACCGCTAGGCCTTGCCGGGTTAAGTGAAGACCTAAAAAAAAAGGTCCTCACTTATCAATTTCAAGTGAAGACCTAAAAAAACACAATCCTCACTTCTAAAATTACATTTCACTACCTTATTTTATATTCATTTGGCCATTTAGCGCCCTTTCGAATCTCACGTCAGCGCCCCCCTCGTAGTAGCGCCTGCATGCCCGTCAGCGCCGACTCTGCTTATAGGTTACGTTTTTAAATAATAAGAAAATCGAAATATCCGTTATTTATTTAATTAACACTAAGTATTCGTTAATATTTTGTTTTAGAATGTATAATGGTGTATTGTTTTGCTCCAAATTGTAACCATTACAGCTATATTCTTAATTGCAAATTTTTTCGTTTTTTGGCAGATGAAAATGAAAAACAATAATGGATAAAATAAAAACAACATATTGTTCCTTCAAACCATTTAGATACGGCATACACACTTATTATGTTACTTGCCATAATAACAATTATTAACGTAAAATTTTCAAAATTAACCTGCAAAATAATATTTTTCTGCAAAAATAATGACATATTAAATTATAATGTATAAAATAAGAATTTTAATAAATAAATATTGACTTGTAGTTTTGATGTGAAGCATTCTTTTACGTTGAAAACTTAATTTATATTTCCAAAATACAATTTAACAAAAAAACAGCATGCTAAATTCAAATAAAAGGAATCCAACCGTGAGGCGGCAGCCCTTAATACCATTTTGTGACGTAGTTAATAATATGGTCTATTTCTATGATACACAACAGTAATTTAACAAATGCAAAACAACAAACTTTCTTTTTGAATTTTCTTAATAATAATATTATAAACAATTTTGATATTCATCTGATATGGAAATTCTTACAAATTGTATTAAATAAACATTTTAAAAAAATTTAGATTATCAATGACAATGCCGTAGACGAGTAGTACTGTCAATCTCTCAAAATAACAAGTCACCAAAAACAGTTTAACAATAGCTTCTATTGTTAAACTGTTTTCAGTGTAACAATGATATTATTGTGAACGCAAAGTATAAAAACATCTTTTTCATTTGTTTTGCAAGAGGCACAAGATATAGTTAATAACTATTTTTCAAATTATAGGCTATTCCAAACTTTTAGGCGGAACTAGATTTTGCAATCTATAATAATAATAATAATAATAAATCTCTTTATTGGCAAGGTTCAGTTTACACTGCTCTACCACCCATCTAGTAACTTTTATAGTTTGATTCGAGCTTTTGACCATTTTGGTTAAGCTTTGTAAATCATACTTACTAATAAACATTTTTAGGTTAAAGTTATATCATTATAAAATGTCATTTTCATTTCATTTTGATTTTTTGTGTCATTTTTAGGGTTTTGTAGGTATGACCAAAAAACCCTTATACCGTCATTTTGTCGTCTGTCTGTCTGCCTGTCTGTTCGGTAAAAATTGTAGCCAAACGGCTAAATCTAGAGAGTTGAAATTTGGCATGCTTATACAACTCTTTGACCCGCACATAGGAAAAATACTAAAACATCTAAAAAACATATCCCTCTAAAAATATAAACAAATATGTGCTCATCGAAAAAAAAAGTATTTTTTTTAAATTCTGAGTACGGTATCAAATGAAAGCCCTTAGTACGTGGATTAACGATCAAAATTTTATTTTTGCAAAATAAATTATTTTGATGCGATTTTTGCCAAAATTGTGCAAAAAAAATTTTGTCCCACACCCTGTAGCCCAGATGGTTTAAACTAAAAATCTGAAAAAATTCTAAGTAATGTACATTGGTGTGAACCGGAATAGTACAACAGGAATTTTTGATCAGATTATGTTTTCGGAAAATAACGCATTTTTTGGGTTTTTAACTAAAATATGTTAACTATTTAATACGTTGTGTAACATACCACATCAGTAGCTCTCGTGGCGTGGTTGGATTTGTCGTACGCTTAATAATATAAGAAACTTGCAAACTAGGGTTCGAATCCTGTTGATTTTATTTTTTGTTTTTTTTTTTTGCATTTTTATTTTGTTTAAATTATTTTGTTAAAATTCTAGTTATATTTGGTAAATGTTGCATTTAATTTTTAAAAGCGTAAATTTAATAACCAGTGGAAAGTGTTGAAATTATAATTTAATTCTATGTTTGACGAAATCAAAGGGCGGGACTTATGATGTAAGCAACCAATGGAAACCATAGGTGCAATTTTCAAAATCATAATGAACTTTGCTATATAAAAAAAATACTGCATATATTTAGAAACTTAAATAATGGTATTAGGCATTCAAATTAAAATTCATAAAAAAATATTTTGACATAAAATTTGTTTTGGCATCCCAAATAATCATCGTTCAGTTACTAAATACCTGCAAAACCCAGAAATGTGTGAAAATTCACACTTCACATCAATTTTTAATACAAATGCGTCATTTCTTAAATTCTTACATTTTCCAAAAATTTATAAATTTTATTAACAATTTTATTTTTCTAATAAATGTCACTTAATAATAAATGCCAACATAAAAAATGAAATAATCTAGCCAAGCTCTGTTTTCGTGACAACTTAAAAATACGAAAACCCCATTTAGTTCCGCCTAAACCAAAGAAATGACCTATACACTACACATACTATTTAACGCAATATTATAGACCTTTTTTTTCCCCTCTTTTCAACGGTGTAAAACTTTTATATCCTTACATAACAAAATTTTTGAGAAAATCGACTTTTTGTGTTATAACAGTATATCATAACCGTAATCTACCGATTGCATGCATTTGTTTCCATTATTTACCAACAAATAAATCGTCATTTTGGAGGCCAAAAAAATGCGATTTTCTCAAAAATGTTGTTATGTAAGAATATACAAGTTTTACACCGTTGAATAGAGAAAAAAAGTTCTAATATAATACGTAAAATAATATGTGTATTGTAATTTGAAGAAAAGTTATTTAATGTCATACCTTTTGCAATTAATGCAAATAAAAAATTGATACGGTTATTGTCTGACTCCCATTCCCCAAATAAGTTATGTGAACGATACTTTTATAACTTCTTTTATTATGAAAATACGTGCAGTTTGAACTGGTGAAAACAGTCTTGACTGTGCGGTCAGTAGTTCGATTCTCCGTTGGTGATATTATTCGGGCGACAATAATATGTTTACATTACTCTCATTTCATAATCATTCACCCCTCATCCAGGTGTAAGAGCTCGACCCCTGGCATCGGCGATTAGCTTCGTTGCAGAAATAGGCCGATGTAAAATAAATATATAAATAAATAAATATTAAGGAAATAATCGAGGTGAATATAAGTGTTGTCTTACCTGTATATGTAATTTAATTTTACTTAATTATTTCTCATACATTTTTTTAGAATTTCGTAGGTATATCAATTAAACACGGCCGTCGCGCGGGTGTCAGCCACCTGTGTGCAATCATTTATAAGACCGCCTTCTATTATCAGGATTATACTAAAATCGAAATGCTGCCTTTTAGAAGAGCCGGTTTTGTACGGCGTATATCCTGAATACACGCACGCGGCGGTCCTTGCCAATAAACCCTTATACCATTAAACTTGGCATACATATACAGTTCTTTGACCTTTATATAAGATAAATATTTACGACACATTACTTACATCACTGGAAAACATATACACTATCG
The DNA here is from genome assembly GCA_963971575.1 of Liopterus haemorrhoidalis. Classification (NCBI taxonomy): domain Eukaryota; kingdom Metazoa; phylum Arthropoda; class Insecta; order Coleoptera; family Dytiscidae; genus Liopterus; species Liopterus haemorrhoidalis. Next base: position 17,752,418 of record OZ020615.1, on the reverse strand, counting down.
GACAAAAGTAGAGCAACAAAATATTTTAATTTTTTAATTCTTGGAAAGAAATTGACTTAAATTTAATTTGTTATTTTCACATTTAGTTCATTTTTTTGGTTAAACGGGTTTTTAGTTGTCACACAATAGACCTTGCCTAGGTTATTTTATGTTTCATGTTGGCGATTATTATTACGTGTCATTTATTATAAAAAATAAAATATATAATATAATTATAACTTTTTAAAATGCATAAAAATGAAAGAAATGAGATTAAGTCTATTTTAAATGTTTAAGCGGAACTACTGTCTGTTTCTTTTCATTTAAAAGTTTCGTTTAAAAGTTATTAGATTTCAAAATCCAGTTCCGCTTAAACGTTTGGAATAGCCCATAGATGAAAATATTCCTATTATCAGTTTCTTTCAATAATACAAAACTAGTTAGTAATTTATTTTTTGAATGTTACATGCCTGTAACCCAAATATTAAGTGATTTTTCTTTTAATATTGGCTAAATCTGCCCAATATATGTCAGTTTATGTATCAAATTTTTATTTAAATTTATTTGTATACATTCGTAGTCAAGGCAAATCAATTAAGGTTCATCTATTATTTAAAAAACAAACTGTAAAAAAACTGACAATTTTAACCTAAATTACAAAGCTCGATTTACTGTGTTAAAACAATCGATCTCAAAGTCCCATTCAATTATAGTCGCCCGATTTCAAAATATATTTGCGCACGAAGGTAAAGCTGCTTTCAAGGCGCGTGATTTGCGTACTCAAACAATCACTTTAGTCTTTAGTACTCAAGAGCGTTAAGCACACTTTCCAGGTGCAAAATTTGAACAAAGTTTTGGAATAAAAATTCAGGGAAATTCCGGGCAAGTGTTTACGTTTGAAGATACATTTAAAGATGCTATCCTTTTCCAAGATGAACAAATATTATTAATAAATGTATGCAAATGATTTAATATGAAATATATATCAATTAAATTATATACAACTTTGCGATTCATCCTAAAATGACTTACACAAAATTTTTAATTCGATGAATAGCCTTAAACTAGTATTAAGTTCATCAGACCTACTCAATGTTGATGTCGCATCAATTGCAGGATAAACTAAAGCTGCATTCAGAGCTCTTTAAAGTAGTTGAGTCTGCTCTATGCGTTATGGATATGTTTAGTTTTAGTAGGTAGTTATAACATTCAAGGCAATGTGGAAATTAGTGAGTTACGAATAGTGCAACATCTGTGTGTCTTTAAACCAACTACGGTGGCTTCTTAAAATGTTTATTATCTATTATCGTTTTCCTAATTCTGCTGTCCTAGATTTTTAATAACTAAATCTAACCTAATTACCTAAATTGATCATATTTACTGTTCGTCTTGGTAATTTTGGGCGAGATTTGTTGTAATCGACGCGATGACTGTCTCATTAAAACAACTCACTGACTATAAAGTTTAGAAAACTATCCACAATCGACAACGTACAACATATTAAATTTAGAGGTCTTAACGGTTGCTCGCCTTATCATATGAACAACACATAACCTGGAAAGTAGTTTAAAATATAAATAGTACTATCTCAAATATCAAAATTTTCTTCTATAGGAATCCCAGATTTCGGGGGGTTTACATGTCTGATATTTGTTAGTTTCTAGGCGAGTAAATGCGTCTTTAAAATGTAATATAAAAATGCCTAAGAGTGTAAGTTTTCTGTCAGAATGCGAAATATACAGTTATATAAACAGTTTTGTTGCTTAACTTTTGTGGCACTGAATATTTACATAACTAAATAATTATTTTTTCATTTTCTACAATTTATTTTATATGTAACTGAAGCGTGAAACTTATTCTCTAGTTAAATATAAAAAAAAAAAATGTAGTTAGTTGCAATGTCATTCTTTGTTTCATACAAAATAAAATGTACCTTTGTTATTTTCTAAAAAAAGATTTGAGCTGCGAGTCAACTGAAAGCTTATTTTTTTAAATTGTTTTGAGGCGGTTTTTGTCTAAAGCTAGCCCAATAACTTATCCCCCATTTTATTTCGTAGAGGGACTGGTTTAAATACCGGAAAAAATCATAGTAATGCACATTATTGTGAATTAGAATAATACGCTCGGAATTTTGAGGAGATAATTTTTCAATTTTTTTAATATTTGTTTAAAAAATGTGTTTTTTTAAAATTAAGTTAACAATTTAATTATAAAAATGTGTTTCAAGAAAATGTCACATTCTACATACCTACGAAAGTCTGAAATATGTGAAAATTCACACTTAACGTCATTTTTTATATTTCTCCCTCCATTTTTTACAAACTTAAGTTGAAAATGTAGGTGTTATAAAGCCTCCCAGTTTTGATTTTGCCCCTAAAATGTTCAAACGGTAGAATATCTTATAATAAAAATCTTATAAATGGCGATTATATAGAAATTAGATATCTCTGATAGTGAAAGCAATTTAATTTGTTTTTGTAGTCAAATACTTGATTAATAATTATGTGATTTTGGAATGTACACATTTTTTTAAATTAATTTCACAATGCAATCTTTTTAAATATGTTATATTGAAGTGCAGCCCCTTCCTCAACAGGTGAAGCCAACACAGCAGTTGGCAGGTACGGGCCAAGCAGTACATTCTGTCAGCTCGCATCACACTGGCTCTCAACAGCATCCCGGCTCAACGAGCCAACACTCAGCTATGGTGGGACAGAACCTAATTGGTCATCCACTCAGCCCTCCCCCTATACAAGTGTTGGGTGCCGGTGTTGGTTTAGGACAACCTCCTCAGCAGTTTGCTAATAATCAACATATTAATTATCAGGTTAGTTTCGTTTTTAGAATTACACGTAACTAAGAAATCCTTATATTGTCACTCATATCTGTATGATACAAATTGTTACTGAACAATTAGACATAGAGAGGTGAAATTTGGCATACATGTTCAACTCTTTGACCTGCTTACAGAGGTAATACTCATTGTGCTAGTTTATATAAAGTGGAGTATCAAATGACATGCTCTAGCTTCATGGAACTAACGTTAAATTTTTGTAAAAATATGCTAACGCGATTTTCTCTGAAAAAGTGTTTATCGGATTATTATTATTTTGATATCGCATTAAAAAATTAATATTATTTTTAAATTTAATGTGTAATCAATAGAGAACGGACGAAAAGTCTTTCTAAGAAAGATACTAAAAACATTCATATCATGCAGCAAATATATTCTAATGTGTTTAATTAAATTTTATGTGTATATCGCTCCCTTAAAATTGTGAATATGATTGTGGTACAATTGTCCAAAGAAGTAACTTTCTTTAAATGTGTCTACAAATCAAAGTAAAAAGCAATTGGTGGAACCTATACAGAGATTAATTATTAATGACATAAGACTAATGAATTCTTATCATTATTTTAAGCATTACCGTTGGTGGTTGAATGGAATTTATTTATTTATTTTCCTGAAATTAATAAATTTAAAAGATGACAAATTTTACATTTATTAACTACGCCTATGAAGGCACATTAAATTTAGTTCAGAACCTAAATTAGTCCTAACATTACTAATCAAATTTAAGTTCTTGACACATAGATTAACGAACAAAAATTAATTTTTAAATTTTACCAAAAATGTGCCAAAAGCTTTTGTCCCTCCACGCTATTTTCCAGATGAAAACCTTAGTTAAAAAATCTAAGAATTCAGAATAATCTACATTAATGTGAGCCAGACCGCAAGCGTTCATATACACTAGAGTTATGCAAGTGAAAGATGGAAAGGTGGAAATCCTTTCGTAAAATGTTTATTATCTATTAATCGTTTTCCTAATGTGCGACAAAAAGACGGCTAACGAAATATGTAGTATTTATTGTAATGTTCAAAAATTTAATTATTTATTATAATTTAGTGGGGCATCAAATGAAGGGTCTTTAAGCATAAATTATCGAAATTAATTTTAAAAATTGTCGGCTCATGCGATTATGGCAAAAAAATATTGTATACATCCAGCGTCTTGTTATAATTTTTACGTAGGGTGTCGAATGAAAGGTCTTCAAGACTAGATTGACGACCAAAAATTAAGTCTTTAAATACCTTTGTTGATTTCTTTCACTTACTAAATACCTATGAAATCTTGAAACGTGATAATTCACACCTCACATCTATCTTTAATTATATATATATATATATATTGTTGTTGTGTAAATATTAATGATTTGTTTTAATTTCAGCCAAGTTTAGGCGGTAGTGCACAATATGGCGGAATGTCTGCAATTCCCTCGCCGCCCACAGTTCTATTCAACTCTACTCAACAACTGCCCACACAAGGTGGATTGTATACCCCGTTCCAACTTGATCAGACTCAAGTGTTGAACACACAAGGGCGGTCCCAGTACTCGCAGTACCCTAACCCCTACGGTCTGGGACAAACGGCCTCCAGTCCGTACAGCGCTCAGTCGATGTATCTTCAAACAGCGCCACCCCACCCACCGCCAAGTGCTCAACCGCCGCCGGACATATATCAGAGCTTATCTTCACAATATCGAATGGTAAATATCAAATGGTTACTAGAATGGTTTATAACATTTGTTTTATAAATAAATACTTCTTCAAAATTTGAAAAAAGTTGAATATTTTCAGTTATATGGGCAACTGTAGTTCATCTGGTTATCGAAAAAATAAAAGAAAAGTAAATAAAAAGCATGATAAAATTTTGTTATGATAAAACTTTGATAATAAATATTACTATTTTAATTTAAAGGATGGTATTGGTTTGTATTTTAAAGTTTATGTTTGGGTTATTATTGGAACAAAAGCAACAATATGTATGTATTTTATTCAGGCTGCAACAGGACCATTTGGCCAGTCTCAACAACTAGCAAATAATCCAAGTACTGTTCTTATTTCTTCAACTTCTAATTCTCTTATGTCCGCAACCGTTAAACCGTCAACTCAACAAATTAGTGCTATAGGTTGGTATTAAATCTGGAGAACAGTGATGATTAATCTTATTGTTAGATTTAATGTCTGCGCTTGCATTAGGTACTAAAGCGGGGAACGTAGGTCAGGCTTATCAGCAACAATCACAGCAAGGTCAGCAACTATACATACCATATGATCCATCCCTGCAAGCTAACTATCTGTCCAGTACCGGGGTTATACAGCGTGGACCATCCGCTCCTGTGCAAAATAACGTTGTCCCTGGTATGCAACCATCATCATCCTTCTATTCTGGATCTGCAGGTTTGTCAGCCTATATATTACCTTTCAATTATATCCAGACCCCACTTTGCGTCGAGAATGCGTTCTCCAAAATCGCATGGTGAAAAGACACAAATCGGATTTAAAAAAAATTCGTTTCTACTCAAGGAGCTAATGAATCGAGGGGTACCGATATATACAGTGAATATCGTTTATAACGACGCTGAAGGGACCAATGAAATTCGGTCGTTATAACCGTAGGTCGCTATATTTCCAAACATTATATACAATGTTGAAAAATATATATACATTTTATTTATGTTAGAAAAGAGTAAGTTAACAAGAAAGTTAACGTAAGTTAGAAAAGAGTAAGTTAGTAAAAGAGCTTAATCAACAAAAACATTATATTCAAGTGTTATAAAACAAAACAAAAACAATCCAACTTATTTTAACACTTAACACTTACATAATTTTACATAACTATGTATGTATGTATACATATTTACATTTTAACAAAAAAATCAGTCATTTTGGTTTGTTTTTGTGATTTTTTGTTTTCTAAAAAGGTTTTTTCAATATTTTTTTCCAAATGTAGCAATGCAAAATCTGTTTTAGCCCCTTTTAAAATTTGATTAAACGTGAAAAAATGCTGAATTGTTTCAATTGCTGAAAATGCATCCTTTATTGTTGTATCCTTGTTGTTGTTTATTTTTGACTCTTTATCTCTGACGCAGCTAAAATTTCGTCTTCAGTTATATCCTCCTCCGTTTCGAATTCTTCATCAATATTTGAAAAAATTACATTAATGCTTTTCGTTTCGCCATATCGACGTCGATGACGTACACTGAGTGAATATGTTTATCTGTCGCGTTTCGCCTTGCCTTTTCATAACTTGGTACTTCCCCTAGCCAATTCGGTATTTTCCCGGCATTTTCGCATTAGATAGTGGCGATCCAAAAATGATAGTAGAAAAACAAAACTGCATAAATATGCTTGCAGCTGCTTTACAGGTGTAGATTTATCTTTTGGTTGCTACTGTCCAACTAAAACTAATTTTATTTCATGAGGCACTGAAAATAATGCACTGTTTGCATACAGAATGTATATATTGTAAATTTAGATGGTTGATACTCAGCTTCTAATGTACCGCATAAAATCCCGTGCCCAGCATTTAACACCTGCTCACCTACAAATTACCCTTCAATAAATCTACTAAAATAAAACTTAAAATACTGTAAAAACTTAAAATTTGATGCCTACCTTCCGTTATACACCTCGAACATGTGTAGCGCTTAAAAATTAAAAAATGTCGCAGCTATTTACTCACATTCTAATAAAATAATAACGTATTGTACTTAAATTAACCTGTTCGCTTTGTGCAAACTGACGTCTAAGTACTACTGTCACCAATTATATTTTCTTTGGTCATAGCGCCGCCACTGGTAATGTAACTTCTCAATTAGAAAAGGAAATTACGTTTTAGAAAGAAATAGACTGGCTTTTGGCTGTCGTAGCGTAAGCAACAGTGCTTCGGAAAGCGACTTGACAACCTAGTTGACGTCAAAAGACGTCAACTCGGCTGACTAGATATATATAGAAAAAAGAAGAACAAACACTGCTTAAAAGGGTATGGAAACACACATGCGATGTTTTTTTGCAGCACAGTAACACGCATATCCCATGACGTAGTAATGGAAACTTAGCTTTTAATTTCAAAAATATGAATGGCTAATTAAGACAATTGAGAAGTGACATTACCGTTGGCGGCGCTGTAATTCATGGCAAAATGGCTGAATTGTCTAGTATTCAGCTGTCAATATGCTAACAGGGAACAGGTTAATTTAAGCACAGTACATTTTTATTATATGAAAATGTATGTTTGGACATTCTAACAAAAAAATCAACACCAGAACATATGTAATAATTTCAAACAGTACTACAGTCGCGTAGTACAATATTTCACCACCATACTGCGTATCCGAGCGTGTCAGTTCTCAATAGCAAATAGACGAAGGACAATAGCAAATAGCTAACTTAATCATATACTCATGATAAGAACAATACCGAAATGACGTACTGCGTGCATCTACTAAAGTAATCTCCAAAAGCAAAAAAAGCTTTTTGCAAAAGTTTGTCACATGAGCATTCAATTCCCTTTTAACGTTTCGACCTTATTCGCGACTAAAATTTCCGAAACGGCGCCACTATTGCATTCTGAACTGTTGACATGAAGAAGGATAGTCATCTGTCAACGTATGTAAACAGTACTAGTGTATAAATAATTTTTGGTCAAATTTTTCATTTTCTTGTTGTATAGGTAACCCTTTCTAAGATTGCAGCGCCAAAGTGGCAAAATCGAAACTAACCGAATAGACAGTAACAATTTTTTTTCATATGGACAATACGTTGTAATCTGACATTTAGAAAGAATTTATTAATATTTTTATCTTGATTTGTGTTTTCTTAATAAATATCACATTTCTGCCAAACAGATACAAAATCTAAAAATTCAAATAAATGTAACACCCGCGTCAGAACGATAACAAACTTGTCTATTTGGTTATATCAACATAATTCCGCCAGATAGAGTCTCTCTTATGACCATTTACCTATATAGTATATTTGTATTATAAGCGTGTATTAAAAAAGTGAATCCATTTTATGATAAAATTTACTGTTTGTAAATGAATATTTTCAGAGGTTATAATGTTGGTGCTAGGTTATACTCACAGAGAAAATAAAATATTATACTTTGAACTTAAAACATTTATTTGAATACTTAATATCTACACATTTCTCAAGAAATTTATAGAAGGAGAACTGGTAATTTATTCTACACAAGAAAAACGTCAAATATTTACAAACTAACACACTTACGGAACACCCACATGAAATAACAAGGGGTTTTAATTATATTAACAATAGTTTAGTCAACATTAAACGATTTTCTTGCACATGTGAGACAGGGAAAATGAAAAATTTAACGTTAAAAGCTTGTTTACAAACATCTGAACAGTAGAAATTCACTTCAATAGAAACAAAATTTTAGAATTATTAATAATCTTTTTCTTCTTCACTTGTAGCAAAACATTAGTATAAATGGTGCATTTATTAACTTTTAACGCATTTTTCTCGTTGGTATTAAAATAAAATTGCAGAACTAATAAATAAACTTTGTCATACACTATAATTTTTCTAATAAAATTCATCTAATATTGGAAGATGTTCTTTCTCTGAATGAAAATCATACACACAACAAGGAGTATTTAATCTTTTTTTTTTCTTAAATTTATCACTTTATTGTAAAAACGTAGTCAGAATGGACAGAAACAAAAAAACCCATGCTGAACTATACATAAACATGACAGTATACTTTTTAGAAGTTTTCACTTTATTGCTGCTAGAGGGATATGCGTTAATTTGAGTCAATTGGCTACTCACAATCAAGAAATTCTAGCATTTCTTTGGACTTTTATCAAAACTGCTAATATAAGAGTGTGAAGTAATTTGTAATTTGTAATGATATGTATATTTTATTGTACGGTTTCAAATAAGACAATAGCAAATAAGCGAGAGATACACATTCTTGGTAAGAATAATACCGGAATTACACGCTCCGTGCATTTACGAAAGTAAAGTCCGAATAAATATATTGGAATTATGCAAATTTGTATGAAATTTCTGAAATATAGACACGAGTGCGGAATTTTACAAGTCAAAAGTTGTCTTAATTGTTTTATAACGCAAAGCAAAACGCCGCAAAGTGGGGTGTAGTGCATGTGAAGTGATTGTACAGTGCGATCATTAATTCCTGAGCGTTACATAATGATAAACAATGGGTTTTAAAATATCTGTATTCTAATTCACAGCTGAAAATTAAAATTTAACAAAGAACCAATTAGATTACTTCGTTGGCGCGAACTCACCCGAGAAACAACGAAAATTTGTGGCTAATTTAATATTTGTTATCAACTCATTGGCGTGTAGAAAAAAACAGGGTTCATTTAATAATCAATTCATAGAAGGTTGTAAAAATAGAATGTACGCCTATGTGTACATGTCCTTGGAAATAAGTTTGATAACTAAATGTTTCTGTCAAGTATTACATCACATTCGGGAATTAATGATCGCACTGTATTAAATCCATGGTTCAAAATGCTTTTCACAAAACGTCTATAGTAAAAAATCATGTTAATTAATATTGAATTATTTTATTTAGGTGCACAAACTGGATTCTATCAACAACCAGGCAACTCTACACTTCAATCAGCACAGTTGCACCAACATCAGACCAGTTTTGGTTTACAAGGAAACGTTTTTGGAACACATAATCAATCTCATGCGAGCGCTGCAGGTTTACAAAGTTTTGGATCCCAGTTTTTATCATCCCCAATGCAAATGGCGGCAGCAGCAGCACTAACTGCACAACAGCAATATCGTTCACCCAATCTACCTAATCCAAATTACCTGAAAGGAGTCAGTACACAACATATCAGCGACCAGAATGCTAGGTCTCAACAACTCAAATCTCCTGGAGCAAACCAACAAGATGTTCTTGCTTCTGTTTTTAATTCAGGTACATATTATGGTGGAAAATAAAAGTAGAATATTTCTCTTGTGTTTATGTATTAAGGGACTATTCTGTACTTCTTCATCAAATAGACCTGAAAATTGTGACGTGTTAAATAATTAGATATTAGTTTAGTTTTATATTAGAGTTGACTATTTTTAATATACACCCAGACCTTATTCGGGGATGTGTTATTAAAATTGCGACGGATGTTCAAATTACGCAAACCGAAGTGTAATTTTTCGTAATAAATTTTTGATTTATATAGATTAGAAGACCATTACTAACATTTTTAATAATGAAAGTATAAAATAAATTAAATTTAACAATTGGTGTTTTAGATTATGAAGTCAAAATAAATTTTAAATAGACTTTATTATTATATATATCAGTTATACATAATAAAAGTTTACGACATAAATTATTAGCGGGTTTAGTCAACATTTAGTCTTAACCTTAACGTTAATTTTAGTGTTAACTTTAGTTTTAGTTTTTGTCTTCAGCGTAAGAAATGAGTACGAGTTTATACAATGATTTAGTTGTAACAAATGCCCAATGAAACGCTGAATTTAACGCACGCGCATAGTGTCCTCGTTCAGTATTGACGAGCAAAACTTGTATTAACTGATCTTTTAAACGTCAAAATCTTTGGTTATAGATAACTATTAAAAAAATGAACATTGTGACTAAAGATGTTCCGGAATAAAAACAATAATAATACTGTTAATAGTTCGTAATGTATAACATGCACATTTTAGGTCTCTGCGCACGCGCATTTGTATGGTTTTAGTGTTAGTCGTAAAAAAAGTTAAAGTTAGTTATGTTTCAAGATCGGTTTTAAGAACGTTAAGACTAAAATTAAATCAGACAAATTCTGTAACTCTGTTACCATGATAATTGTAACTAAATTCGTCACTATGAGCAACTATCATGAATGAAAGGCATTATACTTTTTATAATATTTTATGTTGTAGTAACGTTATTTACACAGTAACTTTTTACAGAATTGATCTGAATGTGTTGTATGAACTTATTCGTAGCAATGTTATAGTTTTATCTTTTAAGGTTGAAACTAAAACATAAGTTTAAAACTAAAACCTACTGTTAACTAAACCCACTATATAATTTACTTTGGTAGGGTTGTTAGATTTTCAAAACAGAAACTTGGGATTTTATAGTAAAAAAGGACTAACAAAAAGTTATTTTTTTTAAAATAAAATTGATGAATTAATAGGATTTGGACTAGTGAAAAATAAAACAAGTTTATTTAACTATGCTAACGTTTCGATTTTATTCAAATCTTCATCAGAGCTAAAAAATTAAGATATAAAATAGTAACTTAGTATTTTACATAATTGATTACTTCCTATAGTATACATTTAGAAAGAACAAAAGAATAAAGATATATACTAAGTATACATAATAATTAATTTCTAATATTGATTACAAATTGATTATGTGAAAGATCAAACATATTATTCTTATTCTTTTTTCATACATTTAATTGAATACTTTCATTCTCCATGTTAGCATTAAATAATTAACATATTACATAAAACATTTATATTACAAACCAGTGGCGAAGAGACACCTCCGCTAGACTTGCCCTACCAAAAAAAAAAAAAAAATTAAAATAAAAAAAAAAGATTTAGACAAAAATATATTAAATTGTGTTTTATACAAATTTTTGTTCAAGGCATTGTTTATTAGTTATAGATTTTTTTAAATTTTAAAGCTTAATAACTTCCGTTTTCGGTTTCGGATTTTCGGATAGGAGAATTTTTTAGCACCAGAACGAACTCTCTAAGTTAAACCGTTTTTGAGTTATCGTGTATACACACACACACACATACGAACGGCACTTCGAAAATAGGTTTTTTGGATTCCCTGGACCATGAAACGTGGTCATCAGTCAAAATCTTGACATCGAAAATTTTCGCGATTACAATGCTTATATATTAAGGTCGGGAAAGTAAAAAATAACATAAAAATCCGCTTAATTCTCTTGTTTTTCTTTTTTTTTTTTTTCACGTTTATGGCCTTTGCTACTGTGGCAATTAGCCAGGACAATTGTAATTTTTTTTAATAAAAATTCCATACCTGAACGGGAATTGATCCCGAGACCTTAGCAACGCAAAGCACGTTTGTTACCGCTACGCCGGTAGGCTCTGTTTTTCTTTACCTGCTGCATTTTTGCAAAATACTAACTTGCTGCCAGTACATTTTCGGTATTTATAAATTCGCAAAACTCTTCCGAAACGTGAAATTTAACAAAAAAAAAAAAAAATAATAATAATAATAATTTTAATACTAACTCAGCCTATAAGTTTTTCAGTTAAAGTCGATTATGTTCTTTCCACGAAGCATTTGTTTTTTTTTATGCTAACTATTCAAAAACTGCAATTGTAATGATGTTGACTGATGTAGTTGCCTCTTGCTGGAACATGTTGAAAATTAGAAATGTGTAATAAAAATGTAATATAATATTGTTCGGCCATTTAAAAGACCAGTGGTTTTACAAGAATGGCTTAAATCTTTGAGGCACGGAATTTTAGAAAATAAAAAACCCTTGTTGCACAGAAATTTTATTTTTATAAATTTTAACAAAGCTGTTTTATATTAACTAATATGGAAGTAAAATTACAAAATTAAACAGCTCGGTTTTCTTTTTATTTATTTGGGATGAAAATTTCGTCATCGTCAGTCAAACCTATACTGTCAAGTTTAAAGTTGATCACTCAAACAAATACCAGTGTGACATCTGTCGGTGAAATTACTAATTTAAATAGGCGGGATTAATTTTAAACCTTTGTTCTGGTGGCACTTGTAACTTTTCGACGTGGTATTAAAAATATCCCACCGTGCATATTTACGTATGAAAAAGGTGTGACACTTTTAACTTTGCCATGCCTCAAAGAGTTAACAGACAAATGACATTAAATAAGATATTTACAATATATTAAGTGGAACTTACCATTTCAAAATTCTAATAATAATTTTCTTTGCATATCGGGAATTACAGACTGTGTATCGGGAGTCGTGATTGTAGATTCTAAATCGGGACATCCTCAAGGAAATGCGAACGTCTAGCAACCCTCTCCTCTGGACAGATTTTCCATTAACTTTTGATACTACTAATTACAATTACACCTCTTACAAGATGTTTGTCTAATTTCAAACTTTAAAATATGTATCAAGAGTCGGCTGAATGGTTTTTTAAATTCTATTATTAATAGAGTACGGATATTCTTATGCTTTGAACTCGTTTTAATAAGTCTCCATAGGTGTAATTTTGAAATGTAAGATTGACATCTTTTAAATTAACCCTTTGAACTCCGTTGTCGCTGATAATGCGAAATTTAAAATATGAACTTTAATTCCACTGTCGCTGCTATGGCGACACGCTTGTTTTGCTTATTTAAGCGCTTTTGTATAAACTGATGCGTGTGTTTATCTTAACACTTAAACGTCTGGCGATAATTTGCAAATTTTAATAATTTGTTTCTGAAGTATGAAGTTTCGTCTGAAGGATTTTTTTTTTTTTTATTTTATAACCCTACACTTGTAACTAGTATAGTGCTGGAGTTGTTGGTATAGTATATGAGTCACTAGACTGGAGTGCAAAGGGTGAAAAAATTAAAACAAACTTTAAAATGTAATCAATAGAACAACTGTAATTCCTAGAAATAATCCATCTCATTAAAATTGTATCTCTACATACGTCTATCCAATTAGTGAAGTTTTCGACTGAATTTGTAGACACAGTTATTTTTTTGGATGATTGCACCATAATTATCACTATTCTAAAAAAATAAAATACACAAAATATTTAATTAAACAGTTGGATATGTTTGCCGCTTGATATGAATGTTTATAAAAAGAATTGTGTCGTAATTCTAATTATTAGATGCAATTTGCACAGCATAAAACACCAAAAATATGAATGGATGAGAACTAACTCAATAGAAAATATGCGAGAGGCATATACTTATGTTAAGTACAATACTTGAATGACGGAGAGATCTTACTAAAGTAAGAAGAGGAATACAGTTTCAAACAATGAAAAATTGAGTCTGGATGTATTAAAAATGGTATCTTTTTATATTAGAATAATTAATAGTTGCGCTTAATTGTAATATGTTTTCTATTACGATGCTAAAAGATCAAACATTGTACGATATTTTGCAATTAATAGCACGTCACGACTTTTTTAGTTTATTGAAAATTGCATGTGTTTATTACCTTCTTGTTGATAACAGATTTGTTCGTAAACCAGTTTCCATCAATTTCATAATTAGTCTGTTCGTAGAATCATTTCCAGTGATTTGTAATTATCAATCTCAAATGCAGAGCTTGAAGTGTGTTAAAATTAGTCTGTGCTTGAGGACAATAACCAACCTTTATAAATGAATCTGCAAACAGACCGTTTATCAGCTACACGTACACGAATTCATAGGAGTGTTTTCTGTACTTGCGGTTGATAAAAACAAATCGTTGGAAATAACTACGAACAAACCTAATAGCAGTGTTAGATACAATGGATACAATGCTTGACAGGTTGGAAAACAGTGCGCACGCATTTTTGGGATTAGATGTTTGTTGGGAAGAAGTAATATCCACGGGAGTGACTCCAACCTAACAGATTTTATCCACGAATCTAGCGAATAGCTTTGATCTATTTAACTCTTGTAATGTTTTTAATATAATACTTGTGTAGAAATAAATAATAGTACAGTAGTGGTAAAGAAAAATGTAATCTGTTATCATAAGGCTGATGAGACATGTTAATTTTAGTATTAGTAACGCTTATATCTATTTAAAGAATTGTATAATAGTTGAACGTAAGAATTAAATAGTATAAATTAAATTGAAACTAATTATTGTATGTCATTTTAGCTCCTCAAATACCATCTCCCAAATCTCGCCAAAATTGTAAACAACCGCCACCGCAGTCAAGTCCAACTCAGCACAAGTATGTCTCCCCGTATCCGACTGTTAACACTCAGCAATCAGCACAAATAGTAAGTAGAAAGTAATATAAATTAATTAAATACTTGGTAGTAAGTGGGTATTTTATTTTGTTAATAGCCGGCCACAAGGTATCCAACGCCAATTCAACGTCCGGTAAATTTTCAACCAAACTTGAATAGCGCTCTACAAGGAAGCAACGTAGGTCAACGGCATCGTCCTACTCATAATCAAAACTCTCGTGGCCCCCAACAAAGACAGTATTATGGAGGACAGGGTAAGTACATTAAACATTTTGTTTAACTTAAGATATAAGTGAACACAAGAAACCATCAGCTAAATTTCCTTTACTGCATCGTGCGTTTTGCGTCACTACTAGAGATGGGTCGTTCATGAACGAACCGGCTCAGTACACTGACCGAAGTGACACGGTTCACCAAATTGAAATGAGCCGGCTCACTGCATAGTTTCAAGGATACGATTGATCGGGCGATTGTGAGCAGTGATCGGTGTGATCCGGATCTGGATCGATGTCATGTTGAACTTCGCGAGAACTCTGCTTGTAATGTAGTATCATAAAGTGTATCAGTTTGTAGGGCAGTCTATTTGAAACTAATAGGCTTAGTCTGTACTTTCTTACAACTAATATAAAATGTAAATAACTAATGTAAAAATACAAGTATATAAATATATTAAAAATATTGCCCAAATCCCAGATGTCCGATTTATAAGGGCAATAAACATCGCCATAAACTTAACACATCTGGTTTAAAATACAGTAGCTACATAAAGTGAATTGTTTATTTACTATTAATCCGGCAAAAATGTTAGATAATTCACACTATAAATTTTTATTTATTTAACTTGTTCATATAATGCAAGAGCCGGCTGAGCGACGTTTTACCTACATATTGCAAACCAACAACCATATTGAACGAACGACCGACAGCTGACCGACCTGTGTCTCGGGAACATGTTTACAGTTCATATAATGCAAGAGTCGGGGCTGAGCGACGTTCTACCTACATATTGTAAACCAACAACCGTATTGAACGAACGACCGACCACTGACCGACCTGTATCTCGGGAACATGTTTACTTAGCCAGATCAATGAACCGGCTCAACAAACTGAACGACCTCCACTGATCTGGTTCCGCAAACTGAGCCGAAATTCCCAACTTTAGTCGGTACGGCGCGAGTTTTTATTGGCTGATTTCAAATATTTTGTTTTGGTGTAAATGTAGTTGTAATGACGCAGAAAGTTGAACACTACTGAACTTTTTGCAGCAATTAGAAAAGGAAATTGTGAATTAGAAAAAAAAAAAAAAACAGACTTGGTTATTGTAACACAGGCAACAGTAATTTGACAACCTATTTGACGTTTAACTTTTTTATTTAACAAAAAAAAAGGCGCACTGCATAAAATGTATGGAAACAAAAAATGCGTTGTTTTTTGCAGCACTGCATCGGATCAAAATACACGGCGCAGTAATGGAAACTTAGCTATATAAAGTCACTCGGATATCTGTCTGTCTGTACGGCCAAACGGCTGGATGTAGAGCAGTGTTACTCAAAATGAGTTCCGCGACATTTGCAAAATTTTGTCCGCGGCAAAGTTTGTGAACTGCTGACCTAGAGAGTTAAAATTTGGCATGCATACACAAATCTTTGATCCACATATAGGAGAAATACTGACACTTCGGGAAAAAACCAAGCAAATATTATAAACAAATATCTACCGAACAGAAAAATGTGTTTTTTTAAATAATATGTGGTCACATAAATGTAAACTGGAACAGTACGCTTGAAATTTATTATCAAATTATTTTTTTGAATGTTTTTTTTTAAATATGTTTTTAAAATTTATTTTAGCGCGACAAAACAACTATAGGAGACTTTTATCGAATACGTCAGCCTATCACTATGGTAACGGACGACTAGACCATTGACTTAATAATTAATGGACTAATCCAAGAGAGAGAGGTCCTGACGAAGACAAGTGAGTGAGATAGATATAACGTAAAGGCAAAAAAAGAAACTAAATCAAAGTAAGCTAAAACATTCAGCGACAGCGTCGCAAATGCCATGGCATATTTTTATTTACATGGTATGGTCCTTACATTAGTCCTATCTCTCTCTAAAATATAGCCATCTAAGGTTAAAAAAGCGAGTGAGATAGATATAACGTAAGGATATGTACCCATCTCATGTCTCCGTCACTTGTTATGTTGAGGATAGGCAAGATGTAGTCCATTAGTTATTATGTCAATGAACTAGACTAGTTTCTAGGGCCGGCTTTTAACTTTATTAGCTTGTACATTAAATTTTAATTTGTTAAGTACAGCCCTGCTTTGCTAGCCCGTGCATTTGTTTTGATGCACTGTACCGGCTTAGCAAATAGGGTATAGTATTTAAATTAATGGATAAACACCAACGAAATCATGAAATGTTTGATAATTTAATCTTCTCATAAATTTTTATATTAATGTAACTTATATTAATTAACCCTGATGTTATATATTGGTTTTGACATCCTATCTGTAACACCTCTTAAACGTTTTGCCATTTCGCAAAGAATAATCAGGGCAGTACATTTTCATTATAGTTCATTATTTAATACATATTGTAGTTAGTTGGAATCACAATACAATTTACTTTAAAATGATGGAACTTCGATAAAGCAGAGTTTTTTTCTAGGTGGTGGAATACAATCTTCACAGACAGACAAATCTGATGAATCAAAATTGATTGAGAACGGTTCATCAGGCACAATGACTGCTAGCAACTCATCAGTAATCAGCAGTAGTAATGGAGTGACTAAATCATCTGTTGGAAATACTTCAAATCAAGGCCCTGATATGACAAAAGAAACTGGATCAAAAGATGAATCAATTACAAACAAAGAATGAATATTTGGAAATGGAATTGATATGAAGATGCAGCTAAGGAATATCAAGGCGATCTATTAGATGTTTCGCTCACTATACTTATTATTAGTGGTGTTATGTATATTTTTAATTAGGCAGATGCCCTATTTGGATTTTGGAAGTGTACCCCAAGTGTTATTCTTGCATATTTACTATAAAGACAAAGTGCATTTAACAAATGTATTTGAAAGAATTACTTCACATCAATCTACTAGAATTACACGAATAAAGCTTGCACATAGATTTATGAGTCCCATATATGGGAAGGAATAAAACAGTACTGCGAAATGCAAGTATTGTATCGTAATAGTACTATAGGATGATTATATACTCACATACACATGCTAGTACTGAGAAAGTACTGTTCCTTCTTGGTATATTTATTGAATACTTTCTTCTGCAAAGATTACCATAAATGTATTAAGTGCTTGTAACACCGTTTTAAAAGTATTTTCAGTGGTAGTGGCTGAACATTGCATATTCAAAGTGGTTTATCTTGGACTTTTGGTGTTAGTGTAAAAGTGAACTGCATGAATTTACAAGCACCTCATCGCATAAGCTTCAATGGCTTTTTTTTACTGAATTTTATTTATTTATTGTAATTTTAGATAAAAAACAAAATATAAGGAAAAATGTGTATTATAGCAATGAAACCAGGAATGACTAATAATTTAAAAACGATACTGGGCTGTTTATTGTATGGGTAGTGATCCTTCTGTTACATTTTAGGTACTAAATTTCATTGCCAATTATTGTCACTGCCCAGTAGATGATACATTAGATTTTGTACTTTACAAGTACACTGGAGCCACGGTCCGTCGGCTATACTGTTGCCTCACTTCGGCTGAGGGTGATGTGCTTTAGTATGCCCAATACAGCGTTTATAAATGTTAAATAACATAGCAACTTACACAAATGCCTGTAATAGGTATACTGAAGTACGTTGCCCTCAACCGAAGTGAGGCAACCGTATAGTCCAAGGACTGTGCACTGGAGCTGCGTTTGTAATAATTATTTAAAGAAGAGCGGACGTATTGTCAGCAGACGATTGTGAAATATTTGTGTTGTACTTAAAAGAATTGTTTTGAATTTTACCGACAGATTATTACACTCTTTATGTAAGAGAATAATTGCATGTGAAAATACCACAAACGACGAGTAATCATCTGTGGTCTTTACATATATTTTTGTTTGACTATGATCTATTGAAAAGCATGGGTAAAAACTGCATACGCGAGAGGGGCAAAAAAAGGTTACTACTCAAATGGGAATTTTTATCATTCATTTATGGCCGGTTGCTAAAGAACGAGTTAAATGAGTTCAAAACTCGAGTTATTGTTTAGTCATTTTAACTTGAGTTAAAACATTTAACTCTTTAGTATCCGGTCATTAATGTACTTATAATATAAGAGATCCCTCTGTCCCAAATTATGGCATACATAATTCTTGTATTTTTGGACAAAAATACTGTGTACATATTTCTTACTGTTTTTTTTTTTTTTTTATGTTAACAATATTTAAATGCAATTAAACTTGATTTACATTTTATTTAATCTGAACGGAACTATAAAAACTTGTGGTAGATCTTGGCGACTCTAGTAGAAGTCCAGCTCTAACAATAACAAACATTTATTCGCCTATTCGAGTAGACATTTTATGCCCAGACCTGTATAACTAGACAGTTTTAACCCATGCTAATCAATTGATCAAAATCAAACAAAATAGTTATTTGTGTACCAAGTGCACGAAATGTCAGTTTAGCTCGCGAGACTGCTAAACGTATTTCGCGTACGAGATGCATACAGTATTTTTTCTACAACCGAATTATAATATTAAAAACAAAAAAATTATTGTTTTCTACAATTGTCGAAAAAAGTAAGGTTACGCGAATTAGAAGTCATATTTTCATGACGTTCCTTCCTTGAACGTTGCCATGGCAGCATCCAATAAAGTATTTATTGCACGTTGACGACGTTAAAAAACCAATTTCATGAAAAAATGTCTTCTTGCACGAAATAATTATTTATGCCAGTAAGGAGATGAAGGTCATTGTGTACGAATGTAAAATTTAACAAATAAGACGAAGTTGAGTTCTAAAATCATATAAGTAATATAATCTCCCATTTTCCAGACGCGGTGCATAAAATACTGTCTATACGGCCTTTTAAATGCTACAAAAAACAAGTGAGATTTTTTTTTGACGTTTAATATAAATTCAATTTATGGATAAAATTCAGGAAACAATTGAAATTCTGACGTTTACAAATTAAATTTATATGCTATCAACCTTCGAAAATCGCCGACCGGTGTAGAGTAGTGGTAACACATGTGCTCTGCGTTACTAAGGTCTCGGGTTCGATACCCGTTCAGGCATGGAATTTTTCAAAAATAATTATCCTGCTAATTGCCGCAGTAACAAAAGCCATTCATTTTTTTTTAAAAAACCTCGAAAATTATAGTCGAATAAACGGTTCTTAAAATATACGGTTGTCTCACTTCGGGTCAAGGTAATGCACTTCATTAAGCCCAATACACAGCATTTGTGGATGTTGCTATGTTAAATTACTAGTATAAAAACCTGCATAAACGCTGTGTATTGGGCATACTGAAATATGTCACCCAAAGTGAGGCAACCGTATAGTCTACGGACCGTGTGCACTATCAACGTAAGGGTACTCGTATCTAAACTGAAAATGTTAGTCAAATTGTAATTAAAGTATTTATTTAAAACTAGAAACGAAAATCATGAAAAATTGCCTTCTGATTACTCACAAACGACATTTTTCAACTTGCGAGTGTGTGAGTGGATTTTTTAAGGGTTGTATAAAATGTCAAAAAAAGTCACTCGTTATGCGCTGCATTTGATTGACTGTAGAAATAGTATCGTATGCAGTATGTAAGAAAAATGGGTCATTAATGAGAACTAAGTTTTTGAAGAGATATTGTTACTATTTTGATGACCAATTTACTAAAAACATATGGAAACTTATATCCAGACTAGTGTGGATATAGTAGGAATGACGAAAATTAAAAATTTCTGGAACTGAGTACCCGACACAATTACTCGCTACCCGTTAATTACTCGCTATCCGTTACTATCCGTAAATAAATGGGTAGCGTTACTCGTATGTTAACGAGTAGCGTTATCCGTTACTTAACGGGTAGCGTTATCGGTTAGTTAACGGGTAGCGTTATCCGTTAGTTAACGGGTAGTGTTATCCGTTAGTTAACGGGTAGCATTATCCGTTAGTTAACGGGAAATAGGTAGATATCGGGTATTCAAAATTGAAACCGGGTACAATCTTAACGGGTCGGGTATCAGGTACCCGTAGTTATGTCTAATATGAAGTTTTTGAAGAGATATTGTTACTATTTTGATGACCAATTTACTAAAAATATATGGAAACTTATATCCAGACTAGTGTGGATATAGTAGGAATGACGAAAATTAAAAATTTCTGGAACTGGGTACCCAACACAATTACTCGCATCCCGTTAATTACCCGCTATCCGTTACTACCCGTAATAATAAATGGATAGCGTTACTCGTTTGTTAACGAGTAGCGTTATCCGTTAGTTAACGGGTAGTGTTATCCGTTAGTTAACGTTTAGCATTATCCGTTAGATAACGGGTAATAGGTAGATAACGGGTATTCAAAATTGGAACCGGGTACAATATTAACGGGTCGGGTATCGGGTACCCGTAGTCATGCATAATATGAAGTAACTGAGCCAGTTTCCTAACGGTCGTAGAAATATCATAGTAAAACCATACTTTGTTGACAGTTTTAGAAAAATATATGTAAAGGTCATTATTCGTTGTTTCAGTTGTATTTTTTAATTCGTTACTTTTTGGATTATTCATGCAATGATTCACGTAGGTAAAGAGTGTTGGATACTCTTGAGAGAATATTGCTATTGGTCAGTCTGTTGATGAGGAAGATATAGGTGTCAAGTGTTTTGTCGTGCCCGTGACTGCTCTTCTTTCATTGCCCCGAATATGACTTTGTACCAATCTATAGTATACTAAGTGTACGGGTTGTTGTTGCAACACAAAACAGTGTAATATCTGCAACACCCATGTAACCAATGTGTATGTTGTATATTCACCCCCCCTAGAGAAGGCTGCGTTCAATAATCGAACTTGATTTTTATATGTTTGTATTGTCCCCTCCTCCCGTTCGGTATAAACATGACGTGCTGAACTGGTTTAAACCAGTTTAAATAACAGTTTATTTCTTACGGCGTGGTTCATAGGCAGTCATGTTAGTGATTTTTTAACAGCAGAATTTTTAAAGAACAATATTAAATGTGTAATTAAGTGCAGTCACCTGTATTTAATATTGGTGTGACGAAATAAATCACATATATGTTTTTATCTAATTTTGTTACAGGAATATGAAATAAGGGCGACTAGGTTATAGTTCTTGAAGATCTGCTGTGCATGGCAACAATTGTAAACTATTATATTATCTAGTTCATCTATAATATGGGATACTTGTATTTTGGTATCGACGACTGGTAATTTCTTCAAACTGACCTATGTTTAATCATTCCCAATAATAGTGTTGACAAATCTGCTATATGAATGTGGCAAATTGTTAATAGTGCAGTTCATCATTTCAGATTATCCAAATTATAATAAAGCAATTCTTAAAATAAAAATTTACAAATCTAAACTTTTTTTTTTATATATATGCTTAAGGTAATTTTATTTCTTTTCTGTCAGGTGAACAATTCGGTTCATAAGTTTTACGACATATTATCAAAAATGACAAACACGAAATAGAAAAATGAAACATTTTACTTAAAATATAATCCATTCACACCTACACAATCTTTTAGGCTGTCGTGGTAAGTTCGATGTTTGTCAACGACTTAAATAGATCAATTTTTTAATTAGTTGGTTACAGTTTTTGGATAACTGGAAAATCCGCAATTGATGCAATCCCTTTCAGCTTAAATTGTAATTTGTGAAAATAATTCGGAGATCAATCGGATGAATAAGGTGAGTGATACTTTTTTGGAACAAAATTTTACAATTTTGTGAGCAGTTCAGAGACTGTGAAAGGCAGGGGCCCAGGGCGCAAAAAAAAAAATTATAAATTTTCATTTCTATATCAATCTCGTACATATTAAATACAATTGTATTTAAAGATGTACACATTTATTTATTATATAATAATATTCAATCTTTTTTTGACTATATAAATAACAAAGAAAGTCAATTTTTTAATTTTCTTACTTGTTGAAGACTGTTTCCGAGATTTTTGAAATAATTTAACGTAGAAAATTATCGTTCGGCAGTACGTTGTTTACTGGTAACGTTACTAATATTTTTACCAACTTTTATAGAAATATATTTGAATAACTTTCTCATACATCTGAAAACAACTATAACTAATTTTGATGTGTTAGACATACACTTTGACGTTTAGAACATACCATATTATTTTTGAAGATCGGCATAAAAAAATTATCCCGTATAACTATAATCACATTGTTTTTTTTTTTTTTTTTTATTTTATTGGCCGTTGGTCTTTCGACCATATTAGCCAAATCACATTGTTAAACTACAAAAGAACTAGGGTTCATGTTTACAACCACGTTGTCAACGGTCAGTGGCGCATACATACGTTTAAGTACCAACTATAAATAAGTATACTTGTTTTTATTAATCCTTTAAGTAAGATGCGTAATGTCCCGATGGAGTGGCCGAGCGCATTAAATCGTGGCAGTTTGGACTGGTGAAAAACAGTCTGGATTATGCGGTTGCTAGTTCGATTCTCCGTCGGTGATATTCGGGCAAGAATAATATGTTTACATTACTCTTATTTCACAATCCAGGTGTAGGAGCTCGCCCCCTGGCATCGGCGATTAGCCTCGTTGCAGATGTAAAATAAATAAGATGCGTAATGTGAAAAACAAATCCCTACGGCTATGGGTTGACACGCCTAGTTATATCACTTCTATTGTAATTTTATGAGTTCCGTAAATTTTATTATTTTATTGCGATCTTCAAAACTAAATTGGTACGGACTATATAAACTTAATTTGTTCCTGGCCGCGCTTTGTATCTTAAAAAGTATATATCTAGAAACCCAATTTTCCATTACATCTTATGAGAAATCAATGAATCCATTCCCAGATTAAAAAATCATAAAAAATAACAAAAATTAAAAAAAAACAATTCTCAACTAAATAAAGAAATGGAGTGAGGAGGAACATTTTTTAACTAGAGTACGTTCAGGATAACTTCATGCCAGGTCTATATTACCGACTGGGTTGCGCAGAAACCAAATTTCGTCCATGTCATTACCGACAGCTGGTTTTATACATTTCAGTGGCGTCACTTACTTTGATCTGTTCTTGACTACGCGTATATTTCGATTTTGATTGCTTAATTCCGTTTTTGTTTTCTTTTTTAAATTTTGTTGTTTATTTTCTATGATCATAAATGTCTCAGATTATATACAGAAAATTATTAAAATGGAATTTATCAATGTATAAACTGTTACATATATAATGTTCGTTCTACTGCATGGGTACAGAGGGCTCCAACCAACCCTATTCTGGGGAATTGTTTTAACTTTATTCCAAGATTCCACTTCTTTGTTCGCTTAATTTGTTACACTATACTTAATTTTTTAAAATTAGTAGATTGTTAAGCAACGACTGCCATTTTCTGGGTTGCGGGTTTCAATCAAATGTTTGTGTAGTGATCTTATTTTATTCTCTTTTTATAATATGACCTATATATCCACATACATTTCCTTTTATTCACTTTTACTTCAATTAATTAAAAACTGTTACATACGGGCTTTATATATAATTTGCATTTACAGGGTGAAATTGATACATTTATACACAAAAATATATTATTTATTTTTCGTACGTTTTCAGGTATGCAATGTAAGAAGTGTACTAAAACGAGAACAATAATTAATTTCAAATACATGATTTTGTTTGTTTGGTATTCACAACAATTGACAAGGCAGAAACCCTTATGTACGTCTATGTAATCAGCTGTTTTCTCGCGCAGCATTGATGACGTATTTTATGATGCCCTGGCATGAAGTTATCCTGAACGTACTCTATAAATATGCATTTTATATACCATTACATATTAAGTTTTTAAGATTATGAAAATCATCTACCATTAAAATGTAAAAAAAAAAAATACAATTTTATTGTGTCTGGTTTTGTGGTTCATGAGTTTTAGATTTGTTGTCTGTAACAGTAGCCTGTTTTTAGAACCGGTGAAAAAAGTGTAATGTAAAACAGGCAAAACATGTAATTGTTCAAGCATAATTTTTAAATTATTATTTTTTTTAATACAAATTATATACAATAAATAATTATAATTTATAATAAATAAAAATTTCCAGTCACAGATAATTAACTTATATTATTAAGAGGAACGTTATTAAAATCACAGTATGTATTTTTTAATTGAATTCAAAATTTATTCATTAAAATTACTTAGTAGAAAACTTTTTTTATGTTTCCGAACTATGGATATTTTTGAGCAGATCTTTATTGCTTTGAAGTTTTTTTATAAAATTCCGCACAGTTTTCTTCATAATTTACTTTAGTCAGTAATATTGCTTTTAATGTGTCTACATCAAGTTGAGTCTTGTCACTTGTCTAAAAGCTGTTAATCAAAGAAAATACCCTTTCAGTAGATTTTTTTTATCCAAGTTTTGTAAAAATATTTTTAGTTGAAATATATTAAAAATAAAAATTGAAAATAAATACCTTTTCTAAATTCGGGACAAAAAACCAGTATTCGGGACAAGTATTGCCTCTGAAAAAAATCGGGACGCAAAGCAAAAATTCGGGATGTATGGTCACCTTACCTAAATTCCCCTCGTCAGTACGCCGCTGCATATTCTAATAAAAGGGCGCAATTTGGTGGGTTTGCCCCGGGCGCCAAAAGAGCTACCCCGGCTATGGAGCAGCTACGTGAAAAAATACTAGCGCCTGGAACCAAACCGGTTTTTCGGATATTTGGTTTCATATATAGTGTTGCACTATTGTAGATTGTACTCTTTTGTAATGTCTGTATATGGAAAATACAAATATAAACTATCAAACTAAACTATTTCTGAATACTTTTTTTGCGGAGCCCGGTCTTAGGATCGGGTATTCTAAACAAGAAATAATAGATCCCCTTAGGATCTACTCTGTAAGATTTTCGACAATTATTTTTACAGTGTCCTGTCGAAAGTTCCTACAGTGACTTGTGCAAAATAGTGACAGTGACTGTCGACAAGTTACAGAATAGACCTCGCGCTTCCGGCATGGCCGATATCTGACAGTATGAATGTTTCGGGGCGAACACGTACGCCTTTCAAACGAAACAATAAATCGAGGGAATAAGGTGAGCGATAAAGGATATACTTGATTCAGAATGCAGAGACAATAATCACGCACTGTTCACGTGATGATTTCGTTGGCTTTTGAATCGTTAACTTCACGTAATGTATCATTTTCATGCTGGTGTTGGAAGCGTGGAACAAATATTCAACCAATAGGATCGCTCTATTTTGAAACAACCCGTACCATGGTGGCGTAGGCGCGGTGTCGCAAGTTCAGAAATTTCAACTCTAGCGCTGGCCGCACCGTCGAAACCATAGAAACAAATATATTGTTTCGGAATGGTGAGATCTTTAGCAAGACACTTATATTAATTTCCTAAAAAAAAAAAAAATTAAAAAACGTAAATTGATGTAGTGAAATAGCGACTTTTACAATGTTGTCGGCAGTCATAAAGTTTATTATTATAGATTCGGTTTCAAATATCTGGTCTGCAGAAATGTCATGCAGTGGGTATACTAATAATACACCTCCAAGCAGGGGCCAACAGAATCTTCATTCTGAACTGTGATGTCAAGTAAAAAAGATTGTGTATTAAATTATTTTCTTGTAATTGAAGTAATTGTCTCATTTCTTGCAACAAGTTAAAATAATCTCCCTGTTGCCTTCTGTTTCTATGTATATATAGAACGTACCCACCATCGCTTTTCTTCATATCACAATAAGTCTAAATATGCATAAAAAAAAGCTAGACGTCTCCTTAGATTTGACGACATATTTAATGAAATTGAATAACCGTTTACTCCAAACAATTGTATAAACTTTTAGGTTAGATTTGGGTTGGATACAAATGTTGTCAAAAAGTACATTAAATTAGCTTTACAATGACACCAAAAAGTTATATTTTTATGTTAACCATTTCAAAATGGCGACCATTTATTTACGAAATAATAATCAACATAAGTTTTACAAAGTTGAACGTAGCAAGCTTTGAAAACAATAAAAAAAGAAACAAAATATCTCTAAAATAAACTATTATGGTCCACACATTTATTTTAGAGATAAATGTGGTGGTTTGATCGAACATTTGTAATTTTTTTTTTAAATAATTGTAAAAAGTAATAGTTTTTTTTTTCTAAATAGTCAAATAGTTTATTTTAGAGATATTTTGTTTCCCTTTTTTATTGTTTTCAAAGCTTGCTACGTTCAACTTTGTAAAACTTATGTTGATTATTATTTTGTAAATAAATGGTCGCCATTTTGAAATGGTTAACATAAAAATATAACTTTTTGGTGTCATTGTAAAGCTAATTTAATGTACTTTTAGGAAAAAAATATAAAATTATCGATTCCCTATGCTAGATCAAAACTTGACATCATTTCCGGTGAAACCGGAAGTGCCTCAGAATTCTTATAGTAACCTTTAAATGGGTCTTTTTGTCTAGTTTAACTTTTGTTCTGAAGATTTTTTGTATCTTTACAAATAAAGGAGATTTTCGGGGTACCCCGTTTCAAACAAACACCCTGTATATTCATTTAAAAAAAAAAAAACTATTTAGCTTTGAAAATTATATGAAGGTATGTCTTACACCACTCGTTAAAATTTGTAATCATAATGGAGATTATATAGAAATAAAACATGTTGCCGTAAGGAATCGACGTTTTACATGACATGCTGCGACTTTTTTTGATTTCTTTAATGAACAAGCGTAATTTTTTGGTCGTAAATCTTTTGAGCAGCACTGTATGTAAATGTACATACATTTTATAGAAATTAACAAGTTTTATTTTTATTTAAATAGTTACTAATCAGGCCAGGCAAAAAAAAAACAAATATATTTGAATTAAACAATAGTGTATTGATCAAATTTAGTTTTAAATACAAAAAAGAAATTAAACATTTTAGTTTTCAGACGCATTAAACAATTCACTTAATGTATTCAGTATTTTGTATGTATTATCTATTATGATTGGTGCTAAAATCTTTTTAATATGATTACCATCATATGTTGATTCTCCTTTAAAAATTCCACAAGTTTCATTATAAAATAAATTCATTTGCTCTTTTATACTATCTTTCATTTCTGGTAGTTTCGTTTTCTTGATATGTACACAATCACAGTAACGAGAGTTGAGATATTCTAACTTTTTTTCATACTCTGTTATTTTAGCGGTTTGAGTTAAGAGTTGGGCTTGTTGGTCTTTGACCTTCATATTTAGTTTATGTTCTTCATATGTACATCTAGCCGTTTCTTGTGTTAGTGATGCTATCTCAAAAGTTCTTTCTGTTTCTTTACGAACTAAATCATCAGCTCTCTTTTTATATGTTTCTAAAGTGGATTTTAAATCTTCAATTGATTTTTCGCGTTCACTGATTATATCAGCTAACCTTACATGTTCTTTTAATAAAGCACCATTATCTGTTTCTTCAGTTTGTGATGAGTTTTCGTATCGTAAACTCTCGGATTTTTTAATTATATTTAGTACTTCTTCTACTCCAGTCTGTAGTCTCATTAGGTTCATTCTCATTTCGCTGCTGTGTGTTCTATTTTCTGCGAAAAATATATTGAGTTGATCTGCTGGCATATGCGCTGTTGAATACATCAGTTGTGTCGCATCCTGAAAGGGAACCATCACAGAAGGCCTGAGGAGCACCTGATTATCAGACATTTTTGGAATTAAGGACTGTGAACATATATTCTCACTGGAACCTTCTGTTTTACAATTTTGCACCGAATTCTTTTCACTGACATGTACTTCTTCATTAGTAGCATTATTTGGTGTTGTATTTCGCATGCTAACTTTTACTTCTGGTGATTTTTTGTTGGGTTCATCAACATCACTACTATCAGAAGCAAGTTGAGATTTTGATATGATTTTTTTACCCATTTTAGCAACTCTTGATAATATATCAGCTTTTTTGTGATTTGTTCCAGAGCTATCTGATGCATCACTATCAATATTTTTTGGTACACACTCTATTTCGCTTTCAGCAATAATTTTTGTGATATTAACATCTTTTGCAGCTTCACCATCAAATTTCCCCTTAATGTTTGGTTCTGTATTAGGATCTTTTGGATGAACTTTTTCTAGTTTTGGAATGTTTTCGCCTTTTTTTGGTTTTTCATTTTCCTTTTTTTGGTCTTTTATTTGAGGCTGATCTGACAATATTCTACAGGACGATTTGTCAGACATTATTTTACTAAATTCATTCAAGTCTGCCTCGCTGCCAAAATGTATTGTCCAGGTAAGTTTTGTGTCATCATTAATTGTTATATAATTATTTTTTTGTATAAGAAATTCAAATGAAGGGGTTACTTTCGTTGTACTAATGATATCATTTTTTTGTTTATATATTAGTAACTGATATAATTTTACTTGATCATTTCCAACTAGAGCTAATCCACATCTGCCAGTAGGTAAGTACTTTTTATTTACCCTGAAAGAACATAACAATGTATGTAATATTATCGCAATCAAACAAGTACCCCCAATACAAAAGGAATAATATCTGGTGGTCAAAATCGTTCTTATACAGCAAATATATTTATTGTTCGCTGATACCTTCAAATTTTCCTCGGTAAAATGTTGTATTTTTCACGGAAGATGTAAGCCTTTGCGAATTTATTAAATAAGATTTAACAAATATTCATAATAATAATAATTTCTTACAGTAGTTTTAAATAATTCACATGAGATGTTTTTCTTAATTGATTTATTATTTCAGTAAATTAAATTGGTTGCCACTACACCTGTTTAAGAACACACCTTAAATAAAATGTTTACCACAGACAAATGCATACTTTAATTTAGGTTCTGTTACGTCCTCTCTCGTCAATGCCTTGATCCACGGTTGGCGCCTTTTAATTCACAAATTATTTTTATTATGTTTATATTTATAATTTAATATACTTGGAAGTCGATGAAACGACATTTGATCTCTACCCCCCACAAATCCCACAGCCCACAACTGCACAAAAACTTTGCATATTTTACGTTTTTATATATAAACCCATAAGCATCAACATACTACCTGACCTATCTTTGCCATTTATAAATACCCGTTAGACGGTTGTAACATCACACTAAAATGAACGCGTGTGCAATGAGTAATAGGTACAGGCACTGGATTTGACGTATCTCAATAATTTCAGAGTGGCCCTCATAAAAATTAAAAAAGCTCCAGAATAAGATAAATAGGCCCGATGCCATAAAATAGTAATAGCATGGCAATAATGCATAGCAAGCCAGAAGAAAGTACCAGAAGGACCAAGAGAGCTATGGATTAAGAATATATACAGATGGTTTATAATCTGTCTCAATTTGTAATACGAAACTAGATCTGGTTACTTTGGTGACTGTTGTAACTTGTTGAAACTTGTAAATCTGGCTTTTACATTTTTGGTGAAGTTTCATTATACTGAGGTTATATTCACTCAAAAACTACATGTCAGATACCAAATTGACATGTCAAATTTGTGATTGACATGTCTAATATTTTGAATTATATACAAATATTTATTTCATCTTATTTCGCTTATTCATAATTTCTGTTCTGGTTGTATAAAATATATTTCAAATTCTTGTCAATTTGTGTTTTATACAATTTGTGTTAGTAAGTTGACATATAATTTAATGTCAATTATGAATTGTCAAATATTTTGAAAGGTGTTACTTCAGAATTAAGATGATCTTTACCTAAAATATTTTAAATATACAACATAAAAAATTGATGTGAAGTGTGAATTTTCACACATTTCAGGGTTTTGCAGGTATTTTGTAAGTGAATGATGATTATTTTGGATGCGAAAACAAATTTTATATTAAAATATTTTTTTTGTTAATTTTAATTCGAACGCCTAATACCATTATTTAGGTTTCTAATACAATGTTCCATTACTCGACGAAAGTAACCGCGGTTGAAGTTTCTCGTTCCGAAAGTGTACGACATTAACCTTTTCAGGAAAATTGTTAGGTTTCGGAACGCGGTTACTGAAAATTTTGGTTACTTTTTTGTAACCAAACTAACCGTGGAAATATCGCGGTTAGTGTGGTTATTTCGTCCCCCTACAAACTTCAGATCTAATGTAAACTACAAAAGGTGGGAATTTCAAAACAATTACAATAAGGCGAAAGTTAAGTGGAGGGAATTAATCGTTTCTTTGTAGTGCAAGTAGTAAATTATAATATTATTTTATTATAGTCTATAATTAAAACAGTAAGAATGAGTGTAGGTAACTGATTTTTAGTAATATTGATCGATGTCGTGAAAAATAATATCGGGAAAAATCATATATGTTCTTATATAATGTGCCATTGTAAACAAGTACTAATAAAACAAATATTTTTATTAATAAGTTTGTAAGAGAATATCAATAACCTATAACGTCCATAAAATGACAGTTCAGTTGTCCGTTTTATCAACTGTGAAGTGTGACTACCGTTCCGTAACTAAAACTCGTTTTCAGGTAACCACTGGGTAACCATAACTTACCAATACTTTACCGTAACCGCGACCGCGGTAGTTAGGTGTGCAGTTACGGAACATTGTATTTATATGTGCAGTATTTTTTTTTTTTTTATATATATATAACAAGGTTCATTAAGAATTTTAAAAATTGCGCCTATGGCGACCATTTGTTGTTATAAGTTCCAACCCTCTGATTTCGTGTACATTGAAACAGAATTAAATTATAATTTAAACAATTTCCACTGGTTATTAAATTTACGCTTTTAAAAATTAAATGCAACATTTGCCAAAATATAACTAGAATTTTGAAAAAATAATTTAAACAATATAAAAATTAAAAAAAAAAAAACGAAAAATAATATTGTCTCTTCTCGCAGGGTTCGATCCCTTTCGGATCGAGTTACTTGGGTGAAAACCAGCGTCAAAAACCACTACACCAGCATACACGTGCCAGTGAAGCGTGTTACAAAGCTATAACTTATGTACATTATTAGCCAAAAATCACAAAAAATGCGTTTTTTTCCAAAAACATAATCTGATCAAAAATTCCTGTTGAACAATTCCGGTTCACACCAATGTACATTACTTAGATTTTTTTTCAGATTTTTAGTTTAAACCATCTGGGCTACAAGGTGTGGGACAAATTTTTTTTTGCACAATTTTGGCAAAAATCGCTTCAAAATAATTTATTTTGCAAAAATAAAAATTTGATCGTTAATCCACGTACCAAGGACTTTCATTTGATATCCTACTCAGAATTAAAAAAAAATTTTTTTTTTTTCGATGAGCACATATTTGTTTATATTTTTAGGGGGATAAGTTTTTTAGATGTTTTAGTATTTCTCCTATGTGCGGGTCAAAGAGTTGTATAAGCATGCCAAATTTCAACTCTCTAGGTTTACCGTTTGGCTACAATTTTTACCGAACAGACAGACACAGACGACAAAATTACGGTATAAGGGTTTTTTGGTCATACCTACAAACCCTAAAAATGAAGTTTCCCTGTTAGTTTCGTATTACAAAATGAGACAGATAATACTGTATGTCCTTTATCGACTTGCAACATAGAGCTTTCCCATGTCAAATTTTCCATTACATATTCTACCTCTACTATGACTTTTAGACAAAATCTTTATTAATAAAAATTATTCAGTATTTTAGTCCCAACACATTGTGTCTAATTTTGAATAAAAAAATCCCAATTTGTTTGAAAAAAGGTACACAATATTTTTTGTATTTATATCTGAAAATAACAGTTGCCATGCACAAATGAAAATCAAACGTCAAACTAAGTTTATTTTCAGGTTAAACATAAATTTACATAATAAAATAATATTACATCTAAATTAAATTTTCAAATAAATTTGCATTATTAGCTAAACAAAATCCTAATCTATTGTATAAATTTCTGTTTTCATTTGCAATAGTCCGCGAATGAATATTATTACAAATATTAATTATTGTTTGCTTTAAATCGTCTATGGAGTCGATGTTATTGAAGTTATACATTTTATTTTTTATGAAGGGCCACCAGAAAAAATCACAAGGATTTAAATCTGGTGACCTTAGAGGCTAAAGTATTTGACCTCCTTTTCCAATCCACTTATTTGGAATTGTAAAATTTAAATATTCTTTTACTTCGGTACCATAATGTGCTGGACAACTGTCATATTGAAACCGTCATGATTTTCATTTGTGCATGGCAACTGTTATTTTCAGATATAAAAACAAAAAATATTATGTCTTTTTCCAAACAAATTGGGATTTTTTTTTATTCAAAATTAGGCATAATGTGTTGGGACTAAAATATTGAACAATTTTTATTAATAAAGTTTTTATCTAAAACTCATAGCAGAGATACAATATGCAATTCGAAAAAGGACATACAGTATGTTAAGAATTTCAAGAGAAAAATAAACCTGCACGTGGAAGCAAAGAGTTGAGCTAAATAAAAATCAAAAATTTAAACGCAGGCCTTTATTTTTTTTTTAACGTATTCAAACCAATATTTTGAAAAAAAAATATCCATTTCGTTTGCTCAGAATTTGTATAAAATCTGAACTATAGTCCGTTCAAACGTTAGAATGCAGTACAGGGCAAATGAAGTAGTTCTTTTTCATACTCTCTAATGGGTTATACCGATAACACTATCCTTTTCTTGCTTGGCGAGGTTGCCAGCTCTAAACACGCTGTTCGTTGAAAACACGGAACCAATGTTTATTCATTTTTTTCCTGATACTTGTTCAATTTAATTTCAATAAATTACTAACAAAATAATATAAAATTATGCATAATATTTTGGGTTCATTGGCATATTTGACACTTTTACAACATTTGGCAACACCGCTCCCATTTCTCATAAGAGTAATACTGCATTATAATGTTCGAACGGACTGTAGAATCACTTGGGATTGAAGGAATACCAACCACAAGACTTTAATCTTTTTTCGTTCTTGAGATATTTTAATATGATAATTAAATCTTTTCAAATTTTAAAAATGGTTGCATATGGCTTAAATAGTGAACACCCCAAATTATTTCTTAGGTAAAAATATTACGGGCAATCCTATACCTATTTCACATATGTAACACACAATAGGTGTGTTCAATTTGCACATTTGCAGTTACTGTTTACTGCCGCGTTAAAAAAAATCTGTTCATTTGGTCGCAGTAAATGCAAATTTGTTCGATTTGTCGTAATTTACAGCCAGTTTATGACACTACTGCGAAAAAGGTACAGCTGTTTCTCTTGCGGATTATTTGTTACGGCTGTTACGCTTTAACGCGGCAGTAAACAGTAACTGCAAATGTGCAAATCGAACACACATATTATAACCATGAACTAACTAGTGTAATATAAACATAAAAAACAAAAATAGATAAGAGTATACGAATGCAGATAATGTACTTCTGCACATATTTATATTGATATAAAATTGAATGAATAATTATTATCCGTAACTTCAAGACTATTCACATATTTTTTTAATGTTTATGATAAACTAACATTTTAAATTTCAATATTGGTATTTAAAACGATACTTACACTTGGAATGCATGAACTTCTTTAAATAGAATAAGGGAACTCTGATGTTTTGCTTTATTGGTTTTCGGGGACTTTGGAGGACTTCCGGAACGTGACGGGGCAGCACCAGGTTGTTTCGGAGGTTTATACGTTAGACTTGACTCTCTGTTTTGATTAGGCAAAAGCATTGTTGTATTAAATAAAGTAGCTAAATTCGAACTGTAAAAAAAAGCCATTACTTTTATTAATAAAAAAAAAAAACACAATATCAATAAACGATATTTATGGTTAAGTAATACCTTGTAATTGGAGTAAAAAATACTTCCTCGTCTTCATTGCCGTCAACATTAATCATTATATGCAAAAATATATATTAACGTTTTAAGTAAACTAAAACGTTTTATTCTTTAATATTGTCAATATATTCTCACTAATAATTTTGTAAACAGGATGTCAAATTTGACGTTTAGACCGTCATGTTTTTATTACCACAGCAGTGGCGGTTCGTGAGACAAGAAGGAAAATGTCCACATTAATAATGATAACCAGGCAAGATTGCATTGTATATGTTTTATAAATAAAGATACACACAGCAAAATTGTTTATCACGAATTACAAACCTACAGAAAGGTGAGTAATTAACTGGCACCAAGTTAACAAATCCTAGCACCAACAACAATCCCCAAGCACCTGTCCATTAGAACGGATCAAACAATTGTTTATCCTTAATATCTCTTAAGAACAATCAGATATTGACTTGGTTTTTGCTTACATAGATTGTCCATACAAATGTCGAAAAACTTATTTCAGGATTTTGTCCTAATACACACCTAAAGAGGTGAATCTACATTCGGGGTGAATTATACATCCCTGTATTTGTTGAGTTGTAACAGGAAATATTTGAGGGAGGGGACACCATTTTTTTTTATCGTTATAAATATAAATGAAAATATGGTGGTTTGAATTTTGAAAAGATAAAGCGTCCCTTTGACCCGATTCCATCTTTCACAATTCGAAATATTGCCAAAATGAACCGGGCACTTAGTTTTATCTATAATTTGAAATTTTCTTCAAACATATCGGGGAGGGGAGCAGAACAATGTTTAAGCCCGTTCCGCGCTGGCGCCGCCACTGATAGTTGCCTTTTGCCTTGGAGTTTTCCAATCCACAGATTTCCCAGCGATATTCAGATCAATTCTGTAAAAATTTACTGTGTAGTAACGTTACTACAAGATAAAATATCATAAAAGGTATAATGACTTTCATTCATGATAGTAACTGACCTTGCTCATAGTGACAGATTTAGTTGCTATGATCATAGTAACCGAGTTACAGAATTGGTCTGATTGTCGCTTTGATAATAGTCCGCCCACTGTAGGGTGACCATTCGTCCCGCAAAAGTCCCGCATTTTAACATTTTGGATTTGGGAGGTGAAGACTTTTTTTTTTGCTCTTCACTTGGATTTTGGGAGATGAGGATCTTTTTTTTGCTTTTCATTTGGATTTGGGAGGTGAAGACCTTTTTTTTTGCTCTTCACTTGGATTTGGGAGGTGAGGACCTTTTTTTTTGCTCTTCACTTGGATTTGGGAGATGAGGACTTTTTTTTGCTCCGTCTCGCATTGCCTTTTTAAGAAAATGGTCACCCTAGCCCACTGCCATATTAAAGTACTGCCGTTGAATAAATTCGCTCCAGACCAATGGTTCTCAAACTTTTTCGGTTCTGGGCGCCTTTAAAGTAAAAATTTTCCCGTGGCTCCCAAGTCAATACATAAAAAAAGGTCTTCACTTCTAAACTACAATGTGATGACCCTAAAAAAAAAGGTCCTCACTTCTAAACTACAAAGTGATGACCAAAAAAAAGGTCCTTTCTTCTAAACTACAAAGTGATCACACACAAAAAAAAGGCCCTGGGTCTTCGCGGCGCACCTGTAGTCTAACCACGGCGCCCCAAGGCGCCGCGGCTCATAGTTTGGGAAACGCTGCTCTAGACACATAGCAACTATCAATTTACTAGAGGTACATGATTTTGCCGGCTGTATTGAACATGTATTTGCTGGAATTTAGGATTTACGTCATCCAACCCGTATGCAGGGCCGGCCTTAAGCACATTCGAGCGATTCCACGCGTAGGGCCCCGCACCTATACCCTGTTCGAAATGTAGAAACAGTAATAAAATCACGTGAAAGATTGAGGTCGCTATCCTACTGGCTGTTGCATAAATTTAAGTGCTCAACAACCAACGAACGAGGAGAGTTCGACAAAATTTTCGCCTGAACATTGCATGATTACTACTTCTTGATTCCGAACAGAGTAGGTATAGAATTTCTATAATAGTTGTATCGTAAATATTCTATAGTTGACAAAAAACAATCGTTAAATCTGTTCTACATTATACTTTTTTCTCTTGCACTACAGATTTTTTGCGTAGTACTGACGTAGAAAGTATAATCTGAAACACAATACTGCGTTCAAACTTTCAGTGCTATCTGACTTCCAAATCAACTGCCGAAACTACCTCCAGTCAGAGTTTGGCATAAATATAAGTGCTAAACAGCCATCGAACGACGAGAGTTGGACAAAATTATCACGTGACCATTGCATGATTACTACTTCTTTATATTGAACAGAGTATAATTTAGAAAAAAATAAAATAAAATGTATATGAAAAATAAAAATATAAATACTAATCGAAAGCATAGAAATAAAAAGCAATTCTGTATCATAACATCATTAAAAAAATTGTTGTGTAAGGGTAGGGTGACCATCCGTCTCGGTTTTAAGTACATTGTCCCAGTGTCTCGGTTTTTACATAATTCTGCATTTGTAAGAAAAGAAATATTACAACTAGTCAATGTGAGAGGTGAGATCCTTTTTTTTTTGCTCTTCACTTGGATCTGGGAGGTGAGGACCTTTTTTTTGCTCTTCACTTGGATTTGGGAGGTGAGGACCTTTTTTTGTTTTGCTTTTTGCTTGGATCTGGGAGGTGAGGACCTTTTTTTTTCCCTGTGTCCCGGTTTCCTTTCACTGAAATCTGGTCACCCTATGTAAGGGTAGATTACGTTCATTTTAACTTCATCACAGGATGTCATAAATTACGTCACCAATTCTGCGCGAGAAAACAGCTGCTCACATTGACGTACATTAGGATTTTAAACAATTGTTGTGGAAACCAAACACACAAAATCATGTATTTCAAATACATTTTTACTCATTTTAGTATACGGTATACCTTGAAACGTACGAGTAATAAGTAATAATAACGAAAATAAACAAACAACATCGCACAATACGCGTTGTTCACACAAAGCAAAGTAAGTGACGCCACTGAAATGTGTTAAGCTACCTGTTGGTAATGTAATGGACGAACTTTGGTTTCTGCCCAAGGGACTGGTAATATTTGCCTGTGATGCAGTTAACTTGAACGTACTCTAATGGTGAATAATTTTATTAAAATAATTTTCACAAATTTTAATTAACAAGTTTGCGGCACAAAACTAACAGGTGATTAAATTATTAAAAAAAAAAAAACATGTATACACACAATAAATCCATAAGTTGAGTGCATTGTTTTAAAGAAAACAAATCTTTTTTCCTCTGTATGTTTTTAAGATTTTGTAGGTATTACCCAATATTATTAAAGTAAAGGTTGTCTCGTAACTTCTGACCAATCAGAGCATGAGAGGGAATACGTCACATGTATGCGTAGTTCAAACTAGCATACAAAATGAATATAGATGTTGCATGTTTTTAAATATATTTATTGACTATATTCATAATAGATATTTATTTCAAGACAGTTCTACTGAATAAATTATATATAAAAATCTAAGGAAATTTTATATTGATTTATATAAAATTTAAATTGATGGGTATTTGTATTATAGTTAATAAATAACAATAAAATCGAATACAAATATAATTTTAGGAATATTTAAATAAAAATAGGAAAACAAATTGCTATAATAATATAGTAATTAATAAAATTGGAGGTTATATCAGTTTTTAAAAACGGCTGGACGAATTTTAACGAAATTTGGTACAATAGAGTAGAACCAGGATCAAATATAGGCGCCAACAGAGTGGCCGAGCGCATTAAGTCGTGCGGTTTTAGACTGTTAGAAGCAGGCATGACTGGGCGGCCGGTGGTTCGAGCCTGCTTCGTTAGTGATATTATTCGGGCGAGAATAATATGTTTACATTACTCTCATTTTCACAATCATTCACCCCTCATCCAGGTGTAGGAGCTCGCCCCCTGGCATCGGCGATTAGCCCCGTTGCAGAAATAAAGGCCGATGTAAAATAAATAATAATCAAATATAGGCATGATATCTCAACATTTTCTTTATTAGGGGGTGTTTCTGGGTCAAAACAGGTACTAAAAAACTTAAAATATTACATTTATAAACAGAACTATCTTAACAGAAAAAAACTATACAATAAAAATTGTTTAACAAATCTTATCTGTTCTATGCATTTTTTCAATTTGATGAATATCAGGGTAGTTACGGGGGGACACCCTAAAACTAAAATATTGAAATATTTCACTTCACATCAAAAATGAATGTAAGAAAATTTATTTAGAACGAAGAAACATTCATTTCAAAGAAAAAAGACTTTAAAATAAGTAGAAATTCAAAAAATTAAACAATATTTCGATATTTATAGCCATAAATCAAACTTCACGTGTATATAACATAAACGATAAACAAAGATTGACGTCCCGTTAGCACACAGATGACGCGTAGCTTTTCTATTTACCCCCACAACTACAAGTTACGAGACAACCCTTACTTTAATAATCATTGGTATTACCACCAGAAAAAATCCCTTTTAACGTCACTCATATGTATGTCTGTCTGTTTGTACTGTAGAAATTGTAGCCAAACGGCTTAACATAGAAAGTTGTAATTTAACATCTTGAACAACTCTCTGACCCACATATAGGAAAAATACTCAGAGTTCAAAAAAATACATCGAGATAAATATAAACAAATATGCATTTAATGAAAATGTGGATCAACAAGCAAATTTTTATTTTTGAAAATTCAATTTTTTTTAAGGAAATAATATGTCAAATATATTTCAAATAATAGAGGGGTTGATCTAAAAATCAGAAAAAATCTCAGTAATGTACATTGATGAGTACCGGAATAGTTCAACAGGAATTTTTGATCAGATTAGTTTTTCGAAAAATATAGATTTTTTGTGTCGTTGAAAAAAAACTTCTTTTTTAAAAATGTATTGTGTGGTATCAAAAGAAAGCTCTTAAAAAGTAGATTAAGAAATAGGGGAAACTTTTTAAGATCGTAGCATTATATGCGGCAAAAGCTGGAACACTCGA
Organism: Liopterus haemorrhoidalis; assembly: GCA_963971575.1. NCBI lineage: Eukaryota > Metazoa > Arthropoda > Insecta > Coleoptera > Dytiscidae > Liopterus > Liopterus haemorrhoidalis. The sequence continues at coordinate 17,712,617 of OZ020615.1, read as the reverse complement.
GAGTGGCATTAAACTGTCACTTGGGTATTTGTTTCCATGGTGAAAATGAACAAGAGTTATATTTTCCTATTTTCCGGGCTTTATTGTGTGTTTTTTTTTAAGGTAATCTACGATTTACAAGATATGTAATAATATACTATTCTAAAGAAATTACAAAGAATTTTTTAGTTTTTCACTGTTTTTAATTCTCTTTGATTTCTGTCAATATAATATCAACAAAAATATGGTAAATATATTAGTAAAAATTAAAAATCTCTGCCTGAAAAGTGCCCTTTTTCAGTCTTTTCTTGGACGTAAAAAATCACTTAAAATGCAACGAGCAAGCGCGCATGCATGGGCTTGGGTTATTGCTAGGGTGACCATTCGTCCCGTTTTTCCGGGATTGTCCCGGTTTTTACATAATTCTGCATTTGTAAGAAAGGCTCGCTTCTGTTTGCTCACAATAAGAAGTAGCATTGCAAACTACACTGTAAATTACAAGTCAGGTCAACCAAAAAATATCAATAATAAGTAACATTTAAATTAATGTGCCTCTGATGATAATTCTATTCATTTATATATATATATATATTGTGTCCTAGATCTCCTCGCTGGAGCATAGGGCCTTTACAAACTCTCGCCATCGGGGTCTGTGAAGAGCAAGCCTGTTCACCTGGCGCCAGGTAGTTCCGTGAGCATCAAGTTCTTTGTATATTGTTCTCCTCCATGTGGATACAGGACGGCCTCTGCGACGGTTTCCCTGAGGGTTCCACTCTAATGCCATTCTGGAGATGTCGTTTACTGCCTTCCGGAGGGTATTCCCAATCCAGTTCCACTTTCTTGCCTGAATTTCCAAGTGGATAGGTTTTTGTGCTGTCGATTCCCAAAGATGAGTATTGGGAATATGATCTGACCAAGTAATGCGAAAAATTCTGCGCAGACATCTGTTAATAAAAACTTGGAGTTTATGGGTAATTTCTTTAGTGACTTTCCAAGTTTCGCAGCCATACATTAGAACTGATTTTACATTGGTTTTAAATATGCGTACCTTAGTGTTACGAGAGATCTTATTGGATTTCCAGACTTCTTTCAACAAGCCGAAAGCTTGTTGAGCTTTAAGTATTCTGTTGTTCACGTCCTTTGTAGTTCCTCCATCTCTCGTTATTGCACTACCGAGGTAGCAGAATTCTTCCACATCTTCTAAGACTTCGCCGTTAATGTAAAATCTGTTGACGTTATTGGTACCGATCCGCATTACTTTAGTTTTCCCTATATTTATGCATAAGCCAACTAAATTTGCCAAAGTACTTATACTTTCAAGTTTGGCTTCCATATCTTCATAATTATGTGAAAGAAGGCATATATCGTCCGCATAGCTCAAGTCTTCCAAACGGTTTTGGAAGTCCCACTGTATGCCTCTGTGTTCTGTGAGGGCATTACGAAAAACCCAGTCCAAAACGGTATTAAATAGTAGAGGAGATAGTAGGCAGCCTTGCTTAACTCCGCTTTTGACGGTAATACTTTTACTTCTCATCCCATTATGCACAACTTGCGAACTTGCTTCACGGTATAGTTCTTTTATGAGGTTAATTATTTTGGTAGGGACCCCAACATAATCCAAGATATTCCAGAGTGCCTCTTGACTGACCCTGTCGAATGCTTGCTTAAAGTCTATGAAAACCAGATAGAGTGGTGCCTGCCACTCTACTGATTGTTCAATAATTATGCGCAATGTATTAATGTGGTCAATACAGGATCGGCCAGGGCGAAAACCAGCTTGCTCACGACGCATACGTTTCTCTAGTTTATCTGCAATTCTGTTGAGTAAGCTTTTAAATAGAACTTTGGTTATAACATTAAGAAGTGTTATACCTCTCCAGTTACTGCACTCTTGTAAGTTGCCCTTTTTAGGTAGTTTAATAATTAACCCCTCTTTCCAGTTCTTTGGCATGGATTCGTTATTCCATACCAGTGCTATCATGGGATGTATTTTAGAAGCAAACAGTGAGCTATCGGCTTTAAATAGTTCGGCTGGGAGGTTATCAGTGCCAGGAGATTTATTGTTCTTAAGCTGATCAATTGCTTCTTGTATTTCTGCTTGTCTGGGAGTTTCTGTGTTCATACGCAAGGTTCTATTTGGCGATCCTGGTAGAGTAACAGAGGGTATACTGTTGCCTAAAATAGCTCCAAAATGCTGCTCCCAACGTTTCAGTTGCTCTTCATCTGTAGAAAGCATTTTACCTTGCGTATCTTTCACGGGTTGTACACTGCTTAGTGTTCTGTTGGTAAGTCTCTTTGTTAATGTGTACAGTTGCTTCATGTTTTTGCTACGGGCTGCATCCTCCGCCAATTCAGCCATTGAATCTACCCACCTTCTTTTATCTCTCCTAGCGGACCACTGAACTTGTCTATGCTTGGTTTTGTATGACAGTGATAGAATTTCTTTTTCGGCCGTTAGTTTTGCTGTAAGCAATTTGCTTTTAATGGCTTTTCTCTCCTGTATCATACTTCATGTCTCATCGGAGATCCATTCTTTCCGAAAATTTCTATTCATTTACATGGATTATATTTATATTTGAGATTATTTAAGATATTAATATCGAATTAGCAAAGCAGCGCCATCCATATGCGGCAAAGCTGGAACACTCGAAAGTGACATTAAACTGTTACTAGTGTATTTATTTACATGGTGAAAATGAACACAAGTTGTATTTTTCCTGTTTTCCGAGCTTTTTTTTTTTTTATTTAAAGATAATTTTCGATTTACAAGATATGTAATAATATACTATTCTAAAGAAATTTCAAGGAAATTTGTACTATTTCATTGTATTTTTAATTCTTTTTGACTGTCTGTCAATATAATAGCAGCAAAAATATGGTAAATATGTTGGTAAAAATTAATATCTCTGCCTGAAAAAGTAGAAGGGCCTTTTAATATATCAACTGATGATTTAGGCAAATTTTAAGTGCCTTTTTCAGTCTTTTCTTGGACGTAAAACATCACTTTCCATAAAATGCAACAAGCAAACGTGCATGCATGGGCTTGGATTTTTGCCCATTTTTAGTTTTTGGGTCCATAAAACCTACGAGCCACTTTCTCTCTGCCTCCAAACGTCGTTTCGATTGATATTTTTTTCGATTTAGGTAAACTATGGAATGTTTAAGAGGGATTCTTCTTTATTCACGATTTACATTGCGGCACACAACAAAACTAATTGTTTTTTTTTCATGATTCACAAAAATAAAACACAAACAACAAAAAACACGTATTTCTCCATTGAACAAAACAAAACAATGTCACTTTCGTAACTTCCGCAAATTGCCACCAGATATCAGGGCGCTTATTGCGCATGCGTGCAGTTTTGGCAATAGTAAAATATAATATATCAATTTTAATAATTTAAATTTAATATCAATGTATTAAATGAGTTTATTTATAAGAAATATAGAAATAAGTAGTATTCATTTAATTTCTACTGTGATTATAGTTTTAACATATACATGTAGTTTAAATTTAATATAATATTATTTATTTCCACTTTTTTTGCTGTTTTAGTTATCATCCATTGTATGGATATTTAAAAAAAAATTAATTCAGGTGGCCAATGAATTGGCATCCTACACCACCATGTTATAAACGCATGCACAATGATGCACAATTTTAACTGGGCTAATGTCAAGGAAAATAAAGTACTCTGCACCTAAAAACAAGGTAATTAGGTTAGGTTTAATTAGTAAAAGTCTAGGACAGCAGAAGCCGGAAGGCTCAAAGTATGCTTACTTTACAAAATAAAACAACAAAGAAATAAAGGTAAAACTACAGAATACATCCTACACCACAATTTTCATAAATTCCTTTAAGCTTATTTCGAGCTTTTCGACTTCTGCTGTCCTAGACTTTTACTAACTAAACCTAACCTAATTACCAAGTTTTTAGGTACACAGTACTTTATTTTCCCTCATATTAGTCCAATTAAAATTGTGTATCATTGTTCATGCATTTATAATAAAGAAGTGGTGTAGGATGCCAAATTATGGTCCCCCTGTTTTACTCTTTAATCAGCTGTTATTATTATTATTAAATACCGCCATATTTATTTAATTAGATTTATTTAACTGAAAGTTAAGCATTATTATATAAATAATTTTAATTCTATAGTGATTTTAGTTTAAATTTACTTGTTTTATTTTTACTATAGTTGGCAACATTGCCAGATGGGTTTCCTAAAGTAGAATAGTACCGGAAGTTTCCCCTATTAATAGGGTGACCATTCGCCCCGCTTTTTGCGGGACTGTCCCGCATTTTGATCGGGTGTCCCGCTTTAAGACACGTCCCGCATTCTAACTTTTGATTTCTTCACTTGTATTTGAGGAGATGAGGACATTTTTTTTGCTCTTCACTTATATTTGGAAAGTGACGACCTTTTTTTGTTTTGTCCCGCATTGCCTTCTTAGGAAAATGGTCACCCTACCTACTGAACAAGACAAAATAATGTCACTATCCTATCTTCCGAAAATGCCACGAGATATAAGGGCGGTTAGGAAGTTTCCCCAATTTAATTTCAGTAAATTAACAACAAAAGAATATAAAACTCAGCATAATATTTTGGCTTCATTAACATATTTGACATTCATAGGAGCAATACTGCATTCTAACAGTTGAATGAACTAGTGGCAACGCTATCCCCCCCCCCCCCCCCATATTGCTCTGGCCCCCAGTTTGCCCCTACAGAATTGCTCGGAGAAAATTGCACTGTTTTTTAAGGAAGTCATTCTTTATTTTATCACTGATATTTTAGAGATGAAGACGATGATGATGATGCCCTCCTCAAATATTTCCTGGCCCCTCCAGATTTAAGAGCCAGCGCCGCCACTGGAATGGACTGTAATGCGCGCAGTGTTTAAAACTAACAGAAAAAAGATAAAAGGAAAGGAGTATGTTATGACAGTTATGTTAACCCATTAACTGTTATTAATTGATTTATTTAATTCAATAAAAAATTAACATTCATTGTATTCTATGATACAGAGAAAAGTTAAACAATAATAAAGCTAAACACTATATAACTAAACAAAAACATATGGGAGAGTAATAGTATTTTGAAAACATCTCTTAGTTGCAGTAACAACGCAAAGGAACTGTTGAGTGACTGCATCACTCTGTTCCATTAAATTTACAAAGCTTTCAGATTTCTGGCATCCAGATTTTGGTACCTTTACTGTACTTTTCAACAAACAACAGATTGCGCTTATGTTACAACAATGTTACTACAACAGGTAATATGTTGAGTTCTACATAGAAATAGATAAATGACAATATAGACTATTATCAGTGCTAAATACTGCATCTATATAAAATATCAAATATAATAAAAATGGCGATTAAATTTCACTCTCCCTTATAATCAATAAATAACAAAATATAACTCATATTAATGCACATTTTTATCTGAATTATATAATATAAATTGTATAAATTTGTATAAATTCTTATTAAATTTCTCATTATAAAATATAGAATACATACATTACTAGAATAACATTTAATTATCAGTTCTCTTGTTGATCAGTGTTTTATAAACATATTTTTTAACTGCATTAAAATTAATCTTTTAAATGTTAAAGAAATTAAAAATGTCAGTAGTATATCATGCAACTTTATAATACTACAGAAAAGTCTTCAAATTTCTGGCAACGAAGCTAATAAAAAGTTAAACTCTGAATATTAAATTTCTGGTAATGAAGCTAAAAGACAAAAACCACTGCATAAAAATTTGTTCGCTTTTATCTGGTTTTTCATAGTCTTGATCGGTTTAGTAATATAAGTATGCACGACCTTGAACACACTAACGCGATTGTACCTGAGAAAGGGTACGCGTATAGTGAAAGCTGGTTGCTGGTATTTGGCTGCCTGCGCTGGCGAAAGTCAGCCTGCGAGCAGGAATATCCTACCAGTTGGTGTTATCAATTATTACGCGCATAGTAGAAGCTGGTGCTGGTTTCCCAGAGTCGGCTGCCAGCACGAACATGCGTCAATAACAACATACCAGCAACCAGCTTTCACTATACGCCTAGCCTAAAGTCGCAAAACTGCTGAAGAATGTTAAATGAAAGAACTGGCACAATGCAACCACTAAAAACAACGACAAGCTGATCGTTGTGGTCAACTAGCTATTGTAGTCAGCACAATACATACGCTTATATATCTTCTAACTCTATTGCAACCAATGAAAATAAGGAAAAAATAATCGCCTAAAATCTGATGTTAAATATACAGTGCTTAAAAAAAATATATATTTGTTAAACGTTAAAATACACCTGTTTCTATAAAAAATGACTAAATGAGTGTATGCATTGTCAGCCCACGAAAACCTTAGCACAAAAATTAGTAATTTTATTTGAAATGAACACACTGTTTGTAACTGTTAGTTAAAGGGTACGCGTGTCATTGCACAACCCATAAAAAAAGCCCGCATTTTCTTTCCAGTCTTCTTATGTTAGTTTCTCTTTAAGAAAGTTGTATAGCAAAGCAAAATGAAACTGTGCAGAAGACTAGTTTTGAACAGTCCATATTAAAAAAGGTACTGTTTATATAACATTTTTACAAAATACATAGAAAAGATCAATTTAGTCTAAATATTCATAACGGTTAGTAACGCATCCCCACCACAAGTACTACGCAAATTATTTCCTTTTCATTTTACGTTTGCTATAAAAGTATACTCGTCGAGAATTCAGATACAAATCGACGGACTGATAAATGGGGTCGATAAACAAATATAAACTTATTTCACACAATTCTATGTTAACTATCTACAACGTATTTGAACTACTTGTACCAATGCACGCTCTTTGTTTTATCTTTGTCTGTTATATTTGAATATGTTCACATAAAGGTATGTGTGTTTTTAGGGCCATGCCGAAGGCGCCCTTTTTTGTACCTGAGGCAGACTATGCGGCGCCCCCTAGAAACATTATATGTGGTGAAGTAATGTGTAAAGTGATGAGTAAAAAAAAGTGAATCACCATTCAAAACTCAAGGGAAGATAGAATGACCAACTGTCCAGGTTTTCCCGGGACAGTCCTGGTTTGAGTAGTGAAAGTCCCGCGTCCCGGGAAGTAGGTGCCCGAAAAGTCCCGGTTTCAGCAATAACACAATGTTTTGGAATCTTTTCAGAAAAATTAAATAATATTATTAAAAAACTAAATATTTTTCGAGAACGTACGTGGCTCAATTTGTTAGTGTGTGAACTACTGAGCGGCGGGCCAGGGTTCATTTCCCGGTACCTGCAAAAACACCTTATATTTTTCCGATCGTTTCTCCCTCGGAAAGCATAGGGCAACCACTGAGGTAAAAGCCCTAGTAAAGTTTCCCCAAAAATAATTAGTGGTTCGGATTCCACGATAGTAAATTGGAGGTCCCTTACAATTGTGTTGCACTGACAACACACTCAACACAACTGTATGCGGGGAAATAGCCTACGCTCGGAACACCGAGTTGGCACTCTAAAGAAGAAAATATTTTTCATCCTTAATTCCTTATATAACAAGATAAACTCCTTAGACATGTTCCTACAAGATGGTTATTATTACCATCAATAATTAAAATGTTCAAATTTTGGCCAGGTGTAAAATCTTATTTTCAAAATATGGGATAAGACGAATTTCCTACTCTTATTTGGAAATACATTATGGATGAAAATGGAGAAGAAGAATACAGTAGAATCGAAATTTGAACACGCTATTTCTTCAAAATTGCCAGTTTTTGAAGAGGCTATAAGGAGTTTAGTACAGAACATTCTTACTACATCAAAAACTTGAAGGGTGAAAAAAAATACTCATTTTTGGAGAAAAAACTGCTACAGAACTCAACAAAATGCTGCTATCAGAATCTATAAAAATTGCACAATATTTTGTTATTTTTTTTTACCAAAACTCTTAACTATTTAGAATCTAATTTTGTTTTTTCCAATTCAAATTACTTACATGCAATACGGCAATTTTCTTTAAAAACAACAATTTTAACATATGATCATATAAAATCTGCCGCAAAGAGTTTGAAAATTACAGACGCTTTAGAGATGGACAGCCTCTATGATGAATTCATAGATACAAAGGATATTATCGAAAAACAGCTGTCTTACAAAAATAAGCCTGTAGACAAAATATGGACTGATATTTTTTAAGCTAATGAGTTGGAAGCTAATTCCTACAGTTATAAGAACCTTTTGCTACTAGTTGGCAAAATTCCCAGTATCCCATGCTTAAACGCATTTGTTGAGAGGATCTTCAGTTTGATGTCTTCTCATTGGACTGACACCAGAAACCGTTGCAATACTGACTTAATAAAGGCCGAACTGCAAGAAAAAGTTAATTTTAAAATGGATTGCATTGAGTTTTATAATTTTATAAAACAAAAAAATGATTTATTAAAAGCGGCAAGTTGTTCGGAAAAATATTACTGGAAAGGACAATGAAACGTATTTTATTCATTTATAATATGTAATTTCATTAATATGCAAAAAAAAAAAAAAAAATGTTAAATAAACTAAATTTTCTCCTCTTTTTTTTTTTTGTTCCGGGTTTGTACTTCAAAAAGTTGGTCACCCTAAGTGATGAGTAAATAAAAAGGCAACTACATTAAAAATTCAAGTGAAGAGCAAAAAAAAACAAGGAAGCTTTACTCAAAATTCAAGTGATGAGCAAAAAAAAGGAAACACCATTCAAAACAAGAGACGAGAAAAAAAAATGCTTTAAAATTCAAGTGAAGAGAAAAAAAATTTTGGCGCCCCTTTTTGCCAATAAAGGTGATGCAGGTGTCTCATTTGACTCACCCTCAGCATGGTCCTGTTTGTATTTGTATATGTACCGCACCCGCCAATAGACATTGAAGACATACTGAAACGATATTTCTTTCTAGCTCGCCGAATTTCATTTTGATAATCTCTTCGGTAGAATCATACGCTTATTGTAACTGTCATCGGCAAGTAAATTCTTGCCAACTTTACTAATATAAATCAATCTGTCTTTTGTTCAGTGTGGCTTAGTGTAGTTCTTTCATTTAAACATATTATGCAATAGCGCGCAAGAAGTCTTGGATTAGCTCGTAAATCCTATAAAATGATATTAAATGTGCATAGACCAGCTTATTTTGCAACTGCGTCGTTTATTTCTGGCGTAAGATTCTTCCATTTATGATTTTCCAAGAACGTTAATAATAAGCACAGAAAACCAAAATATACTCCAGCCGTTCTCAACGTTTTCATAGACGCTTACTACCAAAATCTAATTAAATTTCGAAAAGAAAACTGTGTTCTACGCCAAATATGTGATTATCTACAAGACAGAATAAGAATTTACTTGTATCTTCTGTTTACAGTCTGAGCACAGTGATTAAAATATTTTAATACGAAAACATCTATTGTAGGCACAACTGAAGGTCATGAAATGAAGTTGATCATAAAATTAGTTGAAGTGCTATAAGCAAACATGTTGATCTATTAAATTATTGCCTGTGTGCAAACATCTAATGATTCAATTATCAGTGCATTGGTCCCAGATATATAATGTCTAATATGTTTTAAAATTTTCAATAATATCGTGTATATAATATCTATTAATAATCACGATTAATATAGTTTTATAGAGCAATTTCGTTTAACACAATACATTTTCTAATATCGTATTCTGTAGTGATTTTTTAAAAGCATATCCAATTAATTTTTTTGTACTATTTAACCTTAAAATAGTATTGTGTTGATCGAGTTTCTCAGTATTTAATAATTGTTCATATGTACAATATATACAACTAATACAATATTCGTTGTTGCATTATTTTCTAGAAAGACTAGAAAATATTATAATATACTTTTTATGTTTTGTAACTTATTTTATGTATCCGTCTATCGATTTACAAAGACAAAATGCAAGGAAAATTCCTAGTAATTGCACAAGACCGACTCCTATCGCTATACCAATAACAATATCTGTGTGCGACGTAATCCAGTCGAGCACTGCTTGGTAACAACCCTGTAAACATAAAACAAAAATGTGTGAAATAAAGTAAAATAACAGGCAATTATTATTGATTTTTAATCATTTATTCTCTGTAATTTAATTTAACATATTAAGCCGAGGTGTGATCCAAAAATATAGTAAATGCCACAGATCATCACATAATAATAATAATAAAAAAACCTGTGGTCACCACAGGACCGACCGCCATCACAAATTACTTGTTTAATTTATGCTGCTTTATCAAAAATGTCTCAAATAAAAGTTGTTAGTTATTGCTTTTATAGCAACTTTTGTTTTGAAATATGTTTCTGTTGTGAAATATTCGCAAACATCTTAAAATCGACACGAGTAAACTCCCATTTCTAGTTAACCGATTTTTACCAAAGCATCAACTAGTGCCATTGATGTCAAAAGCTTATATATGAAGTTACGAAAAAATCCTTTTAGCTGAATTTGCTCTGCACGTGTACATAGACCGACCGACAGACAGACAGACAGACAGACTGACAGGCAGACAGACATCATAAAAATATTTAAAACGTTATGTAGGGACCTCAATTCGTGGAGATCCATCGAAATCTCGAAATGTCAAAATCGGTATGATTACAATACCTCCCTTATACCATGTGTTCAAAAAGAAATAACATAAGGGCTGGCTGTGGAAAAATAAAATAATGTGTATGTAATGCACGCTTTAACTGCCAATTAATTAACTGTGATCACTGATGTTGTCATAAGTTTCTATTGAAAACACAAACTTGACAACAGAAACTACAATACTACTACTTTTGTCCAAAACTTATAGTTTTGGACAAACTGTTCTTCATCAATCTGTGTTTTATTTTATTCAAAATGTAATCAAAAGTTGAAATACGTAAGCGAAAATATGCACGAAACATTTTAGGATCTTGCCGTAAATGTTTATATAAATGATGAAATTCACCATTTATATGCCTGCTGTTATTAATGTTATGTACATTACAACTTTTTTTTTTTTTTTTTTCTTATTTGTATGATTTAAGATATACCAGATTTTTTGTCTAAAATTTTCAGTTAGCAGTAGATCCATATTTCAGCTGTAACTGACTATTTTGCTCGCCTATAAACTCCTCAATATGTGTTAGAAACTCTTTCATCGCACAGCAATTGTTCACTGTTTCAGTATGTTCTTAGCCTAAGACAATTTACAAGTGGTTTGCTATATTTCGTAGTGGTTGTGAGTAAGACCGATCGATAAAGTTTGGTGTCTGAAGCAAACCATTTGTTATTGAAAAATTTGTTTACCTAGGGTTCTTTATTAACAATAAGAGGGGTTCTTCCGAAGATATTAAAAATCGTTTGATTGTTGCTAGAACAGATATGTCAAAGCTAGCGAAATTTTGGAAAGATGATAACATCTCTCTGAGTACAAAAATTAAACTTGTTTTTCTAATAGCTTTATATGTAGCAGAAAAATGAGTATTGAAAATCGCTGATAAAAAAAATATGACCTGTGGTGCTAGAGACAGATGCAACACATTCCGTGGAGTGATTGATACAATTAATACTCCTATCGTCAATTATCCAAAGAAGAATCCTCCACTACTTTGGCCAGATAACCCGAAATAACAACGTAGATAAGCTTGTTTATCAAATATCGTAAGAAGTGATGTTTCAACGTACACAAAAGATAATTCATGTTGCACGTCACAATTACTCAGCAGGGGATAAAAAACAACAACAAAAAAAAACTTAAAAGACCGAAAATGTCGCCCTGACGTAGTCGCTTCACTGCCTCACTCCATGCCCCGGCCCTAATTATGAGTCAGTTGATTGTGATAAAAGATCGGGACGTTCTTATAAAAGTGATCAAGAAAACGGACTTTTGAATTTGTTATGAAAAGTGATAAGGACGTTGAATAAATGTGATAGATTGTAATTAGTGTTTTACTATTTTTTATTATTTAAAATTCACTATACTTTTTGATTCACACCTCGTTTTTATTTATCCAAATATATAAACTAAATATTTTGTTATATCCTTACCTTATCTTTGTAAGAGTTCGAACTCGATGGGCTGTCTGGACAACTTGGATCTTTTGGTTTAAATAATGATGGATCTCCAGTAAGAACACAGCAAGCAAGTGGAATAGTAGTCTTGTTTCCATTCGCCCATTTGGGACTTTCATCAAAATCTTTATAACTATCTACTCCACAGCAAGACATTTGTCCCATTAAATGATTCCATACCAAAGTGACTGCATCTGATTTATCTGGAGCTGCATAATATTTACTTATACTTTGTTTTAATAGAATGCGTGTTTGATCTTCAGCCTGAAAATAAGAAATAACAATCTGAAAATTCTGTAATTCAAAATATAGCGCCGAAATTAAATTGTCTCTAAATTAATAATTTTAACAACTGAGATTTTGGCAAAACAACGACAGATGCAGTGGCGGATTACTCCACAGGCAAAGGAAGCAATTGCTTCGGGCCTCGAAGATTTGGGGGCCTCAAAATTATTCAATTATTTTAGATTTCATATAAGTTTAAATAAAATAATAATTTTTTAAAATCTAAATTACTTTAAAGACGAAGTTCAACGTTTCCTTAAATTTGTTAAAGATGAAAATATTTCAACTCCAACTGAGATGTACAAGGTATTGATTGATGGTTTACAATCTATATTCCCAAATGTGGAAACTATTCATATATATATTTTTTTATATACTTTGCGTTCACAGTAATATTGTTACACTGAAAACAGTTTAACAATAGAAGCTGAAGTCTATTCCAAACGATTAGGCGGAACTAGATTTTCAAATCTAAAGGGTGATCCAAATTGGACTCCGGGATTTGAATTGCGCGCCATTTTCGTTCAGTGAATGTTGGAAGTTTGCATTTTTACAGTTGGTATCTAAACACATTACAAATTCATCATGGCGCCGTATACTGTGCCGCAACGCATAAATATCGTGCAAGTTTATTATGAAAACAGGCGATCAGTTACGATTACGCGAAGAAAACTTCGACCAATTTTTGGACTGAATAATGTTCCAAGTGAGCGTGCAATTCGTGAACTACTGCAAAAATTTGAAACAAGTGGTATGCTTATTGATACACCAAGAGTTCGCTGTCAACGCAGAGGTCGTCACAGCCCATAATGCACTGTTTGGTGTGCATTATGGGCTGGAGGAATCATTGGCCCATACTTTTTTGAGGACGAAGCTGGTAACGCTGTTACTGTTAATGGTGTACGCTATCGGGAGATGCTAAACAACTTTTTTTTTCAATGAAACCAAAGTTTTGAACTTAAATGACATGTGGTTTCAACAGGATGGAGTCACATGTCACACGGCACGTGAAACACTCACTTTACTTCAAACCAAATTTCCTGTTCATGTTGTTTCTCAGAGGGGCGACATCAATTGGCCAGCGAGGTCTTGCGATCTAACCCCATTAGACTTTGTCAAGAAGCCTGCTACGATTCCAGAACTAAAAGAGAACATCAGACGTGCAATTGCTGAAATCGAACCGCATTTATTGGAAACGATTACGGAAAACTTTGCTAAAAGAATGGTATCATTTCAGCGGAGTCGTGGAGGGCATTTGGCCGACATCATATTTCATAAATAATTGCCAAGTCTGTACTTTACGCTAATAACAATAAAATTCGGATTTTTCCAATATGTTGTGTTTTAGTCAAAAAACAAATCCTAGAGTCCAAATGGATCACCCTTTAGTAATTTTTACAGATTGATTGAAGCTTTTGATCATTTTGTTCAGGAAACAGCTTACAAAAATGAAAATTCCAGTTAGTTCCGCCTAATCGTTTGGAATAGCCTGTATTGTTAAACTGTTCATGGTGACTTTTTATTTGGAGAGATTGGCAGTACTACTCGTCTAGGACGTGTCATTGATAACCTCAAATATTTTAAAATGTTTATTTAATACAATTTGTAAGTATAATCCGTCTCAATTTGTAATATGAAACTAGATCTGGTTACTTTGGTGATTGTTGTGGTGTAAACAGACTTTGGCGTATTCGTGTGAACCAATACTATGTAATATTATAAATGTATTGTCAATATACAACATAAAAAATGAACTTTCCCTGTTAGTTACGTATTACAAAATGAGACAGATAATATTTCCATGTCAGATAATTATTTTATAATATTATTATTAAGAAAATTCAAAAAGAAAATTTGTCGTTGTGCATCTGTCAAATTACTGTTGTGTTGTTTGTCATAGGTGACCGCATTTCACAAAATCCCTAGATTGCATAAATGAAATTTAATATTCTATAATACTATTTTATTCTATAAAATAAGTGATGCAAAGTATAAAAATTAGTATATTATGCTCGTTTTATACGACGTATTGTCACATTTGTTTCTTTGGAGCTCTCCTCGCTGCGCTCGTCATACTCCAAACAACTCGTATAATAATATACTATTAACAATATCTATTTATAATGCCAGTGGAAAACGATCATTCTCGGTATTAACTTCGGTAAAAAACTATTAATCAAATAGATTAAGTCAAATGCATTTATCGGAATAAGCAATTTTATGTATTGAAAAAGATATACTTAATTCCATTGATTGTGACTTAATTATAAATAATTTTGCTGAAATAAAGTCGAGGAAAGTATTCTTATAATAATTTCCAGTTATCGACTTATTGTTAAATACTTATTTTTGTTACCTATTTTAGCCGTACTTGAAAGAACGACTTGAAAAGGAAATATTTTTTTCCTAGCGTCACAAATGACGCAAATCTGGCTCTGTATGTAATACAGTATTTCTCAACCTTTCGCAGGTTACTATTAAGTATGCTACTAGTAACGAGTCGCCTCTGTGGTATACATTACTTATATAATTCTTACCTTTGCTCTGTAAGCTGCCGCTAAACCTCCAGCCACGATTTCCAGAATTAGAATAGCCACCAAGCAGATTCCATACTAAAATTAAGAGTGTATACTTAATGCAAGTTGTGTAACATTTTGCAATACATATATTTATTTCATAGGAATAATTTAGGAATAGACTGGAAATAGAAGGACATGCTTATAGATGCATATCGCTTTACCGGAAGATGAAGCAATGGAAGTTGAAGATTAAATTCAGTTACTGCAATTTAATTTGGCTGAATACGAAAATTAGATTCTGCTCATTCACATCCTGAATTAATTTTGCGTGTCGGTATGTAGAACTATTTTTTTTTTTCGTAATCAACTTTCAATTATAGCATAAATTTAGGTGAGACTACAGCAGTGGTATTCAGCCGGTGTTCCGCGGAACGTTCTCAAGGGTGCCGCAACTTTAATTAAATGGTTTTATTCTGTTTTTTTTTTTAATGACTGCTTGAATACTATTTTTTTGGTAAATTTTTAAAACTGAATAACTTTAAATCTAAGGGTGCTACAAATTTCTTAATCGCCATTTTCGTCATTAGTCGGTCATATTTATTCCAAAACAGCTAATTTTACTCGACAAAAAGTTCAAATTTGTTCGAGTAGTGATTATTATTTACTTCTTATGTCACCTACTATTTAGGTTATTGCATTATTTAAAAAATAAAATACAGGGTGTTAAGTAAATGTCCGGCACAATTTAAAAGACAGCACGTAGAATGCAATCGATTTTTCCTCTGCCAATTTTCTCTAAAATGTGAATTTCGTCCAAAAATAAACAAACAAAAAGATGCCCCGAATTTTGAAAACCACTGATTTTTTAAAATTTTTCATATTATCTGTCTCATTTTGTAATACGGAACTAACAGTGAAAATTCATTTTTTATGTTGTATATTGATAATACATTTATAATATTGTCATAGTATTGGTTCACACGGATACGCCAAAGTCTGTTTACACCACAACAGTCACCAAAGTATCCAGATCTAGTTTCGTATTACAAATTGAGAAGGATTATATTAATTCAGAAGTTGTGTAGTTGCCATAGAGAAAAAAATATTTTAATTGTAGTTCAATAATAGAATATCAAAATACGTGAACGTCATAATCTAAAATTTTAATATTAAAGTTTTTCTTATTTCTTTTTTCTTCATAAAATTGAAACAGCATTTTGTTGAAATAAAATTACGGTATTGTTTCCATGGTTTCTATTTATCTCAGTGACATATGTGATTGTTGTAACAGACAAAATATTAGTGGTTCCTAAACGGTATAGTCGGATTGCTGATAAGTGACTGTTCGTTGCTACAAGTATCGATATTCAATACTATATGCTTTCTCTGTCTATATCATTATAATTATTTGCATACCCATAGTAACGTATAGTGACCCAAGTTGACGACTAACCTTTAAAATTATTTGAATAAAAAACAATTAGAAAGAAACGGCATGATATCTTTACTAATTACAGCGCGAAAATAAATTTACAGCAGTACTCAAACAAACAAAATTATTAATTTTAAGATAATAATTATAAATAAGGAAAAATTTATACTCATACGTAAATTTTGGATTATAATTTGTTGTTTATTCCAGCAGATTTAAAATTAAAGTTTGTGAATTTAATAATTGGCCGCAAGCCATATTTTAATTAATATTTATTACCAGACACTGACAATTAAGACAAATAACAAAAAACATTTTTAAAATCGTTGAAAAATGGTAACTAGATTATTATATGAATGCACTACTTGATACATACATGTAACAGTCACCTATCAGCAGTCCGAGTATACTGCATCGATTATACGCATCTTATCCAAAAATGGTTGAGGACTTTTGAGCTCTAAATGGGCCAACATGCTGCCTTTAAAATTGTGCCGGACAATTACCTAACACCCTGTAGTATACATATAACCTAACCTAACCTAACCTTTTGCTCGTTTTTGTGATTGCTCTCCTGATCCCACACTTACAAAGCGAGTAAATTACCACTACACTACTGCAACCGCATATTAATTAATATAAATAAAGCAGCATTCAGAGCTTTTTGAAATTAACACGTTGTGTCGCTATGGATTGTTTTAACGAGGTCAATTGGTATGATCGGACATGCTCGTGCTTTGTCGTTGCTATACTACTGTTGAGCGATATAGTACGAGCTTGTCCGATCATACCAATTGCCCTCGTTAAAACAATTGGTATGAATTGCCTCGGTCTGTTTGTCTGTTTGTCGGTCCGTGTACACGTGCAGAGCAAATCCGGCTAAAAGGATTTTTATGAAACTTCATATTTAAACTTTTGACATCAATGGCACGAGTTGATCAACTTTTGGTAAAAATCGGTTAACTAGAAATGGGAGTTTACTCGTGTCGGTTTTAAGATTTTTGCGAGTGTTTCATAACAGAGAAATATTTCGAAAAAATTTATTTAACAGAAGTTGCTATAAAAGCCATAACTAACAACTCTTATTTGAGACATTTTTTGATAAAGCAGCATAAATTAAACAAGTACTTTGTGATGGCGGTCGGTCCTGTGGTGGCCACAACTGATTTTTAGGGTTTTGTAGGTATGACCAAAAAACCCTTATACCGTCATTTTGTCGTCTGTCTGTCTGTCTGTCTGTCTGTCTGTTCGGTAAAAATTGTAGCCAAACGGCTAAACCTAGAGAGTTGAAATTTGGCATGCTTATACAACTCTTTGACCCACACATAGGAAAAATACTAAAACATCTAAAAAACATATCCCCCTAAAAATATAAACAATAATGTGCTCATCAAAAAAAAAAATATTTTTTTTAAATTCTGAGTAGGGTATCAAATGAAAGCCCTTAGTACGTGGATTAACGATCAAAATTTTATTTTTGCAAAATAAATTATTTTGATGCGATTTTTGCCAAAATTGTGCAAAAAATTTTTTGTCCCACACCCTGTAGCCTAGATGGTTTAAACTAAAAATCTGAAAAAATTCTAAGTAATGTACATTGGTGTGAACCGGAATAGTACAACAGGAATTTTTGATCAGATTATGTTTTTAGAAAATAACGCATTTTTTGTGTTTTTAACTAAAATATGTTAAATATATAATTCGCTATGTAACACTTCAGATAAGAAACTCTGGTAGCTCAGATGGTTTCGTAACGCACTTTGTAAATTGCAGTGCGAACGTTGCAGAGTTCGAATCCTGTTAATTTTATTGTTTTTTTTTTTTGCATTTCTATTTTGTTTAAATTATTTTGTCAAAATTCGTTATATTTTGGTAAATGTTGCATTTATTTTTTAAAAGCGTAAATTTAATAACCAGAGGGAAGTGTTGAAATTATAATTTAATTCTGTGACGAAATCAGAGGGAGGGACTTATGATATAAGCAACCAATGGAAGCCATAGGCGCAATTTTAAAAATCTTACTGAACCTTGCTGTATAAATAAAATACTGTACATATTTAGAAACTTAAATAATGGTATTAGGCATTCGAATTAAAATTCATAAAAAAATATTTTGACATAAAATTTGTTTTGGCATCCCAAATAATCATCATTCAGTTACTAAATACCTGCAAAACCCAGAAATGTGTGAAGATTCACACTTCACATAAATTTTTTTAGGTAAAGTAACATGGAAAAGGCTCACTAGCACAGATATATAGATCAAAACAGAAATATCTGGAGAGTTTTCTACTAATCTTGGATAAATGTTTCTAATTGACAACCAAAAGTCAGAAAGGCAGTTTTGTTTAAAAACAATTTTAAAATAATCATCACGCCGACCGGCGTAGCGTAGTGATAACACACGTGCCCTGCGTTACTAAAGGTCTCGGATTCGAATCCTGTTCAGGCAAGAAATTTTCGTTACGAAAAATTAGAATAATCTCAGTTAATTGCCTTAGTAGCAAAGGCCATAAACGTGAAAAAAAAAATCATCACACGGGAACTCTGTCAATTCATATTGTTCTAGGATTGTCAAATCGTTGATTTAATCTATTTGTCGTGTAATGCAGTTGTCTGCAAACCATTGCCGGATTAATGTTAAACAAACAATGTATTGCTTATCATTAAATTAAAAATTTTGTTATAGAACTCAATTATTCAAATTACTATTTTTTTATTGCGAAACCCTAGAAATTATACGGACCTCAGGGGTCCGCGAACTATAGATTTGGAATCACTGTTCTATAGTCCGTTCAAACGTTAGAATACAGTATGGCAAATGGGAGCGGTGTTGCCAAATGTTGTAAAAGTGTCTACTTTTATGTTCTTTTGTCGTTAATTCATTGAAACTATAAATAGATAGAAAAAGCATAAGAGGCTCGTATAACTAATAAAAAGCAGGTAACATAATACAAAAATGAATAACCATTAGTGGAATACTGTATTTTCAGAGAACAGCGTGTTTTACAGCCGACAACGTCACCAAGAAAGGAAAGGACAGAGTCATTAAGAGAACCCATTAGAGCAGCGGTTCTTAAACTGTGGTCCGCGGACCCCTGGGGGTCCGCGTAGCCATTACCGGGGGTTATCCGCGAAATAATTTTGACATTAACTTTACATCCCCCAACTTTTCGCTTTTATTCAAATAACTCATTTAATAAAAATCCTACATGGTCAGGACTTTTTGTATTTGTGTTACCTAACTAGTTATTGACATAACTAAACAATAATTATGAAAAATTTAATTATTTTTATTCAACTGCAAATAATTTACAGAAAACATATTATAATAAGATCTATTTTAACCAATATTTGACCAAGAAATGTTTGTATGAGCTTAACGTATTATAATTTGTAACTTTTCTAATTCTTTTTACTACTATTTTTATTCATTTTATGTTTTTTATTCGTCATGCTAATAAAAATGTTTATCTCTATAAATGCGCAAGACCATTTATTAAACTAACCAGCGATACATTTTTACCATTATTTATTATAACGTAGTGCCTATGAGATTACTGAGCCAGAAATTAAGTTTCAGGAACGACGTAAAATGCCTAGGGTTGAGATGGGGTCCGCAAAAAAAATGTTGTTCAAGAGGGGGTCCTCGGACTACATATGTTTAAGAACCTCTGCATTAGAGAATATGAAAAAGAACTAGTATATTTGCCCTGTACTGTATTCTATCGTTTAAACCAGGGATGAGCAACCTTTTTCTACTACGGGCCAACTAGAAATTTAAAAATTTCCTGCGGGCTGCATACGAAATTTATTAAAATATGAACACAAGATGATAAACATAAATTATCTATTTATTAACAAAAGAACAAAGTTATTTTAAAAAAAATACACAAATGACACATATAATAGAAATGCTAGGTATAAAAAAACAGTCAAAGATAACTATTATGGGGAAAAAAACATAAACAAATTTTAATGAGAAGTTTGGCATTGCTTCTTTGCAACCAATTGCTCTATATTGCTCTTATTTATGCTTTAAAATATATATGTACCTTTTGTAATTTAATGGCCTTTTTTGAAATTTTACAGACAAAAGCTTTGACGGGCCGCACGAAAAAGTACGCCGGGCCGCATGCGGCCCGCGGGTTGCTCATCCCTGGTTTAAACGATAAGACAATAATATTGTTGACTTTAGCTGTACGCTAGTCTGTAAGCATATAGCTTTCTTCTGGGATTATTGTTACTGAATTCTACTTACTGTTGTAAGAAGACACTGTGATTCTCTAATTGCACCACAATAGCCCAGGAAACTGACAATAAACATGAAGGCGCCAGCTACTATGAGGATATAAGATGCCTGTTCTATCACAATTGGTTGGGTGAATTGCTGTAAAAAAAAACAATACTTATGAGAAATTGCTAGTATTTTTTTTTTTCATTCATTTACAAAGTAACTAAAACTACGAGCCCTGTCTCAGTGAAGTTGGCTCAACTACTTAAATCATGGAAGTTGTGGATTTATGTTCAAATAAAGTAAATACAATTAAAGATACATGATTTTTATTGTAACAGTACTTTATTAAAATTATTTCACTAAAATATTTTCTAAAATATTGTATAAAATATTGAAATATCTCACCAAAATGTATATGAGGAAATATTTTTCTTTTCTCTTCAATGCAGTTTTTAACAAGTAGATTATTTAGGGGGGGGGGGGTTATTTACAATGTTGAAATTTCTCACTTATCATTTACTTAACAGCTAAAATGTATATGAGAAAATAAACTACAAGGTGTGTCAAAAGAAATTTTATATTTATTTAGCTTACTGCGTGAACGCAACGTATCCGAGGGGCGCGGGGGTTATGTCAATCGGTAGCCTGGCTCTTGGGAATTCAGTCGCTATGGAGCGTTTCTCGGGAGCAGACCGCGCGTTATGCGTGCGAGAGTTTTACAAAAACGGTGATTCGGCGACTGTAGCGCGTAGAAAATTCTGCAGTATTCGAGGTTTTCGCCACTTAAATGATGCGCCAAGCATTCCTCTCATTCGATATGGGGTTAAAAAGTTTGAAGAGACTGGTACAACGCTGGATAAATCAAAATCGGAGATCAAACGTGGAGAATGTTAATCAGTCTGTTCGTGACGACTTGACCCTTTCAATTCGGAAGCGCGCAAGTGCTTTAAATGTGCATAGATCTTCATTACATCGCATTATGCACAAAGACCTAAAGCTGCACCCCTACAAAATTCAATTGGTGCAAGAATGAAAGCCCCAAGATGCCAGTCAGAGGCTTAATTTCGTAAATCAGGTGATTGAGCGATTTTCAACGTTTACCAACATTTTGTTTTCGGATGAAGCTCATTTTCATCTTAATGGCCACGTAAATAAGCAGAACTGCCGCTACTGGAGTGCAACGAATCCGAAACGCAAACATCAGAAACCCCTACATTCGCCTAAAGTGACCGTATGGGCTGCGATATCGGCGCGAGGAATTATCGGCCCTTACTTTTTTGAAGACGAAAGGGGGCGTGCAGTTACAGTGAATTCAGAGCGTTATGTGGAGATGTTAGACAACTTCTTGGTACCTGAACTGCAAAACTTTCCTGGCTATAACCAAAGAACATGGTTCCAACAGGACGGAGCAACTTCACACACGTCCAATATGTCTCTGCCACGTGTTCGTGAAATTTTCTCAGGCAAATTGATCTCCCGGAGAGGTGACATAAATTGGCCTCCACGCAGTCCAGATTTAACCCCTATGGACTTTTTCCTATGGGGTTATCTTAAATCTAAAGTTTACGCCAATAAACCGACTTCACTGGCGCATTTGAAAGAAAATATCCGTCACGAAATGGCAGCCATTCCTGAGTCCACCTGCCGAGACGTCATAAGTAATTTTACTGTTCGATTAAATGAGTGCCGAGAACGCGAGGGTCTACATTTAGACGATATTATTTTTAAGAAATAAATCCCCAAAAAGTGTATTTTAATAATTAATAAACATTTTTTCTATATACGGCTTACTTTTCTTTTAATCGATCCACTAAATATAAAATTTGTTTTGAGACACCTTGTATTATTCTCTGTTCATTTTGTGATAATACTAACTATATCTTTGTGTTTCTTTGGTTAAGATTTAAATTTTTTGTAAAATATTAATAAACAGTTCCCACATCGGTATATACTTGAATTGATACCCATAAATTTCCCTTTTAATATAAATATTTTCTTGAAAACGTATATACAGTGGAAACAATTCGCGCGAAAAAGATAACTCCTCAGAGGAACCACTAATAGACAGGGTATCGTTACGGTGACCATACGTCCTTTATTTAAGAGGACAGTCCTTTATTTCACTGCTTTGTCCTCTAACTTTATTTATTTTCTAAAATAGGCATTTTGTCCTTTATTTTGTAAAGTCGTCGCAAAGTTACATTTTTTTTTTTTTATATAACAAGCCCTGCCATCATAGGTAGGTTGAGATTTTTGAACATTTTACAACAATAGCAATTGCTTTTAAAAACATTTGTAAATTCGTAGTATTTTCTTTCTGTCTTCCTGGATCTAATGCCACCGTCGAACGAATATTTTCATTGGTGAATAATATGTGGACGAATGAAAAAACCCAGTTAAAAATAAGCACATTAGCGGGTCTATTCTGTATCTTAAAAAGTTAAAAATTAACCTCAAGGTCGAAGTTAAAAAATTTTAACCACTTTACACTATTTTGTTATTCTGTAACTCTATGGCGTTAAATTTTAAACCTCGATGTGGTTAATTCAGTAGGTTATATTTGGAATTTTAACTCCAGCCAAATACATGGTGTTAACTTTTAACCACCTATAGTTCTAACCTCTAAACGTCAAATAGCCAGGAAAAATCCATTTTTAGAATTAATTATGGCAAGTCTGTTTATTTTAAATCAATTATTAATAAACAAAATTTAACAAAAAGAGGTTAATAAGTGAAAAATTAATATAGGTGAATAAAAAAATATATACAAATGCTTTTTAGGAGATCAGTTCGAATTAAACGAGGGCAACTACATGATATGAGAGACCGTTTTAATTTACTTGAAGAAATATTTGAAAATTTTTTTTTTTCTAAAACTTACGAAATATTTCGTTTTACATTTTTTTTTTTTAATCCGAGAGGAATCAAAAGATTTCCCGTTTCCCGATAAATTGCAAGTAAATATTGAAAACTTTGAAACTGTGATACATTTATAAATTTTAATTTCTCTGTTTAAAAATAAAAATACGGTAAATATAACCTGAAAATAAAAGTATCTTAATATAGAAGAAAGAAAGAAAATATTGATACATTTGCATGTTATGGTAATATTATAATATATTATTTACTTTCTGCATCCATAATTATTTATGTATAAATATTGTACATTTCCGCAATATAGATTTATTATATTTGATCGTTGTTCATTCACGATTCAACCATAACACATGTTTACATTAAATCCACAATTACACAAGCAAAATACCTTCCCTTGTAGATAATTTCACAACATACTTTTAACCATAAGGTTAAAAAATTAGAACTTAACGCCTGCGTTATAACCTGAGATACAGAATAAGAAACAAGGTTAAAATTTTAATGCCTAGTTAAAATGTTACTTTTTAACCATCATTTTTAACCACAAAAGATACAGAATAGACCCGTAGAAGCGTGTATTTCCGTCAAATACAACTTTCAAATGAACTGTATGGAATTTTACGACTTTTTAAAGCGTGAACTGGCGGTATTAATAAAAATTAATTCTACTGAAAAGTATCAAAATTAATGTTATTTAAATTTTTACAATGTGTGTGTATGTATAATAATTAATATTGTTTAAAATTTGAATGTATGCGTTTTTGTATGCTACTATTTTCGTAATAAATGTTATAAACTTATGAGTTTTATAAGGTATTTTTTTTTATTTTCTTCGATATATCCTTTATATTCCTAAAAGAAATATGGTCACCGTAGGTATCGTGCATCCATACTCATGTAAAACATCGTAGTCAGAGAGATTGACAAAAAAAGATATATAAATACGTATCTTTTGTCTCAATCTTAAGTCGACATGCACACAAAACGTGTTTTCAGTCGGTAATTTAGGTCACCTACGGTAATAAAAGTCATTCTGTCTCAAAGGAACCAATAAGATCGGTTCCTTTGAGCCTTTTGCGCATGTCGACTAGTTTAAGATACATGATATGTTGTCTTTGTCAATCTCTTAGGCTACGCAAAATTCGCGTTATACCTTCTCGATTAGTGGTTCATCTGAGGACAGACTTCATTCAACATAAGAAAAACACAGGCAGATGTTAACGATTCCCATGCGCAGAAACTAAATTTCGTCCATTACGTTATCAATAGTTAGTTTGAAACATTTCAGTGGCGTCAATTAGTTTGATTTGTTTTTGACTACGCGTATTGTGCGATTTTGTTTGTTTATTTGCGAAATAACTGACTGAGATTCAATTAGATCTTTTTAAAAAGTTTTTATTTTATTTAACACACTTCAAAAACAGTTACAATTCTTATTTGAATCTAATTTAAACTAACTTGTTTTAACAAAAGATAAAATTATACAAAAAGCATTTGTCTCAGTTTTCATTCACTTTTATAAGGAAAAAGATGCTGACGGGTGTTGGTCACACGTGACGTCATGGTCAGCGTTTCGTTACACATAACTCCTCCGCCGTTACTTGAGAACATTGGGGCAGACAATGTTCGATGACCTCTGCATTGGAATCGGCACGGTTTCGATTTTCTTCTTACGTCTTATCTTCATCAGGTGTAGTACTACTGATGTTGAAATGGAAATGATCAGGATGACGTAGATGAGAATGGTGTAGATGCTGATCTTCTGGTACTGGACTCTTGGATTATTGATTTGATTGATTTCTTCCTTCTGCTGTTCTAACTTCTTTTGAATTTGATTTAATTCTTCCAAATTCAAAGTGTTTAATTTTGTAGGCTCATATTTTAGTAAGGCTTCTTTTGGAAAATCAGAATTCGTAATGTAGTCTTGATTAGGCAGGCTGATTTTCTCGAATTTTGAATTTTTATTCTTGAATGTTCTAATGATTGTTTCTTGTATTTTTACTTCGCATTTGTCTTCTGCGTTGAATACGTAGCTGCCTTTTAATGTTATATGTTCTTGATTTTCTTCACATTTTTGAACCGCTACGGTGTCTTGTGGTGCAATTATTAACCATTGATCTTCTTTGATTTTTTGAATTTTCGGTTCATTGATTTTTATAGATACAGCTTGGCATGATGTGTTCTTCTCATGGATTAACAGCTGGACTTCGCATGGAATGGTGCCTTGAAGTTTCGTTGTGTGGAGTCCGTGACATATATAATTTTCGTTGCTGATTTCCAGGCATTCTTCGTTCGTATAACCGTAGTACAACTCATTTATTAGGAGGTTTTTGGTACTAGGTATTATGGCTTTAAATGAATCATTGTAAGGAGTGGGTAGAGGTAACAGGCGATAGTAATCATACTTATCTGGCTCTACAATAGGGATTTCTAATATAAAAATTATTGAATTATTTTTCATGTAACTTTTAATTTCTAATATCTTTTCAAATAAAAGAATATTTTCTAATTCAGGTTTAAAAGGAAATTTTGAATTACTTAATTGCTTTTCTGCATTTACAATTTCAATGAGTAGATCTGATGGGTCTGTCAGTGAATTGTGAAAAGTGTTCAATTTAGAAAATGTAATGGCTACTTCAATTTTTTCTAGTGCATCATATATAATCTGATAGGAACTAGATATCTGTGATATTACCATGTGCAACAAGAGATAGTGATCCTGTCCTACTAAATTTAATTTAGTCTTCTCAATTACACGTTCTAATTGGGTAATTCTAGCATGTAAAACCATTTGATTGTGCTCTAAGTTTTTTGCATTTTCATTAAATTTTGAAATTGATTCCTGTATCATAGAACTTTGACTTACTAGTACATTTTTAATTTTCTCTTGATTATTAGTTAACGCTGTCACGATAGTATCATATTTTTCGGCATCAGCTTGATCTAAGTTTCCAGTGATCGTTTTTATTAATGATCCTAAACCATTTATAAGTGCTCTTTTTGATCTTTTACTAAAATTTGGAATTAATTGATATATTTGATTTTGAATTTTCTTTTCAAAAACTTCTACAATTTTATATGAATTTCTAAATTCTTTTTCATAACTGTTTTCTCTTAGGATAGCGCGTTTAATTCGTCCAAAGGATTTTTGTAAGGTGGTATATTCTGTGATAAGGTCTGTCAAGTCATAATTCAGTATAAAAGTCCATTGGTCGATTTTGTTCTGTGTCTTTCCTAATTTTATAGGTAATAGTCCTGGATTGTCATTCATGTCATAGAATTTAGTGTGTCCATCATGGAAGATGATTGGTAAAATTAATCTGGAACAACAGGGGGTTTTTTAATTTCTTTTATGTGAATAGTTTCTGTCTTATCGGGATTCTTATCGTTCGCGATTTCAAGTCTGTTCCTGTCTAATAACTTAACGATTTTATATGGTCCAAGAAATCTCTTTGAATTCTTGTTTCTAGCTTGGGAATTGACTTTATACACGATTTGTCCAATTTTAAATTCATTATTACTGTCTCCTTTCGTGTTAGTTTTAGCTACGACTTTAATTTTCTTTTCTTTTAGTTTTTCGCTAATTTCATTATAGACATGTTTTAATTTTTCTTTGTGGTTATCTGCGTATTCCGAAAAGAATGAGTTAGGGGTAAAAATCTCAATAGGGTTTCGTAAATCTGTGTGTCCAAATGTTAATTCTAAAGGTGTAAAATTCGTGGAACTATGTATAGAATTATTATAAGCTATAATTGCATAGTCCATCAGGTTTTCGTCAGTTTGGGGGTAAATTTCTTTCAATATTCTTAAGTGTTCGATTATGGTAGAATGAAATCTCTCTACTATCGAGTTCGATTCATGGTGTCCGCTAGTAGTGAAATGGGTATTAATATTGTGGGTCTTTAACAATTCTTTAACTGTTACATTGTCAAATTCTTTGCCTTTATCTACTATAAAATTTTGGGGTATGCCAAATGAGGTAAAATATTTTATTAATGCGTTCGAGATATGTATGGCGGTTTTTCCAGAAATTTGATAAGCTTGTGCAAACTTGCTGAAAGCGTCTACAACTGTTAAATAATTTTTTGCATCAAACGTGAAAACGTCTATGTGAACTACTTGAAAAGGTTTACTTGGCGTTTCCGTGACCATTAATGGTACATATGGCTTTTTCCTAGCATATTTCGATCTTTGGCATATTTCACAGGAATTTATAAAATTTGAAATCGAATTTTTCATATTTTTCCAGTAATAGTTTTTTCTTAAATGTTCAAGGGTTTCAACTATTCCTCTGTGGTTCGTTTTTCCTTCGTGGTGATGTTTCATAAGAAGAATTTGTTCTTCAGGGTCTGACACGGTATTAACTTGCTTTAAACAGCGAATTAATTTAGTTCCTTTTTCCGAAAAGTTTTGCAAATAAACTCTACAAAAATTTTGATATAACTTGTCCGTTTGAAAGTAAATGTAATAGGTATTTTTGGGATCTGTATAATTCTTTATGAATTCTACGATTAATTTATCGTTGTTGGTTTCAGGAATTTTTACAGAAATTATTTTACAATTTTCGTACTTATCATTTGTAACTTGTAATTTAGGATAAGGACTCGTAAAAACTAGAATTTGGTGGATTTTATTATTTATAATTTCGTCTAAAATCGGGATACCGTCATTCGTTGTTTCATTGTAAGTCGAATGTTGGGTAGATGCGGTTAATGTCTGTTCTTGTTCAGACGCGGTGTCAGTTTCACTTGTCTGAGTAATGTCTATGAACTCATCAGCTGTGTCCGTATCTTCGTCGTTAACAATGTCACGATTCGCGATAAGTTTATGCGTGGGTGGATCAGCTGGACGTATTAATCTATTTTCTAAGATTTTAAATTTGGGATTCTTTTTTCCAGTAGAAGTGGAAGGTTCTGGATTTTCATAGATTGAAGGTGGTGGAATATTTTCCGCTAGATTTCTAAGATAGTCTAAAACGTTTTGATTTACGTCTCCGGGGTTATTAATAACCGATTCATCTTCAAGAGCATTAATTTGAATACGTGAAAGAGAATCTGCTACTAAGTTATGCTTTCCTTTTTTGTATAGGATAGTATAGTCAAATTCTTCTAAACGAAGTCTCCAACGTACTAATTTAGAATTTGGTTCTTTGAGACTAAATAACCATGTGAGGGGTCGGTGATCTGTATAGATCGTAAATTTGCGTCCATAGAGATATGGGCGGAAGTGTTTGCAGGCCCAAACTATGGCTAATAGTTCTTTTTCTATAGTAGAATATCGGGTTTCTGAATCGTTTAGGGTTCTAGATGCGTATGCTATAGGTTTATCATTGGGTACGTTACCTTGGGATAGAACAGAACCAATTGCATAATTACTGGCATCTGTAGTCAATATAAATGGTTTTTCAAAATCCGGGTATTGAAGAATGGGTTCATTTATAAGTACATCTTTACAAATTTTGAAACAATTAACAAATTCGTTATCATGTAAAACTTTAGCGTTCTTTTTCAAACATTTTGTCATAGGTCTGGTAATTTTTGCAAAATTAGGGACGAAACGTCGGTAATAACCTAACAATCCTAAAAATGATTTAATTTCTTTTTGTGTCGTTGGTATCGGAAAGTTTTTTATAGAATGAATTTTGTCAGGGTTCGGTTTAATTCCGTCTGGTGTAATTATATGTCCTAAGTACTGTACTGTCTTTTGTAAGAATTCAGTCTTGTCTAGTTGTACTTTAAAATTTCCTGATTTTAATCTTTCAAAAATCGATCGCATGGTTGCAAGATGTTCCTGCAGGGAGGTACTAAAAATTATTACGTCGTCTAAATATACGAGGCACGAATTTACTCCTCTCAGAACATTGTTCATTACGCGCTGGAAGGTGGAAGGGGCGTTTTTTAATCCAAAGGGCATCCGGGTGAATTCGTAATGACCTTCGTTAGTGGAAAATGCCGTTTTCTGAATATCATCGGGATCGACTTCGATCTGATGAAATCCGCTCGCTAGATCGATAGTTGTGAAATAGTTAGCCTTTCCTAGTTTGTCCAAAATATCTGTTATATTAGGTAAGGGATACTTGTCGTCGATCGTTTTCTCGTTCAACTTGCGATAGTCGATCACAAGTCGCCATTTCCGTTTACCGGAAGCATCGAATTTCTTCGGTACTATCCAGATTGGGCTAGACCAGGGGGATACACTTTCTTGAATGATACCTTGCTCTAATAATTTTGACATTTGGGATTTCACCTCTTGTTTATGGACTTCGGGGAACCGATACGATTTTGTGAAAATCGGGGTATCGTCCTTTAATTTAATTTTATGTCTGATTTGATTTGAGAAGGTCAGGGGTATGCCTTCACAATAAAAGATATCTCTGTACTCGAAACAGAGTTTCCTGATCGCTTCTTTCTCTTCGCGATTGCAATGGTCAAGTCTTAAATTTTTTAAATTTTGTTTTAATTTATCGTCATGATCTTTCGTTAGAATATCCTCTGTCTCCATTTTTTCGACAAAGTTAATATCTATGGAATTTAGATTTTCAGTTTCAAAGGGCTCTAACAGATCTAACTCTACAGGGTTTTCATTAACGTTAGTAACCGTGGTTATTGCATAGTGATTTGAAATATTAACAAGGGCTTTTGGTGTTTCTAAACCGTTTCCAAAATTTTGATAATTTATAATTCCTAAACCGTTAGCTTGATTTACTGGTACTTTTATTACTTTAACAGATCGAGGCGGTATAGTAGTATTAAAAATTTTGAAATTATTTTCTATGTTTGCGGAATTTTCCAATCCAAAAATTATCGGAATTTTCGCGTAAGGGGTTTTCAATAATTTGCAATTTACGTTTACGGTTGCATTTAGTTGTTTTAACAAATCTACACCTATTAAACCGTCGAATTTATTGCTAAAATCGAAAAGGTAAAATTTGTGTTTTTGTCTTACTTTAAAGACTTTAAAAAGCGGTATCTCTCCAACTTCGTTATGAGAAGATATATTGTGTGCAGATTGTATAGTGAAATTTTCGTTATATATAAAATTCGGGTAAAATTCGTATGCTAGTTCGGGTCGCATTAAACTTTTACTACTGCCGGTGTCAATTAGAAATTTTGCATTTAGTTCCGGAATGAAGATGTAAGGTAAATTTGAATTTAGTGCGTGTAAATGTATTAAGTTACTGTGCTCGAACTCGAGACCTGTTGAAAATTTTGATTTTCAATCTCAGAAACATACGGTAACTGTTGTTGGTCAAAATCGGTTTGATATTGATCTGCGGGTAGATCATCGTAATTTATTCCGTTCGAATAATTTTGAGAGTACGAGCTATCGTACTGTTCATAAAAATTTTGATCATCAAATGAATTAAAATCGTTTTGAACCGGGTCAAGATTTTCAATATCTTGATTGAATAGTTCGGTTGAGACGAATTTAGGTTGCGGTTGTTGTCTCTGTATGTGCGTACGTATGGTAGTGGCATCCATGGGCTCAGGTTTAAATTGAGGCTGCGGTTTTCGGTTGCCAAAGGTTGAATTATTACCGAAATTCGTTCTTTGCTGCGGCTGAGTGTTCACGCGTTGTGAATACTGTGGTTTTTGAAATGCGTAGTAATTTGGGCGTTGCGTTGTATTATTAGTGTTCAAAAACGGATTTTGTCTTGGTGTTGCGCTCGCGTTAGGGGTTGCGTTTGAGAACGGTGTTCTCTGAAAATTATTATGGGGTCTCGGTTGAGAAAAATTTACTGGTGGCTGAAAGAATGGTCTTTGCGGTGTAAAATTATTAGTTGTGTTACGTGGGAAATTGTCATTTTGTCTCGCAGGTGTCATTTTTGTCATGGGTCGATAGTTAGTTTGTAGGTTGTTGTAAGTAGGGGTCTTTTGGGTGTAATATAAGAAATTTTCTTCTTCTATTACTAGACTCATGGCTGTTTCTAGACATTTTGGGTTGCGTAACCTAACATTAGTCTGTATAGGGTTTTGTAGACCTCTTATGAATGTTTTAAGGGCTAAGTCGTTGTAATTTTGAATGTAAATTCTCTTTTCTTCGACGCCAATTGTGGGGAGTGAGTTTAATTTTGCTACTACTAAACTACGCGCGTCTTGGCATCGCATACCAAAGTTGTACGGCGATTCATTTTTATGCGGTCTGATGCTTATAAGATCTTGTACAAGACAATCGACGTTACGTTGGTCTCCAAAGCTTAATGATAGCGCGGATTTTATCTCTATCCAGCTGCGTAGCTCTAATCGGGAACCAATTAGCATTAAAGCTCTACCTGTGAGCTTTCCTAAAATCGCTCTTACTAAAAATCCATTCAATGTTATGTCAGTGTCACTATTAAAAGTTCTTAACAGGTGTTCACAGTTATCTAGAAATACTCCTAACGTATGGGGATTGCCATCATAGTGTGGAATAGAATCTAGATATAATTTTAGCATTTGATAGTTAACTGGGTGTGAACCAGAAACGTGGTTTTGAGGGTGGCTCATCTCTGGATTTTCAATTCTCACTGTACTAAATAAATTAGTTAAATTGTCCAGAGCTCCCTCGCTTAATTCTAAGGACATTAGTTTTTAAAAGTTACTTGTTTAAAACTAAACTTTTTAATTTCTAATTTTTTTTCTTTTATAAGTACGATTACTCACTGGCTTTTTGGGAAATGAGTAAAGGAAAAATGAGTGTACTTACAGTATTGTTGTAGTTTTCATTTCTTGCCTATAGGTTACGATTTTGGTTTTCCCAGGCTCTGCTGAAGTTGTGTCCGTGGGGTGAAGTAGGCGTTGAGGCGATACTGGTCCTCACTCGGTACGAAAGTAGACTTTGTACTCGCGCACGGAGCTGTCTATTCACTCTCGCACTCTCGATCTAAGTTCTCGTCAAAAATGTGAATCAGTGATTAATCGTTAATACGAAAAATCAATTCTTCGATAGATTGATTTCACTGATCCTACCGACTGCGCCAAATAACTGACTGAGATTCAATTAGATCTTTTTAAAAAGTTTTTATTTTATTTAACACACTTCAAAAACAGTTACAATTCTTATTTGAATCTAATTTAAACTAACTTGTTTTAACAAAAGATAAAATTATACAAAAAGCATTTGTCTCAGTTTTCATTCACTTTTATAAGGAAAAAGATGCTGACGGGTGTTGGTCACACGTGACGTCATGGTCAGCGTTTCGTTACACATAACTTGCGTAATTATTATTTATTTTTCGTACGTTTCAAGGTATACCGTGTACTAAAATTAGTACAAATATATTTGAAATTAGTTACGATTTTATATATATAGATAAATGATTTTGTTTGTTTGGTATCCATAACAATTGTTTAAAACCCTTATGTACGTCTATGCCAGGCTTAGGCTTGGTTTATAATAACTCCATAGCATAGCGCATACGTAATAGAACAATGGGTTTGACCCTTCAAAACATCTGCTTGTAATAAACAGAACAAACAAAACAGTCTAATTTTTATGCTTATGTTCCCATAACATATGTATTATAAATCAGGCTTAAAGCTTGATTTTTATTATTTTATGCTTATGTATCTACAACATATCTATTATAAACCAGGCTTAAGTGCGGAACAGAATGCGACGAGTTCGACGACGCGTTGACGGCGTTTGGACGGCTCTATCTGTCAGTACAAAATTAAAATCAAACTGTAGTACGCAAGTGCACAGAATGAGCAACATCTGAACGGCGTTCTACGCCGTTGATATTGAATGTTCGTCAACTTTCTACTTTTGACGCCGTTGAACGTTGACGTAGAACACCTAACCTCAGTTTTTACTGAATGGTAAAGTGTTTGTATGTATAAATAACTTGCCTTCATCATCCATTATAATTTTAATAAAAGAAAGCGCACGTATAAATACAAATATAGGTTGTCACTTTGACGGCGTTAAAAATGATTGCATTGTGTGCAGGCGAAAATTCAACGCCGTTCTCAACGGCGCAAATGACGGCGCGCCGCTAGCGCGCTGTGCATTCTGTTCCAGGCTTTAAATCCCCCAATGCGTAAACAAGATTCCGCTCATGAATATTACCTGGCGTGAAAACATTGCCTTGAATTCTCTGAGTGTTGGAAGAAAACTTAACGACGCATGAGCATGTGATACACCCCTATTTTATCAAATGGACTAGGTCCAAACAAAAACTCGTTTTTTGCGCAGATCACGTGGTTTTCTATTTCTAATGTCGCGCGAACTCAATAAAAATCGGTTAATGTAAAAAAATATTCTGATCCCAACAAAATGCTCATACATTTTTTTATTATTATTTTTTTTTTTAATTATAAAACATAAAAAAGCTTAACATGAAAATATTTCGTATTACAGAAAAACAAAGAAATATTCAGGGCGCTACGTCGTTACCAAATTGATTGTTTACATTTTATTTACAGCAGGAGAAAAAGAGACTGACTGGGCCTTACTTATAATATTATTATAAAATCTTCATAACTAAAATTTCCGAGAATTTGTGAAGTAAAAATTAAAGAGGGCATATTTGTGGGCCCACAAATAAGAGAAATAATGAAACATGATATATTTAACAGTATGCTTAATGAAGCTGATATAAGAGCTTGGAGAGCTTTTAAAACAGTTGTTTCAAATTTTCTTGGAAATGTGAATTGCTGAAAATTAGAGAGATATCATGAATGAACTACTTGATGCCTACAAAGAAATGGGATGTAGGATGTCTTTAAAAATTTACTTTCTGGACTATCATCTACATTTTTTCCCCGAAAAAACTGGGTGCAGTAAGTGATGAACATGGGTAACGGTTCCACCAAGACATTTCTGCCATGGAAAAGCGATATCACGGTAAATGGAATCCAAATTTGCATTCTGATTACTGCTGGATATTAATAAGGTATGCATCAGAAACAAAATATCGACGTAAAACATCAAAAACAACATTTTGAGGTAAGTTAAAATTAATAATAATACGTCTATCGCTGTATTTCGTTAGAAACCAACAATACGTCATAGCAAAAAAATGATGGGTGATAGAAAAAATTTGAGGTCATTTTCGGCTTTTAGATCAAATTTTAAGTGGGATACACTACATATGTTTTGCCCATGTTACAAAAAATAAGTTCTTTTTGTTTACTAGTGTAATTTATTATTCTAGTTAGCCATTCGCAATCGGCTATAAACTGTAAGTGCCTTTCTGTGTACCCTTAAAAAAATGGACATAATACTGACCATATTACTCCTGAATATACACAGTTTGAAAATATGGTCATGAAACCTGGACACGGGAGGCCTAGGCTAATTGACTGTTGCGCTAATGGTAATAATAACACATATAATTTGATGTTATAAACTGTCAACGTAAAACAGCCATTTATTATAATTATTGGTTAAGAGCATTACCACGCTCAGTACTGAGTAGGAGCATTAAATAAAGATAGATCAAATGAAAACTCTTGATGTGTAGGTTAATAGACAAAAATATTTTTCCAAATATTTATTTAACTATAGTTTACTGAATTAATTAAACAGAACCGAAATATATATATATATTTTTTTTTATCTTAATTCCGTATGTCGATGTTTATTTCGCTTCAGTTTTATAGTATCTCTTCTTTCATAAAATCTTTTTATTGTCATTCTTCGTGTTGGAAAATCACCTTCTGTATTTGGTCCACTAAGATCAGTATCACTAATGTCAGGAAAACGAAAACATCTCCAAACACCATACCTCACTTGCCAATCTTCAAAAAACAATTCTTTTTTATTCCAAAGTACATTATGTTCTGCGTATTGATATCGATATTTTAATGGTGGATTTAAATAAGGTGCATCATAAGCTCTGCATTCCATGATGCTGTAAAGGTAATCATATAATATTTGGGCATTGTGCTCCCAACAAATGAGAGATAAAATAGACATAATCATTGCGTGTAGCCTATGGGCGCTATCAAGTTTCTCTTTGAATTCAGGTGATAATACATGGTCCTGCAGTGACATGATGATGCAAACAACAGCAGCTGATGTAAATCCACAAGGAACCTCTACTAATACCAATGCCAATGAGCAATAAACAGTTTCAACAATACCACGATGTTTCCCATGATGTCTAACACAAGCAATAAAACTATCGGTGATAGGCTCTCTATATTTTTTCATAAAATCTTGGTCTTGAATGTGTAAATTTTGAATTTCAATACTATAATAGACATCCATGAAAAATATTCTGGGTGTTAAGAAAGTAGTTGTGTTGTTATTTCGATCTAGAAGATTCTGGAATATTTTATGACCCAAAAGAGAACATACAGAGTTTGTAGACTTAATTAAGTATATTATATTTGTGAATAGTTTATGGGTTAAATCATCAAAGAATAAACTAACTTGATATTTTTGTGATGCAAACTGTAAGATTGTTCCAAAATCATAAACTGCTAACTCATTTTCATTACTTTCTAATACCCAGTCAACAAATAAATCGATTATCGTCAAGATATGTTTATTATTAGCATTGTTTACAATTGTTTTGATACAAATTTCCAAGCCTCTTCGTAAGTTGTCACGTCTGCTTTTGACGGAATCATAATACATCATAAGCACTTGGTCTGTTATTTCTGTGTTGAATTCTGTCCAGTAATAATTTTCTAAAGCTTTGTATAAAACTCTAACAATAATTCTTCTGGCTGAATCATCTTCTTTGGTGTTTGCTAATATTTTTAAAATGACACCAATAGTATCCCTGCTTCTTATTGGTGATATCATCAATGTTTTAATAATATTTGCACTAAGGCATTCAGTTTCCCATAAATTTGCATCAGTTAAATACTTCAAAACTGCTTGAATTAGAGCTTGACCCTGTTCTGGTAGTTTCTGTATAAGAAGTTGTAAAGCTGCAAAAGCAGATTCTAACAATTTAATTTTTTTCTGTGATATTTTCCGTTTTATATATTCCTTAATACTAATATGGTGGTGAAAATATTCAATTAGAGACATTGCACACCATACGAGGGTTGTTACATGATCTGGTTGGATGTAATTTGTTGTTAATTTTTTGGCGAGAATTTCAAGTTGTTCAAGAGCTCTTTTTCTGTAGCGGAGAGTTAAGTGAGGTGTTGATGGAATTTTGATACAACAATCTTTT
Organism: Liopterus haemorrhoidalis; assembly: GCA_963971575.1. Taxonomy (NCBI): domain Eukaryota; kingdom Metazoa; phylum Arthropoda; class Insecta; order Coleoptera; family Dytiscidae; genus Liopterus; species Liopterus haemorrhoidalis. The sequence goes on along the minus strand of OZ020615.1, from coordinate 17,676,105 downwards.
ACTTTGTTCAACATTTTTAAAAATGATCTAACATCGGTAAGTTTTGCTCTACCAGAAGTTAATAAAGACATCTTTTAGCAAATATTTTATAAATGTTTTTGACATTTAAGTTTTGGTTGCTATAGCAAAAAAATCTATATTTTTTTGCCGCCTTGGTTGGATGTAATTTGTTGTTAATTTTTTGGCGAGAAGTTCAAGTTGTTCAAGGGCTCTTTTTCTGTAGCGGAGAGTTAAGTGGGGTGTTAATGGAATTTTGATACAACAATCTTTTACTTTGTTCAACATTTTTAAAAATGATTTAACATGGTTAATTTTTGTTCTACCAGAAGTTAATAAAGACATCTTTTAGCAAATATTTTATAAATGTTTTTGACATTTAAGTTTTGGTTGCTATAACAAATTAATCAATATTTTTTTGCCGCCTTTCAAATATAGTGATTAATAATTCTATTAAATCCCTTTGGTTGGTATCAGCTATTGTGTTTTACCCGGAAGTGACTGTAATAGAATATATATGATCCACCTGATGAAGGGATAATAAATATTTATATTGAAATTAGGTAAGTATCGATTTGTCAATGAGGGGAACATGCAACTGCAGGGTTCATTGCACGCTGCAGCTATCAAGAAAATGTAATTTCAAAATACTATTTATAGAACGTGCAACAGGCTAACCTATAATCCCTTTGTCGTGTGGTCGCACCGTAATTATCTAAAAGGGTGTCTTCAGTTTTGAACCAAGTAATTTTTATGTCCTACACTAATACGCATTGATATAAATTAGAATTTTGTAACAGGCATTTTTTAAAAATATCGAATTTTTAGATTGTTGAAACAATTATTTATTGATTGTGGGATAACAAATAAAAACACTTGAAGTGTAGATTAATAAACAAAAAGTCATTTTAAATAGTGATTGTTGTCAAAAATTATTCAAAATAATGTTGTTCCCTACAAGCCCATTACTAGTGGCGAAAGCAGTATAAAGGTTATCGCCTTGGTCGCAAGTGTGTGTAGGGCGCAAAATTTGTTTGAAATTCCTTCTTTTTTAGTGTTTTGTAGGTATGACCAAAAAACCTTAATATACTAGCGTCGGCGAATCAGTGCAGGTACGTCACAATACGTAACAAACGAATGTATTGTTTGGAACAATGCAATTGTTTGTTACGTCGTGTGACGTAACTGCACTGATTCGCCGATGCTAGTATAACTTCACTTAAGTGCCTATCTGTACGGTAGAAATTGTGGCCAAACGGCTGGACTTAGAAAGTTGAAATTTAGCGTACTTGTGCAACTGTTTGATCCATATATAGAAAAATTACGGAGAATTCAACAAAAACACATCGCGCAAAAAACCTCTTAATGCGTGGATACACTAACATATTTTAGTTATAAGATATTTATAATAAAAGTGTTAACTATAAAATGATTAATAACTAAGATTAACAACAAGGGACCGGTAAAAATATGCAACGGTAATTTTGCCATAGGCGTGCTATTTTAAACTTTATTTTAACAAAAAACCAACAAAAAACAAAATAATAAAACACTTGTACCGCAATGAATTCTTATCTTAATAACGACAACTCATTATTTTGGGATTATATCAGAGATAGGTAATCCTTGGTCACTCCTTTGCCATTGGTCAGTTTAGAGAAGATTTATTTGGTCAGTTTAGACAAATAGTGTAGCGTATAACAGTTTATACGCTACACTATTTGTCAGCAGGGCACATTACAAATATATATATAATTACATTTTATTTCTACAGATAACACATGTGCCGCTTTTTATCGAAAAACACCTAACTAAAGTACCGTTGCATATTTTTGCCGGACTCTATTAAAAACACATTGATAATTAACTATAAAATAATTAATAACTAAGATTGATGTGAACACATTGATTTCACAAATGTCACACATTGATGTGAACTGGAATAGTATGGTCCGAATTTTCGATAAATTTACATTAATCCAAAAATATTGCTTTAGACAGCTAGTATTGATATCTTTTGTAGCTTTTTTGGACCTCCTTCAGATCTAAATTAAATCATGAAATGTGTGAAAATTCACACTGCATACCAACCTTATATAATAAACCCCTTTGTCTGTTGTTCCATATTCGGAATTCGTCGCATATACTCGAACAGACTCGGAGTACTATGATAAGAGAAGCGTATGGTGCGGGGGGTATTAGTAATCTTTGCTTTATCTTGGTATAAATTTACCATAATACTTAAATCTCATGGAAACATATAGTATTTCGATTCGACCATTCTGTGTTCACGCACTCTGAAAAACGGCTAAATAAATATATTTGACAGATGTGCTGTACTGGCAATTATTAAGTTTTTATACAGTGTTTACTAGGTCCTGGCACCCATATTCGTGTTTTTAAGCTTCTATTAAAAGGTCCCAGCACCTTACGTATTAACCGGTCTTCAGGATACATCTATTAAACGGTCACTGCTCCGCATATGATCTCCGGTCTTCGAAGTGTATTACGAGGGCATATTGTAAACTAATGCCTCCATGGCTATAACTTTATTAGTAATTGATATATGGTTTACATATAAATGTGAAATAATAGTATAAACTGTCCTCTATGCACTGACATATTCACTTTTTCACATAATCGCCACTGATAGTAATACATTTACGCTATTACCTCTGCATCCGAAGAGAAACGCTTGTCCTTGAGATGTTCCTTAAGCTTTGGAAAGAGGAAAAAGTCATAAGGCGCAAGATCTGGGCTAACACCGTCGATTCTCATGAACCAGTTCATCCACGAGAGCCACCTGCCTTTCACCACATGCATACACTGGTCGGCCACTGCGTGCCCGATCAAGGACATCTGTTTCAGCAGGACTTGCGTCTTTCACAGTCCTTACCCACCTCCTAACAGTACTCACATCAACACATGCCTCACGGTAGACGGCACTTAATCTTCGATGGATATCTACACCCTCCGCAGTAAGAAATTCAATGACAGCTCGTTGTTTTAACCGCACATCCATGCCGGCCGCCATGTTTAGAACTGTCATGCGCAAACGCGATGTTGCTGAGAATCTCCGCTAGGAGGACTTATGTACAGATACGTAAAGTAAATGGCAAACAACTTTTGACACGGTCTGGCCCGTCATTATAAAAGAGGCCATGGAGGCATTAGTTTTCAATATGCCCTCGTATAAAAAGGTCCTAGCTTCTCAACAGTTCTTTCCTTCTTGTCGCTCTTCCCTTCAGCCGCAATAAAAGATAGCTATAAGTCTCCCAGCAGCATCTAATTCTTATTCTTTTAGAAGGGCTGAACAGCCGTCACGTCTCCATGTGATAGTTATTGCCAGGCAGCCATCAACATACATCGGAACATCCTAGTAGTTGTTTCGGCGCACCAGGATCAGCCACCAGCACCGGTCCTTTCATCCAGTCCATTCGCTCTGTGCCCGGCGATCATTCAAAGGGCACTGGTCCTTCGAGTTGGCCGGCCGAACATCTAGCCGGTGCGGACGCATCATTTGGCCATACCACTCGCCGTCCCCACATACTCTTTTGCCTTTCAACTAAGTGAACACTTGTACACTCAAAAACCAAAATCTTTAAGTTTTACTTAATAGCAAAAAAGTATGACATCCATTGTTTACAAGAAGAAAACAAAACTTTTTTTTGTAAAAATTGTTTCATTTAAATTATTATTTACACAGGGGAGTTACGAAGTTACCCTAAAAGTGAACTTTTGAAATATCTCACTTATTATTTACCTCAAAAATGTATATAAAATTTAAAAATATTTCAAACTATTATTGTAAAAATTAAACCTATATGTAAACTTGAAATATCTCACTTATTATTTTATAAAGCACTTTATAATAAAGCCGCTAATTTGTCTGTATCTTCGGGGTAATCTCAGAAACTACCAACCGTATTGGAAAATTCTTAGAGTTCAGGGGGTCTATTCTGTAACTTCTCGACAGTCACATGCACAGTATCGTGTTGCCTATGCACATTACACTGTCATCGTATAGTGTTACTTTGTGTTTGAAAGTGTCGAAAGTAAATGTGGCCATTTTGAAATTTTGACGTACTGTGACAGAATAAACTTTGAGGTTATTAGACAGTATATACAATGCACATATATGTACATAACACAGTATATACAGTGATATTAGTTAATATTGTCATATTACAAATCTGGCCAGGTATACCTACTAAAAGATAGGACATATTCAGACCTGAATTTTTTTCTGCCCCGTAACAGTTATATAATTTGTTTAAAATCACTCTAATAATAATTATTGTAGCAGGATTTTGTGCAAACTTCCCTTCCAGCAGGTATTATTCAAAAGGTTGACTTGTTTCTCTTAATTCATGACGTCATGCTAATCCTTCATAGAAATTTAAAATAACATTTACTCAATGAATACATTCTCTACCCCCTACAAATAATTGTGCAAAACCGCACGACGGTATATTTAGATTAATTTTGTTTTTGTTTTTATGGTTTTATTAGGATTTTTATTTTATAATATATTTTATGACATGTATTTTATTTTTATTTTATAAATTAAAATATTCATTGACATATCCCCTTGTCTCTTCCTCTTCCAATTCATCCAATACTTCAAATATAATAAGTCCTTCGGCTATAACTACAACATTTAAGATAAAAAACAACAAAAATATACATATTTCCATATATAAAATACATTTTAAATCATACTAACCTCAAAATAAGTAAATCAATATATTCAAACTAAACGTAAACAACTTTCAAAAGTCTAAAAACAATATCTCTTTCCAAAAACAACACGTTCGTACGTGTCGTCTCAAAATCAACACAATACTGCACTATCACACAATAAGTGCACTATCGATAAGTTACAGAATACCAACGCGACGTGTTGAAAATTGGCACTTTCAACACGATACTGTAAAAGCGATTGTCGAAATGCTTACAGAATAGACCCCCTGTATAGTTAAACTATTTAGTTCTTGAGTGTTATAGGCCATATCGCTGTTTCTCAGAGAGGGAGGCGCGACCGATTGTTGTGTCGCAAAACCTAATTAATAAATACATTTAAAAAATTCTTTCAGTGGTGGATATCTTAGACCGTCTTGAATGAAATAAAATAGCGCGACTTCCTGGTGTGCACAAAAGTATTTTAATAAACCGATTTGAAAAATTCGTAACTCTATATTATGTCTCGCGGCAATATATCGGTATATTAGGGGGACAAGAAGTGCTACGTGTCGTAGTAATGTTTTTATTATTATTTGTAGGAGAGATCGGCTGTACAGATAAAGAAATCAACGTTCCCTAAAAATATTCAATGTGTGCAACTACCGGCGCCCTCAAAACATAAATACCAGCCAGCAGTTATCTATATAATCTATAACGACATATTGTTGCATGATATTATTTTAACAAATCACTTTTATTACCTAGGGTTTCTAAATTTCACATAATAACACTTCCTAAAAGTTAAATCATCAAAACTTTCATTTCGATTTGTTACAAAAAAGTAATTTGCATGCCTAAGAATTAGGCATGTGTGAAGCCTGTCTATAATATGTGGTTCTCAAACCCTGGGTCGAGACCTTAGGATGGATAAAAAAAGAATATTGCTGGGTTGTGCTCCCATTTTTAGAGTTTTGTAAGTATGACCACAAAAAACCCTTATAACGTCACTCATGTGTCTATATGTACGGTAGAAATTCTAGCCAAACGGCTTAACATAGAAAGTTGAAGTTTGGCATACTTATACAACTCTTTGACCCACATATAGGAAAAATACTGAGAGTTCAAAAAATACATTCCCAGATATAAACAAATGTGTAATTAATGGAAAATATTTTTTGTTTGTTTTTTGAGTGGAGTATGAGAGAAATTTTTGATCGTGAGTCTTTTTTGAAATTAAAAGTAGTAGCAATTTTGACAGCTGAGAATCGAGTCTCGAGTTCATGTGTCTAAAGCAGCGTTTCTCAACAGAGGAGCCGCGAAGTCATACAAGATCGACATGAAAATATAATAAAAATGCACTCAATCTTGCAAGATATTAATTTTATTCATATTTATAAATACGAGTATCTTATATTTATATTTATAAAAATATACCTTTCATAACATAAATAAAATAAATATTCTATTTATTAGGGTTTTGTAGGTATGACCAAAAAACCCTTATACCGTCATTTTGTCGTCTGTCTGTCTGTCTGTTAAAATTCGGTAAAAATTGTAGCCAAACGGATAAACCTAGAGAGTTGAAATTTGGCATGCTTATACAACTCTTTGACCCGCACATAGGAAAAATACTAAAACATCTAAAAAACATATCCCCCTAAAAATATAACAAATATGTGCTCATCGAAAAAAAAAATATTTTTTTAAAATTCTGAGTAGGGTATCAAATGAAAGCCCTTAGTACGTGGATTAACGATCAAAATTTTATTTTTGCAAAATAAATTATTTTGATTCGATTTTTGTCAAAATTGTGCAAAAATTTTTTTGTCCCACACTAAATTCTTAGTTAATTCTTAGTAATATACATTGGTGTGAACCGGAATAGTACAACAGGAATTTTTGATCAGATTATGTTTTCGGAAAATAACGCATTTTTTGTGTTTTTACCTAAAATATGTTAAATATTTAATTCGCTATGTAACACACCAGATCAGTAGCTCTAGTAGCATAGTTGGTTTTGTCGTGCGCCTTGTAATTTGCAAACTAGTGTTCGAATCCTGTTAATTTTATTTTTTCTGTTTTTTTTTTTTTTATTTTGTTTAAATTATTTTGTCAAAATTCTAGTTATATTTTGGTAAATGTTGCATTTAATTTTTAAAAGCATAAATTTAATAACCAGTGGGAAGTGTTAAAATTATAATTTAATTCTATGTTTGACGAAATCAGAGGGCGGGGCTTATGATTTAAGCAACCAATGGAAGCCATAGGCGCATTTTCAAAATCTTAATGAACCTTGCTATATAAAAAAAATACTGCACATATTTAGAAACTTAAATAATGGTATTAGGCACTCTAATTAAAATTCATAAAAAAATATTTTGACATAAAATTTGTTTTGGCATCCCAAATAATCATCATTTAGTTACTAAATACCTGCAAAACCCAGAAATGTGTGAAAATTCACACTTCACATCAATTTTTTTTTAATAACACCATTTCATACAATTTTTTAAGTTTACTGAGATTTAGTACAACGATTTATTTGGAATCTTTGTTTTTTTACTGCCCTTATACATAATTTTTGGTGATTCAAAAATACATTAGCGGATGGTGGTAATATTACCAGTAATACAAATAATTTATGAAGCTTTAAAGTTAGTATTTTATGAGAGTAAAAACTTTATTTTTCGATTCAGGGAAAACAAGTAAATTATTAATATCATCGTTTTTCTCCCCGACCCTTCATATGAAACCCACTTTCGACGTATGCCCATCACAATCATACAGATAACTATATCAAATGTATATTATATGTTCGCGTTCTTGCGAACGCGACTTGTACTTGTCAAACGGTTCGTTAGACGGTTCTTGTACTTGTTCAAAAGCGCCAGGCGAAAGAGTCCAATTAGCTACAACGCTTCAAAAGATTTTTATATTGTCGGCAATATTTTTGTCCAGAGTCGCAGTAAGGGGGGGGGGGGGCGGAAGGGGCAACGGCCCCTAGTGCACTAAGGAAAAGGGCGCTGACGGGCTTGCTAAGGGGCGCCATTGCGAAGATCTTTTTTATTTTTGTTCGTTAATTTGGATTGTAGGAGGTGAAGACCTTTTTTTGCTCGTCACTTGGATTTTGAGAGGTGAAGACCTTTTTCTTTTTGCTCATCAGTTAAATTTTGAGAGTCCCAAGGGGCGCCAAAACACGGCTCTGCCCCTAGCGCAAGTTTTCCTTACTGCGGCTCTGCCTACGTTTAAAGATTGACTAATTTCATACCTCGGTGCAAAATCTCAACGATATCAGCCAATAAATAAGCGAGTAATGGCCATGCTCTACTTTCGGCCGGAGCAGAAATTTTTGTCAAAGTCCGAATTTGGCACTTCGATGTCCTGATTCCAGAAGTGTGATGTTTTTGAAAATCGGTTCATAAATAAGGAAGTTATAGCCATTTGAACTAGTTTTCACTAATCCGCGGTCTAGGTCGCGGATTAAGACCAGATTAAGTGAAATCTAGTTCAAATGGCTTTAACTTCCTTATTTATGAACCGATTTTCAAAAACATCACACTTCTGGAATCAGCACATCAAGGTGCTTCTGTCTATACCCTTAAAAGCGCCAAATTCGAACTTTGACAAAAAATTCTGCTCCAGTTTCGGCCGAAAGTGGAGCACGGCTATAACTCGCTTATTTATGGGCCGATATCGCTGAGATTTAGAACAGGTGTGTAGAATTAGGTAATTTTTAAACGTAGGCAAACTAAAATGAGATACATGAAGCACAGGGGCCTCCAGAGGCCCGCAAAAATTTTAAATATCTATAACTCGCTTATTAATGAGCCGAATTTGTCCAACTTTGGTATAAGATCTTAAAATTAGTCAAATACTACCGATAGCGGTCCACAAATAAGTAGATTATAGCCCAGATTTACTGCTGGCAAAAATTAGAACACATTTATTTAATTTTCAACAGCTTTCTACAACACAGGATCAATTTGAGGCCTTTACACAAAATATCAATGAAATCTGTTCATAAATAAGCGAGTTGAGGACATTTTGGAAATTTGAGAGCCACCTGAGGCCCTTGTGCCACGTATATCCAATTTACGTGCACCTACGTTCAGTGCCGCAGTAAGGGGGGTGGGGAGCGGAAGGGGGAGCGGAAGGGGGGCGGAAGGGGCGACGGCCTTTTTGTTTTTGCTCGCCACTTGGATTTTGAGAGGTGAGGACCTTTTAATTGCTCGTCACTTAAATTTTGAGAGGTAAGAACCTTGTTTTTATTTACCAAGGGGCGCCAAAACACGGTTCTGCCCCTAGCGCAAGTTTTCCTTACTGCGGCTCTGTTTTTGTCTCACGGCGCCCCTCTTGTTTGTCTCTTTTATGCAGCGCATAACCTGCGGCTAGATATGGTGCACAACTTGCTGCTAGATATGACATGACGCACCACTTGCGGCTAGATATGACGGACCACTTGCGGCTAGATAAATACTGATTAGATATTCTGAAAACTTCTTTAGAATTTTAATTCGTAAATTCGTAATTCTTTTCCGAATTTAACAATTATGCTACGTGTAAATATTTAACAATTGTGCTACGCAGGGCTGCCGTAACCCGGGGGTGCACCGCATCCTTTCGGCAGATTTTAGGGACGGCAAATTTTTATTTTTAGAGTGAATATAATGTTAATAAATTAATTATTAACACAGAAATATCAGTGTCTTTTCGATTTTCAAGCAGGAATGTGGAGTCGGCAGAAAAATTACTGACCCCCGACTCCAACTCCGCTCCCGACTAAAAACTAGTCTAAGTCTATTCCAAGTGTTTAAGCGGAACTAAATGGAATTTTTATTTTCTTAAGTTATCACGAGTTCACGTTTTAAGGATCGAAGTGGGTTTTTGCAACAAAATGATAAAAGTCTCATTCAATCATTAAAAGTTAGTAGATTTCGATATCTAGTTCCGCTTAAACCAACGAAACAGACTATACATACTTTAAAAATCTTAGGTTGGGGTAAGCTCTTTTTATAAAATGTCATTTTCATTTCATCTTGACTTTTTGTGTCATTTTTAATACAAATTTTCGAATATATTACTTTTAATTTTTTTTTTTTACTGTATTTTATATACTTTTTCATAATATGTCACCTTTTCCTTTTGACATTTAGATTTTGGCAGCCAACATGAAACATGAAATAATCACGAAGCTCGTTACAACTTGAGAAAATAAAAATCCAGTTTAGTTCCGCTAAACATGGTAAACAGAGTATACAGAAAAAGATGGATATGACTAAAAACAAAAATCTTTATTGCCTTATCGTATCAATCTGTTAATACTAGTAGTATTAATCAAATTTTTAACTGGAAAGAATGAAAGAAACCAGGTATAACCGGTATTGTATATTTTTAATTTCATTTTCAAAATATCGTTCTAGTTTCCGTGCTGTAAAAAATTTTGGTAGTATGGTATTTAGCTTTCGCTTTCGGTTTGTTTTCATCCTTAAAAAAATTTAATCAAAGAGTCGGGAGTCGATAACTTTTTCCGACTCCTCCAAAAAGCTTCGATTCTTCGATTCCCGACTCCAACTCCGACTCCCTATACCTATTTTCGCCAATTTTTAAGGGCGTCAATATTATGATCGCCCCCAAAGGTGGGTAAGCTCGCGACCCCTGGTGATACGTGTATTATTAGTTTTCTACATGCGGCTTTTAAATTCTCGCCCTTTTTTAAGGGCGGCAATGCAGTGGCGGCCAAGACAGGGTGGTTATGCGACAGTGTCCTCCAAAAAAAAAAAAATTAATAAGGAAAACGGCTTTGAATTTAAAATCTTATTTATATTATAAAATTGCATTAAACTAGCTAAATATATCTGCGTATATTTATTTTTATTATTTCTAATTCAAAGATTTTTTATATAAGTAAGTGTTAGATTTTAAAAATTTAGATCTAGAAAACAATGCTGTGGACACTACACGTTAGTGTCCCGGTACAGTGTTGCCACATGCAATGTATTTATCTACGCATGTAATAAAAATAAACTGGAAAGGGTTACAACGGCGAGTTGTTAGTGTGTATGTGTTGGTGAATTTAGGCCGGCGGCCTTACCTTAGCGTCGTTTGTTTTGATTTGCTCTTTGTGAAACTGGATACAGTGCGTTATATAAAACTAACATGCTTAACTATGAAACTATATTATTAATAAAAAATATTGGTCCTCATTGGCCAAATCAAACAAAAGTGGAAATAGAACATTAATAGAGAGTTCAGTAAAAAACAATGGTAATAATTTAGAATGGGACACCAAAAGCTAATTTTTTTTTAACGACAGATGATTGAGTTATCTGTAGCTCGGAGCTTATTAAAAAAAATATATATATATAATAAAAATTATTCACTTTCAAGTCGTACTTGGAAGTATAATTTGAAACCGAAATATTTTTAATCATTTTTAATGTCATTATGGTCTTTAAATTTTTTTTACCGACTTACACATTGCGTTTTCGTGAAAAATTGTGTTCGTTCTACCTTAATGCATTGTCTATATGAATTTTAAATATGTTTCACAGGCCAGATTGAGTTAATTTGGCGGCCAGATATTTAAAAATCACAGAGGACGGGTAGGCGAAATTCTAAAAATCATTTGAGAACGTGGGGAAGAAATTCTGAAAATCAGTTAAGGACAGGGGGTATGGAAAAATTCCGAAAATCTGTTGAGAAAGGGAGGAGGGTGATTCCAAAAAAACAAGGGGTAAAAATTTTATGCGAGCCGTTTGAAACTTATTGTTGGGCCAGATTTGGCCCGCGGGCCCTATGCTGGACACTGCAATATATTGATCAAAAAGTGTCACCCCAAATATTTTACCCACCAACCGCTACTGCGACAATGTGATGGTCGCAACCTAGGATGATTAAGTAAAGGATGCGCTATTGGTATACTAACAACATTGGCGATTGTGTGGAAACCCCTGTTGAGAAAGAAGGCAATATATGTCTGTACTGTGCACACTGCAACTACGTAATGCGCATGTGCTACATTTGAATTTGAAACAAGCGTATTTTTAAATGAAAATAATTATGGAATTTCTTAGAAATTATTCTAAAATCTCGTAATTTCACAGCAAATTTTATAACATATTTGAGAAATTTGTATAACACGGTGTTAATTTTCTACGTATCGTGTCAAACGGACCTGAAACTGTATAAATGTGTATTTAAAATTTATCTAATCATTTTAAAATAATATTATTTGTCATTAAAACAATCTTTAATGATATTTTAAAAATTAAAGGCTGCCAATAAAGGAGGCAGTATTATGAATTTAATCAGTCAGTTAAAGGATAAAGTGGTAGTTACAATAAACTAAAATAAGCTTGAAAAATATTAGTGCTAAATAATACGACCCAAACATCTTGTTGCGAAAATTACATGACTATGGCCCGATTGCAAGAATCTCTCTTAAATTTAATGATTCAAAATACCAGAGGTGGCTAGCTATGGGTCCTTTTCAAATATTCCGATAAGAAGTTGAAGGGCCACATCCTTTGAGTATTCCCCCACAAACCAGAAATTAATTTAATTTTTATCGTTCGATTAATGAAGGATTAAAAGACGGATGTACAAAATGAAATATATGGGGGAGGGGGTGCAGAGGGGTTAATTTTGATATATATTTTTTTACATTACATAGAAATATTCTAATCTTTACCTATAAGGGATGGTTTGATAATTTTTATTTGGTTGTGATAATTGATTAAATAAAAGTATGGAAATAAAATATATAACACAAATAGATACACATATTTTTATTCGTTTTGAAATATCACAAGTCTGTTGAACATTTTTCTTTTCGCCACCTTGTGTATGTCTAACAATTTAGCACAGTAATAGCGTCTTACGTGTGTTCGCAGTACCGCGATATATATCTTTCTCACTCAGTAACGGTTTCCACACATTTTACACACGAATAGCGCATCCTTTACTTAATCATCCTAGGTCGCAACCGGTGGCGGGAACGCTCGCCGCGCCAGTTCGTTAATAATAATATCATGCAGTGGCGACGATAGCGGGGGGGGTGCCCCCCAAATTGCTCTGGACCCCAGTTGGCGCCCCCAGAATTATTTGGAGAAAAATGTATTTTTAGGTCATCACTTGTATTAATCCTTTTTTTAGGTCATCACTTGTATTTGGCCCCTCAAATTTTACTAAAAAATTTTGGGGGCGTCCCCCAGATTTTGAGAACTAGCGCCGCCACTGATGTCATGTCATATGGCCTTGATTGAACTTTTTTTAAAAATGGTTATATAATTGATAATATAATTGAATTTTCGAATAAAAAATTGTGTAAAATTTGAAACGCAAGCAATTTGCACTAGATTTCAAAACTAGTTTCAGTATACTAGGTTTTATGTCTCGCTCTATTAACTTAAAATATATTTCTTACCTCAAGCTGCTCATTGGCCACTAATTTCGTGAGCGCAATGAAGGAGTTTTTATCCAGTGCTAACCATATCCCAATGCTAAGAACTGCTGTGCCTGCCAACTGCAAATAGAAACAAAATATTCAGTTTTCTATAACACTTTAATAGATTGTCTATCGATTTTTATAACAATGCGGAAACTATTAAGAGCAGTTAGTTATCCCTGAACAGTCACAATTAAACTATCTTGTTACAAATAAGAGAATCCCGATGGTAACATCTCTTAACGGTAGATTTAACACCCACAGATTATAAGTTTCTCATACAAAACTAACAATCTGAAATAAAATTAGTAACAATATACGAGATGTGTAAATTAAGTAACCGGACTGGCAACATAGCGTTTGATCTGGCAACATTTGGGACTCGGGACTTGGAGGGGCGGCAGGTGAACATGTGGTATGCCTTCAGTACGAGTTCAAATTCGCTAGAGTAATTTTGTTGTCCGTAGCGATTTTTTTTTCGTGAAATGTTTTTTTAGTGCGTTCTAAAAATGAGGGACATTCGTTTCGAGCAACGGTGTGCTATCAGGTTTTGCTTCAGACTTGGGCACAGTGCAACGGAAACTTTTGCAAAACTTCAGCAGGCCTACAGAGTGTTTTGTCAAGGACCCAGGTTTTTTGGTGGTTTAAGGCATTTTCACAAGGAAGAGAGCTGATGAATCAAGGCCTTCATCTTCAAGAACCGATGAAAATGTCGATAGAATCCGGGATCTTGTGTGTTCAGATCGTAGGTTGAGAGTCAAAATGACCGGGGAAGAATTGAATTTGACTCACATTACCGGTCATCAGATTTTGACCAATGAATTGGGGATGAGACAATGCACAATTTCAATAAACGAGTTTTTGGCCAGTAAAAACATTCTTGTGGCTCCTCAGCCTCCTTATTTGCCTGACGTGAGTCTTTGTGCCTTTTTTTCTTCCCAAGATTGGAAAATCACCTCAAGGGACGTCATTTTGGGTCCCTCGAAAACATTCAAACATCCGTAACTGACCAGCCGAAAGCTATTCCAGTATCCGAGTTCCAGCACTGCTATGAGGATTGGAAGAACCGTCTCCAGCGCTGTGTGGCTATTAGAGTTATTTGTTATTTTGAGGGAAACAATATTGAATTGTAATTCTATTTGAATAAAAATAATTTTTAAAATCAGTTCGGTTACTTAATTTACACACCTCGTATACATCAAAATTTGAAGCGCACATTTATCTAATAGGATCAGTAGCGGTGCTAGAGGGGGGTCCGGGGCGGCGGCCCACCCAAGAATTGCTCTGCCCCCCCCCCCCCGAATTGCTTGGAGAAAAATGAATTTTAGAAGAAAGGACCTTTTTTTTTAGATCATCAATAATTTTAAAAATTTCCTGCCCCCCCATATTTTAAGACGTACGCCTCCACCGAATAGAATATTATTAATTATTTAAAACAAAAAATGTTAACGCTCAATTTTCTGCATTTTAATAAATATATTTATAGGTTTTAAATAACTTCTAGTTTTGTATGATTGATAATACTCAATTTTGTGGAGAAATTTTCAAATAATACGTCAACCTTTTTCGGCATGATTGTTTATAATTTAGAACTATAAATAATGGAACGCTACTTTGTACACGTGTTCTTAACAAATAACAAATCATTTTTACCCGCAGCATCTATTTGTGAACCGCGGCAGATTCAAAATGGCAGCAAAAATAAAACACCAAGTACAATAACTATAAAAAATTTCACAATAGAACAAAATTTAGATTTTTTAAAATATTATTATTATTATTATTATTATTAGGGTTTATCCAGTGGCGGTGGTAGCTTTTTAAATCTGGGTGGGGGGCAGAAAATATTTTAGAGGAGGCTCTATTTTTTTTACCGTTATAAATATTAATGAAAATACGATGGTTTATAATAATGTTCAAAAAAAAAATAATCAAAATCGAAATAAAATTTACAGGTATTTATTTGTTTCAAATTCGTCCACTGCATAGAGCTTCACACTACTTCTCCAAACTTAGAAACTTGCTAACTTCTGTCTTGAGCCAACAATAATAAATTTCCGGTAATTCTCTTAACACCCATCTAGTAGTTTATCTACTTCAACTTCAATGCTTCGTGTTCATTTTTCTTAAGCGTGTTCTACATTATACAATTCTCATCAAATTTTCATACTTATTTCTTTGACTAGAACTTGTACTAGAAATAAATCAGTGAAATTGTACAGTGTAGAACACGGTATGTAGTCAAGGTCAACTTTATTCAAAACTAGATTTGATCCAACTATTCTTGAAAACACATCCAACTTGGAACTCGGTGCATGCGCAGTAGACAGTTTTAACAATAGTACCAACATTAAAATTACGCTTGTAAATATTTTGTATTACCACGTGTTTAATAGTGTTTTGTTGATCATTGGTTTGAATAAGCGAATATATAAATTGTGTTTTGTAGGTAAATCAGTAATTTTACAAATCTAATAGCTAGGTTATAAACATTTGACAAGATATGAATTATATTTTTATGTTGGTACTTTAAATGAACTGAAACACGTGTAAGAATTTCATTCTCTACCAAAAAATTGAAAAATAAATTGTATTAAAACTTTGACAACTTCTAGTTCAAAGAAAAAAGTTTAGAAAATTGATGAATAAAGTATAATGTAGAACACGCTTTAAACAGGGGTTTAAAGGTTTTTAAAATGACCACATGCCTGCAATAGCATTTAGATAAAAATAGAATTATTGATAAATTCAATCAAGTTACATAAGCTCGTAAAATCGGATTACATGTAATATAAATTAAAGCGATGCGCACTCTGCTTTGAAAAGGGTTTTAAAACTGGCTTCCACGATATATTCACAGTTTTATAGTCTTTACAGTCTTATATACCAGTGTTTCTCAACAGGTGGTCCGCGCATACAAAATTTCATTTGTATTAATAATGGGCCTTTACGCAAAAAAAATGTTTTTCTTGATGTTTGTGGTCCGCGGTTAGTGTGGAATTCTGAAAGTTGTCCACAACTGTCGAAGGTTTGAGAAACACTGTTATATACTATAAAAAGAGCGACAACCACCTTTGCTGTAGAACCAATACACTTCGTGGTTACGTTTTAGGAGATGTATCGCTTTGATGAGTTGTAGATGTGCAAGATCTGGTACAATTTACTCAAAGTAATTGGCTCGAGGTCAAGCGAGATACAGCCGATTTGATGTTTCCAAATGCTGGAGGAACTGAATAAGGCATCTAAAAAGGTTAAGCTGAAGATAAACAAACAAAGAAGCAAAATGATGACAAACCCAGTGGCGGACTAAGCCTTCGCCGGGCCCAAGACATTTTTGATTTACGGGCCCTCAACCTATGTTGTTTTTTTAAAAAAGGGTCCTTACCTCCCAAAACTAAGTGAAGAGCAAAAAAAAGGTCCTTGCCTCCCAAATCCAGGTGAAGAGCAAAAAAAAAAGGACTTCACCTCCCAAATCCGGGCCCTTGAAAATTGCGGGCCCAAGACAAATGTCTTTTTTGTCTAAGGGGATAATCCGTAACTGACCAGCCGAAAGCTATTCCAGTACCCGAGTTCCAGCACTGCTATGAGGATTGGAAGAACCGTCTCCAGCGCTGTGTGGCTATTAGAGTTATTTGTTATTTTGAGGGAAACAATATTGAATTGTAATTCTATTTGAATAAAAATAATTTTTAAAATCAGTTCGGTTACTTAATTTACACACTTTGTATACATCAAAATTTGAAGCACACATTTATCTAATAGGATCAGTAGCGGTGCTAGCGGGGGGTCCGGGGCGGCGGCCCACCCAAGAATTGCTCTGCCCCCCCCCCCCCGAATTGCTTGGAGAAAAATGAATTTTAGAATTGAGGACCTTTTTTTTAGATCATCAATAATTTTAAATATTTCCTCCCCCCACAATTTTACTCAAAAATTTCCTGCTCCCCCATATTTTAAGAGCTAGCGCCTCCACTGAATAGGATATTATTTATTATTTAAAACAAAAAATGTTAACGCTCAATTTTCTGCATTTTAATAAATATATTTATAGGTTTTAAATAACTTTTAGTTTTGTATGATAATACTCAATTTTGTGGAGAAATTTTCAAATAATACGTCAACCTTTTTCGGCATGATTGTTTATCCCAATGTTTATGCAAATCCAGGTGAAGAGCAAAAAAAAAAAAAAAGGACTTCACCTCCCAAATCCGGGCCCTTGAAAATTACGGGCCCAAGACAAATGTCTTTTTAGTCTAATGGCTCAGTTACACGATGCAAGTAACTTGCACCAGTCACTGGTATCGTGTAAACGTACATGCAGTACTGGTGCCAGTACTGGCACAAGTATCTCATGCAAGTCAAGTGAATAGAAGCCGTTCCTATTTACTGGCACAAGTAACCGTGCCAGTGACTTAAAAATGGCCGCCGTGAACAGCTGATGTATTTTCGCGGATACAAAAACAAACTTTTTCACACCTTTTTTTAATAAATGTAGTTTTTGGCGCAGATTCATTTTTGTTTAGAAAGACGTACGCATAAAATACATAAAATTAGGTTAAACATCGAAAATTGGCGCGTTAAAAAGACGGTTTTACGCATAAAAAATAATTGGAAGCATCTACATTTTGCAGTGTGTTTCGGGTTCTTTGCAAGGTTACTTAAATAAGATACCGGAATACGTGTAAACGACAAAACGACTTGTGCAAGTACTGGCACAAGTACTTGTGCCAGTACTTGCACAAGTTACTGGCATCGTGTAACCGGGCCATAAGGGGATAATCCGTCACTGGACAAACCTTGTATTAAGCGAGGCGCTGAAAATCAACGATGACAACATTGTGCAGGTTGATACTTACAATTATCTTAGGCACGAAATACGAATTGGCAGAGACAATGAACCGTGCGAAATGTTCAGGAGAATGTCACAAGGATGGGCAGCATTTGGTAAACTATGAAACATTTTAAAAAATGATATCCATGTGCCTTAAACATAAAGATTTCGAACTATGTGTTATGTCCGTCTTAATCTACGGGCGGAAAACCTAACACTGACTAAAGCTTCTGTTAGAAAGCTGCAAGTAGCCCAGAGATCCATGGAACGAGCTATGCTCGGTATAGCGCTGAGGGATAAAATACCACATGCTGAAATTCGTCAACTGGCGAAACTAACCGACATCCTGGTAATAGTAGCTGGAATGAAATGGAAATGGGCTATCTAGCTAGAACTACAGACGACAGATGGACCAAACGGATTCTCGAGTGGACCGTGGACAGATAAACGTAGCCGATGAAGGCCGTTCACTCGCTGGACTGATGACCTAAAGCGCAAATCTACGAGTGGGCTACAAGAAGCTCAAAACAGAGAAAATAGGAAATTTTTGTAGTGAGGCCTATATCCAGCAGTGGTTTCGAACGTCTGAAGGATGGCAGTGCGCAGTTAGATGCGCAGTAGACTCAGTGAATAATATCGGACGGAGCTCATTCCACGCTCGATCGTTCTACAGGTAATTTCCTCAGCTACAGGACCGTGGGAAGGAAAATCTACGCCTGGAGCAAAGCCTGAATTTGGCTCCCCTCGTAATCTCCGAAACGTCCGAGGTAGTGACGATGTAGGCGCCCGGGGCCAATGCCCCCTTCTACCCCCCCCCCCTTTCGCACGGCTCTAATCAGCTGCAATACAGTTGGAACGTGCTGTTTCTATTTTATAGTTTTCCAACAGGCTCAGAGGGCTGAACGAATTCGCGCAGTTCGTATGTACTTCCACCTGCCACGTTAAGCTAAAAGAATTGTATGTCCGTATCTGTATATCGTTGACCTACTTATAAAACCTAGTATATACAAAATAACCATTTTTGCAGGACAGCCTAAAAATGATTGGCACTATTGATTAATTATATGATCTTATTCCAATAACATAATATATAGGCTATTCCAAACATTTAGGCAGAACTAGAGTCCATTTACCATAACAATGAGATGACGTCACAGTTGAAAACTTCCCATGTTGCCACTTCGCTAATTGTCAAAAAAGTTAGGTTACATCGAACTACTTCTAAAAAGAGATTGAAAACCAATATTTCCTATGGCGGAAAGGAATTAATGTGAATTATGATGCAGATTAGTTCTTTCCAACCGATTTGTCGCGAAATTTATGGTTTAAATTATTACTGTGAATGTATGTTATGGCTGTGTATGATTAAGTGTTGAAATTTGGCATTTGTACATTACGTATCCCAACATTGTAAAATTGTTTAATTCTAAAACAGATTTAGTACGTGTTCGTTTCTTTTTCGGGCTACTGACAGCTTCACCTCTCGATTGTTGTGCAGCGATTTTATTCACTTTAGAAATGCTGACATCTAATGCAGCAGCAACTCTCTAAAAAGTTAATTAACAATTATTTGTAGAAAAATATTCAAGTGATAAGACTTTTATATTTGATTTAATGTAAAATAAAGTTTAATCTCACTAAAATGTCAACGTGAAAATCTAAACGTGACAACGTGTAAAAACGTTACCAACATTCAATAAAAAAATTTAACAACTGAGTAATGGTCTGATATTGGTTAAATCACATTATGACATAGGTACTTAAAATAACCAAGTGTGACGTAATCTGATATTTATTGTGAATGGATTTTAACTGAAATTTTCATTTTTGTAAGTTGTCATGAACTCTCCTTTTATGGTTTGAAGTAGGCTTTTGCTAAACAAAATTATCAAAAGCCTCATCTAATCTGTAAAAGTAACTAGAATTGAAAATCTAGTTCCACCTAAACGAAAGAAACAGACTTTTGCCGTGGTGTGGTATTTTTTTGATTATTAAGCCGTTTTCTACATTTTGGCATATTTAATTTTGTAAATTTCGTTATGATTTTGAAAAAAAAAAAAATAATTATAAATACTTTTATTATTCGAGTTAGTATTCGACGTTTATTAACTCACTCTTGACCGCATGATCGTTTATGCATTCATGTTATTTCTTGCTAATATTGTCTAACATAAAGTTTGTTGTTTACATCATTTTATATTTTGATCATCTGTTTTAAAAATTAAAGAAAATGAAAAAATAATGGGTCATCATTGATGTATTTACTCACATAATAATTTAAGTCACTCCTGTCGCCAGCTACTTCACTAGAGGGCGGCGTTTGGAAGTGTTTAATATTCTCTGATTACTATTCTTTGAGATGCAAATACTAAATTACCTTCATTTAATATCTTTCTACAACTCATTTATGGACAGTTAGTTAATTTTGTTGGCAGAAACAAAATTATAAGTTATTTGTTGGAAATTAGGGATTTTAAAGGCACTGGGGGCAATTTATTTAACCAAAGGACTACCAAACTTAGGAATTTCGTTACAGGTGTTACTAGTCTAAAGATTTGAGAATTTGAAAACTTGCGAAGTTTTAGAAGTAAGCTAACGATATATTATTTGGTAAGGAATACGTCATAGTATCATGTACGTTTTGGAATCCCGTGACTCATGAAAAAGCTTATCACAGATTAATACAAGCAATGAAACAATCATATAGATTGTTAACATATTACAAATTCATTCATAATTCATTGCAGGCTTGTAACATTTGTATCATACTGAACTGGAAGTAGGAACTCGCATGCAAATATGTTTGCTTTGGGTCAGAGGTTTTCAAACTTTTATTGCACACTATTTCATATGATATTATTTTTAGCAGAACCGTAACTAACTTTTTATGTGCTCTATGCAAGATTTTAGTTTTGGGCCGAGAACTGACCGAGATGAGCAGCACAAAAATCAGATGTGGCTTCGATTCGATTGCAAAAACTTTAAATTTCTAGGTCTAGACGTAAATAATAAATCTAGTGTGATAAGATCTTAAACTGTACGGGTGCGCGGGCGTGCACTAATTACTGTGAAATTGTAAGAAAATGCACAGGTAAATTAACATCCAGCGCACCCCGCTGACAGTGCTTTAAGTTACCAACACCAGCAAAAAACTTCTAAATTCTCGGAATATATATGTATAAGCGAACGTTTTTGGTCAAGTGTACTTCTGTGCAGCGCGCAGCTATAAGAAAAATTAGGGGGAACTATGCAGGGCCGTCATAGACCATGTAGGGGCCCTTGGGCACACAGAGTTTGGGACGCTTTTAGAAAGTCAAAAAATAATGTGAATGAAAACATTTATATATACTTTTATTTAGTGACTTTATTGGTTATTATGGTTAGCTTTATGCAAATCAAATATAAGTGAAGTGATTACTATTTTGAGAATTGGACTTACATTAATGATGTTTCTTCCGAGATTTTTGTTGTGCAAAATCTTCTATTATGTCCTCAAAGTCTAATTTCTGAAGGTATCTTTCTATGCACATGATTGACAAATTAGTAAGTCGTTCTTGTAACATAGTCGTTCGTAATTCATTTGTTATTCTTTTTAGCCGTGAAAATAAGTGCTCTCCACTACAATTGGTGTCCATTAAGCAAAGGAATATCCTCGTAGCAACTTCCACATTCGAAAAAATGTCTTCTAATTTTTCCGCTTTTATTAGAATATGTAAGGCTGAGATACTCAAGTCCGCCGATTCATTTGCAAGGTTTTTTAATAAAAGTAGTAAAATTGTAGTAAAATTGCACTAAAAATTGAGCTCCTCCTTTTTCTGTGTAAACGACGACCTCGGCGTTTTAAGGCCCCTATCAAGCCGGGGGCCCTGGGCTATGTGCCCTTATGGAAAAGAAGGAACTGGAACTATGTTCGTTAGCCGAGTTATTACTGTATATTATGTTTCTTAATTATACTTCACTAAAGCATCAATAATACAAAAATGATGTTTGGAAATGTCTTAAGAAAAGAGGTAAAGACTCAGACACAATCAACCACGTGAAATCTGTATCATTATAGAAAAAACTATGTCAGAACGACGGGAATTCACTACGGGAATAGGCGTCAGGCAGGGATGTGTGCTAAGTCCACTCCTTTTCGCACTAGTGCTTGACGACGTGGTGAAACAGTGTAAACAATAATCAACAGAGTACGAGCTGTAGTCTATAGTCTATGCATTTAAGAGCTCTGAATGCAGCTTTACAGACAAAACCAGAAGAACATCTAATTCAAGAAAGTCAAATTAAATGGCTAGGGCATGTCCAAAGAATGGAAGATAAAAGAATAGCCACAGCAACATTTGAGGCGCGATCAATAGGAAAGAGAAGAAGAGGACGACCAATTAAAATTTGGAAGGACAAAGTGAGACAAGAGACAGAGAGGCGAGGGGTCAAATGGACAGATATTAAAACCTTCATGGCAAATAGAAGAGCCTAGAAAGAAATCTGGAAAGACCACCAAAAGATGTACCGTCACTCTCCTTCACAACGCCTAACACCAAAAGGTAGAAAGGATTAAGTAAGTAAGTAATTATAGTTCACGAATTGCCTTGTTTGCATTTTGATAATTCTACGAAACACCGTGAGATCATAGCGTTATCATCTCTAAATAAGGCTTTAACTGTATTAAGAGCATCAACAATAAAACATTTTCTTGTTTGTTTGGTGTAGTTATACGTTGCGACAATGCAGCATAAACAACGTTTGCTCAAATTAAACAATAACAAAATACGACCTATTTACTAAGAAATTCCTGAAAATGAGTAAGTTGGTATATGGTTTCATTCGGTATTGTTTAAAAACAATGTGTCTGAGGTGGAAGAAAGAAATAATGAAAAGTATACGATTACAATGGGTAGAACACGTTTATCACTATAAGTATCTGCAGTGAGTATGCTGCAAAGACATGTTATTCACTCACCAAACATAAAATGACAAAACTGAAAGAGACACTCCCACGCTCACATTCACAGCTGTCAAAAGGTATTTTTTTAATTAATTCGTTATTTTCTTTTCTATTTACTTTTAAACAATATTATATTGTGCAACTAGTGCGGAATGCCATATTTCCATTTTCCGATTACCCTTTTTCAATAAATAATAAATTTTAATCAATAAAATACAAACTAAATATTTTTGACAGTCATCAATGCGGGCGCAGCCTGTACGAGAATAAATATTCGCGCACCGCTGCACATGCGCATTGGTGCGCTTTATTCACTCCCGCATAGTTTGCGCGCCCATGAAGATAACGTGCGAATCTAAGTTAACTTCCTGTCAACTAACAAAATCGAAATGAGACAATTCTATAGTAGTCGTAGGAAAATTTAATTAATGGCGATCAATTTGACGATCATTTTCAGTTTAGATACGAGTACCCTTACCGAAGAACACTACCTCTACCAGGTCTACAAGTATGAAATGCGGTTTTTTTTTTAAATAAAATACATTCAACTCAAAAGGGCAGTAAGTTTATTTATTCAGTATGCTCTATTAGAAGTTATACATTTTTCCCATCTTTCAGGCAATTTGTGAATACCTCGCCAGTAGAACTCTTCCCCTTTCCCCGCAAACCATTCATCTAGCCATTCTTTCACATTTTCATATGAACAAAAGTGCTGCTCGGCCAGTGCGTGACCCATCGATGCGAACAAGTGGTAATCTGAAGGGGTCAAGTCTGGTGAGTAAGAGGCACTTCCCACTTGAGTGCCTCCAATGTGTTGCAAACTGCTTTTGCCTTATGTGATGGAGCGTTATGGTGAAGAAAGATTACCTTGAGCTGTCTTCTTTCGTATTCTGATCGTTTTATAAGCAGCGAATGGTTCAATTCGATCAGTTGTTGTTGGTAGCGTTGAGTATTAACTGTTTCACCAGGTTTTAACAATTCATAATAGACCACACCCTTTTGCTCCCACCAAGTACAGAGCATTGTATTTTTGCTAAAGCGATTCGGTTTTGCAGTTGATGTGGATGGTGAGCCTGGGTTCACCCATGATTTTCTGCGTTTGGGATTTTCAAAATAAATCCATTTTTCATCGCCATTAATGATACGATGCAAAAAAGACTTTTTTTTTGTATCGTGCAAGCAAAATTTCACAAGTGTTTTTGCGTTTTTCCATCTGCCTCTCATTCAATGAATGTGGAACCCATCTGCCGACTTTCTGGATCTTACCCATCTATCGTAGGCGATTGGAAACAGCTTGTTGACTAACGCCTAACTGCTCTGCTAGTTGTTTTTGTGATTGACTATCGTCTTCCTGTAGCAATGTTTCCAATTTTGTATCTTCATATTTTTTTGGAGGTTTTCCATGTTCTTTGTCTGTAAGATCAAAGTCACCACTTTTGAAACGCCGAAACCATCGTTCACACGTATCTTGCGATAGAGCATATTCACGTAATCTTCTCGAAGCAGTCGGTATGATTAAGCAGCAGTTTTTTTTCAAATGAAAACAAAACAGTAGTACTGTCCGCGAATGCTCTTTATTTGGCACAAAATTTGACATTTTTAACACAGTAAAACCAAACTATATGATCACTTTTCAAATTATAACCTATACGCCTTTGACACTTAATGATAACTTAACAAAACACCATATGTGTTGAAACTTTGAACTATACTCGGTTTGCGCGGCAAGCTTGAAAAAAATCCGCATTTCATACTTGTAGACCTGGTATATTTACGTCATAACAAATTTATGACGGTTGTACTTGAATAAAATCCGCATCATAGATATTGGTAAATTAAAATGGGTTTGGACTGGTGGACGATGTACAAAAAGCAGTACTGACTGAAGACTTAAAATTACTAAATATGAAATCTATGTATGAAATGGAAAGAAGAATACAAGTTGCAAAAAAATAGTGGGTAGAGCAGCCACTGCATAAGTAAAAAAAAATTTAAGAAAATAGTTTCTTCCTGGGCAAATAATATCTGCCTGGACAAATTTATAATACTTATTTTTATTTAAACGCTATTTTACTAGGCAAATATTATCTGACGGAACGTTTCTGGGCAAGTAGTGTTCATATTCGCAATTTATTATTTGAGGTTATGTGTACTGTTCACATGATAAATTCCTCTGCAGATTTAACAATTCACAACAATGTAGAAACGGGTAAATACGTAACAGACGTTGTTTCAAAATTTAATAAACATCGTTTATGAAGAATATAATAATTAAGAAAAATAACGTTTACCAAGTTGGCACAAAAATTGGTTGAGAAGGAGTGGCTTAACGCATGTATCGCCAATATCCCTTAATTCTAATGATGTTCCCCAAGAACATTTTATTTCCTTAAGAGAAGCCGGAGCTTCTAGTCGATGTTTTCGGGTCAAGAGTTTCCAAAATGCCAGCGTCTGCCTTTAAAGATCCAATGCAAAACCAATAAATATGCTTGTTTTAAGCAGTTTTTTTACGATTCTCCACTCCGACTCCTCCAAAAACCTTCGACTCCTCAACTTCCGTATCACGACTCCGACTCCTACTTTCCATTCCTGGTTTTACGGCAAAAGTGTAATAGTACATGTCATTCCAGTAACCCTTGTCCAAATAAATGAAATGAGTTATTTTAAGTTTGATTTTCTATTTATTTTATTTTGTGTTTATGTTATAATGTACACTTTAGGCTTTACCGATGATTATAAACATTGTCATTCTATTCGCTATATCGCATTTCTGCTTTATAAAATGAAATGTATTGACATTTGCCCAATATCGTTCCGTCCGATACTATTTGTCTAGTAAAATAGCGTTTAAAAAGAAATACAATAAAATGTTATAAAGCTATTTGCTCAGGCAGATATTATGTGCCCAGAAAAAAACTACTTTCCTAAAATATCTGCCTACGACATATATACAATGTTCTGTAAATTCAATAAATCTTGTCTTTTTCTTTTTCTCCATGACCCTATACTTGCTCGGGTTCTGCACCTTATATAGTAATTTTAAAAAAAGTATTTAGTTAATAAAGGTTCAGAAGAAGTTCTTCATTTTTAAGGACATCGTGATGTTTCGACAAGTCCTATTATCTCTGTATAAACAGGTTCTAATTTTAAATACCAAATACTTGAGACTGAGAAGACCCAGACCTGACTGCATAATATAGGAAAATGAAAAATTCGAACGAATAGGGGATACGCATAAAATTTATATTTCCTTAAAACTACATTTTTTTGATATTTTAATGTTAGTTATGTCACCTAACAAAAATCACATTTTAATTAATATTATAGCCAAATTTTTTAATTAAAATATTGTAAATTTGAAATAAGCCGACCACACCGCGAAGGTTGCCGAGTAGATACGACTGAGACTGTAAGGGTTTGACGTCACAGATACAGACAAAACATAATGTTTACGTGTTTATATTGTATTGTTTGAGAGTTTTGTATTTGTTTTTAAACAATTTTTCACGCATTTATTATTAAAATAATTTATAAAATATATGTACTCACATAAAATGGTCTTCACAAACATAAAGTTTACTTTTTTCTGAAATATCGGTTTTATTTCGCCTCATAGCTTTTCTGTTGTTTTTCGTCATCAGGTAATGATATAAATTATTTTTTTGGATTTCTAATTGAACTATTTGTGGACATTGGTACTAAACAATATTTTCGACTATGTTTCGAAGTACTGGGGCCTGGATCTTCCATATTTTATATATTTTAATATAAAATTTAATTCGGTTAACATGTATAAATTGTTTTTATAGAATTAAACTTTATTTTAATTAAAATCACTCTAACTTTACATAACCTATAAAAGTTATACAAACAAATAAGTTCACGACAGACTATGTACGCTAGGTAGACTAGTAGTGTCAGTTAGAAGGGTATGACGTCACACGTCGTTTTCGCGCGCTACGTACATTTATGATTTTTTTAAGACTTCAAATTAAAAAAAAAAATTAAAAACTGTTTTTTATGTTAATATGCAACAAGAGGAATATAATAAAAAAAATTAAAAAAATCATACCTATCCCCTATTGTCGCGTACAATCTTTTTTGAGCGACCATATCAAAAACAGTTCTTTTTAGTCATCTAGTACCGGCCATAAAGTAAATCTTTTTCGGCCTTGGCCGATTCACTTATTTTTTTGGCCGCTAGATGCTAGAGCCATATATATGTCATTTCTCAAGTTACAAGATAGCACTGACTGCTAAACCAGGGTGGCCCGGGTTCGAATCCCGGTGATGGCATGGATGTTGTGTTTGTAATTGTAGTTTTGAAGGTTAAATTGTATCATAATAAATAAAATTGTCGAAGCTGGTTAATATGGTCGAAAGACTAACGGCGAAATAAATTATATATAAAAAAAAAGTTACAAGATCTCCATGGTTACATTGAAACAATTGACAGTCGAACATTTAAAATTGCAATAATTGTTCAGTAACCATAAATTATCCAATGTAAGTAAATAAATATTATATTCCATTAATTATAATTGTAATAAATTATATTACATTCCAATAAAAATTTCTTTTGGTGGCCCAAAAAATATAAAGTGCGCATTAGCCAAAAAGATCTACTTTTTGGCCATGGTACACAAATAACTATTTACAACATCTTATATTTATTATGTGCAATATTATATTTATTTATTTAATGCAAAAATGATTTACTAATAATACTGAGAATTCATAAGCTCGATGCTGAACAATAGAGATTAGTTAATCTATTATAAATAAAATTTAAAAATATATTACTTACGAAAAAAATAAAATTAAATAAACACAGTATGTACTTGGCGATCCATGAGCCACAGTCGAACGCCATGGTCAGCCTACCATCACAGGTGAAAGAGAAAGGGGCTCACTTGCACCGGAAACCGTTCCCCTTTCGACAGTAACACTGCACTACCTGCAACACAACAGTTTTTAAATATAATTCTCAATCGATAATCTCATCATGACATTATTACTTTTAACCCATTTTATGTTTTCATAAAACAATGTCTTAAATCTAATCTACCGCATTTTTCGGACCATAAGATGCATGCCTTTTTTACACAGAAAAATAAGATTTAAAATTGGGGTGCGTCTTATGGTCCGAAAGTATACGAGCCCCGTCTCTGTGAAGTTGGCCTAACTATTTAAATCATGAAAATTGTGAATTGATGTTAAAATAAAGTAAATATAATTTAAGATAAATACTTTTTATTATAACACAACTTCGTTAAAAGTATTTCATTTATATTATTATATTGTATTTCAATTAGGTATAACTTATCATATATTGATTATGCAAGGGATAGTAGATAGACATCGATCGAGGCAGATATCCCAAATCCTGAGTCGACCAAATGAAGCTATAAGTCAACCACATACTACAAGGTGTCTCAAAAGAAATTTTATATTTATTTAGCTTACTGCGTGAACGCAACAAATCCGAGGGGCGCGGGGGTTATGTCTATCGGTAGCCTGGCTCTTGGGAATTCAGTCGCTATGGAGCGTTTCTCGGGAGCAGACCGCGCGTTATGCGTGCGAGAGTTTTACTAAAACGGTGATTCGGCGACTGTAGCGCGTAGAAAATTCTGCAGTATTCGAGGTTTTCGCCACTTAAATGATGCGTCATTGGGTTAAAAAGTTTGAAGAGACTGGTAGAACGCTGGATAAATCAAAATCCGGGCGACCTAGGTCATCAAGAACGGTAGAAAACGTGGAGAATGTTAATCAGTCTGTTCGTGACGACCCGAACCTTTCAATTCGGAAGCGCGCAAGTGCTTTAAATGTGCATAGATCATCATTACATCGCATTATGCACAAAGACCTAAAGCTGCACCCCTACAAAATTCAATTGGTGCAAGAATTAAAGCCCCAAGATGCCAGTCAGAGGCTTAATTTCGTAAATCAGGTGATTGAGCGATTTTCAACGTTTACCAACATTTTGTTTTCGGATGAAGCTCATTTTCATCTTAATGGCCACGTAAATAAGCAGAACTGCCGCTACTGGAGTGCAACGAATCCGAAACGCAAACATCAGAAACCCCTACATTCGCCTAAAGTGACCGTATGGGCTGCGATGTCGGCGCGAGGAATTATCGGCCCTTACTTTTTTGAAGACGAAAGGGGGCGTGCAGTTACAGTGAATTCAGAGCGTTATGTGGAGATGTTAGACAACTTCTTGGTACCTGAACTGCAAAACTTTCCTGGCTATAACCAAAGAACATGGTTCCAACAGGACGGAGCAACTTCACCCACGTCCAATATGTCTCTGCCACGTGTTCGTGAAATTTTTTCAGGCAAATTGATCTCCCGGAGAGGTGACATAAATTGGCCTCCACGCAGTCCAGATTTAACCCCTATGGACTTTTTCCTATGGGGTTATCTTAAATCTAAAGTTTACGCCAATAAACCGACTTCACTGGCGCATTTGAAAGAAAATATCCGTCACGAAATGGCAGCCATCCCTGAGTCCACCTGCCGAGACGTCATAAGTAATTTTACTGTTCGATTAAATGAGTGCCGAGAACGCGAGGGTCTACATTTAGACGATATTATTTTTAAGAAATAAATCCCCAAAAAGTGTATTTTAATAATTAATAAACATTTTTTCTATATACGGCTTACTTTTTTTTTAATCGATCCACTACATATAAAATTTCTTTTGAGACACCTTGTACAAGAAACTACACATTTGATCAAAGATCGAGAAACGTAATCTCCGAAAACGAAAACTAATGTGCAGACATAACGATACTAGGAATGACAAGAACTAGAAATTTATGGAACCGGGTACCCGCAACAATTACCCGGATATTACCCGTTAATTACCAACTACCCGATAATTACCCACTACCCGTTAATTACCCGTTACCTATTAATTACCCGCTACCAGATAATTACCAGCTATCCGATAATTACCCAGTTAATTAATAAATATGAAAAGTAAGTATAACAAAATTGATGTGAAGTGTGAATTTTCACACATTTCAGGATTTTGTAGGTATTTAATAAGTGTAAGAAGCCTACAAAATGCTGGATGTCTAAAAATAATTTTTTAATAAACATTTTTTGAACATTTTTATCCATTATTTGAGTACTAAGAGCTTCCATTTAATTTTTTTAAACTAAATTTATATAATAAGTCATAATTTAGCCATTTATTAAAAAAATAATTAATTTCTCTCGTATGTTTCCGACTCAGATCAATGTACATTACCTATAATTTTTTCAGATTTTTGGCCAAAATCGTGTTAAAAGAAACAAATTTAAAAAAACAACTTTTCCTTCCTTAATCTACGTCTTAAGTCTGTAGTACACGATTCAATTTCTCGATTTGAATCTCGTACGATTTGTCGTACGATAATTATTGCATTGAGAATATTGTTCAAAATTAACGGATGTAAAATTATTGTAGTATACCATCCAATATTTATCGCTTTGAATCTGTACCAATTGATACGCACTACGTCTATTTTTGTAAGTTGACAGAATTCAAATAATTGTACTTAACCTAGAACGGACAAATAGTTTACCAATTTTTGAAGACATAATATTAATCTTTGTCCCAAATCAGTAAATCTCCTGGATTCGCAGTGCCGTTTTCTGTTCTAATTTATTACATTTAAAATTGAAGAGAATTATTATTTTATTTATTTTTTGTTATTATTATTTTTGTCTATAAAACTACGTTTTTTCTTTATCAAAAAATATTATTGTTGTCATTATTATCGTTATAAAAGAGTTTAAAGAAAATAAAAACATATTATATTAGTAATGATTTCGTTAAATTTGTTTTATGCGTAACACCCAACTTTAATAAATAAATGAGAAGTATAGAAATTGTAATCAAGAGTAGTTTGTGGACAAGAAATATTTTTTAAAAAATCTACAAACATTATCAAAAAATAATAATAATAATTATTCCCCCGGTACTTTTTTCCTGGATTGGAATGTTTAATGGTCACCTTAGATAAGTCACTAGTTAAGTATGTTGGATAATAAGATCCAAACGTATATATAAATGTCTTCAGAATGTGAACAGTAAATCAAATTTATTTTAAACAAAATAAGAAAAAATATTGCTAAAGTTGATACTAAATAACCACGAAATATGTTTGACAAATGAACAGTTGTTCGCACAGAACATGAATTTGCGCATCTTATACTGCGCATTATTGGTTCATTCTGTCCAATATTTTAGGTCGAGACAATAAATATTGGTTGGTTTTCAATATCATACAAGATCTCGTACGAAAATCCTGTAGTACACGATACAATAATTTGTGTACTATAAATCGTACAAGATTCAAAACGAGAAATCGCATCGTGTACTACAAGCATTAAAAATTTCCTTTTGATACCACACAATACATTTTTAAAAAATAATATTTTTTTAAACGACACAAACCCCAGCAACATCAACCCCTCTGGGAGATAGGGTGGGGGCAAAAGTTTTTTGCCAGATATTTAGCGAAAATCTCATAAAAAAATATTTATTTTTTCATTAAATACATATTTTTTATATTTCTTTCGTGATGTGGTTTTAGAACTCTTAATATTTTTCCAATATGTGGGTCAAAGAGTTATATAAGCATACCAAATTTCAACTTTATATCTTAAGCCGTTTGGCTACAATTTCTACCGTACAGAGAGACAGACACATGAGTGACTTTATAAGGGTTTTTTGATGGTCATACCTACAAAACCCTAAAAATAAGCACAGGTGTATTATGGAATACGCATACTTAATCCCTACTACTGCAACCGAGAACAAAATAGTCAGATAAATAAATACTCAAAATACCTCACACAATTACCCGTCAATTATTCGCTACCCGTTAGTTACCCGCCACCCGCTAATTATCCACTACCCGTTAGTAATCTTATACCCGTTAATTACCCGATACCCAGGTAACGCGTAACAGTAGGCAACGGGTAGCGGGTATTCAAATTCGGAACCGGTTATAAACTTAACGGGTCGGGTAGCGGGTACCCGGGTACCCGTAGTCATTCCTAGATGCTACACAATCCCCTGTAAGGCAATGGATCGAAAAATAAAGATTAAGAAAATGAGAGAGAGAAATTTCCCTTGTAATATAAATATTTTCTTGAAAACACTATTTTTGATAGTTGAGCCAACTTAACTGAGACGAGGCTCTTATAAAGGTGCCTACAGACGGTGTGCCAGCGCTAATTCTGACGCTGGCTGTAACATGAAGCACTGGCGGACACTTGTGCTTTAGTACCCTACAGACGGTGTCAATGCTGGCCAAGTAAAAAAATAGCGAACATGGGCCAGCGCTTGTAAAATAGCGTCTGACAGTGAAAGTGAGGTCGCAGCTTCGACCTTGCTTTTGATATTTAAATTAGATTAAAAGTACAAAAAATTACTTTTTACTTAGTAGACTTCATAATTACGCAAAAATGGTTATAACCTTCCTTTTGAGCACAACACCCTCGACTGATGTGATGACAAGTGTGTGCGCATCGAACGGTGCGAACGTGCATGTACAAGTCTGCACCGATGTTGGTCAAACTCCTTTGACTTGTGATAGAAGCGAACGTCGGCCAGCGGCAAACCCTACCTACGCTGGCTATGACTTGTGACTTGTTGCCCCTACACACGAACCGTGGAGCTAGACAAGTATAAACATTGGCCGTGACTTGCCACGCCGTCTATAGTCACCTTTAGGCTGAGACGAGTCTCGGCTATTCCAAAACTTTACGCGGAACCAAATGGAATTTTAATTTTCTTAAGCCTAGTACAGATCTACAAACAATGTTCACATACAAATGTTTTTAAACACTTGCCCAATGCAAAAACCACAAAACATTTGCCCGTAAACGAAACTTTAAAAGTAAATATGTTTTTGCTTGCCCCTGAACAAAAGTTTAGGTCAAAAGAAGTTTGTCCACATCAGAAAATATTATTCATTGGGTTTCAGTATTTGAAAGCAAAATGTACCAACGTGACTTCGGAATGAATACGTGTTTTATGAACGAACGTGTTCAGACCTGTCGTTTACGGCATAGGTTCCCATTCTTGGATACGCGGACAAGCAGCTACCGGTACGCAAATGATTTTACAATTTAAAACAAAAATGTATTACAAAAAAAGAAAAGAAATTACTATAATAACTAATAATACATACGTTTTAATATTTTAGTTTGGAATTTCTTATCCATTGTTTGTGTTGTAATACTTCATTGGGATTTACCTAATCTCAAAAGATGCCGTCTATTATTGAATGTGTTATCTATGACCGTCTAAAATAATTAATGATTATTTCATTAAAAATCACATAAGTTGGCTCAAATGTGTTGGAGTTTGTACCGATGGTGCTCGTTCGATGATTGGAAAATTATCAGGCGTGGTAACCAAAATTAAAGAAGTGGCACCAAAATGTAAGTCTTCGCACTGCATCATTCACCGTGAAGCTGTGGCCACAATAATATGTCAGTGAATTTAAAATAGGTTTTAGATGAGTCGGTAAAGATGGTAATTTTATCAAATCTCGAGCACTTAATTCGCGTTTATTTTCGATTTTATGTGGTGAAGTGGGAAGTGCCCATGCCACACTTTAACTTCACACCGAAGTACGGTGGTTGTCACGTGGTAAAGTCCTCAGACGATTGTTTGAGTTGCGCGATGAAATTTATATGTTTTTGACCAATTTAAAATATTTGAACGGAGATCATTTGATTGATGAGCAATGGGTGTATAGACTAGCATACCTTTCAGACTATTTTTCAAGATCAAATGAACTAAATTTGAGTTTGCAAGGAGTTAACAATTCTGTTTTCGACTTGTATGACAAAATAAGTGCGTTCAAGAGAAAATTGCAATTCATGCAACAGCAAATTGAAAAACAAAATGTTCCCTTCCCTCTGTAACTTTATCGAAGAAAATAATTTGTCAATAAAAGACGATGTGATGAGCGACATTAGAAAACATCTAACATCAACTTTTGAAAATTATTTTCGTGAAGATCTCACAGCTCAAAATTGGATTTGAAATTCTTTCGCATTCACAATGGAGGTTCCAGACGATGTGATTGCAAGAGTCTTTTATAGACCTTGGCAGTGACGATGGATTGAAATTAAACTTTCAGAGCTCCAACCTATTCACTTTTTGGCTATCTATTCGTAAAGAATACCCAAAAGTTTCTTGCCAAGCAGTAAAATTTTTAATACCATTTGCGACCACATATTTATGTGAAAAAGGGTTTTCTGAAATAACTGCGATGAAAACCAAATATAGAGCTTTGCTGGACAATGAATCGGATCTTAACCTTAAACTGTCAAACATTGAGGCGGATATTACTTCTTTAGTTAATAATAAACAGGCCCAACCTTCTCACTAATTATATATTTTTTCAAGTGATTATTATATTTTATGTATATGTTTAGCAATAAATATATATTCCATGTTACTTGTCTTTATTACAAACGGTCTCCATTGCATTTTATTCCCCATTTCAAAATTTTTGGTTTACCGGTACGTCATCAAATTGTTTACAACGTACAGTTACGGTACTATAAAAAGGTTGGTAACCCCTGGTTTACGGGCTAATATTTGTGTTTAAAACTTTTGTATTCCATCCTCGATGGAATTGTAGCCAAACGGCTAAACCTAGAGAGTTGAAATTTGGCATGCTTGTACAACTTTTTGACCCGCACATACTAAATCATCTAAAAAACATATCCCCCTAAAAATATAAACTAAAATGTGCTCATCAAAAAAAAAAATATTTTTTTTAAATTCTGAGTAGGGTATCAAATGAAAGCCCTTAGTACGTGGATTAACGATCAAAATTTTATTTTTTCAAAATAAATTATTTCGACGCGATTTTTGCCAAAATTGTGCACAAAAATTTTTGTCCCACACCCTGTAGCCCAGATGGTTTAAACTAAAAATCTGAAAAAATTCGAAGTAATGAACATTGGTGTGAACC
This sequence comes from Liopterus haemorrhoidalis, assembly GCA_963971575.1. NCBI lineage: Eukaryota > Metazoa > Arthropoda > Insecta > Coleoptera > Dytiscidae > Liopterus > Liopterus haemorrhoidalis. The sequence continues at coordinate 17,641,213 of OZ020615.1, read as the reverse complement.
GGAATAGTACAACAGGAATTTTTGATCAGATTATGTTTTCGGAAAATAATGCATTTTTTGTGTTTTTAACCAAAATATGTTAAATATTTAATTCGCTATGTAACCCAATAGATAAGCCAGTGCTCATAGCGATGTACGTTTAGTCATTGGTTTTCTAATTTGCTAAACAGGGAACTTGTGATCTAGAGTTCGAATCCTGTCAGTATTAAATTTTTTGTTTTTTTTGCAGTTTTCTTTTGTTTAAATTATTTTGTCAAAATTCTAGTTATATTTTGGTAAATGTTGCATTTAATTTTTAAAAGCGTAAATTTAATAACCAGTGGGAAGTGTTGAAATTATAATTTAATGCTATGTTTGATGTATATGAAATTAGAGGGCGGGGCTAATGATTTAAGCAACCAATAGAAGCCATAGGCGCAATTTCCAAAATCTTAATGAACCTTGCTATGTAAACAAAATACTGCACATATTTAGAAACTTAAATAATGGTATTAGGCATTCGAATTAAAATTCATAAAAAAATATTTTGACATAAAATTTGTTTTGGCATCCCAAATAATCATCATTTAGTTACTAAATACCTGCAAAACCCTGAAATGTGTGAAAATTCACACTTCACATCAATTTTTTTAAATTTTGAGAGGGGCATTAGATGAAAGCTCTTGTTGAGTAGAGAAAGAGCGAAATTATATTTTTTAAAAAGAAAAAAATATAATACATTTTTATCTACATCTCACTTCTCTAAAGAGTTTTCAATCTTCCACGGCAGCAGTTTACATTGGCGGAACACAAAAGGCGCATACAGCCATGCTCATATGTATTAGGCACTTGTTATTCTAATGAATAATTTTTGGAATAGGTAATTTTGAGAAACACAAATTTATACCACTTATAATTACTTACATTTATTATAAAATTAATACATCAAATTAATATTTTATGGATCCTCCTCCAGCCTTAATTAATAATTTTATTCTACTTGACATATACTTGATACCAAATTTTTACACACATCTGGTGAAATTGCGTTCCACTCTTCAATTATTCTTTGCTTCAGCATTGTTTTTGAGCTGCATTTGTGTTTTGCAATCTTGCACTTTAAAATGTACCACAAATTTTCTATCGGGGATAGATCAGGAGACTGGGGTGGCCATGATAAAAGTGGAATGTCGTTTTCTTCAAACCAACGCATTGCTTTCTACTAATTTTAATATGGTTGGCTCCATAACTTCCTCTAGTATGTCGTGTATTTCCTGGAATTCATGCGTCCTTCTGACAAAAAAACATTGCCGACGCCGCTGGCAGACATGGAACCCCAAATCATTATACTTCCTCCTCCACAGTAGGGATCAGACATTCTTCTTGGAAAGTTTAACCGCTTCTTCTACGAACGTAGCGAGCCCCAGGTTGACCGAATAACTAAAATAATACCGAATAAAATTTTAAAAAAATTAAGGAAAATGTTCTTTAAAGAGATTTTTTTGTATTTTACTGGATTATTATTGCTAATACATTAGTAGAATATTACCTCAACATTGGTTTCATCCGTCCATATAACTTTAGCCCAGTACTCTTCGGTACAATTTTTGTATTTTTTTGCCCACGAAAGACGTAGTTTCTTATGCCTGTCAGTGAGAAGTGGTTTACGTCTCCCATGCAAATTACGTTCAACAAGTCTTCTTCTAACACTACTTGCTGCCAAATTTATTCCGTGGTCTTGCAGTAATTCGGAAGAGAGTTCTTTTGAAGTTTTCATCCTATCTCGAAGAGATATCCGCTCCAAAATACGGTCTTGCCTTGCACTGGTTCTTCGTTTTCGACCACTTTTGGGTCGATTTTCATAAGATCCAATCTCGTTGAACCGATTAATTGTTGTTTGGACTGCGCACCGAGAACATTTCATTTGTTTTGCAATTCGCATTGGGTGACACCCTGCTTATGCAATAACACTATCTGGGCGCGCTCGCCAACTGTTAATTGTCTTTTTTTCGGCATCTTCACACTTCAATAATTCGTTAAACCAAAATTTTTCTTAAATCAACACTTGCTCACTTGGATAAAATCTGTATTAGAACTGATTGCAAAAATATTTGGCAAACCAATAGTTGGGAGACACGAATCGGAGAAGTACAACAAAATTTGCAATTTAATTTTTTTTTTTAAATTGGATTATAAAATGTCTTGAAGAGTAGATTAAGAAAATAAACAGTATTCAAAAAACTTTGTTTTGATACAATATTTGCGAAAAATTAAAAAATTTATATATCGCATATTTTAATATTCACAAAGTTTGGTCTACCTATATACTCAGAAAATATTCGAATTAAAGTACAATGATGTGAACCAGAATAGAACAAATGGAATGGGCAAATTATTATTTTTCTAAAAAATAAAAAATTTAATGAATTGTTGCAAAAAATGATTATTTTTTAATTTAATATGCAGTATCAAATGGAAGTCCTTGAAGTGCAGATTAACATAAGAAAAGAAATTTAAAATATACCTAGTCCTGCCATAAATACTGTTACAAGGTGTTTGGATTATAATAAAAAATTGATGTGAAGTGTGAATTTTCACACATAGCAGGGTTTCGCAGGTATATAATAAGTTAAGGCGGCATGCTGAGTGTGTAAGACAAATTTTGCTTTGTAGTAATCATGGCAAAATGAACGATATTTTTAAAATAATTTATCATCTGTTAATCTAAGGGCTTTTAAAACAAATTTTATGTTAAAATATGTTTTTGTTAATTTTAATTCGAATACCTAATACCATTATTTAGGTTTCTAAATATGTGCAGTATTTTTTTTATATAGCCAGGTTCATTAAAATTTTGAAAATGCGCCTATGGCTTCCATTGGTTGTTTTAAGTCATATGCTCCGCCCCTCTGGTTTAGAATACATGACACATAGAATGAAAATATAATTCCAACAATTTCAACTGGTTATTAAATATACGCTCTTAAAAATTAAATGCAACATTTGCCAAAATATAACTAGAATTTTGACAAAATAATTTAAACAAAATAAAAATGAAAAAAAAAAATGTCTCCTCTGCCCGGGAGCAAACCCAAGTTTACTATGTAGCAAGCGAGCAAGCTAATCATTAGACCAGGATACGCTTTCCAGTATAGTGTGTTACGTAACTATAACTATTGTACATCGTCAACCAAAAAACCCAAAAAATGTGTTATTTTCCGAAAACATAATCTGATCAAAAATTCCTGTTGTACTATTCCGGTTCACACCAATGTACATTACTTAGAATTTTTTCAGATTTTTAGTTTAAACCATCTGGGCTACAGGGTGTGGGACAAAAAATGTTTTGCACAATTTTGGCAAAAATCACATCAAAATAATTTATTTGGCAAAAATAAAATTTTGATCGTTAATCCACGTACTAAGGGCTTTCATTTGATACCCTACTCAGAATTTTTTAAAAATATTATTTTTTCATTGAGCACATATTTGTTTATATTTTTAGGGGGATATGTTTTTTAGACGTTTTAGTATTTTTCCTATGTGCGGGTCAAAGAGATGTATAAGCATGCCAAATTTCAACTCTCTAGGTTTAGCTGTTAGGCTACAATTTTTACCGAACAGACAGTTTTTTGGTCATACCTACAAAACCCTAAAAGTCAATCAAAGAGCCAGAAGCCGATAGCTTTTTCCGACACCCGACTCAGACTTCTCATCCCTGGTCGCAAGGTAAATAGTTTGGCAGACAGCAGTGGCGCAGCCAAGGGGGGGGGGGGGCGGCGAAGTTTTTGATACATGGATTAACAATTACATTTTTTTATCAACAAATAATGGAATTATTATGTGATATAAACATCAATATCCAACAGCAGGGGTGTCGAACTGATTTGGGTCGCAGTCTATTTTACATACAAAAAGATAAGCAGTGACGGAACTTTAAATATCCCGAAGGGTTTCTTGACATTTTTTTATAAACAGAAATGGGGAAGAGAGTAGGTATATTTTACATTTTTAAAGATATTTATCCCCTAAATAAGCTCAAGTGATTTTGATTACCGCTTCTGGGGCTACAAAAAATAAGGTTGAGGGCCGTACGCGCCCGCGTGCCATCGAAATTTGATTCGGCCCTCCCCAAGACAAAATCCTGGCTGCGCCACTGGCAGACAGTGATCTAGATGGGCCGGTTTAAAAATCTAAATAGTATCGTACTTTTTGATCAGACAATGTATCTTCTTTTTAGTTAACTGAAATTCGGTTAGTAGTTCCACTACCTTCGCATAAATACATATTTTTAAATATAATTTCATGCCTATTATTTATTAACTCTTTCATATTACGTAAATAATATAATAAAGAAAGTTATTTACAAATAAATAACTCAGTTAAAACAGTTTTTATTGAAATATTTTTATAAAATAACCGTATTTTTATACTGCATAACTTTCTATTCTAAAGAAACTATGTAATTCACTCCTTTACATATAGTATAACAGTACCAATTATAGTCATATACTTGTTCTAGTTCCGGACTTGCACATGGAAATCTTACCAACATTTTTTTCTTCACACTTTCGTTATGCACGACAAGTGATATTTTATAGCAAGTTTGGGTGTTTGGGAATAAAAAATATATATTATCTACATATTTAATAGACCATTTCAAGCTACCTCGTTGATACAACATGTTTTATTTGCTTTTTAACTACAACAATAATTCTAAATGAAACTAAACATTGAAAAGAATTAATTTTTGCACATTTCAAGGTTTCATACATAACTGGTGACAAAATTTTTTAATGTAGGGGATACTGTTATAGCAGTGTTTCTCAACCAAAAACGCACCGCGGACCAGTAAAATATATAAGTTTCTAACGCGGACCACTAATAATAATTGTTGGTTCATTTTTTGCAAGAAAACATTTACTACTATACTTAATTTGCTAGAAGTACTAAATATATTTATTTTATTTGTAGAAAATCACAGAAGTTTACAGAAAATAAACAAAGAATAAATTATTTACATAAAAAATAACAAAAAACGGCAAAAAACACATACAAAAACTTTCGCGGGCCACTGCACAGTGGGCCAGAATTCAAATCTAGCAGGTCAAAATGCAAAATTCCGACCCTCCCCAATAACGGTTTATGACTCTTCCCTTTCTTGGAAGTCTAAAGTAGCTCACACAACAACTATGTAGGGATATTACCTGTTACCAATGCCGGCTCTAGGGGTTATGGCGCCCCGATGCAAAGACTGATTCGGCGCCCTTAAAAAAAGTTGACCAGAAATTTGTTTGTTCTATACAAAAAAATTTATGTGAAGTGTGAATCTTCACACATTTCTGGGTTTTGCAGGTATTTAGTAACTGACTGATGATTATTTGGGATGCCAAAACAAATTTTATGTCAAAATATTTTTTTATGAATTTTAATTCGAATGCCTAATACCATTATTTAAGTTTCTAAATATGTACAGTATTTTATTTATACAGCAAGGTTCAGTAAGATTTTTAAAATTGCGCCTATGGCTTCCATTGGTTGCTTATATCATAAGTCCCTCCCTCTGATTTCGTCACAGAATTAAATTATAATTTCAACACTTCCCACTGGTTATTAAATTTACGCTTTTAAAAAATAAATGCAACATTTACCAAAATATAACGAATTTTGACAAAATAATTTAAACAAAATAGAAATGCAAAAAAAAAAACAATAAAATTATCAGGATTCGAACTCTGCAACGTTCGCACTGCAATTTACAAAGTGCGTTACGAAACCATCTACCAGAGTTTCTTATCTGAAGTGTTACATAGCGAATTATATATTTAACATATTTTAGTTAAAAACACAAAAAATGCGTTATTTTCTAAAAACATAATCTGATCAAAAATTCCTGTTGTACTATTCCGGTTCACACCAATGTACATTACTTAGAATTTTTTCAGATTTTTAGTTTAAACCATCTAGGCTACAGGGTGTGGGACAAAAAATTTTTTGCACAATTTTGGCAAAAATCGCATCAAAATAATTTTTTTTGCAAAAATAAAATTTTGATCGTTAATCCACGTACTAAGGGCTTTCATTTGATACCCTACTCAGAATTTAAAAAAAATATTTTTTTTTTTGATGAGCACATTTTAGTTTATATTTTTAGGGGGATATGTTTTTTAGATGATTTAGTATTTTTCCTATGTGTGGGTCAAAGAGTTGTATAAGCATGCCAAATTTCAACTCTCTAGGTTTAGCCGTTTGGCTACAATTTTTACCGAACAGACAGACAGACAGACAGACAGACAGACAGACAGACAGACAGACAGACAGACAGACAGACAGACGACAAAATGACGGTATAAGGGTTTTTTGGTCATACCTACAAAACCCTAAAAAGAAGACACCGAGAAATTCGCTTGTTCTCTAAAAAAAAAGAAGTCGACCAAAAGTTTTTTTTTAAATGGTTTAATTTAAAATTTTTTAATATCTTTTAAAAAAGTCAACCAGAAATTTGTTTGTTCTTCCGCCCCTATTTGTCAATATTTTCCTCTCCTAAGGCCTGCCACCGGGGTTCTGTGCACCCCTAACACCCCCGCTTGGCGAGGCCCTGTTTTGACACAATATATTTTCATTAGAAATTATGAAACAGGTAATAATAAAATACTTAAGTGCTTATAAGTATTACATTTTATTTTTAAGTGTAAATAGTACGCATACATATAATAATACGGTGAATTTCTTTTATCGTGCAACATTGAAATTATTATAATGCATTTTTTTCCCAGTAACGATAAACTATTTTGACAGTAAGTTGCCCTCCATTTATTTTGCAACATAGGGATAAATATTCATTGAAAAGGCTAAACATTTTTTATTGAAAATACATTGAAAATACAATAATTTAATACAATGTTCAAAAATACCACCATTAATTTGTAAACATAAGGCGACCATAAAAAATTATTTAAAACATTTATTATTTGCCCTTGATGGGTATCAGTAGTAATAAAGTGGAAATTGGAATATTCGCTATTTTGAGATACACCATATTAGCAAATCACCATCGATATATAGCAGGAATTGATCTGAACTAATTCACTGATTTTATGGCAAATGTTACATTTAATTTTTGAAAACAACCAATGGAAGCTATAGGCGCAATTTTCAAAATATAAATGAACCTTGCTATTTAAAAAAAATACTGCACATATACAGAAACTACAGAAATCTAAATAATGGTATTAGATATTCGAATTAAAATTAACAAAAAATATTTTAACATAAAATTTGTTTTTAAAGCTCTTAGATTAACAGACGATAAATTATTTTAAAAATATCGTTCATTTTGCCGTGATTACTACAAAGCAAAATTTGTCCTACACACTCAGCATGATGCCGCCTTCACTTATTATATACCTGCGAAACCCTGTAATGTGTGAAAATTCACACTTCACATCAATTTTTTATATATGCACATATGTATATGGTTAATCTTATTATCTGTGGTTTTCCTATCCGCAATATATAAATTTGAATCACAATAAAGGAATTATTTGAGTCTAATATTTCGACATCATCTCCCAATATTTCAATAAACAATACCAATTTATTTTATTTAAATTAAAACTATGGATAACTATGCTGCTTATCCGAGGTTTGTAAAAGCGGCCCTTAAACAGTTAAATTTACAATAATAAGATAGAATAACGAAGGCCATTAAACACACATATTTTTATCTATTTACATTGGTGGTTGTCAATCTATGGTCTGCGGACTAATAGTGGTTCGTCATCCTAATTTTTAGTTGCCTGTGGAGGTCCGAGAAGTTAATGAAACTTTGAGGTGGTCCACGGTTTAAAAAAAGTTGAAAAGCATTTATACAGATAATCACAACAAGACGCGTTCCCTCTGGAACATGGTGTTTTTAAAACACATTTAGAGGAATTGTCCGATAAACCCTTCTTACGAATATCATGCGTGTCATACCATGTTTCATCTAAATACACGATGAGTCTACCTTCTTCTCTGTATTTGTGTAATTGGTCCAAATACTGCGATCTCGCCCTTACTAATCTATCATATTCCAGAATATGTAAACGTTTATTGAACGATCTTTATCTAAATCCTAGCAACTTCAAATAATTCTACATATGGCTAACTTTGTATGGAAATTCTATTCTGTCTTCTTCCAACTTTTTTATTAAAAGATGCACAGTTGGCACTATATTTTTTGAATAAAAGTCGTATATTTTATTTATTATTGTTATAGACATATAAAACTATCTATTTTCTTGAAAACTTGTAAATCGGGTCGTTTTCGCTGCTGATTTTTGCCACGAACAATGGATGCGTTGAATCGAATGCGTTCTGTATGGAACACTAGTTAATTCCGCAGTTCTAAGTATAGATTTGTCATTACCTTCCGAAACTAACTTTTTATAAACGTTCAGTATCAGAACTTTACACTTCTGACAAATGAGATTTTTCTTTAGTAGTCACGTCCACATTTTCACATTTCATGTCAACATCCACATTTTCGCACTCCAAATCACCTTGCACAGATTCACTATTTTTACTACAGAAATTAGGAATTTCTTCAATATCAAATGGTCACCAAGACATGTTTTTAATGTATACACGCTATGAACGTTGAAAATTAACAAACAAGTATAACAACCCCTAACATTTAGAAACAATAGGATTATAAATTTGGAAAATATCCTTAATGGTTTGTAAGAAACTTCAATTGAACTAGTGTTACATCTATTCGATTTAAATTTAAAACTCCCTTCATACCTCTTATATTCTTTTTACTGCAATAAGTCTTGGGATTATTGCCATAAACCCATTACCGAATTGTTAAGCCTAACAAGAGTGGCTATTTCATTTTGGAAATACTATACCCAGAGAAGAGACTCACGGACTTGAGTCCCCCCTCCCCCAAGCACTCAAAAATACGTTCTTAAGGGGCACATTTGTGTTGCAACTGAATCTGAGCTCCACGAAAAAATGTTGGCTTTTGAGGCCACTAAAAACAAATATTGGTGTCTGGGCCCCCTAAATAAATATTGGCTTCTGAGCCCCCTAAAAAATATTAGCGTTTGAGACCCCCTAAAAAATTGGGTGTGCGCCTGATCCCACGGCTCAGCTGAGAATAAAAATATAAAATCGGATTATTAAACCAACCTTCTAGTTTTTTGACACTGTTTAGCGAAAATCACGTCAATATACCTGTCTTTTTTCCAAAAATATACAAAATTTTGTTCGTTAATCTACAAATCAAGAGCTTTCACCTGGTAAAAAATAGTTTTTCATAATTTTTGCGCGACGTATTGTATGGAAGTCTCAGTATTTATCTTATAGACCGGGAGCTCATGACAGTTTATGGTCTCCGATTGCATACAGCATGCCTTTTGGAGGAGAGAATATTTACCCTGTAACAACAAAGAAAGGAGGGTACTAAACCCCTGCACGCTTTCCGGTTAAATGGAAAATTGCATTTCCACTTGTACAAAATTTTGTGTTTTTCTCTGATTTAATAATGCTTGCTCTTTTATCAAAAGAAATTTAAAACAAATTTAAAATCTTAAAATTATAGGCATGTGATTCGCAGGGTCCCAAAGGGCTTAAACGGTCACGTGATCTTGTAATAAAAAAATATGATTTTCCGCGTTTTCATGCGGCATGCCGATGAAAACAATTAAAGTTTGTGTCATAGAACCCCTATAAAAAATTGGCATGCGGCCCTCGTTGGCCTAAGGGTAGAAAATTTCGGAAAAGTTTTGTGAATTTTATAATCACCCATAATTTTTTCGAAATTTTCCACCTTTGCCGCATGCCAATTTTTAGGGGCTATTTGACAAACTTTAATTCTTTTCAGCGGCATGCTGCATGAAAACGCGGAAAATCATATTTTTTTTTATTACAAGATCACGTGACCGTTTGAGCCCTTTGGGACCCGGTGAATCGCATACCTATAATTTTTAAAATTTTAAATTTGTTTTTATTTTATTTTGATAAAAGGGCAATTATTATTAAATCAGAGAAAAACACAAAATTTGGAAAAAAGTGGAAATGCAATTTTCCATATAACCGGAAAGCGTCTAGGGGTTTAGTACCCTTCTTACTTTGTTGTCACAGGGTAAATATTCTCTTCTCCAAAAGGCATACATAGAAATCGGAGACCATAAACTGTCATGAGCTCCCGGTATATTATATGCCAGTGTTTCTCAACAGGTGGTCCGCGAAAGTTTTTATATGTGTTTTTTGCAGTTTTTTTGTTATTTTTTATGCACATTTTTCATATAAAAAATTTATATTTTGTTTATTTTCTATAAACTTTTTATGATTTTCTACAAATAAAATGAATGTATTTAGTAGCACATTAAATACATTTGTTTTCTTGCAAAAAATGAACCAACAATTATTAGTGGTCCGCGTTAGAAAATTATATACTTTACTGGTCCGTGGAGCGTTTCTGGTTGAGAAACACTGTTATATGCAATATGTGGTACAAAGGTATGTATGCCAAAATTTCAGCTTTAGGACCAACCGTTGGCTATTATTTCTATCGTACAGACAGGCACATGATTGACGGTATAGCTCAACTGTCGCAAGAGCCTGAAAATATGTAAAAAATATATTTAGCAAAATAACACAGTCACGTATATTTAACATATTATTAAAAAGAAATAACGGTATAAACAAGACTGGAGAGTTTTGCCCGGCCCGAACCAATCTCTCTAAAATCTTTTGATTGGGGGCTTTTGAGCCTTGTGAAACTGGAAAATCTTGCTCTAAGGCCCACAATTGTTTCGAAAACTAGGCATTAAGACGTCCCGGAAATGGTTTTCCTCAGACGCAAGATAGCATATTAAAACTTATACAGTCTGAGACAGTTGGTTACCTTATGTCAGGGACTGCATACTTTTTTAATTGTCAACACCTTAAAATTTTTCTCGACTTTATATCGACCCCTGCTAAAAATACATATATAATCCCACAGACGGATAAAAAAAAAATGCAACACGGGATTGAAATTCAGAATTTTCAATTTATGACTGGGGAGAATAATTTGTATGTGAAGACAGAAGGATTCCAAAATTTTCAAGTGATAACCGGGAGGAATTCAAAATTGTCAAATAATAACCGGGGGGAATCCAAATTTTTCAAGTGATAACAGACGGAGGAACCAAAATTTTAAGTGCTGATCAGGGAGTGAAAATCCAAAATTTTCAAATGTCCAGAGTTGACGAAAAATCCAAAAGAATAGCAAATGTGCCGACCACGGCCCCAACGACAGCCCACCGGCCCTCGTACAACAAAGACCCACCTTTTTTCCATGAACCCCCGAGCCCGAATCGACCCCGGGGGTCCATATCGACCACTTTAAGGACCCCTGCCCTGGATCATATTTGAATTTAGAGAAAATCGAGTAAAGACATATGATTGAATGTCTTTGACAGACGGAAACCACTGAGTACGCCACTTTGTATTAAATTAATAGAACAAACAGTACCAAAAGTCATCATATCATATTTAATCTTATAATTAAAGACATTTTGCACCCAATTATTCGCGCCAATGTTCCAAACTGTACCTTGGTCTTCTTAAAAGTGTCACTATCGATAGTTTGGAAACTCCGCATCTGTATATAAATATATTTTCACTTTAAAAATATTCTGTCCATGTATTTAATAGAAATCAAGCTTTTTAGGCCGCCACTGTCGAAGTATGTATTGTCTTCCGTCCCACGCTTACTTGACTTAAATTTTCAGCAAATAAATTCATTAGTTCATTTGACCTTTATAAAAACACATTTTTTGCAAATTTAATTAAATGTGTTTTGTTATAAACTTCTCTGGCATATGTATAAAAGTTAACAAAGACAAGTACTTTCATAAATCTGTTACATGTATCATACACCGAACAAAAAAAAAGTTTTAATTACTTATACATATAAACAGCCGTAAATGTTTATATATTTATACAGTATCCATAATAGCATTATAAAAATAATTAAAATTACAAAGTAAACATTATAAAATATACACTTACTGGTTCAAATTTATCCAAAATCTAAATCATAACACGTCAAATTCACGTTAAGAATAACACGATAACTATCACGTGAAGAAACTAAACACGGACTGGTAGATCCAATGGGAGAAACACAGACACGTATGTTGTAGCACTTGGTGCGATGCACAAACTCACTCCCAACTTTCAACTTCATTGCCGTTCGTCCGGTTACATTAACCATCATATTACGAATTAAATATTCTTTATAGAAGGGGGACTGTCAATCCCCTTTTTCATGGAAATTATATTAAGAATTATTAGTTTGTTCATTTCTGTAACCAGTTTCATATTACACATTTGTTTAATAAGATATATACATATGTATATCGCAAAAACTATTTAGAAAATTAAATTAAATAAATAAATTTATGTTTTAAGAACTTAGTACATCGAGTAATATATTTTTATAGTAAGAGGAAACGTTTTTAAACTTATTTTTATTTTTTTCGCGTTTCTACCTGACTCTAAGAAAGTTGTGTGGGAAACAAAAGAATTGTTCAATAATTACCTTGAATAAAAACAGTTATAGTATGCGGATAGTAACGCAAAAGTTGATCTTGCTTGAGTACAATTAAATAAAACATTCTAAGGTTGTCAAATAAGCAAATATTTTGAACTGAATGTGACATACTTATGGAAGGGTTGCCAGGTATCTTGGTAGGATACATACAAAGGAACACATTTATTACAAAAATCACAAAAAAAAACTGACGTATAACTTTTTTTTAAATTTTTCATTTGACTTTGCCTTATTGAATAGAGCCTTATTATTAATAAGTAATAGTGCATTTGGTAAAAACTAAATCATAATTTTCTATACATTGAAAAATACTTTCAACAGTATTAATTAAAAGTTTACTTATCTATGATCATCAAATGAATACATCCAATTGTAAATACATAATGCTGTTCATATTTCAACAAGTATAAAACAGTTACGCGCGTGCGTATCACCAATCACCAATTCACCTCAGCAATGTTGGCTATTTGCGCCTCACACAGCTGAAATACGTCTTTCCAAATACCAAAATCGCTGTCAATATTCTGTTGTTTACGTATTAAAAAGTGATTACTGACATTTATTTAGATAATTTAAAGTATATTCATAATTTATAAATCATAAATAAAAGACAGGGTTTAAATAGTTTTTAGTTATTTTATAATTTAATATAAAATTAAGCATTTAACCTGAAATTTGGCATCTAGTCAAAATGGTTAGCTGTACTGCATGTGAGCGATCAAGAACACAAAATGTCAAGACTAAAGGAATAACTTTTCATTTTAAGTTTTTTCTATTCATATTATGTAATTGAATTAATTAGATTTTGATAAATCTCAACATACATGTTACTTACGGACAATGGTGTACTGTCATAATTTTCTAATATAAGTTCTGTATGTATTATTTACTTGTGTGTATCTTTAATCTTATAATAATAAATTACAGATGTATAATAGTGTTTTATTTATTGTTTTTATCTCCAATTTTTAGTATCTTTTGAAAATATCAAGATTGGTATTTTGTCTTTTTGTACCGATAACAATTATTTTAATAAATTGCCCTACACCCCTGCACAGTCGGAAACTATTGTCCGCCATTTTAAAATACTTTCCTGATCTGTCCAATTAGCATGTAAGCCTCCTTCCTTTAATTTTTTTATTCAATAGTGTTTTTAAAATTAAATTTACTGATTTTCTAATGATAAAACTATATTCGCGACTACAAATAACAGTGAGACATCTGGTGGCGGATTGGTATGTTAAACAGAAGCGTATATTTGTATAATATTTGTAATGTGTTGTGCAGCAGTTTATGTGAATTAAGACGTATTTTTAAATATAGTGACTTAAACACAGTGCTTTTTTGCCGAAATATTGTTTGAACAGATAAATATTAAGAAAAAACTTTTGACATACACGTTTCTCGACGGCCATCAACTGTCGTACGCAGCGCCGCCAACGTTAGTTTGAGTCGCGAATAGTTGTAGATAAAATATTGTATTTGACTCGTATATAATGGCTATATTTCACTCGGGTGGTAAACTTCATCGTCGTGAAATATAGCCCGCATTATATGATTATTAAATAAAATACTATTCTTTTGTTCGTCCATTGCATTTCTATCAAAGAAAAGAAAACATGTCGCGTAGGTCATAGCCTTGGGTTCGGCTGTTACAAGTTTGAGACCGCCAAACATTGATAGGAATCGAAAAAGCAATAAACCGAGATGTTAGAGCGTTCCAAAAGGTCTAGTCACTGGGATTTGAGGTACAAAATCGGGACAATCCCGATTAATCGGGACATCTGGAAACCCAGATAACTTATGGTCAAGTCATAATTAAGCCGTTTTCGTATATAAATTTTATTTTTCAATTTGGAAAATATGTGGTATAGATGAAATAAAATTTAGAATTTAATAGGCCGAGACATGGATATTTCAGTATTCTTCTATATACAAATTCTGTCCTATTCAGTTCTAAATTTTGTTCCGTTTGCACCACATATTTTCCAAATTTAACCTTCATTTTGTCCATGTAGTGATTTTATTGGATTTGGTAGGTACATGCTAATTGTGTTTTCTAGATGGTTTTTCCACGTACCTTTGTTGCTTGGTCCATTTTCCATGTGCCAAGGCTAATTGTACACATCACACTAACACCCTATTTGTTGTTACATATAGATATCAATTTTTACACCATGTTTTAGTCAGTGTTGTAATGTATCTAGGTATTTGTATCTAGATAAAGTAACTAGATACTTGCACAGTATCTAGTTACTGTATCTAGATACATTTTAAAATATGTATCTGTATCTGTATCTAGATATTTAAATCAGTATCTAAGTATCTGTATTTCAGGTAATTTTTTCAGATACTTTCCTATTTTGTCTTTTTCAAGGTCTTTTTACAAAATATCTCCTTACGATTTTTCAAGTTGGTAATACATTTAGCATCATTCAGATATTTGAATTTTAAATCGACCAGTAAACTCTTTTTTGCTTGGTGGGAATAAAAACATGCTTCAGCCATTTTCAGAGCTGGAAATACAATTACATTTTATTAAAATTTTATAGATAAAAATAAATTATATAAATAAATTGTAAGTTTGAGAATTATGATAAAATACAAGTTCTATATGTAATTAATTAAATTTTGGAAAACATAAAATAAAAAATAAAAGGATGTTTTCCAAAATTTAATTAATTATATATAGAACTTTTTATCATAATTCTCAAACTTATAATTTATTTATTTATTTAATTTATTTTTATCTATAAAATTTTAATAAAGTGTAATTGTATTTCCAGCTCTGAATAAATTTAAAAAAATAATAAATAAAAAAAAATTAAATAATTTTATTAACAACGGTTAAGTAAAACAACCATTAAGTAATTATCTAATCTAAGAATAAGAATAAGAATTTATTTTATAAATGTGAATTAAATAAAGAAATATAATAAATAAAATTGTTGTTTTATTTTTTTCATCCTAAATACTCATTTAATAATCAGTAATTTATTAGCGAACAAAAAATGTTCGAGAAATCCGCTGAAATTGGAATAAAAAAGTGATTTTTTAAAGATTACATAGGTATATAGTTAGTTAATATTTCTGACACACAGCTTCAAAGGCTATTTGTGTTTATTTTAAGAGTAATAATAGTGCATAACTTATTTTTTATTGTGAACAAATATATTCCTTGCTCTAGTTATTTCTTTTTTTTTTGTGGTGTTTTCATTTTTCCGAAAGTATCTTAAAAGTATCTTGAAGTATCTAGATACATTGTAAAAAAAAAGTATCTGTATCTAGATACTTTTTAAAATTTGTATCTGTATCTGCATCTAGATACATTTTTCCTCAAGTATCTGTATCTGTATCTAGATATATTTTCAAATGTATCTATTACAACACTGGTTTTAGTTTTATCACTGGTTTTAGTTAGTATATTTCATATTTCAAAACTTTAGTTTGCCTTTACCACATTTTTTCCAATATTATATAACTTTCTCGTAACATCATTTTAGTTTAGTGGAGTTGTGATGTTATTACAGTTTGTACATGTATGACGTGTTTTTCAGCTGGTTTATCTACGATACCGTGCTTTCGAGGTCTAATAGTACACTTTTCGCAAATATCCTATTTCTGTTACATATAGGTTTCAGCATTTCAATTTATTTCACACCATGAAATTTTAATTTACATCACTGCCTATTAGGGATTGTAAATTTACCGACTTTCTCATTTACCGGTAATTCGGTAAATGAAAATTAAATTACCGGTTTACCGGTAATTTACCGAAAAATAAAATTAAGGTGATAATTTTGATTTCCATTTCATATTTTTTATTTCAAAGATATAAAATATAAAAAATATAAAACTGAAGTGTTATTCTAGCGCTAAACAAACTATAATAACTTTTAGAAACAGAATTAAAATAATACAGAAAAATAAAAATACAACAAAAATAATATATACCTAGTACCTATTACCTAATACCATTTTATTGATTACCATTTTTTTAAAAATAACTTCTCAAGAAACTTAAATTATTTAAAGTCTTATCTCCAGTGGCGTAGCTACCGCAAGGCCAGTGTAAGCAAAGCTTACGGGCCCTCAAGCAACTGGGGCCCGGCTCGGGCTTTGAAAATTTGCAATTAAAGGTAAGACCGCACTAGGCGGAACTACACTGCACGGCACGACACGGCGCGTCAGAATTTGTGAGAAAGTCACTTAGTAGCGCTGTGCAGTGCCGCGTAGCGTAGTGCGTGATATGTAATACAAATTCAATTAAATAATATTTGTCTGCGTCGTGTCGAGTCGCTCCGCTGCAGTGCAGTTCCGCCTAGTGCGGTCTTACCTTAAGGCTTCGAAAATTTGGAAATTAAGAATATATCACTTAAAAAAATTGTTTATAAAAATTTTACTATTTTTCCAAATGTATTTAGTTATGTATGCATTTAATTCTCGAAGTGCAGGGTCCCTAGGTCCTAGACGCGCGGGGCTCCGCGCTCAACTAGACGCACATGCGTTTTGCCAACGAGAATAGAATAGTAATAGAGGCGCTACGTATGAAGGTTCGGCGAGCGAAAACGGCACATATTTCCCTCTCCCTAATGAGTCCCATGTGCGGCCGTCTAGTTGGAGTTGGCCCCAGAAGACCAGAACGCTCACTAAGGGGTTTTGACTGGACACGATTTTGTTCTTGCTTCTGTGAAGGCGCGAAGCTAACGGAGTACTGTCAAACACACGCAACGTTTTTGTTTACTTCAAAGAGCTTACTTGAACCTTAAATCTAGCGCTTATCAACACGAGATGACTCATATTGTAATTCTATAATTAGACCGATGTCATTTTGCAAATTTTGCTGGATATATATCGTATCACTAACCGAGAAACATAATTCCAACGTAATTCTCTAATTAGACCGATGTCATTTTGCAAATTTTGCTGAATATAGTGGTGGTAGTTTCGCGGGACCGGGGGCCCTTCCTGATGTCTGCCTACAGGCCCAAAAATCGTAGCTACGCCACTGCTTATCTCCTAATTTTGATCTAATTTTTGTACAAAATAATCCAGATCCCGAAAATACCGTTTCTGATTCAACACTTCTTGGACGAATGGTCATTAAATAATCAAATACTATTTGAATATATTTCCCCCGTACTTTTTCTTGGCGGAAGTACTCAAATTCTTTTTACTTGCCCGACCTTAATATATAAGGGACAAGTATTGTAATCGCGAAAATTTTCGGTGTCGAGATTTTGACTGATGACCACGTTTCATGGTCCAGGGAATCCAAAAAACCTATTTTCGAAGTGCCGTCCGTATGTGTGTGTCTGTATACACGATAACTCAAGAACGGTTCAACTTAGAGAATTCGTTCTGGTACTAAAATATTCTCCTATTAAATAGGAAGAACCGTATTGTTTTTTATGAAGTTCGGTTGACTAGAAATGGGAGTTTACTCGTGTCGATTTTAAGATTTTTGCGAATAATTAGCAACAGAAAAATATTTCGAAAAAATTTATTGAACAAAAGTTACTATAAATCCAATAACTAATAACTTTTATTTGAGACGTTTTTTGATAAAACGAAAAATTTCGAAATTTTTTTGTAAAATTATTCCAAATTCTCAATTTTTTCATACTTATATGTAACGTTTCCATGGTCATGATAATTAATTCGTAACTAGTAAATCAAGCCTTGGACAAAAATTTGTTTAGAACATAATTTGATGTATTTTTGAAGATTGATTTAAATATTTAAAAAAAAAAAAAAATTTTAATTAATTTTTTTTTTTTAAATTTTTTTATGGGAGGACAAGTCTAGCGTAGGTTTCCCTTCGCTACTGGTTTACTATTTGTTTCCAATCTTTCGTGTCTTTTGCTTGTGGAACTGACACTTCTTGACATTCTGTACGATTTACAGCAGCTCTCAAACCCAAAATAGTTTAATTTAAAATTAAACAAAAAATATCTCCCATAAAATTAATAATTAAATTTACCGAACGTTTTTTTGTCAATTTACCGGTTAACCGGTAAACCGGTAAACCGGTATACAATCCCTACTGCCTATAGTGTCTAGTGAGCTATTAAATTTTAATCTATTTCACACTAAAACATTGAGTTGTTTAGTAGTTTTTACTCCGATTCTAATGTTAACGTCGAAAAAACTGTTGTAGCTTAATTTCTTAGCAAGCTAGTCCACCTAGTTATTCTCGCCATATTACAAACCTTAATCTATGAAGATTCCATCTTCCTATGATATATCTATAATATCATTTAACTCATCAGCTCATCATAGGCTGCACGTCGATCGTCAACCTGATTGCTTTACATTTTGACATCTTCCAATGAACTATAAATACCTGGACGTTTGATACTTATGACTCCTGTGACATTTTTGTGATGCACGCTGGAGTACCAGTGCTACGTACAGTTTTTGTACATTTTTATTGTTAACGCAAATGATATGTGAAATACAAGGTGTCTCAAAAGAAATTTTATATTTAGTGGATCGATTAAAAAAAAAGTAAGCCGTATATAGAAAAAATGTTTATTAATTATTAAAATACACTTTTTGGGGATTTATTTCTTAAAAATAATATCGTCTAAATGTAGACACTCGCGTTCTCGGCACTCATTTAATCGAACAGTAAAATTACTTATGACGTCTCGGCAGGTGGACTCAGGGATGGCTGCCATTTCGTGACGGATATTTTCTTTCAAATGCGCCAGTGAAGTCGGTTTATTGGCGTAAACTTTAGATTTAAAATAACCCCATAGGAAAAAGTCCATAGGGGTTAAATCTGGACTGCGTGGAGGCCAATTTATGTCACCTCTCCGGGAGATCAATTTGCCTGAGAAAATTTCACGAACACGTGGCAGAGACATATTGGACGTATGTGAAGTTGCTCCGTCCTGTTGGAACCATGTTCTTTGGTTATAGCCAGGAAAGTTTTGCAGTTCAGGTAACAAGAAGTTGTCTAACATCTCCACATAACGCTCTGAATTCACTGTAACTGCATGCCCCCTTTCGTCTTCAAAAAAGTAAGAGCCGATAATTCCTCGCGCCGACATCGCAGCCCATACGGTCACTTTAGGTGAATGTAGGGGTTTCTGATGTTTGCGTTTCGGATTCGTTGCATTCCAGTAGCGGCAGTTCTGCTTATTTACGTGGCCATTAAGATGAAAATGAGCTTCATCCGAAAACAAAATGTTGGTAAACGTTGAAAATCGCTCAATCACCTGATTTACGAAATTAAACCTCTGACTGGCATCTTGGGGCTTTAATTCTTGCACCAATTGAATTTTGTAGGGGTGCAGCTTTAGGTCTTTGTGCATAATGCGATGTAATGATGATCTATGCACATTTAAAGCACTTGCGCGCTTCCAAATTGAAAGGTTCGGGTCGTCACGAACAGACTGATTAACATTCTCCACGTTTTCTACCGTTCTTGATGACCTAGGTCGCCCGGATTTTGATTTAACCAGCGTTGTACCAGTCTCTTCAAACTTTTTAACCCAATGTCGAATGAGAGGAATGCTTGGCGCATCATTTAAGTGGCGAAAACCTCCAATACTGCAGAATTTTCTATGCGCTACAGTCGCCGAATCACCGTTTTTGTAAAACTCTCGCACGCATAACGCGCGGTCTGCTCCCGAGAAACGCTCCATAGCGATTGAATTCCCAAGAGCCAGGCTACCGATTGACATAACCCCCGCGCCCCTCGGATACGTTGCGTTCACGCAGTAAGCTAAATAAATATAAAATTTCTTTTGAGACACCTTGTATTTCAATTTCAAGTAGAACAGAAAATAATCGTTTCTTTATTCTATACCACTCTTGTATATATTTTTAATATAAAATAAATAATACGTGAGATACTCCTCATAGCTCCCCAAATATATATCTTATTAAAAACTTCATTGAACGTAGAGGAATAGTTTTTTTTTTCTCATATTAATTTTTGCTGTTAAGTAAATGATAAATTAGATTTTTCAACCTTATAAGTAATACCTTCTTGCCCCCTAAATAACATTCTTAACCGTCTTCTTAATCTTCTTCTTTGGGTACTTTCAGTCGGGTTGACTTCTGGCTTCACTCGCATAAGTAAATCCTCCATCTTGAAGCACCTGATGAAGCTATGTAAATATTATTTAGCGAAACGTTGTGTTTCTAAAATAAATACATTGTCCAAAAATTCTACAAGAGTTTTATTTCATCATATATTCATTGGGCATTACATACACAACATTAGGGTGACCATTCGTCCCGCTTTTAGCGGGACTGCCCCGCATTTTGATTGGGTGTCCCGCATTAAGATACGTCCCGCATTCTAACATTTTGTCCCGCATTTTAACATTTTGTCCCGCATTGTAACTTTGTAACATTGTAATTTGAGGAAATGAGGACTATTTTTTTTGCTCTTCACTTGGATATGGGAGGTGAGGACTTTTTTTTGCTTTTCACTTGGATTTGGGACGTGAGGACCTTTTTTTGCTCTACACTTGGATTTGGGAGGTGAGGACCTTTTTTTTGCTCTTCACTTGGATTTGGGAGGTGAGGACCTTTTTTTTGCTCTTCACTTGGATTTGGGAGGTGAGGACCTTTTTTTTGCTCTTCACTTGGCTTTGGGAGGTGATTGCATGATGCCGTCCCGCATTGCCTTCTTAAGAAAATGGTCACCCTACACAACATATAAAATGTATTTGTATTAAGTATTTACACATATTACGAAAACGTAATAGGCAATTATTTGTGACACCATTGTCTTTATTAAAAAAATCTGACTGTATATGCTTTATGATAACAGGCTAGAACCGAACATTTCATGACAATAGGGTAATATTTAGTTCACAAATAGTCATCTTTGAGCAAGTCAGTCTTTGAAAACAAAGACTGAAAAAAATTAACCTTGAAAACCAAATGAATCTTAATTTTAGGTCATCTTTAAAGTGACCAAGTCAACAGGTCACCTTATTATATCTTGGGGTTAATAGGTTGTTAAGCGCACAGCGCACTAATGAAACATATGCAAATATTTATGCATTGAGGTCAGTTATGACCTAACTTGCGTTCCGAATAGCGCTCAATAGGGTTTACCTAATTTTACATAAGTTTGCTTGCTGTAAATTTGCAAGTTTCATTTTGGTCGACGATTTTATAACTGCAACCAGCGCCGGACCTAAACTTTTTGCCGCCACAAGCAAAACTGGGTGCATTTTGTTCAGGACCGTCTTATGAATTGTAAGGGCCCTAAGCAATGGGTATTTAACGGGCCCTAAGCAATGGGTATTTAACGGGCCCTCATCCCAGAAGTCAAGTCAAATTAAGAAAAAATATTGCAATTTAAGCGATTACAACGATTTTGAGACCTATTTTTTAACCTTGATTTTTCATTACCTCTATATTTAATTTTACTAAAATTATTGGTTGATGCAAAATTAACGACGATTTTTTGGAGTTTTTATTTTGTGTTGAAACATGGCGCTTGCTTGTAATAAGTATAAAAATATTCTTCTGTTTTTAGGTGAAAAAAATGCGTGTCGAAAATCATATTCATGTTCGTCATATAATTGCTCTTCCACGAGAAAGGATAGGGTGACCATTCGTCCCGCTTTGTGCGGGACTGTCCCGCATTCTAACATTTTGTCCCGCATTAAGATGCGTCCCGCAAAAGTCCCGCTTTTTAATATTTTGTCCCTCATTGTCCCGCATTTTGTACCTTGTATTTGAGGAAATGAGGATTTTTTTTTTGCTGTTCACTTGGATTTGGGAGATTAGGACCTTTTTTTTACTCCGTCCCGCATTGCCTTCTTAAGAAAATGGTCACCCTAAGAACACCCTTTATCGAAAGCGGCACAGTTATTTCGCGATCCCATCGAGCTTTTCGGCAAAAGAACAATCAGTCAAAAATAAATTGAAAGATGGTTCCACAAGTTCAAATCGGGTGACGCAAGTCTTAAGGATGATGAAGGAAGAGAACGGCCATCGGATTTCGACGATCAGGCACTTTTGTCAGCCGTGGAAGAGGATGATAGCATGACAACCCGGCTACTGGCCGAAGTCTTCAATGTTGACCAATCCATGATCGTCCGTCGTCTAAAAAAGCTTGGAAAAGTGTGGAAATTGGCTCATGGGTGCCTCGTGAACTCTCTGACAACAACAAAGCCGATCGAGTTCGAATTTTCACCGAATTGCTGCAGAGAAACGAGCGATAGTCATTTTTTAAGAATCTTGTCACTGGTGAAGAATCGTGGTTGCTCTTCCTCCAGTTTGTGTACCTCCGGGTGAATCACCGAAAAGAATAGCAAAAGGTGTCCACAGTAAGAAGGTAGTGTGGTGCGTATGATGGGATGGAAGCAGAATCATCCATTGGGAGATCATTGCAAACGGCATTTGATTTTGGTGAAGTGAAGATGATGAGCATCAACAGAAGCGGATTCCGCACAAAAACGGCAAACGGCAATTCAACATCAACAGCGACGTCTATCTGGCTCAGCTCGATCGTCTCCATACAGCAATAGATCGTTTCCATACAGCAATTTTTGTTGAATAAATTTATATATAAAAAAAATCGCCGTTAATTAATAAATAAATATATACATTTTACATACATAAATTCTATAATGCCGAACAGGAGTTCGTCTGAAATATGAATTTCCTGGTATATTTATAATGTTAATGTTATTCATTTTGTTATTTATTATTTTTTTTTTTTTTGTAAAACAGTAACTTTACAAAATAAAATTAAGACCGGCGACCGGGCCCCTTATATAAGCGGGCCCTAGGCTATGGTCTCGTTAGCCTAGGCAAAAAAAACGACCTGATTTTGTTGGTGGCTGGTTAGAAGTTCTAGAATTCATGCGCAAAAAACGACAATTTTGATCTTGAAGTGAACATGGAATGAAATTTGCATGAAGGTTTAATCATATGATCGTGGAACATCCCAGACTCAAGCTGCGTGTGAAAACGAATGTATTTCACTTAAATGGATAATCTGAATAATAAATGCAAAAGAGGAAAACTTTTTATTTGAAACAAATATTCGAGTAGATTTTAGTTTTAGGGTAGGGATCCCATTTTACCGGGACAGTGCCGTTATCATAGATAATGTCCCAAAGTCCCCAGAACATTCTACGAAACGTGAAAATATCCCATTTTTAGTAATACCTCTTTTACCTGCCATTAAAACTTAATTATGTTATTCCCATACATTTTTTATAAAATATCGAATTTATTTTTATGTTAATAAATTCCATATATATGTCGGCGCCAAATGATTACTAACAGAATCAAAAAGATTTAATAGTTTTTAATGACACATCAGTTAAGAATTTACTAATCGAAATGTTGGATATTAAGACTCAGCTAATCAGTTGTGACCAAACTGTCTTTCAGTCACTGTGCAAAGATGAAGCACACTGAATAGCAAATATGGTTTAAAAGAAAAAATCCTAACTTAAGAACAATAAAATATAGAAAACTGCGGTTAATATTTTTAAAATCTTCGTACATTGTTTCGACTTTTGAAAATGGTCAAAAATCAAAGAAAAGTTTTTTCTCTAATTTACTTGAAATTGTGTATATGTACTTATGTATTTTCAGTCGTAGATCTCAAAAATAAACTCCATTACAAGCTACGGTTTACCGTTTTAGAAGAAATAAAAAAAAAAACGACAGAAAATTACCATATCAAAAAATACATATAAGAGGGCGCTTTGAATATATTTTTTAGATTCCTCACCCTAAAATTGGTCTAAATACAAATTTTAAAAAAGTGATATAATTTGCGCCAGAAAATAACGTAGCATAATAAGGGAGATATTTTAAGTTTTTTAATAAATAATTTTAACCCCGAAACAACTCCCTAGAATAAAAGTTTTGAAATGCTATAGCCTATGTTTGAATTCAGGTTTTACTCTATCATCGTTTCGTAAATATACGTACAGCCGTTTTTGCGTAAATATCGGACAGACATCAGATAAAAATTGTTTTTTTTTTGCGGATATTGTCTTATAATCATCATAAACGTGTAGAAACAAAATATGAGGCCGAAAAAATAATAAACAGATATAGCCTCCTAGCCTCCCCTCTATCTGGGCCTGTATTGTCAACTGACAATAACTGAAGCGCCTCTAGTGAGATTTTGAGAAACTGACGGTTGTAGGATACTCGAGTTTGTGACAAGCATGGGAATATGTTCTTAGAAGTGGAAAGACAGTTAAAGACCATTTTAGAGTGTGTTACCGTGTGTTTCAATAAATATCACATGAAGATACCATTGAACCTGTCAAAAATATCCTACCAAAGTCAGCCATGATGTGAATGCAGTAGCGCCTCTATCGGTAGTGTCAGATGCCAATATGGGCAGTGACACGCCCAGGGGGAGGGTGTCCGGGGGAAAAACACACAAATACACTAGAAAATTTTAAAAATAGAAATGAGGATTTTTTTTTTAAGTCGTCACTTGTATTTTAAAAGTGAGAACTTTTTTTTTAGATCATCACTTCGTATTATCAAAGCAAGGACTTTTTTTTTAGATCATCACTTGAAATTTAAAAGTGTGAACCTTATTCATAATTTAAATAATTTTGATTACTATATTCAATATTACATTTCAGGCGTGCACCCAGTATTTATTCTTAGGTGGGGCTCAGAAGACAGATTTTTTTTTTTTTGAATACCCCAGTTTTCAAGATGAAATTTTGGTAAATGTTTGTTTAGTGGTGTGAAAATTGTCAAATCGAACAAAAACATTATTTTTAATGCTTTTTTGGGAGACGGGGCTCAAGCCCGTGAACACCCCATCCTGGATGCGCGCCTGCTTCCATTCGATTCTTTGGGTAAATTTTAGTTATCAAAATTTTATCACAACTTGATCTCTATGTTGATATACTTATTAGGCGTTTACGTTTAGTCAGTCAGATTAATTCAAGCGATCCGGAGCGTACACATTAACTTATTTTTAGTCAATTCGATTGATCCGCCGGAGCAATCCGAGCGTTTCCAAGCAATCCGATGATCTGGCAGGATCGCTGGGATTAATGGATTGCTGGTGGTGGGGGTTAGCGCGGGCAATTTGAATCTTACAGTCAATTGGAATGTGTTGAAAACATAACTTAACCAAATATACGAAATAAATGCCATGTGTAATAGAATTCTATTATTAGCAATAACCTCATATTTATAAAACAAAATGCGGTAGCAGTTGTAATCAACGACAGAAATTTGACAGTTGCAGTTAGCGCTACCGTCACCAGGCGTCAAAACAACTACAGACAAATATTGCTTCCGAAAATGTTAACAAAATCCGAGCAATCCGATTAATCTTGTGACGTCAGCAGATCAATCTGAACAATCTCGTGGATTGAATAAACGTAAACATCTATTCTGTACTTAATACCACTCTCCAATGGTGAAAATAATAGGATTTTTCGCTACTATTCGTCCACTGCAAACCCACCAGGCACTGTTGCTAACTATTTTAAAATTAAAACAAGTAAATTTAAACTCCAATCACAATAGAAATAATATTTATATAATAATACTAAACTTTCAGTTAAATAATTTTAATTAAATAAATATACTGGTATTAATAAAAAAATAATGATAATAAATATCAATTGTATAGACTATTCCAAACGTTTAAGCGGAACTAACTGAAATTTTTATTTTCATTAGTTGTCATGAGCTGCCTTTTAAAGATTTGAAGTGGGCTTTTGCTAAACAAAATGATCAAAAACCTCACTTAATCGGTAAAAGTTACTGGATTTAAAAATCTAGATCTGCTTAAACTAAAGAAACAGGCTATACTTTCACAGTTGACTGAAGAAAAAAAAAAAGGTGAACTATAATTTTGGCATCTTACACCACCATGTTATAAACGTATGAACAATAATGCACAATTTTAATTGGGTTAATGTGGGGGGAAGTGTTAATGTGTTTAGTTAGTAAAAGGCTAGAACCAAAGAAGCCGAAGAGCTCCAAATAAACTTAAAGGAGTTTTTGTACAAAAATGGCGGTGTAGGATGTAATTCTGTAGTTTTACTTCTATCTCTTTGTTGTTTTATTTTGTAATTTGTATACATTCTTTGTAAATTGTTTATTTTTTGCACAAACTACTTCAAGCTTACTTTGAGCTTTTCGACTTCTCCTGTTCTAACCTTTTTCTCATTAAACCTAACCTAATTATATTGTTTTTAGATGCATAGTACTTTAATTCCCCCGCCCCCCCCCATTATCCCAATTAAAATTGTGTATCATTGTGCACGCGATTATTGTATAGTGTAGGGTGACAAGTCATCAGGGCCGGCGCTAGGCATGTGCAGTATGTGCAGTGGCACATTGCCTCGCGGCCCAACAAGCCTCGCTCATGGTGCGAACTTTCTGAACCGCATGTACTCGCGTACCCCAAACTCTCGTCTAAATTGTAAATGTAGTTTTCGAGCGCGCTGAAATTAGAAAGAAGAAAACAGGTGGGGTGCCGATTGATTGGATTAAATGAAATGGTGGGGTGGATTCCCTGAATACGAGAAAAAATCACACAGCCGAAAGTTGTTATTGATAGATGCCACAGAAAAAAATAGTGTAACATTCACTAAATGTATCCCTTATTAAAATATACACATTTGAAAGATTATAGGAGTATCTAATATGTAAACATAGCGTGGTAGCGGACAGCACCAGGTAAGGAAAATTACATTTTGACTGATGTATCTCGTTCATTCCGTCATTTTGCGTGGTCCATCATTATTGAACCAGCCCTTTTTGACCACGTTAATATAAATTTTTCTTGTCAATCTCGTACATGGCCTCGCGCCTGCCCTGGCACATGGCCACGCAAATCCTAGCGCCGGCCCTGTTCAACAGAAAAAAATTAAAATAAACAAATTTATAATAAAATTAAACTACATTTGTATTTATATTGAAGCTACAATCCCAGTAGATAAATTAATATTGATTATTTCTATATTTCTTATAAATACTCGTTTAATAAATTGATATTAAATTCTAAATTTTAAAATTGATATATTACATTTTACTACTGGCGACAGTGCAAGCATGCGCAATAAGGTGAGTTTGTATTTGTAGACAGTGTTGCCAGATGTACGATTTAAAGGATTCCACACACCAAAGCGGCCGCGGTGGCGATAATGCAGCGGCCTAACGCAACCTATACAATACAATGAGACCACGCACATACAAGCGTTCCGCTATCTGAGAACGCCACCGACTGCAGCGTTCAGTCTAGCGATCACCAAACACTGGCGGCCAAACTCGACAAGTTGCGTTAGGCCGCGCGATATTCATTGTTTATATACCACAGAGTGAATATATTTAAGAAAATAATGTCGAAAATAGATAATTTAACAGAAAAAATCATAGATCAGTAAAGGATCATTTAATTTTGTATGACTTAGCACATCCTGATTACAAGAATATTAGGAAAACAAATAAAGTGTGGGACGAAATAGGAAAAGTTTTGGAAATTGATAGTAAAGTCTGTTCCAAACGATTAGGCGGAACTAGATGTTGCAATCTAGTTACTTTCATCGTTTAAATCATGCTTTTCAGCCGTTTTGTTTAAGCTTTGTAAATCATACTTGCAACAAACATTTTTTGGTTAAGGTTAATATCATTTTAAAATGTCATTTTCTTTATATTTTGATTTTTTGTGTCATTCTTAATACAAATATCCCATTTATTTATTTTTTGTCATTAAAATATGTAAGAAAATTAATTTAAGTTTGACATATGTCATTCGTTTCCATGGTTTCATTGTTGGAATTTTAAATTTTGACATTCCAACGTGAAAAATGAAATAACCCAAGCAAGGTCCCTTTTCGTGACAACCTAAAAGAACGAAATTCCCATTTAGTTCCGCCTAACCGTTTGAAACAGACTGTAAGTAGATTATTATTTTTCCTCTACATACAATTAATTATTCTATTGTATTCTCGCAATCAATATTATCATACAACTATATACCGTGATTCAATAACTGATCGCTACCGCTACCGCCACTCCCACCGCGTTATTGTGAGGAGACCTGATCGCTAGTCCTATCGCTACCGTGGCCGCTACCGTGGCCGCCACCGCGGCCGCTTTGGTGTGTGGAATCCTTAAATCGTACTTTTACGATTATTTTTGATTGTGTACGATGTACGATTTTATGATATCTGATGTACGATTTTATTGAAAAACATATATATTTATATATTTTTATTAAAGTTAAATATTTATATTATATAATGCGATATAGAGAATACTCAAATCGGCCCGGTCTTTTCATGTTCGTGTTGAATATGAATGTAGTAAAAATAAGTTGAAAAATACGCTTTGGGCGACTGAGATTTGTTTTGTTGTGCCATGGATAATAAATACCCATAGTGATAATTACAATACGTTTGATAATGAGGAACGTGCTACAGACCAGTTAATAATTATAAATATTTAACGGCTGCAATAAGGCAGTGTTCTTCAACCTTTTTGCCCCCGCGGACCGGTGAAAATAGAATAAATGGTTAATGTTCCGTATTAGTCCACCACAACTAGGCTTTTATGCTTAGAATGAATTATATTATAACGTTAGAAACGAGAAGGCATAGTCGTAACAGTGGGGAGCAAATAGTAATCATTCATGCATCTGTAGTTGACAGAGAAATACGCAAGAACGTTCGAGGAACGTTTGAATATAACTGATATTTTTGGAACTCTTTATGAAGTTAATGTTTTTCAAAATACGTATACTATAAATCTCATTGGAAACAGATAAAAATTCCTTATGAGTACCTGTTTATATACGTCTAGCAAGTTTAAGTTTTTTCTGTCTAAAATTTTTACCAACTAAACCTAACCTAATTAGTTTTATCATTGATTGTTTTCATATAGTGAAAATATATGAATGCTTTATACAGTTTTAATACATTAACATAATTTAGCACCTATGAATGCGACGAAAAATGGAATGTTCTATTTCAGACATAAAATTGGTAGGTCGGAATATATAGATATTTTTGAGGATCCTCTCTTTTAATAATGTTAATATTCTTCAAAATATGTATACAATAAATCTCATTTAAACCATTTAAATGTGACTTAAAGTGTATAGATACTGAAATTTTATTATTCAAGTTTTTCTTTAAAAACGTTAATAGGAGTTAAATGTTAACAAACACTTATTAAATAATTGCTTGGATTTCGGAACGGATAACTATCAAGTACTTATTTAGATTTCAGTTTTGAATAAAAATATTGGAAATGATAAGGTGAATCATTTTTATGTTTTGAAAGAAAGGGACGGCGCGACTATCCCAAAGAGCTATCTTCTTCAGGAGTATGAAAAATAGCCGCGAGAGGCATGGTATTTGGGCTAATAAATATTAAATAAATCATAGTTCAGCCAAAAGTTAACTTCTGCGTCGACTAAAAAAATGTGGTATATACTCGTGAATAGAAGTGTGCATCTACATGATTCGGTCGAAATATTTCTGCGGACCGGCACCGGTCTGCGGACCACGGGTTGAAGAACACTGCAATAAGCAGTGATGGGCGTTTACACGTAAACTTTAATTGTTTACGTTTACGTGTAAACTTAGGTAAACAATTGGTGAACTTGTCAACAATGTAAACAATGTAAACTCTGTAAACTGTCAAATAATGAGGTTAGTTTTACTTATTTAATAAGAATAATAGAGAGTTAATGAACAAGTATATTCAGTTCAAAACAATAAATTTATTAAAAAAATGGTGGGAAGAAACCGAAGGAATAGTTCTGAAGAACTAGGTTTTGTTTTAATTAAAAAAAATGAAAGAAAATATAGGGCGTTATGCAAAATTTGCAATGAATCTTTTCGTTATTAAAAAACATAGACTAATTTTCTTAAAGGTGAAATCTAATGTATTTTGTTATTAAAAAAATTAGACTAAAAGAAAAAAGTTTTTTATTTTTCATATTCATATTTACTAATTTGTATGTAACACCTGTATAATGATGCAAATTTGATTTTTATTAATATGTATATTGGCTTGTCCTAATTTTATATACTTACTTTTTCATTTAAAATCGGTTCATTAAAATTTTATTATTTATAAAAATGTATTGAAAATGAGGTTCTGTAATTCAAAACAAGTGCGCATGTCTAAATCATTGTTTACATTGTTTACGTTGTTTACATTGTTTACAAGAGTTTTTGTGTTTACTTTACATCAATTGTTTACGCGTCAACAATGAGGTAACTTACATCATGTAACTTACGCGCCCATCACTGGCAATAAGGCAGCTGAAAAAGTTTATTTGGTTCAATTCAAACAGTTCGAGGAAAAATTATACATATTTTATCTTTTTCTGCTACATATAATTTCAAATTAATTATACAGCAATTTTTTATACGCTCATTATAAAAAAAAACGATTTACACGATTTTTTTTTCTTGAAAATACGATCATTTTGAAGTGTTTGTACGATTTTTTCTTTTTCGACAGCTGGGAACACTGGTTGTAGAATAGTACCAACTTTTCTGGAAATATTTTAAATGAAAGGCAACACTGGTTGTTTTGAGGTTATGTTATAATAAATGTGTCACGAAACACATGTTTTAGTATTTTTTTGGTTCTCTTGACCAGTTATAAAAGTTATCCATTATGGAATACATAGATACAGAGCAGATATCCAACAAACAAGAAAGAGGAGTGTAAGTTAATTTATATATTTTTTTAATATAAATTTTGTTAATGTAATAATCTGGTTTTTAGATTATGTTGTGAATGTGGTACAGCAATAGAACCTAATCCTTCAAACATGTGTGTTGGATGTCTACGTGCCAATGTTGATATAACCGAAGGCATTCCAAAACAAGTTGTTTTGTATTTTTGTCGTGGATGTGAACGATATTTGAATCCACCCGAAGAATGGATTCACTGCGCTTTAGAATCCAGAGAATTGTTAGGATTGTGCTTGAAAAAGTTGAAAGGTTTAAATCGTGTGAAACTTATTGACGCTGGATTTATATGGACAGAACCACATTCGAAAAGGATTAAGGTATTTTTTAATTTCTGTTATTTAATAACTGTAGTCTATTTCAATCGTTAAAAGTTACTAGATTGCAAAATTTAGAAACAAGGTGACCGGGACGATTTTTAACAATTTGTTCCGCGTCCCGCGGCGTTTTAAAAAAGTCTTTGGAAAGATTGCTCACCAATAAATGGAGTGAGGACTTTTTTTTTGCTCATCACTTGTATTTTTGGAATGAGGACCTTTTTTTTTGCTCATCACTTGTATTTTTAGAGCGAGGACCATTTTTTGTTGCTCATCACTTGTATTTTTGGAGTGAGGGACCTTTTTTTTAGTATACTCTTTTTCAGTAAAAAAAATCTGGTCAGCCTATAATACTATACATATTCCACCACTCCCCCCATCAATGGTGTCCCGCTTCACCAATGTTAAAATCTGGCCACCTTACACTTAAGAAGAACCAAAGAAATAGACTATATTGTTTAAATTTTAGATTAGATTATGATTAGATTGAATTTGCAAAATAATTTGGGGCAGCCTGATTTTTTAAATGTTCTGCTCCGACATCAAATTGTCTCCCCTAACTTCATTGCATGCTTCAAGTAAAATTTTTAATTTGAATTAGCAATCTTCTAAATTAAAAACTAATGTTCTATCTTATTTTTAATTTTAAGTAATAAACTTTAAGTTATGTAATATGAATCATAATTATAATTTATTCTGTAAAACAGAATTGTGGAAAGTAATTTGTTTTTAGTTGCATCTCTTATGTTGTTGAGTATTCATCACAATCAACAGCTCAACACTCGTTTGAGTAGTTAGCATTCTTGATGCAAATCGACATGTTGCTTAATTCCATTTTTGGTAATTCCCGAAGCCTCAAATGCCGATTTTTCTTTGAGCCTACCCATACACTGTAGTATCGTATCATCAAA
This sequence comes from Liopterus haemorrhoidalis, assembly GCA_963971575.1. Taxonomy (NCBI): domain Eukaryota; kingdom Metazoa; phylum Arthropoda; class Insecta; order Coleoptera; family Dytiscidae; genus Liopterus; species Liopterus haemorrhoidalis. Next base: position 17,608,710 of record OZ020615.1, on the reverse strand, counting down.
TAAAAAATACATATGCAAAAAATAACTTATTAATGAACATTAATATTAAAAGAAATACTTTTATGGGATTTTTATGTCTGCAGGATTTTAAATAAAAAATGCCAGTGTTAGAGTTTATAAATGATTTTGTATTTGTCCTAATATGACGTTAACTGTTCGGAGATGTGTCGGTAGCTGGCTAATTTTGTTAACATAGATGACAGTCATAGAGAACGGTTGCTAGCAAGAGGGTTCGTTGGTCATATTGACCATACGGTTTATGACCTGATTGGGATAAAAATAATCTCTTAAGTGAAGGACAAGTACGTGGCTATTTGTAAAATATAAAACTTGTAAAATAACTAAGGTTGTTAAATAAATGGAATTTTTATATCGGTTCAATTTTTTTTTCATTCAATTAATTAATTAATCGCTTTTTACTACTAAAACTTATATTGACTGATAAAAAAATGAATCTATCAGAAGCAAATTTGAAGAACATATTAATGTGTCGATTAAACATGGATTTTTAATTTTATTTTCATTTCAAATTTCAAATATTATTTTTACAACTGTGATTAATTTTTATTTATTTATTTATTTTATTTATTTTTGTAAGAAAAAGGTTTGTAAGATAATACAGTCAGCGCTCGCTTAACATATACAATGCGTACACAGATTCCCGTACGTTAATCGAACGTACGTTAAGCGGACGGTATATTTCCTTATAAATACATGTAAATACGATTAATTGGTACATACTTTCGGTCCCTATGTTCATACGAACGTACATTTGTTCGTACGAACGTACATTTTTTCATACGAACGTACATTTGTTCGTACGAACGTACATTTTTTCATACGAACGTACATTTGTTCGCACGAACGTACATTTTTTTTGTATAAATGACCAATATTCATTGATTGGTTTGAAGTTATATTTAGGCAAGATATGCGTATGAAGCTTGAAATACAGTGTTACCAACTTCTATCTTTCAATTTCCCCCCTTCACTCACACTTACAGAGAAGAATCAGTAAATACGTCGAACTCAGCCGAATATGTACACGTATTTACGAGTGCTTTTCTGTGTGTGAACAGTATTCACTTTAAATTATTTTGAAGCGATTTTTGCCAAAATAGTGCAAAAAATTTTTTGTCCCACACCCTGTAGACCAGATGGTTTAAACTAAAAATCTGAAAAAATTCTAAGTAATGTACATTGGTGTGAACCGGAATAGTTCAACAGGAATTTTTGATCAGATTAGGTTTTTGGAAAAAAACGCATTTTTTGTGATTTTTGGCTAATAATGTACACAAGTTATAGCTTTGTAACAAGCAACACTCTAACGTGTGTGCTGGTCTAGTGGTATTTGAGGCTGACTTTTCACCCATGTAACCCGATCCGATGGGGATCGAACCCTGGAGAAGAGACTATATATATATATATATATATATATATATATATATTATTTTTTTTTTAATTTCTATATTGTTTAAATTATTTTTTCAAAATTCTAATTATATTTTGGCAAATGTTGCATTTATTTTTTAAAAGCGTAAATTTAATAGCCAGTGGAAATTGTTTAAATTATAATTTAATTCTGTTTCAATGTACACGAAATCAGAGGGGCGGAACTTATAACAACCAATGGAAGCCATAGGCGCAATTTTGAAACTCTTAATGAACCTTGCTATATAAAAAAAAATACTGCACATATTTAGAAACCTAAATAATGGTATTAGGCGTTCGAATTAAAATTAACAAAAAAAAATATTTTAATATGTAATTTGTTTTCGCATCCAAAATAATCATCATTCACTTACTAAATACCTGCAAAATCCTGAAATGTGTGAAAATTCACACTTCACATCAATTTTTTTAACCATAAAGTTGCCATATCAAATACGAAAACGACGTTTTCGTTTTGATATCGACGTTTACGTTCGCGCGGACAATGTGTACGTTCGTACAAAAGCGATATTTTCATGTTACGCGATGTACGTTCGTACGAACAACGTGTACGTTCGTACGAACAACGTGTACGTTCGTACGGACATAGGATCCATATTTAATCATGTACGTATCATCGAACGTACGTTACACGGATGTACGTTAAGAGAGCGCTGACTGTATTGCGATTCTTCAAACTGTTATTTATTATTTTATTAATTACTTAAACCACTTTAAATTTTATTAATATTTATGAACTTTTCTATATTATTAATTATTATTTATTAACGTTTTTCTTCTCTATAATTGTGATTATATGAACTATGTGTGATTAGGGTCGGACTAAAGTATTTCTGCACCCCGGGCAGACTCTTTATATGGCACCCTCAGATTTGCATAATTACGCAAAAATTAAGTTGAAGTTACTAGCCAGCTGAACCCAAATTTTTAGAGGCGCTGAAAATTAAGTTGTTCATTGCTGTCAAAAATATTTGTTGAGCAAAAATAAGTCTTCAACCAACATTTTCGGCACTCCTTGCATCTGGCGCCTTAGTGTCTTATTAATTATTTTTCTAATTTCCTCTAATTTGTTAGAATTTTATTTTATTTACGTGCAATATGTTTTGGTATTTTCATTTTTATGTTCCTAAATTGTATTTTGTTTTCGATTTTGACAATAACATTTTTAATTAAGTTCTATTTCTTTTGTATTTTCAATTTTATAATTGAAAAATAAGAATAAGAAGGGAATTTGGTTAATAAAACGAAACCAAAATTTATACCGGTAGATATTTGTTATGTTAGACTCGATTTTAACTTGTTATTCGAACTGGAACTAAACCGGAATTTTTAGATAAACCGAAACTGGAATGAAAATCATTTACTTGGAACGTAACCATAAACCGGAACGAAATAAATTTGGGTTCGACTCTCTGGTTTTTAGTAAGATATATATTGGGGGAGCTATGGGGAAAGTTACCTATAAACGAAGTATCTCACTTATTACTTACTTAGCATTGAAAATATATACAAAAGTGGTTTAAAATAAAGAAACGATTATTTTCTGTTTTACTTGAAACTGAAATGTCTCACTTATCATTACAGCAAAAATGTATATATCAAAAACCGTACGAAGTAAGGGTACATCTGCTAGTAATTTATATTATTTTAGATGAAACTGACTGTTCATGCTGAAGTTGTTGGAGGTGCAGTTCTACAACAAATTTTTGTTGTTGATTATATAATAAATCATCATATGTGTAATGATTGCCACCGTTCTGAGGCTCAAGACTTTTGGAGAGCTCTGGTTCAAATCAGGCAAAAAGCTGAAAATAAGAAAACATTTTATTATTTGGAACAGTTAATTTTGAAACATAAAGCTCATGAAAATACATTAGGAATTAAACCAATTCATGGTAAGTTTTATTATTTAATTATATAATTTCCGAGAGCTTTATACCTTATAACGTTATAGAAACTTTTGTATCAAATATGAGTTTTTTTTTTAGATGGTCTTGATTTCTTTTACAACACGGAAGCACATGCTAGAAAGATGGTAGATTTTTTAACAACGGTGTTACCATGCAAATACCAACACTCCAAAAAATTAATATCACACGATATACACAGTAATATTTACAACTATAAATTTACTTTTGCTGTGGAAATCGTTCCAGTATCTAAGGATAGTGTGGTTTGTTTGCCTAAGAAATTAACTCAGCAGCTTGGTGGAATATCTTCAGTTTGTTTGGTTTATCGTGTTACAAATTGTATTCATTTGATTGATCCATCTACAGCTCAAAGTGAGTGTATCTTTCACTATAATTCTTTTATATCCGTTTCTTCTTGTTAGAAGAGACCTATTATGTGTTTTTTGTTATACTTATTATGTGGCTTCTATAACAGAGCAACCAGTTACCTAGTAGAAGAACGACCATGATATTTTCTTCCATCAAATTTCACTTGTAGAATTAAACTGTATGTTGTTACTACTTTGACATTGTACATGTCCAAAGAGAATAGCTATTGTTTTATGTAATACTATGGTCAATAGCCGTATGGGCAGAGATGGGGAGTCGACAGAAAAATTACCGACTCCCGACTCTCGACTCCGGAGTCGATATTTTTGAAAACCGACTCCTTTCACTCGTAAATTGTATTAAGTAAGTCTATTCCAAATGTTTAAGCGGAACTAAATGTAATTTTTATTTTCTTCAAGTTATCACGAATTCACTATTTAACGATCAAAGTGGGCTTTTGTTAAACAAAATGATACAAAGCATTCAATCCTTAAAAGTTGGTAGATTTCGATATCTAATTCCGCTTAAACCAATGAAACAGACTATACTTACATTAAATATCTTGGGTTGGGGTGAGCTGTTTTTATAAAATGTCATTTTCATTTCATCTTGACTATTGAATCATTTTTAATACAAATTTTCGAATATATTAGTTTTAAAAAATTTTGTTTTGTATTTTATACATACTTTATTTTTCATAACATGTCACTTTTTTCTTTTGACATTTAGATTTTAGCTGCCAACATGAGACATGAAATAATCACAAAGCTCGTTATGACTTGAGAAAATAAAAATCCATTTTAGTTCCGTTTAAACTTAACATACAAAGTATACAGAAAAATTAGATATGACTAAAAACAAAATTCTTTATCCTACATCATTAATCTGTTAATACCAATAATGTTAATTAAATTTTTAACTGGAAAGCATGAAGGAAACCATGTAAAACCGGTATTGATTATTTTTAATTTCATTTTCGTTCATGAACAGAGAACAAAATGTCGTTCCGTGCTTTAAAAGATTCTGATAGTATGGTATTTTGCTTTCGTTTTCCGATTATTCTTATCCTTGGTAAAAATTTAATCAAAGAGTCGGGAGTCGATAATTTTTTCCGAATCCCGACTCCGACTCCTCCAAAAAGCTTCGACTCCACGACTCCCGACTCCGACTGACCATCCCTGCTTATGGGTTCTTTAAATTCCTCGATAATTGCGACATTAGTTCTCCTTTCTGCCCGTGATACATGTATGAAGAATAGAATAGAATAGAACTATATTATTCTTGCCCTAAGGCTTCGAATCTTACATAATATTTTACAGTATTTTAAAAATTTAGTTATGTATGTTTTCCAAATTGTTAACAAAAAATTACGTTGTTTCCTTTCCCTTTAAAAAAAATAAATAAAAATTAATATATATTAGTTAGTCAATATATTAGTAGTAATATATATTAGTTAGAGTTAGTTAATATAATGAGTTATACATTCCATCTTCTTTCTTTTATCATTGAATCTTCATTCTTTTTAATATGCATCTCATTATTTCTTCTCCTGACCCCAAGTCATCTAATAGTTCTATCATACTTCTGCTCTCTTTTCCATTTTCGCATTCATAGAACAAATGCCACATTGTCTCTTCTTTTTCTTCGCATATTCTGCATTTTTTTTTTCCTCAGCTCTTTTCCATATTTTATTTTCTGTGCTTTCATTACCACATCTAAATCTGGCAATTATTCTGATTCTTTCTGCTTTGGAGTGCAGTAAATATCTTGGATTATCAAGAGTGACAATGTGATGGTACATTGGGAAGTAAGTAGAGTTTTTTATTCTGTCATGCTGTACTTGACTTTGTACTATTTTCTCTGTCTCTATTTTCTATTTCGCTGATCACATTTTCACCTCTTTCTCGCATCACCTCTATGTAGATCGTGGAATTCCCATTTCTTTCAAATGATACGATGCATGTATGAGGGCTACCTTTTACCTTTAAGTTTTCACAAAAAGTAAGAAATAAAAAAAAAATTTTTTTGGAACAAACTGTTTTATTGCTTTTCAAAATATTCACCTTTAAGATTTATGCACTTTTGCATGCGTTCAAACCAATTCTCGAAACAAATTTTTCCATTCTGATGTTGGTATCTCAAAAACATGGTTTTCGAAGGCTTCAACAGCTTCTTAAGGTGATGAAAATCACTGTCCACGCATTTTTTGTTTGAAGTTAGGGAACAAAATAAAGTCGTTAGAGGTTAAATCAGGTGAATACGGGCAATGAGACATTAATTCGATGTTTTTCTCCTTCAAATAATCAATTGTTTGACGTGCTATGTGGGAGTTTGCATTGTCATGATGAAGAATGATGCGACGTTTTTGGTTGTTTTTCCTGATTTTGTCGATGACTTCTGGCAAACAAATTGTTGTATACTATTCAGCATTAACTGTTCTTTGATCCTCTTAAGGAATGGTTGCGACATGTCCAGTACAATCGAAGAAACAAGCGATAATTTTCTTGGAAGTGCTTCGTGAACGAACAACTTTTATGAGTTTCGGTTCATCTTGGAAGATCCATACAGTGGATTGTTGCTTAGTTTCCGATTCATATGAATAAATCTAAGTTTCGTCGCCTGTAACGCTGTATACGGATTTTGCAGTGCCTAGTTTGAATTTTTTAGCATTCCCTTACACCAGGGGTCGGCAGACCGCGGCTCGCGAGCCTCATGCGGCTCTTTGGGGATATTCGTGTGGCTCTTTAAATTAAGTTGATAAGGACTAAAATTTAGAAAATATTCAAAAAGTCATGTATTGAAACAAGATTATGGCTCTTTAAAATGTTTCCACATGTCGTAAAGGGTGAATTTGGCTCTTTGGCTTCTAAAGTTTGCCGACCCCTGCCTTACACCAATCAACACGAGCTTTTTTTGCGCTTCAGTCAAATTATGCGGAATCCATCGGGAATAGATCTTTTTCACAGCTAAATGTTCATGTAAAATCGAATGTACTGCAGTCTGCGATATGCCAAAGGATGCCTCTATCTCACGATAAGTCACATGCCGATCTTCTGTAATCATTTTACGCACAGCATCGATGTTTTTTTGAATCACGACGGACGTACGACCACGACGAAATTCTGCAAGTCTTTTCTGATAGTGCTTCATTACCAAAAGTTGAACGAAGCGACTTTATGCATTGTTGTTGAGTTAGGCCTTTACTAAAATCGCAAAAAATCATTCAACGAAAACCTTCACGAGTAATATCCATTTTTTTTACAATCTTGTTTTTTTAAACGCTCACTTTCAACAAACTTCTCGGTCAATTTGTAAGCTGCCACTGATTTCACAATAACAAATGTCAAATTTTACGAATATAGTAATGACACATTTCAATATTGCCATTTATTGGTCGTTTGTAAAAATATAAAAGGTAACCCTTGTAATAGCAATTGCTAAGACCATATTTCAAAGGAATTTAAGTAGTTCACATCTTACTTCATCACCCATAATTAACAACAACGCGCGTATTTATTAGTATCACTTTGATCGCTTACTGATTTGTCTGTATTTCCTTATTTTCAGAGATTACTTGCGGCATTTCTTGCAATTTCTATACGCCATGTTTCTAGATAAATTGAAACTAGATAGATGAACTTATTGGCAACCTTAAGGCCTTATCACATTAGAGGTATCACATTAACGTCTAGATTTGGAAAATTAAAATTTTTGCATTCGAATAGAAGTCATTTGTATGTGATAGTATAAAAAAAACCTAGGTTTTAAAGATTAGGCAAATTGAACATTATTCAATTCCTCTGTCTTTCTATCCAGGTTTTTCAAAAAGCGCGTGCACCAAATGGTGTTCTCTCGCTTTCAGCTGTTACGCGTCTGTCTTTTGTTTACGCTGAGGTTAGTTTGTTGTATAATTGTTATTTTCGAATATGATATTTAAAAAAATATTTTGGAAGAACAACTAATTAATTTAGTGAAATCGCATAAATAAACTTTTCAAAGTAAAACTATTTGGTTACAAAATATTAATGCTTCCGGAAAGACTACACGTGTTAACCAGATGACGGTGATGACGGTAATTGTTACAATAGCCTTTCAAGACAACAGCATGACACATTTTACCATCTGTTTGCGGAAAGCGCAAACAAAATCTCCATTGTTACATAATTAGTTATTATTAATAACAAATTTTATAGTTGCTGATGTGAACAGTTCAGTATATTGGCGTTTACCATTCAATAGTATATGTAATCCAAAACAACTTGTGGAATACGTTGTTATGGATATCGAGCCGATAATGGATAAAGATAGGAAATCATTCCCTGGCCAGGGCTCTATTTCCAATAAACATATATTGGCTGATGTGTGGCTGGTTCGTGCATCAGAACTTGGTATCAATGATAACCCTGTACACACCAGAACCCATCTGGGACATGTTCTGAAAGTTGGAGATTCAGCTTTGGGGTAAGTATTACTTTAGATATCAAATTAATAACAAATTTTGACAAAACTAAAGTCTGTTCTACATTATACTTTTCTCCGTAGCATTACGGATTTTTTGCGTTGTATTGACGTAAAAAGTATAATATGAAACACAATACTTCTTTCAAACGTAACTTTTTCGTAAATCCTAACCTTCAAAATTACTGTAAAATTTTCAACCAGCTGTGTCATTTAGTTTGTGTTTGACAGTTATTGAAAGCAAAAAACTTTTGCATTTTTACAAAAATGACTAAAATCGAATATCGTGCAGTGATTAGATACTTGTTTTTGAAAAAGAAAACGAACGATGAGATCAATACCGAATTGAATGTTTGGCGATGTTCGATAAGAAGGACTTTTTGCGCCGTTTCGTAACCGAAGACGAAACATGGATCTATCACAACACACCAGAGGACATACACAACATACCAAGGAACAGTAGAAACACCCCTGGCGAATCGAAGCCGATGAAGGCCAAGGTGGAAAGCTTTTGGGATGCGCACGGTATCATTCACATCGGTTACCTGGAAAAAGGAAAAACGATCACGGGCGTATATTATGCAGAGCTGTTGGACCGATTAGACACCGATTTAAAGCGAAAGCGGCCTCATTTGGCGAAGAAAAAAGTGCTGTTTCCCAAGGATAACGCACAAATCCACAAGTGCGCAGTCGCAATGGAAAAATTCCATGAATTGCGCTACGAATTGGCTCCTCATCCACCACATTCGCCAGATTTGGCCCCCTGCGACTAATATTTATTTCCAAACTTGAAGAAATGTCTCGGTGGTAAGAGATTTGGGTTGAATGAGGAGGTCGTCGCTGAAACAGGCACCTATTTTGAAGCTTCGAGAAATCGTATTATTCGGATGGCATCGAGAAATTGGAGAATCATTGGACGTGTGTAGTTCTAAAAGGAGACTACGTTGAGAAATAAATTGAGTTTTGCCGAAAAAGTTATGTTATTTGCCTAGGCCGATTAATTTTCAACAGCCTCTCGTATGTCTGACGTACCAACTTTACGTTTATGTTTATGCATTATTGTTTTACTTTTCTGACATTTTTAATAATTCTGATTGAGATTTGGTCTTGTAAATAAAAACTATACTGGCTAATGGTTACTATAATTAAATATAAACTAGCATAATTTAACGATATTTATAAATTGGTTATTATAACCAAACTTATATCCGTCCTTCATATTGTTAAGTTGGCAGTGAAAAGTAACAAATGACAAAAGATTCTGCAAGCCTATTTCTGTCTCTTTATACTTTTACAAGTTTGAATGACGTTAGAAGATTGATAGTGTAGTGAAAAGTATAATGTAAAACAGCCTTAAAAGTTACTCAAAGACTCGTTGTTGTAGGTTAAGTGTAATATTGTAATGTTTTACAGGTATAATGTGGAAGACAGCAATATAAATGACAGTAATTTCAACAAGGTAGACACTAATAAAGTGCCAAGTATAATACTTGTAAAGAAATATTATGGAGGGCGATCAGAACGTAGGAAATACCGTAACTGGAAATTGAAACATTTGGCGGAAGAAGATACAGCATTTAATCAAGATGCTAGGTACACAACATTTTTCTTTTTATTTTCAAATCCTTGCTTGGTATTTAATACAAGTAGTAGCTAGCGACATAACTGTCGCTAGCCCTGGTTTGATATAATAGTCCGGGAGGCAGCGTTGCATTTTTGATAGTCATTTCATCCCGCTTAATTTTTGTTGTTGTAATTAATAGTTTAGATATGGCTAATAATCGAAACAAGCGTCAGCCGTCAGAATCGTAGTGGGGGTGGTGAGAAACTGTACATCTTGTAAAAAGAAATCAAAAGTAATTTCAAGCCACTTGAAAATTTGCACATTGTAATAAATTTTTTTTATTTATAATAAAAAAAAAGTTAGCTGCGTGCGTAATGGGGAATTATACGTCAGTCGCTTGTATAAACCTGTCATAAAATATAAATATATATATATATGTAAAGTCATTTAAATTTCAATGAAACTTATACATCGAACTTATTATATAATTAGAATAATGAAAACAACAATCAGCTGTTTGCACAATGGGGGTAAGACCGTCAGCTGAGGGATTATAATTGCTGAGCGGGCATTTGGCCTAAGCATTTTATAATGTAATTAATGATGTAACTGACGATCTTTACCCCGTTATGTCGGCAGCTGACGATCATTTTTATTTAATATAATATGTAAACTATTCATTATAAAAATTTCAAGTGGCTTGAAATCAGTTTAGCTATAATTTCATTGTTTTAATCGATTTTTTATATTAAAACAATGAAATTATACCCTCTTATTTTATACCGTTCTCAAATGGGAACATAATACGTTTTAGTTTCTGCACCTGAATTGTTTTTTTTTTTTTACATTTATAGTAGTATAATTCAGTTTTTCAAAGTCTATTCAGTGACAAATGAATGAAATAAAAACCAATTTATTTATATATTTCTGTCTCGCATATGCCATACAAGCATGAATGAGCAAGAAATACACACACCGGCAAATTTAAAGGAACAGACATAAAAATCTAATTATTTTCCCTGTTTGTACATATTGTTGATATCTCTCAGGTAATCTTCTAGTACGATGTTTTTTGGAATAATGTTCAATCGGGTTGAGGTGAGTTAAGGGGAGCACGCTAGCCAACCCATTGTTGTTATACCCACTTGATTTAAAAAAAGTCTGTTACACAGTGGTCGACGTGTGGGCGCACATTATCCTGCATTAGGGTGAAATTTTCTCCGATATATGGGACAAAAGGTACAACATGGACTTGAAAAATATCTCTGATGTACCTATCTGCACTTAACGCTCCGCCATCAATCACCACTAACTCTGTGCGAGCTCCCAAACATATTCCACCCCACACCATAATTGAACCTCCACCAAAAGATACAGTAGTAGCAAAATTAAATGGTGCATTTTGTTCTCCTTGGCGTCGATACAATCTTTCCCTACGGTTCAGTAGAGCATTCAAAGCTATATAGATATAGGCTACAAAATAATAAAATTTAAAAAAAAAAACATAATTTTCAATCTGTTCCTTTAAATTTGCCGGTGTGTGTATATAAGTAAGTTGATTGTTGATTTGTTCATTTGTCATCGAACAGACTTCTTTAAAAAACTAAACTTTGCTTACCAAACACATTTTTCTGATGGTATAGCTTTTAGGATGTTGACGTTTTGTACATCAATAATTTCATGTAATATTTTTTCCATGTCATAAATCCTAGCAATTTTTACTGTGATTTGCTTCGTATCTAAGTCGTTATTAAATGGATAAGAAATATGTATAATAGAAGTTGAATTGAAGGTGTTATTAGAAATAATATCGACTTTTTCTTTCCGTCAGAATTATTTATAATAAACTAGATGTACATTAAATTGTACTATAGGTCGTACATTTTCGAAACAACACATTGCACAGAAACGAGTTTTTGACTAAGAGCTTATTGCGTCTGCTCGCACGCTAAGCAGTAGCGTGCTGTATGACTTTTTAATTTTACAGGCAGCTGTTTGTTTGGTACCTTGTTTGTGTTTCGGACCGCCACTGGTAAAATATCTGAAGTTCGTGTCGATTTGATGACTCATTGTGTTGTTTCGAAAATGAACGGACTATAGATGTACAGATTACCACGTGGCCTTTATCAGGTAGCATCCGCTAACAGTTTAACAGGTTTATATTAAATTTTATGTTTCAGGGACTACAATGAATTTTTGGATGACCTTGAAGAGGACCCAGATTTACGACAAAATGTAAATATTTTCAAAAGTAATACAGTTGTCCCAGTGGATTCTAATTCAGATATGGATCCGACTATGCCATGTATCACACTTGAGGAAATGCTTGACGACATGCAAATTGAAGATGTTGAAATGGCCGAATAATATACTATATTTTCCACTATGGTTTTAAACATTTATGAATGTTTATGTATATGTTATAAATATAATGGATAATAAATAATGTTATTATTATTATTATATATGAACTTTTTATTTTGTGTTATCATTTTCTTGCAACGTAGAGTAACAAAATCTCAAGTTCGGCGGAAAATTTTGACCATAGTCTAGAGCAGTGTTTCTCAAAATTTAGTCCGCGGACCACTGGTGACCCGCGCGCACAAAATTTCATTAGTATTACTAACAAGGCCCGTTTGGATTTCGCAAAAAAATCCATGTTGGTGGTTCGCGTTTAGCGTGGAATTCTGAAAGTGGTCCGCAACTGTCGGAAGTTTGGGAAACACTGGTCAAGAGATAGTTGTACGCAACAGGGCTGACTGAGTGAACAGCGCTGTGGGCGCTAATTCTTAACAGCGCCTTTTCAAATGAAGCTGACAAATATAAGTTTAGTATTTTCCTAAATATTTTGTCGACTAATTTGTAAGTAATCAACGATATCAGAGGAATTACGTTATTAATAAAAGTTATTAAAAGAATGACGTTATAATTAGTGACGTGCTGGTTCACATAAAAGCCAGATCCGCGCATATGGATACGGATTATGTGCGTCCTGATCCGCGGATACGGATTTTCCATTGCAAAAGTAAAACGGACGCCTTGAAGCGATAGTTAAATGTGTCGTACTGATCCTACAAACAAAAGCATGCAAATTGAGGTTACGAACACTTAAAAAGATTGTTACCGGCGCCTATAAGCGCTTGCTAACTTGTTCCGACCGCGAGAATAAATATTGCTTTACTTTCAATTATACCTGGGCACGTAGAAAACTTGTTGGCGCTTGAAACATACGCCGATGAATAACAGAAATCTTTGAAACATTATTTATCAGCTAACAAGAAGCTGACAATCAGTTTTCTGATATTTTATTGATTTTTATGATATTTATTAATACAATTACTTTATTGTTGCGATTTACCGACATTTATAGTTACTTATTGGCAGAATAAATAATATTACTTTGTTATGAATTTGCTTGCCAACGTATAATCTGCATATTTGACATGTTTTAGTAGATGTATTACTCCCCCAAGCAACTACAGGTACATTTATTATAAACCAAGCCACTTTTTGATGAAGAAATTTTGGTAAACAGGCACTGGTAATAATATTTCATTGTGTCCACTAAACGGTATCAATAAGTGCTGACACTAGCATATCTAATTAAACGCCTGTTTATAAGCACCGGAAACAATTTTTCTACATGTTCATATCCAGACACACAATTTAGTTGAGTTCAAAATCACTCACTCATTGTCTTTGATTAATTTTACTCGAATATTTAATGTATACTAGACCAGCGGTTCTTAACCGAGGGGTCCCGACGAAATTAAAAGAAAAAATTCAATTTTTGTAACAGCCAGAGGGGGGATTTACCAAACTGTAAAGGGGGGGGGGAGGCTGCCACCAGCTAGTTTAGATAAAACTAGGAAAATAAAAAGGACTGAATTTACCTGCTTCTCTGTTGATGGGAATTTTAAAGTCAAACAAGTGGAAAAATTTATAATTCGAGACTGCAAATAACAGTGAGACGTCTGGTGGTGACTAGCTAAATTAAACAGAAGCGTATATTTGGATAATATTTGTAGTGTGTTGTGCTGCAGGTTATGTGAATTAAGAAGTATTTTAAAATATTGTGACTTAAATACAGTGCTTTTTTGCCGAAATATTGTTTGAACAGATACATATTAAGAAAAAATTTCTGACATATACGCTTCTCGTGCGCTATCAGCTGTTGTACGCAGCGCCGCCAACGTTAGTTTCAGTCGCGAATAGTAAATTTATTATGTAAAAAGAAAAAAAAAAAAGTTACAAAAAAATATTAAATAAATGAAAAACAAAACATATTAAAACAGAATGATATTAAAAAAAATAAAATATAAAAGTTACAAAAATAAACTTACGTGGTCGACCGGACTCGGCTCTTGACTGGATCTGATGCATTACATATACACCTGACCCCAGCCAGGAACCAAGTCAATTACAATAAATTTTGATTCCTATTTATACAACACATAATTTGCTAATGTTATTATTTATATTCTGTTTAACCTTCATAATAAAATTGTTAACATACCAAAATTATGAATTGCATAAGCACTCTACATATTGTTATGCATAACATCTTTACTATCAAAATAATTCTGATGGTGCAACTGTTACATTTTTACCAGTTTTTGCTTTAAAATTACAATAAACTTTAATTATTAAGATCATTTAAAATATTATTTAAAACATTTTCTTGGGGGGTCCAGAAAATATTTTAGGCTAGTTGGGGGGTCCCGAGTATAAAAAGGTCAAGAACCGCTGTACTAGACTATTCTAAAACCACCAGTAAGTAATGCGAATAAATATGAATGTAAACGTCAGAGTAAAATTTACTCCTCCTTGATCATTGTTAGACGCAAGCTTATATTATAACTAATTCAAATGTACCTATATGAGATTCGTTTAAGATCGGCCTTGGAGAAACAGATACAGATTTTTATTTTTTACGGATCATCCGCGGATGCGGCTTCGGCACACCACTAGCTATAATGACTTTCTATTACATTTACATGCGAATGTTTATTTTCTGTAAATGTTTTTATTAACTTAATAAGAAATGTATTTTCAAACTACTTCAGTTTTTTTTAAATGTGGGAAACGTTTTTATTGCTATTAAGTATATTTCACTACTATAGCGCGTTCAAAGGTGAGTTTGCAGTATAGCTCTTACGGCAAATGGGAGCGGTGTTGCCAAATTTTGTAAAAGTGTCAAATGTGTCTGTTATAATAATATGAAAAACTCGTATGAAAATCAACTCTTATAAAACTCAAAATAACACTCAACCAGTGATGGGCGCGTAGAATACATGATGTAGACTAATGTAGATTTTACGCGTAAACATGTCAAGTAGAATATGCCTTTGTTTACGTGTCGAATGTAGAATGTAAACTGTACATGCGCAGTACGTTTAAATGTAATATTTGAAATAATAAAATGATAATAGTTTAAATATTTTACTTTAATGTTTATGTTTATTTCAATTTTATGTAGTTCTAATTACATATATTGTTTCCAAAAATGTCATCTCACAAATCGTATGTTATGGACAATTTAGAAGTGACATTACCGTTGGCGGCGCTGTAATACAAGGCAATATGGCTGAATTGTCTAGTATTCAGCTGTGAATATGGTAGGGAACAGGTTAATTTAAGCATAGTACATTTTTATTTTATGAAAATGTATCTATCGACATTCTAACAAAAATTCAACACTAGAAAATATGTAATAAAATAATTTCAAACAGTACTATAGTCGCGTAGTACAATATTAGACCACCAGACTGCGTATCCGCGCGTGTCAGTTCTCAATATAATTTACTTGGTTTCTGTCTGTATGAACTACTAAAGTAAAATTAAAGTTAGTAGTTATTTTAATCAGAAAGCTGTCAAAAATATTAAATTTGAGTTCTTTACTGCCTCTTCTGCTTAAAACTGGCGGAATTTTATTTTTTTAAACGTTACATAACCTCATATTTCATTATTCTACGCTAGATTCTACGTGTCTACACAGTCTACACTTCTCTACGCTGTCTACGGTAAATGTACACGTAGACGTAAAAAAATCAAGTTTACGCGTAGACGCCCATCTCTGCACTCAACAAAAACAAATGGCCATTTGTAGAATACTGCGTCTTCACAGATCAGCGCGTTTTAGAGCTGGCAACGTCGACAAGAGAGTATGAAAAAGAACTACTCCATATACCCTGTACTGCAAACTCACCTTTGAACGCTCTATATAACTAGAGTACGTTCAACTTAACTTCATCACAGGCGGATATTACCAGTTCCCTTGCGCAAAAACCAAATTTCGTCCAGTACGTTAACAACAGTTAGCTTAACATATTTCAGTGGCGTCACTTACTTTGATTTGTGTTTGACTACGCGTATTGTGCGATGTTGTTTGTTTATTTCCGTTATTTTTATTTATTTCTCAGACGTTTCCGATATAACGTTTCAAAGTATATCGTGTACTAAAATAAGTAAAAATGTATTTGAAATACATGATTTTGTGTGTTTGGTTTCCAAAACAATTGTTTAAAACCCTAATGTACGTCAATGTGTTCAGCTGTTTTCTCGCGCAGAATTGATGACGTAATTTATGATACCACTGATGAAGTTAAGATGAATAGCTCTAATTCATGTCTTTTAGATACTTAAAAAAAAAAAAAAAAAAAACTCAAATAATATGTTGAATCACGACACATGTAAAGTGGGTTTTACAGGATTCAATTAATTGAAAAAGTTGACATTCAATTAATTGATGTGTGTAAAGCGTAAAAATTTCGTCAATTTATTTTGAAAATAGAACAAGTTCTATTTTTCATCAATTTTTTAGGAAATTCTAGGTATATTTTTATCTGTTAAGATATTGCCAACTGTTTAGTTGTAGCATAACCTCGAAACATATTATTTGTGTTTCAGTTTCAAATCTAACATAACCTCAAACGTTCTAATTTATCATCATCTAGGTTATTTCTTTTGTTTTTGTTCACAGCTCGTAATTTTGTGAAGATTTTTTCAATATTTTCATTTTGATAAATATGTCAACATGTTTTACAGTTGGTAATGTAAAAATTTTCAAAAAAATTGATAAATAAATAGATGTGTGTAAAGTGAAGTTTTTGTTCCCAAGGTTACCAATAAATTTTTCAATTAATTGAAAAAAACTTGGTCAATTTGTTGATCAATTAATTGAACTGTGTAAAACTAACTTTAGTAGGTGAAGGTTACACTCATGAACTCAGGCTGTTAAAATGTTTTTATAATATTTTTAATTTCAAAAGTAGACATACAGTAGGGAAGAGCTTGGTACAGTGGCCATGCTTATACAGTGGCAATTCTATTGTATATTATTTGTTAATAGTTCATACTTGTTTAAAATATTAATTTAGTAGATTAATATCTACCTAGTATTACCTTAACGCACTTAAAAAATTGAGCTGATAATTCAAACAGATATTATTTTACAAATAATTTTGTTGAAAAGTGGCCACTGTACCAAGCTTTCCCCTAACTTAGCCATAAATACAAAAAATCTATAACTTTATTAACCATAATTTAGCAATGAATTAAAAAAAAAAAACAATATGTTTTGTCAAAAACACAAAACAATTTACAATATTTTCAAAAAACGGAATCTAAAAATCCTCCCGTACGTTTCCGGTTTAGATACTTTACTTAGAATTTTTCCAGATTTTTAGTTTAATCCCTCTGAGTGTGGGACTCTTAACTTATTAAGTACATTTTTGAAAAAAATAAAAAAAAGTGAAAATAAATAAAATCTTATTTTAAAAAACTACTTTCCGTATCTTAATTTACGATCTTACTTTTGGTTCCACACAATAAATTTTAAAAACATAATTATTGTTTTTAAACGACACAAAAAAAAATATATATATATATATATATATTTTTCGAAAAACTAATCTGGTCAAAAATTCCCGATGAATGATTCTGGTTCCCATCATTGTACATCATTCACATTTTCAGATCGACTCCTCTGGGTGATGTGGGGGGACGAATGAATCCTCAAGTGGGGGGACGAAAGTTTTTTGACATATTTTTGGCGAAAATCTCTTTAAAAAACTTATTTTTCTAAAACAAAAATTTATTTGTTTATCTACGTATTAAGAGGTTTCATTTGATACTCAAAATTTTAAAAAATATATTTATTTTTTCAATAAATACAGATTTGTTTATATTTATCCCGCGATGTGTTTTAAACCTAATATTTTTCCTATATGTGGGTTAAAGAATTATATAAGTATGCCAAATTTTAACTTTCTAGGTTCATCCGTTTAGCTGCAATTTCTATCGTACAGACAAATACATGAGTGATGTTCTAAAGGTTTTTTTTATGATCATACATACAAACCCTAAAAAGGAGACCAACGTTTATGCGAGAACTATCCCGGCATAAGTATTATATCTTCTTTACAGTGGCGGCTGGTGCAGAGAGGGCAATGGGGCAATGCCCTCCCAATTATTTACTTTTGAAAAGGATTTTTTTTTCTCTAATAATAAATAATAATAGTAACATGTATTATGTCCATTTTACTCATTTTAAATAAAAATTTAATTATATAGAAATCCTTAAAACTTAAATTCGCATCGCGCCGCGTTTTGCTTCCCAAAACAATTGTTTTTAGTATGAACATACGCCAGGCAGGGCAAAAGAGCAAATGACCTATATCTTTGTAATAGGAGTACTTTACTTTGACATTTGTTTGTAGTTCTTTGTAATTAGAAGGTTATGTATGTTCGATGTTTTAATAATTACATTTTTATTATTATTTTTTTTAAATAGTGTTTTATTAGTGTACTTGATAATAATTTACTCGCTACATTTTCTTAAGTTTATGTGATTGTGTTTTAGGTACAGTCTGTTCCAAACGGTTAGGCGGAACTAAATGGGAATTTCGTTCTTTTAGGTTGTCACGAAAAGGGACCTTGCTTGGGTTATTTAATTTTTCACGTTGGAATGTCAAAATTTAAAATTGCAACAATGAAACCATGGAAACGAATGAAATATGTCAAAATTCAATTATTTTTCTTACATATTTTAATGACAAAAAAATAAATAAATGGGAAATTTGTATTAAGAATGTTTATTGTAAGTATGATTTACAAAGCTTAAACAAAACGGCCGAAAAGCACGATTTAAACGATGAAAGTAACTAGATTGCAAAATCTAGTTCCGCCTAACCGTTTGGAACAGACTTTAAGTGGCGAATTTTAGAAAAAAAAAAAAAAAATATTATAATAAATCAATAAATTTTAAAAATGAATGAGAAGGAAAATAGCGTGAATTCAGTTTTAGAACTAGTTTCCAAAAATATTTTAACCTATGATATAAAAATTAGACTTAAAACTTTAGGACCACCAAGACCGGAATTAATTTTAACGAGTTCCCAAGAAAAGAAAAAAGAAAGTTATTTCAAGGAAATTTAATTCAAGAACCTTTTTGATAAGGTTTCGCCGTCAAAAAGCTTTTTGTCCCACCAAAAAATAATGTTACGAGCCGCCACTGCTTCTATAGGCATAATATACGCCAAAGTTCTGAAGAACAGAATGAAACCGTGTATAGAAGAAAATATAACCGTAGATCAGGCAGGATTCTTTATAGATAAATCTTGCATGATCTACGCAAGATTTATACCTTACAGCAGCTTATGCAAAAGAGAAAAATGAAAAACATGGCAATACATTTGGCCTTTATTGATTCAAAAAATCATACGATTCCGTGCCTAGAAATGAACTATGGAAAGCAATGGGAGAAATAAGAGTCCACCCTAAACTTAAAGCAGCAATGAATTATACAGGAATAGTACATCCTATATAAAAACAAATCAAAGCGTAATTGGCCATATCCGAACATCAAAAGGCTTGCTACCGGGCTACCCTACATATACCACACTTTTCAAAATATATTTAGAATCCGCATTGAAAAAAATGCGAGGGAATGGGCGTCCCAGTCAGAAACGAATATTTATATACTCATAGTTTTGCAGATGATTAGGTTGTTATTGCTAGAGCCCTGCAAATACGCGGGTATCCGCGGATTACCCGCGGATATCCGCCACTTTTCTGCGGATGCGGATAAATTACCATTTAAATTGTGCGGATGCGGATCGGATGCGGATTATATATCATATCCGCTTATCCGCAATATCCGCGTGAACATAAAAGCTTCGGTTGAACGCCTCATCCTACGGAAGACGCATTTAGAACCTCAAAAATGTATCGCTGGCATTTGTATTGTTCTTATGGCAAGAGTGAAATAATGATACGATACGGCACTTTTTTTACGCTTACTTAAATAGTTAAATATAGTAGAGTTTATATAACAGTCGTAGATACGACAATTTCTTTGGATTTATTGCGTTTATTAATTTTAAGATAATTATGTATCACCTAATTTTGCATTTTTGGAAATATTAGTAAAAAGTAACCATGGTAATTTGCCACATATCAAATTTAAAAAAATAAAAATATCGTAAAATTCTTGAAATATATATATTTTTTTTTTTGACTCCTCTGTTTATTTACAATCTGTTACATAGTAACAATAAGTAAATAGTTTATACATACAGATACAGCTTGAATGGATATTGTCCAGTGACAATAACCAAAATATATCTAACTTACATATTTACATATGTACATTTACTTATGTTAGGATGGACATGAAATGATATGAAGAAGATGATTATGATGATAAATCTAATTAAATCTAAACGGTAGATCGAGAGGGGTATATCTCTGTAGTCTCTGTACTGCGTTACTGTTGTCTAAGAGTTGAATAGCGTTGATGTTCCAACTGCTGCTTTTGAGTCACATGAGTATGTATGTAGATAGAACTTTGTTATCAAAATTTAAGTTAAATCAGTGAAGAAAAACGCCAATAAACTTAATAAAAAATTGTGTTTACGCTTAGAAATATATTTAAAGAAAAACACAGTTTTAAGGGTATTTCAGTGCTTGTAGATATGACTATTTACGTAAATTAGAAGCAGAACCTTTTTTAAATTAGAAAACTTCACTTTTACCGTAATAGATCGCTATATGACATTTTTAGGAAAGTAGAATTGTAATGAATCTATTAAATCGTCTTGAAACGTTTTAACGTTTAAAAATTTAATGTCATGCAGGAATTGATTAGGGTTCCAAAATTTTTAGAATAAAAGGTAAAAAAAAAAATGTCTATCATTTTATGATAGACATTTAAGATAGATAATTTAGAAATAATAGAACATTTGGAATTTAGATTTTACGGAACAGATCTGCTTCTTTGAGGTAGTTTAATAAAATGTTTTGATTTTCTGGTCTTCTTTCAGGTTGTCTGGTATTTTGTGCTTCCGTCTGAGTGTTTCATATAGTTGGTACTCCTGGATTATATGTTCTACGGTAACAGTTTTATTGCAGTTGTCACAGTTTTCCACCTCTTTTCTTTTCATTAGATGTTGGTGTGTATTGAATGTGTGGCCAATTCTGAGTCTTGTAAGAACTCTCTGTTCTTTTCTGTTGGTGTACCTCAAAGGAGTGTAATTGGACCAATTTTGTACCTTCTCTACACGGCAGATCTCCCAACAACTGTAGACAGTATTGTGTCAACATTTGCAGATGATACCGCAATATTAGCTTGCCATGACGACCCGAATGAAGCCTCCCGACAGCTACAGGAAGTTCTGCATCTGATTGAACATTGGCTAAAATTGTGGCGAATAAGAGTCAATGAAAATAAATCCGTTCACGTTACCTTCACAAACAGAAGAGAAACATGCCCAAGTGTTACCCTTAACAACCAGGTTATTCCCCAAGCAGACAACGCAAAATATTTGGAATTATATCTAGACAGAAGACTGGCATGGCGAAAACACATAAAAGCCAAAAGAACTCAGCTTGGACTGAAAATTAAAAAATTATACTGGCTTATCGGGAGAAGATCTCAGTTATCCCTTAACAACAAGTTGTTGCTGTACAAAGTAATTCTAAAACCAATCTGGTCTTATGCCATCCAGTTATGGGGAACAGCCAGCAATTCGAATATAGATATAATCCAAAGATTCCAGTCTAAAACTTTGCGAACAATTGTCGACGCCCCGTGGTATGTAACAAACCACAATATACACCAAGACCTTCAAGTCAGCACTGTACGTGAAGAAATAGAAAAGAGGAGCATCAAACATCTGGATAAACTGGAACAACATTCTTGAAATATAACTTTCATCTTTTAATAATAGGATGAATTTAAGAATTTAGTTTTATTATTAAAAACTTATTATTTTTTTTTTTTTTTTTTTCATTTTGCTGGTCTTATAGGACTTTCCTTGTTATTTATTGGTCATAAATGTGATAAATTAATCTGTTTAATTATTTCTAAATATCGCTACTGCAAATTAATAGTGAGATATCTTAAAAAACTAAGTTTTTGAGATATTACTGTTTAAAGTTTTACATTTTATATAAACTTGGTTTAAGAGTCGACTAATTGTAATTTCTACCTTTATTTTTTAATCTATATAATCTTACGACGTTAGATAGAAAATATTTCTGGACCAAGTAATATTAATGTGATGAAATTTTATAAAAATGGTAGTGTTTTAAAACAGCGATATGCCAAATAAGGCGTAACATGTTAGATATTTTCAAACAGACAGCAAATTCAGTGCGGATTGTGCGGATACGGATCGGATACGGATTTTATATTTACAAAGGCTGCGGATGCAGATCGGATGCGGATACTTGCTATGCGGATACGGATCGGATGCGGATACAGGAAAAGGTATCCGCGCAGGGCTCTAGTTATTGCACAAGATGATGAAGATTTGAGCTATATGGTTCGAAAATTAAAAGAAGAATACGAAAAAGCTGGTTTAGAAATAAGCTTCAGTAAAACGGAGTACCTATCAACAGATGAAGGAGAAATTCATGACTTGGAAATCTGCAAATAAAAGGATGTGATAGATTCAAATATCTTGGTTGCAAAATATAAAAAAATGCATCGACGGAACAAGAAATAAATAGACGACTGGGACAAACAAGTACATGCATTAAGCATGCATTAAACCCAGTTCTCTGGAACAGAAAAGTCACAAAAAGTTATCGGTCTTGGTAGCACACCTGCTTCACTAGCCAAAGGACCCGAGTTAAAAAAAAAAAACACCGAAAACAAAAACAAAGAGGACAAAAACTACGATATACAAAACTATAGTCCAAAGCATTATGACATATGGGGGCAGAGAACTGGGTTATGAACAATAGGATTCGAAATAAAACACGGCTACAGAAATGGAATACTGGAGAAGATGTTATTGGGTCACAAGAATAGCTAGGATCAGAAAAGAACAAATAAAAAGAAGATTGGATGTAGGATGTAGGAGAAGAACATTTATACATAGCATACATAGAAGACATAGACATAGAAGACATACATAGAAGAAAATAATCTCATCTGGTACGGACATGTTAGGAGATCAAATGAAGGAATCTGGATAAATAGAGTGACAGACTGGAGCCCAATAGGGCGAAAGAAGAGAGGTCTGAAAGATAGATAGTGGGAAGATAAAAATAACTGAAGAATCGGGATGAGAGAGGGAAAACAGCGTCAGCCGTAGAAATTGCGTGGTTTGTTCGACGCTTGCCTGTTCGTAGAAGTGTTCCAAGTGAATTTCGTTACTATAGTCCGTTCAAACGTTAGAATGCAGTACAGGGCAATTGGAGTAGTTCTTTTTCATACTGTCTAATGGGTTATGCCAATAACACTATCCTTTTCATTCTTGGCGATGTTGCCAGCTGTAAAACGCGCTTATCGTTGAAAACGCGGTACAAATGATTATTTATTTTTCCTTTTAATTTCAGTAAATTATCAACAAAATAATATAAATTTACGCATAATATTGCAAACGCATTGGCATATTTGACACTTTTACAACATTTGGCAACACCCATTAGAGCAATACTGCATTCTAACGTTTGAACGGACTATAATTTAGGTATACTCGTAACATGTATTTCGACAAACGATTTTTTAAATCTTTATTAGTCTGGGCTAAACAGCAGAACAAACAAAAGAACTTCACTAAAATGTTCAAAGTAATAAATATATATTTGATTCAATTTAATAAAAATAAAACAATTTAATATGTGTACATAGTGTTAGGTAAATAAATTAAGCAGCAAATTTAATGTTTTCGTCCTCTTTTTTTTAAAAACGAATGTTGCAATAATTCATTGCACTTCTTGTCATCTGCATATTCCGTGGTTACTAATCTGCAAATGTTGTCTTCTTGGCAAGATTTATCACAGCCTTCAAGCATAAACGGATCCCCTTCGCGGACTTTGAACCTGATAAAAGAAATATTATTTTTATTACTTTTAGACGGAGTGTTTATCAAGCTGATATTACATATGATATGATGAAAATTACTTGTCATAACTTCCAGATGACGTGTCATATGTTTAAAACCAATACAAGTTAATTATACAGCGCTCACTCAACTTACAAATCACTTCCATCATCACATCTGTGTTACTTACAAGTTTTGTCATATCTACAAATAACGCATTGTTCATTTTTGTCAGTGTCATTTAGGTGTTAGCTTGTAACATTACCAATGACCAAGATATTTATTAATATTCATTTTGTTTCTGTAGTTGAAAAACGAAAATATTTTACACAGTAATAAAAATTAACGTATTGCTAAAGAAGTTTCTGAATCAAATAAGTTTTGTAGTTATTTAATTATACTAGTTATTTTTACAGAATAATTTTTGTAATAATAATATAAATCAGTGTTTCTCAACCGGTGGTAAAAGTTTAGTGGTCCGCGAAAAGCTTATAAATGATTATTTTTGAGATTTTTTGTCAATTTTTTATGATCTTTTGTTCATATTCTGTGATTTTTGTCCATTTTTCACTGATTATTTATTACTGAGATAATATGTAGAGCCTACATATATAATAAATTTGTTTAATAGTAGGTACATTTATTTTTTATGGTTCGCGGTAGAAAATTAAATATTTTACTGGTCCGTGGTACGTTTTCGGTTGAGAAACGCTGATATAAAGTATATATTCAGTAAGTAGAACAATGCAGGATGATTTTAAAGTCTTGTTATTATACAATATATGAGCCATCGTAAGTAACTCGACTTACAGTTACAAAATAAATTAAAGTCTTGTAAAAATAACTGTAGATTATGTTAGTACGAGGGTATTGACCTACCCTAAGGACTTATTGAAGTCCTTACACAATCTAAGAGATGGCGCTAGTAGTATCAAAACAAGTTTGTTTCTAAAAAGTACCATCTGTCAATAGACTGCTGTCAAATTTTCAGCCATATCTATCTGGTGGTTTTATTTTTACAACCGATTGAAGCAAACAACTTTTGTTATATATATTGATTATGTTCGTAACTCAATTATTATAACTTTTGTTATTTTAGAACAATGGAAAAAACAAGTTTCATGCAGTGATTAAACACTATCATTTGAAAGGAAAAGCACCGAAAGAAATCAAAGCCGATTTGAATGAAGTTCATGGAACATCTGCACCAGTAATCAAAATTTTTTTCAATGGGGTGAATGAGTTTAAATCTGGGCGTACATCCACAAGTGATGAACATATTTCGGGACGTCCACTTGACGTGACTACGCCAGAAATGATGAACTTGTTGCGGCCACAAGCATATCATATGGCTCAGTGGTTTCAATTTTGCACGAAAAATTGGGTAAGGAAAAGATATCGGCAAGATGGGTGCCGCATTTGCTCACAGTGGAGAATACACACTTGTGCAGTTTCGATGGCGAAAATTTATGAATCACGCTTCGAATTGTTGCCACATTGACCAGATTTGACCGCCAGTGCCTTTTTCCTGTTTCGAAACATGAATTAGTGGCTCGCCGGAAAAAGATTCACGTTAAACGAGGAGGTCATCGCCGAAAGAGATGCCTATTTTGAGGGCCTTCCGGAATCTTACTTTTTGGATGGCTTGAAAAAGTTGTGGAAAGCGTATCTCCAACTTTTTTTGGGCGAATTATATCGAGCTTAAAGGAGACTGTTGAGATATTAAAATGAATCAACCCAAAAAATGTGTTTTTCTATTGTTTTTATATTCCCCCCCCCCAATAATAACTAAACTTCGTTCAACATAAGAAAAACAAAGGCGGATGTTAGCAGCTCCCATGTGCAGATACCAAAATTTCGTCCATTACGTTTCAACAGTTAGATCAGTGGCGTCACTTACTTTGATTTGTTTTTGACTACGCGTATTGAGCAATGTTGTTTGTTTATTTCCGTTATTATTATTTATTTCTCATACCTTTCAAGGTATACCGTGTACTAAAATAAGTAAAAATGTATTTGAAATACATTATTTTGTATGTTTGGTATCCACAACAACTGTTCAAAACAAAACAATGTGATCA
Source organism: Liopterus haemorrhoidalis (assembly GCA_963971575.1). Lineage (NCBI taxonomy): Eukaryota > Metazoa > Arthropoda > Insecta > Coleoptera > Dytiscidae > Liopterus > Liopterus haemorrhoidalis. Next base: position 17,582,540 of record OZ020615.1, on the reverse strand, counting down.
GCTGTTTTCTCGCGCAGAATTGATGACGTAATTTATGAAACCCTGTGTTTTTCTTATGTTGAACGAAGTCTAATATAACTTTTACTGAATAACCGTTATTATGCATCTAACATTTTAAATAAGACGTCTTCTTCGTCCGAGAATATGATTTTTACTACATGAGGTGCGTTCGGCATAACTGTGCAGTGTTAACTCTGTCGTGCATTTTTTTTTATCATGTGACCACTTTGCTGACTGTGCAAGAAAGTCAAAGACGAAGGCTTTGTTCAGATTGTGCAGTTATTCAAACTATTATTCTAACCTTTTTTTTTGTAAACAAATTGATTTGAAATGATTATATGTGTGTGATTACATCAAGTCTGTCCTGCAAGTTGTTTTGTACGATAATATATAAATGGCGCATGAAGGTTTTGCGATGCTTTTAAGTAATATAAAAGAAAATTTGATGAGGAAGACAAATCAGAATAATTTTCCAAACTAGAAAATATTTTGGAAAAAGTGTTTGAATATGCAGAGAGTACTGTTCCAAACATGATTACAAATCAATTTAAAGTACATTTCCGCTTGTATCCAGAAAATATTAAGTCTTTTTGAGTGTATTTACATGTTCCATCATGAGGTTCATGTCTATACTATTTATTTTACAAATGCTGCAGGCATAAATAATGATATCTTGATTATTTTCACTCGTATTGTTTTGGTGAAATAATAACTTTGTATTTTTACAGCGAAAAACACCATTGCAGAGACTGCCCCATGATCTGAACTTGTGACGATTGTGCAACACAAACTGCACTGCACAGTAAATGCCGAACGATCTTCCTGCAGCAGAAAGCACACAGAAACTTTATGACAAACGCTTCTTCTGTAAATTATGCAGAATGTGTAGATTATTAGCAGTGAGCGCTGTATTCAAATCACGTTACTTCTAAGTCATATCTTCGTTAAATCATTGTCATATCATTGTTATATCACTATCAGTGTTACTACAATGAGCGCTCGGGCTAATACCTACATATACATATATACGTAGATAATAACATTTCTCGCAATTACTTTGTAATTAGTAACATGTGATTTATTGATTTATTTATTCTTACCTGAAATATTGTTCAAATGTATGTGGGTCTTTTGCTATATTCTTAACAACTCGGTCAATCTCTGTGAAATTTGTCATGTCGTTTATACCCCAGGCCTCCTTAAAAGAATATAGTTTAAACCACACTGGAGAAACATCGACGCCGTGGAGATTGGCATCTGTTATATTAAAGATCCATTCTTCATAGTCTTCAACTTTCTGTTAACAAAATATTTGATTAGATACAAACAGATATCAAAACTGTTTATTTAAAAATATCGTAAATCGGGGTGAACTTGACCAAAAATCAAAAAATGTTTAGAATATTTACAGACTAACTATCTTTTCACATAAACAATTATAAATATATATTTTTTTAATATTGTCAGTGTGTCCCCTTACAATACAGTACAATAACGTACAAATTAACAAATTAACGTACTTATTTTAAAATGTTACACAAAAAAAATATTTATGCAGCTACTTTCCGATTTCTATGCTTACACAATACCTTAAAAAAATCTATCAATACATTCTACATTATAAATAGTATTTAAACTTGACAATTAATTTTCAGTAGCAAAATATATAATATGATATCCCCATAGTTCGTGTTTCTTTACGTTCATAATTTAATTTTCTTTCATCATTATATATGAAATTACGTAAAAACTCTTGAAAAATAGGTTGAACTTGACCAACACGATCATGAGCACTTGTAATAGGTACAGTCGGTTGTGAATCATATCTGAACTTGTTCACAACTCTCTACCAGTGGTGTAAGAAGACAAGTGTCACAGAACATCACAAGTGCTTTAATCAGATTCGGAGTCCTCGTTTGTTTCAGAAGTTGTAGTTCCTAGTTCCCACACCAACGCAGTTGAAGATTTGAATTGCGAAGGTAACAATAGACAAGATGAACAAGAACACATTGAGCAAGAAGAAACCCCTGATGATGAAAACTCAGTTGAAATAAAAGTGGACAAGTGGATTGTAGTGAAGTTTGCAGGAAAAAAAACAATGAAACAGTTAGTTTGTTAGTTATAATTTATGGCGCACGGCAACGGTGGCTACTTGCGCAAAAAGAATGAAACATTTCATTGGTTAAATAACAAGAGTTGCAGACAAAGATGTTATAGTAATAAAATATCTGAAATTATGTGAAACAAATAAATTTGCCTGGCCTGAAAAAGAAGAAGCAGATGTTATTAAGCGGTAAGATACTGTCAAGATACTTGTAGCAAGGTCAAGTACCTGGTCAAGTTCCCCCGGCAGAGGTGAAAGTGGAGGAGGATATATATGGATTAAGGATATAATAACAAGAAGGAAGGAGATTAAAGATGTTGAAAACAAGGGAAGAAAAAAAAAATAACTGCATAAATCTACGGAATCACAATCTGATTAACAAACTGATTAACAGATAACAAACTGATTAACAGATTTCAAGCCAACAGGCAGATATTTTATTTTAAATTATAGGATTAATGCCCGATTTCATAACCAAATGCTAAATCTTGTGTTAGCTAACACGATGCTAAAATAACACGTTGTTAAAATTTAACAACGTTTCATAAAGAAATAGCATGAGATTTAACATCATGTTAAGTAATTTCGGTGCTGTGTTCAGTTTAGGGTTTTTATTAGGTAGATTGGTATGAATCTATGGGTATGAATATCAACTTCACAGTTGTCTTAAACGTCAAACAGACTTATTTTAACCTTAGTATCCCTTCGAATTATTTACTGTCATGCATTATTTTTCAATAAAAAATCAATTTCTATATTATTTCATAACATATTTTAATGTAGAAAAAAGATGTAACACATGATTCTTTATGGAAAATATTTTAAAACATTCTTTATTTCTTTATATTGCATGTAATAAAAAATAGATATTACGAAAAAGAAAAGAAAATTATTTTTCTCTTATAACCTAGTAAAAACGGAGTTAATATTTGAAGATATTGCAGCAGTATTGTTTAGTAAATTTCTGTTTGGTCCAAGTGGAACTGCATCAGAAGCGTCTCCAAGTATTTGAATTTCTTCTATAATAGGTGGAGTTTCGTCTTTAAATAAAATTGTCATATTATGTAAAATACAACATGCAATTATTACTGCACGACTTGTGTCCATTTTTAATCCTAATTCCATAGACAAACATGGAAGTCGTCTTTTTAAGACTTGGAATGATCTTTCTATGGTATTTCTTATCAATATGTGTCCTGTGTTGTAGTTCTATTCAGGGTTAGTGTATGGATTGAGTAACGGAGTTAATAACCAACTACAGAGATATCCCTAATCGCCTTATAAATTAAGAGACTCATATACGCGAACGAGTAATAAGGTGCAATGTCTAAAAAGAAAAACAATTTAAAGAGGTTATAATCTATTATAATAAATATTAATAAAACTTATACACACGTCTTCCAATATATGAAATTTTCTATGTAAAAATATTTATTATTACTTACCTTTTCTATTTTCTTTAAATTTAAGTATTTGATACAAAAATTAGTAAAACTATGGTAACAGTAATAATAATAATAATAATAATCCTTCGTCGATTTCGACTATAGGAGTCACAATATATATATATATATATATACATATATACATTTTTATTCTTCTCTTTATTTTATAGAGTGTTGCGTCTTTCATGTGCTCTAAGGTGACTAAAGAGACCTATTTTGGCCGTAAAACGTCTGTCACAGATAGGGCATGTTAGCACGGCCGTGCTGTTGTTGTCGGATGTTTTCTGTTTCCTCGCTATTGCTTTGGCTCGTACGGCTTGCTGTCTTTGGATTTCATACATGGATAATGCCTCCCGTGTAGTTCTTCTCCATATATTCCGGTTTTTTGCCAACTCTTCCCATTTATGGCAGCTTAAGTTTGTATTTTTAAGTGTCTGTAGTATCACGTCTTTGTATCTTTTCCTCGGGGCTCCTACATTACGAACGCCAGTTTGCAGTTCAGAGTAAAGTATCTGCTTCGGTAGGCGTTCTCCTGGCATACGTATTACGTGTCCGACCCACCTAAGTTGGTTTTGCATGAGCAAACACTCTATACTGGTGGAGTTAGCCCTATTGAGAACAGATATATTGTCGACGTGATCCTGCCATTTTATTTTCAATATTGTTCTTAGGCATCGTTGGTGAAATCTATCCAAAGTGCGATAATGTCGGCGGTACGGGGTCCATGTTTCTGACGCGTACAATAGGTTTGGTAGCACTACAGCTTTATAGACAGCAAGTTTCGTATCGAGTCTGAGGTCGTGGTTTAGCCATACTCTTTTTCTAAGACTTCCAAATGACTTAGCAGCAGCTGATAGTCGATTATTTATTTCTGCATCGAGGCTACCATCACAGCAAATGATGCTTCCAAGGTATTTAAAAGCGTTTGTTTCTCTTAGAGCTTTATCGTCAATAAAAAAGTTAGAAATTGTATTAATTATGTTTGGAGCTCTTACCATAAATTCGGTTTTCGTTCTACTTATTTGCAGACCAAAACGCTTGCTTGTTTCAGATAGTCTTGATATTGCCTCTTGTAAGTCATTTGGATCACTTGATAACAGTGCACAATCGTCTGCATAGAGCGCATGCTGTATTGTAGAGTATTGCAACTTAGAGGTGGCTTTGAATCTTGATAATTTATGTAGTCCTCCGTCAACTCTATAACGAATGTACACACCACCCAAGTAGTCACAGTAGGCAACATCTAATACTGCTGCAAGGAATATGTTGAACAGTGTAGGTGCAAGAACACATCCTTGTCTGGTGCCAATAGTTACTGGGAATGAATTCGACTGAGTTCCGTTTAAAGAGACTTTTGCTTCTGTTTTGTCGTGCAAATTACGAATGAGCTGTAGAAGTTTAGGAGAACATCCGAATTTTTGTAGTATTATCCAGAGTAATGGACGTGGAACTGTGTCAAATGCTTTGCTGAAATCGACGAAACAGATATATAAGTCCCTATTTTGCTCGATGCATTTTTCCTGCAGTTGTCGGATGACAAATATCATATCGTTGCACCCTCTGTTTCTCCTAAAACCAGATTGTGGTTCTGGATTATGAGCTTCCGATATCGAACTGAGCCTGTTATTAAGTATCTTTGCGAGCACTTTCCCTGTAGTTGATAGAAGAGAGATACCACGGTAGCTGTTATAACAGTGTCTGTTTCCTTTGTGTTTGTATATTGGAATTATTAATGCATTCTTGAAATCCTGTGGAATATCACCAGTTTCCCAAATTTGAATTATAATATCTGTGACTTTTGAAATAAGTAAATTTCCGCCATATTTAAGAAGTTCTGTAGGTAAGCCGTCAGCCCCTGGCGACTTTCCATTGCTCAAGCGATTTATAGCATCATTAACTTCTTCAAAAGTTGGCTTTTCATCAAGATAATGCAGTATTGGGTACTGGGGAAATACATTAGCTACGGAGATATCATACACGTTGTCAGCATTAAGTAACTCAGAAAAATGTTCTCGCCATCTTGAAAGTATATCCTGAGTGTTGTGGCAGGTACCAGAATTGTCCTTATTATGTAGAGGCACAATTAAACGTTGTTGTGGACCATAAACTTGTTTTAAGGCTTGATAAAAGCTTTTCAAGTCATGAGTATCAGCATAACTTTGAATCTCTTCTGCTTTATCTTTCCACCATTTATTTTTAATTTCTCTGATTTTACTTTGTAGCTGTTTCCTCTCTAGTAGTAATCGAGTCTTGTTAGCACTGGTCATATTGTTAATATATGTTATCTCAGCGCTTCTTCTCCGTTCAATGAAATCCTGGATCTCTTTGTCATTTTCATCGAACCAGTCTTGATGTTTTCTCTTGTAGGTGCCAAGAGAGGTTTTAGCAGCATCAAAAATTACAGATGACAAGTCTGACCAGTGTTCATTGCTACTGAGTTGATTTGAGGACATACTACTGGAAAAACTTTTTTCAATAGTGGCTTCTAAGTGTGCTCGAGAGTCTGGATCACGTAGTTTGGCGATATTCAGGGTTGGTAGGACCTTGTTTGTTGGTCTTCTCTCTGGCTTTTTAAATTCTAATTTAAGTCTAGCTCGTACAAGTCGATGGTCGGTGTCACATATTGCTCCTCTCATAACACGTGTGATGAGGACATCTTTCACATCAGTTGTCCTTGTTATTATATAATCTAACAGGTGCCAGTGTTTAGATCTAGGATGCATCCAGGTATTTTTGTATTTGTCCGGTAACTGAAAGATCGTATTAGTTAAGGTCAGATTGAAGTTCTGACAGAGAGTAAGTAATAGCAGGCCATTACTGTTAAGTTTTCCAGTACCGTGGATTCCTAGAATTTTAGGCCAGTTTGAGGCGTCCTTTCCAACTCTGGCATTAAAATCACCCATTAATATTAGTTTGTCATTTTTCGGAATGCGATTGAGTACATCACTAAGATCAGCATAGAACTGTTCTTTAATAAGGTAGTCATTCGTCATAGTTGGAGCATACACACTTACTATGGACATATATTTCTTGTCTTTAAGTTCCATTCGTGCTGTTATTATCCTGTCATTTATCCCTTGAGGCATTTTGTTCAGCAAAGGAATAAGTTTGGTTCGGATGGCGAACCCAACGCCTGACTGCCTCTTCTCATGTTGCTTGAGACCAGACCAGAAAAAGGTATACCCACTAGCCACTTCAACGATCTCGCCAGTTTCGGCTAACCTTGTTTCACTAAGCGCTGCTATGTCGATGTTATAAGTATGCAGTTCTTTTGCAACAAGAGCAGTTCTTCTTTCTGGCCTGTTAGAGTTTACTCTATCCAGTAGGGTTCGTATGTTCCAGGTTGCAAAATTCATTGGTATATATGATTTTGTGTTTCGACCACATTTTCAATGCTTGGGTAGGACGTGGCTATCCTACTCCAAAATAAGTAGGGATGAGCGATGTTTGAGGCACCTTTTCTAGCCTCCTCCTCGGAGTGAGGAAAGCAGCGCTGTCCCTAAATAGGGCTGCTTTGTCACCGCAGGTGCTGCCGAATTCGACTAACATCCCCTTCTTTAGTCGAGAAGCGACCACTCTCCCACGGTCGCCTATGTGCAGGTTGCAGCTAGGACAGTCTGATAGCATTGCAGCTGTCCCACCACCACGCACCCATCGCCATAGGACTTGTTAAACGAAGATGAAGAAAATGAATGAATGAATATATTGTGACTGTTTATGCAATGAAATATTTTAGTGCCAGAAGAGTTGCACAGCTGCTAATGGCACCCTCTCGGTTCTAAATCTCGTTTACCCAAGGCAAAACTTGGTTAAGACGTTGGGAGGAGACCAGAACTGCAGCACTTGGCCGTAGTATTATTTACTTATCAATATTACGCCCTTTAAGCCGTAGTGCTTCTGGCTTTTGCATAGCTTAGACTGCCGTTGGAAATTAAAAAGTTTCTCATTCGCCAAGTCTAACCTAAGCTCTATGTCTTCACTTAGAAAGTGATCGAGGACGGTATGAAATATGCCGCTCTCGTTACAGACCAAGTTGCAGCACTTGACCACTGTATTCATAATAGAGGTTAATACAGCGCCCTATGAGACTACTGTGCATGTAGCCCACTCATATGCATTTTTACCATTGGAGAATGTGACTAATTCTCTCCTCTACCGCTAAATCCATATGAGATTTCACACACTGGGGAGAAGCCTGCTCCTTTTCGCTATATCTAGCTACCCTTGTCCAGTTTGGACCCTGAGCCGACAGGGTTTATCGGGGTGTGGCCACTGTGGTGTGCTCACAGTATCTTCTAGCCATGAACAAGAGTTGATGACCTGTCAGGGACCAATACCTACAAGATTTTCAGAAGAAATTCTGAAAACCGGCTATTCGTAAATAGAGGTTTTATCCCTCACACGAACAACCATACACCCATGTTGGCAGTTATGGCAGATTGCTAATTATTGAGTTAAGTAATGTGTTTATATTGTATGCAGAAAAATTGTGACATTTTTACTATAATAACTGAATCAGTATAAAAGAAATATAACAATAAAATAAAATAAAATAAAAAATAAAAAATATAAATGAATAAATAAATAAATAAATAAAATGCGTTGCCATTAGATTACAATAAAAATGAAATATGTTTCCTTTTCAAAACAGAAAAACAGATAAATACAACAACAATAAAATAAATAAATAAATGAATAAACAAACAAATAAAAAATAAAAAATAAAAAGAAAATAAAAAAATAAACAAATAATAAGTAAACAATTGAATAAATAAGTCACTAAATAAAAAATAGGTAAATAAATTAGTCAGTAAATAAATAAATAAATAAATAAATAATAAACAGTACAATGTTAAATATTTAACACAGCCTCAGACCCAGTAGCGCACCCAGGAATTTTTCTCGGGGGGGGGGGGGGGTTGAAAAAAAAGTGAAGATATAAAAAAAGCTCTGAAGGGATGACAAAAAAACAAAAAGGTCCTCATCACTACTTTTAAATCCATATCTAAATATTTACCTAAGATCATAATACTAAAAAAATTAATAAAATTTGGTATATCCATCCTTCTTGGAGCCCCCCCCGCCTGGGTGCGCCACTGCTCAGATCTATGCTAAAATAGCAGAGGGTTTGATTCTTTATTAAATTTAACATTGCTTTCTGGAACGCAAAATTGTACTTAACAACGAAATTAAAATTTAACAGCGTTGCTAAAATTTAGCATTGCTTTATGAAACCGGCCATTAGAGTTTTGTGAATAGAAATATAAATTAAAATGTAATATATTTAAAATAAAAATTCAATCGAATTGATATTTGAACCGCGATTTGAATCTACTAAATTTTAAATTCAATTTAGACCCGTCTATGAAAAAAGATTCGCCATCGCTAACCTATGTTCTAGTATGAAAAAAATAAAACAATTATCAACGTTCACAACGATATAATAATTTGAACCTAAAAACTGGTCAATGTAACCCCGTTTTACGGTAATGAAAAAATTAATAAGTAATACGTACAAAATTGTTTGGATTGACAGTCATTATCCTGTAGTTTGGATTTAGTGAGTAATAGGTTGTAACACTTCCACCATTAAGGGCAACACTTATTGGCTTATCTGGAGTTTCTTTACTATAAAAGACTTCAAATTCGTCGTAATGTGTATGCCCATTTATTTGAATAGCGATATTTTCTGAGAATCTGGAAATAAACGTATAAAATTAGGAGAAACACAGTGCATTGTAGGATATTAAAAAAATGTATGTGAAGTTTGAATTTTCACATATTTCAGGATTTTGTAGGTATTTAGAAAGTATCTAGGACAATATTTCTTCTATAATCACATCAAAATCCATAGTTCTTTGATAATTATTTTTATTCGTTATTTGTGTACTAAGAGCTTTAATTTATTATTTTAGAACTAAATTTAATTAATTTGCGAAAATTTCGTCAAAATAAAATTTAAATTCAAAATCCCAGCGATTGTTTCTGCATTTTTTCTACACAAAAACTGTTGTGTTTTTCAAAAACGCCTTCTGATCAATTCCTTTCGTACGTTTCAGGCTCAGATCAATGTAGGTACATTATTTAGATTTTTTTTCCTATTTTTAGTTTAACTCCATGGGTATTTTTGATGCTGAATCCAAATATGGTTATAGTTTTGCTGTAGCACGTATAGTTTTTAAATTATTTACATTTTTGTATATTATGAAAATATACGTAATTATATGAAAATGGAGTGTTTAGTAAATCACATTTTATGCAAACCATTTATTTGGGAAAAGTAACATACACATCTACGCTAAATTAATACAAGACAATTAACTGCAAACCACTAATTTACATGAAAGAGAGCTTCTAATATGATTGTAAAATAAGAGTATACCATTACAGGCTATTAAAATCGTTGAGAGTACGATTTTCGTTTAAACTTTTGGTCTGGAATTTCACGATACAACATCCAACAATGATCAGTCATCATGCTTTCATTCCAAAATCCTTGGTAACGAACTTCCATAGCTTTAATGTCTTGGTGAAAGCGTTCCCCTTGCTCGTCACTCACTGCGCCAAGGTTTTGGGGAAATAAATCTAGATGTGAATGCAGGAAGTGCATACGTTAATACGAAATGCTCACGTTAATGTACGAAATACATAAGTCAAATCCAATAAAATGTTGAAAAAAGTAGTACTTTGCCTATATAGTATTGGTAAATCTGTGTATATACATATATGATTTCATTATAAAAACTATACGTGATACAAAAAATCTGATTGCTGTTTTGAAATCAGCATTGAAAATTGAATGCAGGTAACCCAAAATTATCTCTGATGAAATTTCTTTGTTGACCAGTGTTTTTGTTACACATTAAAAAAAAATGTTAAAATAAAGAAATTAAAAAAAACTATTTTCCGTTTCTTAATCTACGAGCTTTCTTTTGATACCAAACAATAAATTTCTGATCTGATCAAAAATTCCTGTTGAACTATTCCGGTTCCCATCAATGCACATTTTTGAGATTTTGTTTAGATTTTTAGATTAACCCATCTGGGAAATAGAATTGGGGATAAAAGTTTTTTGACAAATTTTGGTGAATATCCCATAAAAAAAAAATCGATTTAAAAAAATATTATTTTACTTGTTTATCCACGCATTAACAGGTTTCATTTCATACTTCACTAAATATTTTTTAAAAATATATGTTTATATTTTTTCATTAAATACATATTTGTATATAGTTATCTTGCGATAGGCTACAATTTTTACCATACCGTATCGGAGATAAAATCTAATGCTTCGTTCAGACCCTCCAAATTAGAAATTAGAATTAACGTGAAATTAGTTCTTAACATAAAATTTGCATGTAGAAATTAACAATGTAAATTAAGAAATTAAGTCACTGATAGAAATTTCTATCGATTTCTACTTTATCAATCAATATTTGACAGCTGTTTATATTTGCTAAAGAGGTTTTGAGTGTTTCAAAGTTCTGAAAAGAATTAAAATAGATGGAAAATTTATATCTATGCTCATAGAAGACAGAAAGATGTGGATAAAAACAAAAAATATGGTCATAGTAATTTTTAGGTTAGGTTAGGTTAAGACAAATATTTACTGCGCATGCGTCAATTATAAATTAACGTAAGAGTTTCGAGTCTACAAAGTCTTAATTTAAATTTATTAAGTATAAGTATTAATTTAGAAGGTTGTGAACGATAACGTACGTATAACAAACATTTACGTTAATTCTAAGTATTAATTCGAATTTCTAATTGGAGGTTCTCAACGAATTACGCTTCGTTTGGTCTTTAGTGAGTTTAGAGTTACGAAATAGAAACTGTATGCGGCAGACGGTTTTCTGCCGTATAAGTACAAGAATAAGCTTTTCTTTGGCTTTTCTGCAGTTTTTCACTATAAAGGAATTTGTCTGGACACTATATGGCCTATCTATTTTAATCGGTCAAGCTCGGCGCTCTCGCTTGCACTATGTTGCTAAACTTACCTCTGGATAATTTTGTTGAACTCATGGGACCAGCTTTTTAAGCAAGTATCATCACCAGCGGGCACGTGCGACAATATATGCACCATTTCTCCAGCTTTCTCTGCTTCTGCCAAAGTGTCAGCCATCCATTGCAATTGGCCGAAAGGATCAACATCATTATATAACAACCACCTACAAATAAAGTTATCATTTATTGTCAATGTCATTAAATAATAACAGAATGTAGAATGAGTAAAAAACGTAAACAATCTTATATTTAAAACCAGTATTTTTCAATTTGAGTATTATATATATAGGCTATTCCAAAGGTTTAGGCAGAACTACAGTCTATTCCAAACGATTTAGCCGTCTTTAGATTTTTATATATTGAAGTTGGCTTTTCCTGAACAAAATGATCAAAAGCTACAAATGATAAAACTTACTTTTACCGATTGATTGAATACTTGATTGTTTGAAATACTAGAAAATTTGCTAGAATTGAAAATCTAGTTTCACCTAAACCAAAGAAATTGTGTGTGCAACGAAACGCGGAACATCCCAAGTAACTACTTACTGTTTAACTAAACATGGGATTATAAATAATTGCGAAAATTTGCTCTTCTGTACATTTTAGAGTAAAAATACAAGAATAAAAGGTTGTTTAAAATTAGTTTTTATTTTTAAAAAGTCTAAATTTGATGCCATAGAATGTTTGTAACTCTAGATATTTGGAAAATAAAATATGACGTTTTCGTCAAAATACATATGGCCGTGGGAATAAAACATAAAAAATGGCTGCAACAAGACCGCTGTCCTGCTCTTAATAAAACGATGGTCAGGCAATATCTTGACGAAGTATTTCCCGATACATGGACCAGTTCTAGCCCCAAATGATTTTTTTTTTGGAGATATTTAAAATAAAAAATTTACAGTGATGATAACTTTCTAGATTTAGAATTATTTAAAGACAAAATATCTTTAGAATGTTTTAAGATATCGTGTTATTAACTAGGCAGTGTTCAGCGTTCTTTTTATGATAGATTAGGTTATTATTTGGCAGGGAATGGAGACATTTTTGAACATTTAATATAAATTCTATTGTAACTTCTTTATTTCGTCGGTATCAGTATAACAAAATAATCTTTTGTTTCAATTTGTGTGACTTATTTATTACTACTTTTTAAAATCAGTGGCGAAGGGAAACCTCCGCTAGACTTGCCCTCCCATAAAAAAAATATTTAAAAAAAAATGTAAATTAAAAAAAAAAAAAATTAAATATTTAGATAAATCTTCAAAAATACATCAAATTATGTTCTATACAAATTTTTGTCCAAGGCTTGCTTTACTAGTTACGAATTAATTATTATGACCATGGAAACGTTACATATAAGTATGAAAAAATTGAGACTTAAATAATTTTACAAAATTTTTTCGAAATTTTTCGTTTTTTCAAAAAACGTCTCAAATAAAAATTATTAGTTATTGCATTTATAGTAACTTTTGTTCAATAAATTTTTTCGAAATATTTTTCTGTTGCTAAATATTCGCAAAAATCTTAAAATCGACAGGAGTAAACTCCCATTTCTAGTCAACCGATTTTCATAAAAAACAATAGGGTTCTTCCCATTTAATAGGAGAATTTTTTAGTACCAGAACGAACTCTTTAAGTTAAACCGTTTTTGAGTTATCGTGTATACACACAGACACACAGACACACACACACACATACGGACGGCACTTCGAAAATAGGTTTTTTGGATTCCCTGGACCATGAAACTTGGTCATCCGTCAAAATCTCGACATCGAAAATTTTCGCGATTACAATACTTGTCCCTTATATATTAAGGTCGGGCAAGTAAAAATCAACTTGTATTTTTTTGCGCATAGTTATATATATATATATATATATATATATATATATATATATATATATATATATATATATATATATATATATATACAGTATTGGCCATAAAGATTGCAACTTTTAACATTTTTCAATTTCTCAAATTTTAATAATAATATTGGAAAATAAATACTCTTAGTTCTATAATATAATCATATTTTGTCTGTTACATCAATCAATAGTCAAATAATCTGACTTACAGATTAATAATAAATTATTTCTTCATTTCTGCTTGGACAAAAATATTGCAACTACTAAAATTTTCTTGTTATATGCAGGTTTTATCCATAAATAATATGTTGTGCACAAGTAATATTTCAGTTTATATTTGTCAATCATGGGTCGTAGTAAAACTGTTTCAAGTGAAATTAAAAACTTAATAATTTCTGGTTTTAAAGACAAAATGCTGCAAAATGTGATTTCACAAAATTTAAATGTTCATAAATCTACTGTGTCGCGAATTATAAAACGATTTCGAGAAGGTACGTTTGAATTTTCAAAAATTCCAGGACGGCCACGAAAAACTACAAAACGAACTGATAAAAAAATTATTTATTTATCTGCCAATAACCCCTTTCTGTCATCGGAGAAAATTTTGGGCCTTTTATCACAAATGGATCAAGAAAACATCTCAACAAGAACTATTCGCAGAAGATTAGTTAGTGAGGGTCTTTTTAGTCGCTGTCCCGCTAAAAAACCACTTCTATCCAAAAAGAATGTGAAGGCCCGATTAAAATTTGCTAAAAATCATATTGACTGGACTGTGGATCAATGGAAAAAAGTTATTTTTAGTGATGAATCTAAGTTCAATTTGTTTAAAAGTGATGGTGTAAGTTACGTTAGGAGGCATGCTAATAAAAGATTTGTTCAAAAATACACCTTGCCAACAGTTAAACATGGCGGAGGCGGTGTGATGGTATGGGGCTGTTTCTCGGGATATGGTATGGGTCCTCTATACCACATTGAAGGAATAATGGATCGATTTAAATATATAGACATCCTTCAAAATGTTATGGAACCTTATTCTGATGAGTTCATGCCTTTAAATCATATTTTTCAGCATGATAATGACACAAAACATTCTTCGAAGTTGGTAAAAAAATGGTTCGAGGATTCAAAAATTAACGTAATGACTTGGCCGTCACAGTCACCCGATTTAAATCCAATAAAAAACCTTTGGGAGATTGTCAACAGAACGATTAGAAACAAAACACATTCAAATATTGAAGAATTGTTTAAAGCTTTGCAGGGTGCCTGGTCTAATATTGATAATGAAATGATCACGAAATTATTAGAATAAATGGCGAAAAGATGTCGGGAAGTTATAAATACTGGTGGTTACTATACAAAATATTAAAAATGATCTGTTAATAATAATTCATTTTCTTAATTAATAAAAAAAAAGATTTTTTAAGAGTAGTTGCTATCTTTATGTCCAGGTAAAAATAATAAATACTATAAAAAAAATAGAATTTACTATTAAAATTTAATTTTTTACTATAATATATGTAGAGGATTGTTAAAGGTAAGAATTACATTTTTTAAATTTTAAAAATATTGAATAGAATAAAAATAAAATAGGATTATCAAAAGTTGCTATCTTTATGGCCAATACTGTATATATATATATTTATTTATTTAATGGCTTTTGCTGCTTTGGCAATTAGCCACACAGTTGATATTGGGCGTAGAACTACATTAAAATTTTGTTTTATGTTTTATTTCCACGGCTATCAGAAATTGGACGAAAACATCATACTTTCTTTTTCAAATATCTCATGTTACAGAAATTCTGTGGCATCAAATTTAGACTTTTTAAAAATAAAAGCTGATTCTAAAAAAGTTTTTATTTTTGTATTTTTGCTCTAAAATGTACAGAAGAGCCACTTTCCGCACTTGTTTAAAATTCCATGTTAAACTGCTATGTACCGCGTTTCGTTGCACATATGATATGTATATATATTTTTTTCAAGTATTTTTCTGTTATTAAGGTATAGATAATAACCTTACCAGTTGTATGTGTATGCTACGTTGCTGTTTAAAGCAATAATTCTAAATCCTGGTTTTACTAAAGCAGTGTAGAATCCACCTCTACGAATTGTTTCCTGAGTAGAGTTGGGCAGCCATGCTGACCATTCATCGGCAGCTAAATCAAATAACCATTGAGTAGAAACGTCGGGTCTGGTGATGTTTGTTGGAGAAAACCTGTAAATACCATTATCATAATTATAAAATATATCATTTATACAATTATATGGATTATATACCAGTTACTCTCGGTACTTATTGATAATTTATTGATATCATTGAAGTTATTATAGGTGCGTTCGGCATAGCTTGCAGTGTTAACTCTGTGTCGTGCAATTTTTTTGTCACGTGACCACTGTACACACTATGCAAGAAAGTCAAAAACGAATGCTTTGTTCAGATTGTGCAATTATTCTTGTTATTCTAACCCTTTTTTTTGTAAACAAATAAATTATGTGTGTTTGATTACATGAAGTCTGTCTCCTGCTACTTGTTTTGCACGATAATATAAAAATGACGCATGCAGATTTTGGGATGCTTTTAAGTAATATAAAAGAAATTTTATTTGGATGAGGAAGATAATTCAGAAGAATTTTCCAAACCAGAAAATATTTTGGAAAAAGTGTTTGAATTTGCAGAGAGTACTGTACCAAACATGACTACAAATAAATTTCCGCTTATATCCAGAAAATTTTGAGTATTTTTGAGTGTATTTACATGTTCCATCATGAGGTTCATGTCTGTACTATTTATTTTGTAAATGTTGCAGGCATAAACAAAGACATATTGATTGTTCTCATTCACATTGTTTTGTAGAAATAATAACTTGTATTTTTACCGCGAAAAACACTATTGCATAGATTGCCGCACGATCTGAACTTGTGATGACTGTGCAACACAAACTGCAAGATATATGCCGAATGATCTTCATGCAGCACAGAGCACACAGAAACCTTATGCCGAACGTTTCTTGTGTAAATTATGCAGAATGTGTAGATTCTTAGCTTATGCCGAACGCACCTTATGTTAAACGCGTGTTAAAGAAGATGATAAAAGCCATACCGAGTCAATTAAAAGCTTTGTTTAAAATAATAATAATAATAACGACAATGCTAAAATAAGAGTGGCACATCAAGTTTAATAACGTGTGTTACCTCCTCGAACTCTCAATACTTCTCCGAGATGTTTTGGTCTACTTTGAATTAGATTAATGATCTCTATCTGGTGCGTACTTTGCTATTCTCCTTTAAGACCTACCCTTAACTACTGAATGGTTTAAGGTACGGGTATCTCAAAGGTTTTAAATCGGATTTATATCTGGGCGGCGAATTCCCACGTCATCGAGAGATTCGTTCACAATTCTGCTACATATAGACATAAATTGTTGGGCGTAAAATTAAAATTATTGCCACTATATGGAGGATAAGGAACGATTTTGTTAAGCGTTGTTAAGTCTGATAATGTAGTTACTTATGCATCATGTCGTCAAGTGTTGCTGAACGCATTACTAAGTACACAATACATTGTTTTTCATCATGGCATTACAAATATTTTACAATGTCATCAACTAAAGGCGTGAATACCTGACGGTATGGTTAACAACGCTTTATGCAACTGGCCTATAGTTTTCTAACAGTCTGATATGCCTTTCTGTAGACAAAGCGCTGAGCTCAATTAAAACAAACTCGGTATGAGAGTTAAAATACCAGCCTAAACCAAAAAGCTACCTCCACCGAATGGAAATGCTGCATGTCGAAATCTACTCATCATGCCTTCAGAACTCTCTTTCGTGCCTGTTTGTAGATTTTTTAACCGTAAAATACCGAACCGTAAACTTTCAGCTCTGATTTGCGAGCAAACCGGGCAAGTTACATGTCCAGATACAAGCCCTTGTTACCTCAACCTTCTTTGGACAGTTCGTGGTAAAATTGCCAAAACTCTTCTACGAGACGAAGTGCGAGAAAAGTTGAGGAAAGTCACGATCACGCAAAACAATTAGGGTAATGCTACGGTTACAGTGGAAGCGTGTTTGCCCAAGCTGTACTTCGTGCAGGCCCGGACTGGCCATTGGGCAGATCGGGCAAATGCTGATGGGCCGTCTGGTCAAAGGGCCGTCTAACCAACAGCGCTGGGTGATTACATCTTGAAAAAAATTATACTATTTACGTATTGCATAGATTCAATTTATTAACCAATGCTTATAATATAATTGAACTAGCAATAAAATTTTTACTGACATTGTCATTGAGCCAAGTTGCTTGTGAAAGATCTTTTTCTACATTAAAAGTTTTTTTTTTCATTAAAAAACTTCATTTTATTCCTGTGCCGAACCTGTCAAAACCGAGACCCGTACTTTATCAACTTTTAATACACTCATAATGAGTCTAATCCCTTGCATTCCAATTAAATTAAACGATTAAATTACGATTAGATTAAATTACTGTGTTAGACACCGACCATAGTCACCGTATTGAGGTTTTTCATATATAGTTTTCAACTTGAAAATATTAATAAAAATAGATCAAAAAGAAAAAGTTACTATAAATATGAAAAAAAAAACACCTAATAAAAAAGGTAGTTGTATGAACTTATATGAATTTGTCAGAATTGTAAGTTATAATGCAGACTTTTTCTAAATTTTCGTAAAACTATTATGTAAACTATTTCTGTTTGGCGTAAGAGTATTTTTAAATCTTGAAAAAGTTCTTTCGACTTCACAAGTAACGACGGGGGCTCTGCAAAAATAAATTCGATATTGATTAAAATATGGTAAAAAATCGCCCCGATTCAGTCATCGGAAGTCCCCCGGGGCAGTCATCGGAATAAATTTGTTTTAATATACGAAGGTATGGATTTCTCTTAAGAACTGCGTCAATTTTATTATTTAAATAAAGGCCGATGTCACGAGATACTTGCTTTAATTTTTTTTATGGCTTTTGCTGCTTCGGAAATTAACCAAGACAATTCTTATTATTTGAAAAATTCCATGCCTGAACGGGATTCGACCCCGAGACTTTAGCAACGCAGAGCGCATGTGTTACCACTACGCTACGCCGGTCGGTATTAAAATTATCTTGCAATCCTTCGACATTAGTTCTATGTATCTTTCCACTGACATGTTGCTTAAAATGATTTATTTTTGTGCATATTATATATTTTTTACAAAGTATACATAACAGTTGTTTTTCGTTAATAACTTGAAAATGATTAGTAAATTCATATTCTGTTAAAATCAGTTGTAAAAAATTTAATATCTCCAAAATAGTAAAAATATAAATAGCAATAAGAAGAAAAATGTCTACAAATTTTTCTTTCAGAAAGAAATATATTTAAAAAATGCTTTAATTATTATTATTGGAAAAAAGTGAATATTAGATAGATTCAAGAAGTGTTTGAAAATATATGCTCTAAATCTAAATATCTACAAGAATTATTGTTCAGCTCTGTTCACAGTTCAGAAGAAAAATAAATAGTTGACAGGACTTGCAAAGTTTATACAGATTAAATAACGGTTCAAAATATTACAGGTTTGAATGTATTTGGCGTTTGCATTAAAAGAAATGTTTTTCTTTAATAACATTTCTTAACAATGGTAACATCTCACAATGATATTGCATTCAACAATGCACATTATGAAAAAACATATGTAGTAGCATTTGCATTAATAAGACAGGAATGTTTTTAGATAACGAGTACCCATTCATTGATATTATGATGTAAATTTTTCTACGTCTATGAACATCTCATTAATAATGTCGTTAGTGCAGATTTGCCTAAAAACGTCCGTACTCTGGTCATAAAATACAAATTGTTAAAATAATGTTCAAATAGTAATTTATGTATATGTATACATGCTGTGTTTTTGTGGGCAGTAGGGGGCCGACGTCTCTAAAATGCCTGGGCTGGTTTTAGGTTCCAGTCCGGGCCTGACTTCGCTCATACTCGACCGCATTCGCTCGACTGATTCCAGCATGTAGAAGTACGCATGTGTGGTCCCTAAGATGGCTAATTAATGTACATTTTTTTTTTAATAATAAGCTATTTGTGTTAAAATACGTTTACTTAATATCCGGTATCATATAGTTTTAGTTCAAGCCGGCATTATTTATTGTTACTGCCTGTTTAGTTAGCGACAAAAATGTTTTTCTTTTTATGCGGACTTGATATATAAACATTGTATTACTTCCAGATATTTATAGTTTCCTATTAAAACTGTTAAATAATTTTTATCAACCTTTAAAGCAGCGTTTCTAAACCGGGGGGCCGCGGCACCCTGGGGGGCCGTGAAGACTTCGTCGGGGGGCCGCGAAGTCATACAAGAACGAAACATGAAAATATAATAAAAATGCACTCAATCTTACAAGATATAAATTTTATTCATATTTATAAATTCGAGTATCTTATATTGATATTCATAAAAATATACCTTTCACAACATAAATAAAATAAATATTCTATTTATTTTTATACTTAATATACTTATTTTGACAACTAATTTAAACTACAGGCTATTTCAAATGTTTAAGTTGTCACTAGCTAACTTTATAATGAGTAAAGAGGCTTTTACTAAACAAAATGATCAAAAGCTTCATTTAATCGATAAAAATTACTAGATTTGAAAATCTAGTTTCGCTTTAACAAAAGAAACAGACTATAAGTAGACTATAGCAAGGTCAAATAAATTGTATGTGTCGGTTAATGGGTTTCTCTGACAACAGTTCGCGTTGGAGGTACTTCAAGTATTTTTAAGTTGTGCTTTGAAGTACGATTTGAAAGTGCAATATTTGTTATTATATATTTTTTTAATTGCCCTCCAAACTACAGGTAACTCAAGAGTAAGGATGCGAATGTGTTTAAATTAAAATGGAAGACGCTTTGAACACTTGTAAATAAAAATACTTTACTTTCAAGTCGTTATAGGGAATATAATCGTCATTTAAAAATATCACAGTTTTTTGTCAACCGTTAAAGGTATTAAAAAAATGTTTAAGGAAAAGTTGTTGAAAAGCTCCATCCAAAGATACCCAATATGACATACGTTCCCATTTAAAAATTCGAAATTGTCCTTGATATCCTGTAATTCCGGTTTTTTCCGTAAAATTTGAATACTACCATTCAATTTTGTGGATAAATTTTAGTAAAAGTTTTGACGTATGAGCAACGTCGCCTTTTCGAAAAAACTCGTGTTCCCATTATCTTGATACACCCTATATATATATATATATATATATAGGGGGGCCGCAGACAATAATTATATAATTAGGGGGTCCCAGGCCATAAAAGGTTGAGAAGCACTGCTTTAAAGTACAATCGTAAGACTCCCATTTTTATTTTGTCGACGAGTGTAGTTTGAAAATGCGTGCAAGGCTAATCATAATATATATTTGTACTTACACATCTAGAGGGCTAGGTTCGTGGTTTCCAAGAATGGGGAAGAATGGTACTGATTTAAATGCATCCCGAAGGACACTGTTGACTTTCTTGATGTTCCTTATGTTACTTTCAATAGTTGTAGCCCAAACTCTATGATTGATGGTGTCACCAGTGTAGTATACTACGTCGTATTCCTGCAAAAAATAAAAATTATTATTGGGCAATAGGTAAATAAGGCTGTTGCTAGCGGAGGTAGACGATATTGTGCAGCAATTTAATGTCAGCTATGTCCATTACTAATCCCGCCGATTGCGAAGTACGCGCTGTGATCCGGTTTTTAATGCAAAAATCACGTGTCCTGCCGAAATTCATCAGCAACTCGTTGAATTGTATGGGGAAGGTGTGATGAATGAAGGGAATGTACAAAAGTGGTGTCGTTTATTTAATGGTGGAAGAACAAACATCCATGATGAGGAACGTTCGGGCCCCTCAACCGTAATCACGGATGAACTGAAAGCAACTGTTGATGCACACTTTCGGCAGAACAGACGCTTCACTTCTGCATAAGAATTTTCAAGATGTTTCCCGATCTGTTCTCTATGACGTTGTCAGTATCCACTTAAAGTATGCAAAGATTTGTGCCCGGTGGGTTCCAAGAATGCTAATGCAGGAACACAATATGAAACGTATGGCTTTTCCCCGTCTTTTTTTGAACGTTACAACAATGAAGGAGAGGCATTCTTGGACCACATTTTGACAGGCGATGAGACATGGATATCGTATTACACAAGAGAATAAGCGACTGGCTCTTGAATGGTATCATGCGTACAGTTCATCAAAACCAGGAAAATTCAAGCAGGCGGTTTCCACTTTGAAAGTTATAGCAACAGTCTTTTGGGAAAGGAAAGGTATTTTGCACATTGATTTTCTGCCTCGTGGAGAAGCAATCAATGCTGATCGGTGTTATGAAACATTGAATAAGCTTCGTCGTGCAATACAAAGTCGACGAGGCTTACTCACTAGTAGAGTGTGCTTACTCCACGATAATGTCCGCCCGCATACTGCTGCCGTAACGCAAGCGTTGCTCGAGAAGTTTAAATGGGAATGTCTTGACCACCCACTTTATAGCGAGGACCTGGCGCCTTCCGACTATCACCTCTATTCAAAATTGAAGGGATTTTTAGGCGAAAAATTGATGCAAACAGATGATGACGTCAATGACACTGTTAACGGTTGGTTAAATGGACTGGCATCCGAATTCTACGACTAGGGGATTGTCAAACTCATATCTCGTTTGGAAAAATGCCTCGAGCGGAACGGAGATTACATCGAATAATAGCGAAAGGATGTTGATTATTGTAGAAACAAAATTTTTGAAAAAACGGGAGTTGTGTTTACTTTTTAATCAGAACGGCTCTTATTTAAAAAATTACACTCGTATATTAATTATTCGATAATCAACGTAATAATTCTGCTCCTTTTTAAAGCAGGCATAATAAAATGGCTTTTAGAATTGAGAACCATGTTTATTTTTAATTTATTTAATGACACAATATGCTATCAACTATCCATTAGCATCTATACATTTTTGGATACATTGATGACTAATTCAAATAATTGACACATGATAATATTGCCAATAATTATTTTTAAGATAATTGGTTTGCAATATATCAAATATATTTTGTTGACTTCATTTGCGCCTAGTCATTATTTTCTTTAAACCTTGGAAAACAAAAAAACACAAATATATTATAATATACAGGGTGAGACAGTGAAATTTAAAATAATCGTACAGTAAAATAACTTATGCATTTTACAATATATAAGCTATATTTTATTATGATTAGTATATAGTAATTTATAGAAAATGCATATTCCCATGTTATTATTATTATCATTTTGCGAATATGTACGTACACTATATATGGTATAATACAAGTAAAAACTAATAAAAATACAATGTTCTACATGTACAGCAAGTCAAAAGTATAAAAATAAATAAAAATAATAATAAAAAGAAAGACAGAGGTAGCGTTACAAGTAAAACATAATTTGGGAAGTAAACAATGAACATAGTAATACATTCTAGCACATGTTTAATTAACAGTATATTCATCTAATTCATATATTTCATCAGAGCTGAGGACCTATTTTTTTGCTTATCACTTGTATTTTGGAGATGAGGACCTTTTTTTGCTCATCACTTATATTTTGTTATATACTTCAAAAATATATCCAGCGAAAAATATAAATAAATATGTATTTATCGAAGAAAAAATCAAGTGAAAGTTTTTGATACAGGAATTAACAATTACATTTTTTTATCAACAAATAATGGAATTATTAACTTAACGGGAAGAGAGTATATTTTACATTTTAAAATATATTTTTCCTCTAAATAAGCTCAAGTGATTTTGATTACCACTTCAGGTGCCACAAAAAAAAGAAGTTGAGGGCCGTATGCGGCCCGCGTGCCGTCGATATTTAATTTAGGCCCTCCCCAAGACAAAATCCTGGCTGCGCCACTGAGTATCACCATTAAAAAAGAAATAAGAAGACCGTAAACACCCTGTATATGACTGTTTGTCGAGAACAAATTCTTATTTTTATAAGTAAACAAACACCGGGATAAAATGTATTCTGATGGAAGTGACAATATTTCAAGTATTTTTTCACGTATTCGTATTGCCGATTTTTGTAGCATGAAAATACGTAATTTTAGGAGAGAATGAAAACAAGAAAAATATAGTGTCCCTAGTGTGTTTTCATCACAATGGTTTTTTAATGATCTTAATGCATAGAGACATGAGCTCAATCTCCGATCGAGGCAGTTAATATGTGCAGTCCAATTTATTTTCGAGTCCATAGTGAGACCTATCAGTTTTACTTGCTCTGAAATTTCAATTCCTTGTCCATTGTAAGTTAAGGGGTTGTCGGAATTAATTTTATTTTGGACTGATTTAAATAAAACACAGTCCAACTGTGTATATTGGTTAATATTGAATTGAAGTGTGAAGCTAATTCGTTACTAGTTTCACACTTTATAAGCTATTGACATCTGCAAATTAAATCATTGTTAACTTTTTTATTTTATTAAAATAATTGGGAAGATCATTAGAGTACAGTATGAATAAAGTTGGACCAATTACACTGCCTTGAGGCACCCCAATTTCTAGGTATTTCTGGTATTCGTAGGTATAATTAAGAAATCCTTATTCCATCACATGAGTGTCCATTCAGTAGAAATTGTGGCCAAGCGGCTGGATTTAGAGAACTGAACACATGTACGAGAAATACCGAGATTATCTTAAATATATCCCGCAAAAAATACTATCAAATATGTATTTATCGAAGAAAAAAAGTTTGTAAAATTTTGAGGGATATCATTTATGATACAGAGATTATTTTGATAGACAAAAAACGTTTATCTTAATTTTTCATGTTATTTATGAAAATAATGGATTTTTTTATAGTTGAATAGCAAAAAAGCTCTATTCAAAATTATCATAACCTGCTACCATGTGTTCAAAAAGAAATTACATATGGGTTGGCTGTGGAAAAATAAAATAATGTGTACTGCAAGCTTTAACTGTCAATTAATTAACTGTCATCACTATTGTTGTCATAAGTTTCTATTGAAAACGCTGTGCCTAAACGTTAGTCAATTGTTATATAAAGCTTGCAATAAACATTATTTTATTTTTCCACAACCAACCCTTATGTAATTTCTTTTTGAACTCATGGCATAAGATCCATATGAAAAATTTAAATAGACCCCGATAACTAGAAAACGGTACGAGACAAAAAAATATATTTTAGAATCACTGTAAATTCACCATGAAAAAGTGCCTCAAGAAAGTTCACATCAAAATCACTTTATATTTTAAGTTTGGAAGTTGTGAGAAAAAATAAAACCGGAAAATTTACATTTTCGTTAATATCTAGGAACCTATGTTAAAATTGTCCCTTAATGCGGTAACTTTGAGAATTGTCCCTTATTTGGGACACTTGCATAACAAAAATTGTTTATAATAAGACAACAAATCTTTTTGTTTAATGCATTTTTTCAATTGGATGAATATTTGTGGATTTACGGTGTGAACATCCTAAAACAAAATATTTTTTTGAAATCTAATTTTCCTATATGTAGATCAAAGAGATTTACAAGGATGCCACATTTAAATTTTCTAGACAGACAAACACGTGACCTTGTCTCGTGTTTTTTGGGTCATACCTACGAAATGCGAAAAATATTAGGAACGTTGGAAAATAGATAAGTTTTTTAATTCATTTATTTAACAAATTATCGTTATCTAGTTAATTTTTGCTATATAATTATTTTCCTATTATTATCCAATTTTGATATATACATATTTTTGTTGATATTTGCGGCTTAATTTTCCGTATTTTCTTGGACAAATTGTTTCCGCAATTAATCGGAAGGAGTAGTGAATATATTTTAAGAATTTTAACAAATATATTAGGTGTTTTGGAAAGTTCTGTCGAATTGTAAGTGAAAAATCAGCTGTGGTCACCACAGAATACGTAATTAAATAAGATATAATGTTTTGAAACTAAATCAACAATTTCAGTTGGTGTTTTCACACACCGAGCGCTCATCCACACGGTAAATTTAGTAAATAAAAATTGAAGTGAAGTGTGAATTTTCACACATTTCAGGGTTTTGCAGGTATTTAGTAAGTGAATGATAATTATTTGGGATGCCAAAACAAATTTTATATTAAAATATTTTTTTTGTTAATTTTAATTCGAACGCCTAATACCATTATTTAGGATTCTAAATATGTGCAGTATTTTTTTTATATATAGCAAGGTTCATTAAGAATTTTAAAAATTGTGCCTATGGCTTCCATTGGTTGTTATAAGTTCCGCCCCTCTGATTTCGTGTACATTGAAACAGAATTAAATTATAATTTAAACAATTTCCACTGGTTATTAAATTTACGCTTTTAAAAATTAAATGCAACATTTGCCAAAATATAACTAGAATTTTGAAAAAATAATTTAAACAATATAAAAATTAAAAAAAAAAAAAAACAAATAAAAATATTGTCTCTTTTCGCAGGGTTCGATCCCTTTCGGATCGAGTTACTTGAGTGAAAAGTCAGCGTCAAAACCACTAGACCAGCATACACGTTCCAGTGTAGCGTGTTACAAAGCTATAACTTGTGTACATTATTAGCCAAAAATCACAAAAAATGCGTTTTTTTTCCAAAAACGTAATCTGATCAAAAATTCCTGTTGTACTATTCCGGTTCATACCAATTTACATTACTTAAAATTTTTTCAGATTTTTAGTTTAAACCATCTGGGCTACAGGGTGTAG
Source organism: Liopterus haemorrhoidalis (assembly GCA_963971575.1). NCBI lineage: Eukaryota > Metazoa > Arthropoda > Insecta > Coleoptera > Dytiscidae > Liopterus > Liopterus haemorrhoidalis. Next base: position 17,556,358 of record OZ020615.1, on the reverse strand, counting down.
GACAAAAATTTGTTTGCACAATTTTGGCAAAAATCGCTTCAAAATAATTTATTTTGCAAAAATAAAAATTTGATCGTTAATCCATGTACCAAGGGCTTTCATTTGATACCCTACTCAGAATTATAAAAAAATATATTTTTTTTCGATGAGCACATATTTGTTTATATTTTTAGGGGGATATGTTTTTTAGATGTTTTAGTATTCTTCCTATGTGCGGGTCAAAGAGTTGTATAAGCACGCCAAATTTCAACTCTCTAGGTTTAGCCGTTTGGCTACAATTTTTACCGAACAGACAGACAGACAGACGACAAAATGACGGTATAAGGGTTTTTTGGTCATACCTACAAAACCCTAAAAAATAGACTGGATGGAGTTTTCAGTTATTCCTAGGTGAAACATGTTAAATAAAAATACAGTCAAAAACACTAGGATTCACTTATACCGTGGCTACTTTTTAATTTTTACAAAAACTAAGAAAGAAAAAAATTGTTTTTGGAACAAACTGTTTTATTGCTTTTCAATATATTCGCCTTTAAGATTTATACACTTTTGCATGAGTTTAAACCAATTCTCGAAACATTTTTTCCACTCTGAAGTTGGTATCTCAAAAACATAGTTTTCGAGCGCTTCAACAGCTTCTTGAAGTAATGAAAATTGCCGTCCACGCATTTTTTGTTTGACATTGGGAAACAAAAAAAGTCGTTAGGGGATAAATCAGGTGAATACGGGCGATGAGACATTAATTTGATGTTTTTCTCCTTCAAATAATCAATTGTTTGACGTGCTGTGTGAGAGCTTGCATTGTCATGATGAAGATTGATGCGACGTTTTAAGTTGTTTTTCCTAATTTTGTTGATGACTTCTGGCAAACAAATTGTTGTATACCATTCAGCATTAACTGTTCTCCGATCCTCTAAAGCAGGGTTTCCCAAACTTTTTTTCTTGTGGAACCCTTAGGAAATGTTTTACGGATCATGGCACCCTTGCCATACCTAAAGCCAGAGCCGGCGCTGACGGGCATGCAAGGCATGCGGTACAAGCGGGCGCCACCGCGAGGGGGGCGTTGGCGTGAGATTGGAAAGGGCGTTAAATGAATATAAAAGTAATTTAGTGAAATTTAATTTTAGAAGTGAAGTGAGGACCTTTTTTTTAGGTCTTCACTTGAAATTTATAAGTGACGACCTTTTTACTTGCCCGACCTTAATATATAAGGCGTGTGTGTGTGTGTGTGTGTGTGCGTGTGCGTGTGCGTGTGCGTGTGCGTGTGCGTGTGCGTGTGTGTGTGTGTGTGTGTGTTGAAAAACTTACCTTGTTGCCAATTCGTAAAATGTCAAAAAAAGTTAGGTTATATCGAACAACTTCTAAAAATATATTGAAAACCTATATTTCCTATGGATGAAAGGAATTAATGTAAATTATGATGCACAGCAGTTCTTTCTAACCGATTTGTCGTGAAATTTATGGTTTATATTATATATACAGTCTGTTTCAAACGGTTAGGCGGAACTAAATGGGACTTTCGTTCTTTTAGGTTGTCACGAGATGGGATCTTGCTTGGGTTATTTCATTTTTCACGTTGGAATGTCAAAATTTAAAATTCCAACAGTGAAACCATAGAAACGAATGACATATGTCAAAAATAAAATGCTTTTGTACATATTTTAATGACAAAAAAAAAAAATGTATTAAGAATGACTTTAAAAATCAAAATATATAGAAAATAACATTTTAAAATGATATTAACCTTAACCAAAAAATGCTTATTGTAAGTATGATTTACAAAGCTTAAACAAAACGGTCAAAAAGCACGATTCAAACGATGAAAGTAACCAGATTGCAAAATCTAGTTCCGCCTAATCGTTTGAAACAGAGCCGTTGCAATGTTTTTGGCGCCGTTGGCAAATAAAGTAAATTAATCAAATTTACTTAAAATAGCGCCTCACTTCCGAAATACAAATAATGAGCAAAAAAAGGTCCTCACCTCCCAAATACAAGTGATGAGCAAAACAAAAAGGTCCTCACTTTCCAATGTTTTTAATGACTTTAATGTATTTAGTAACAAATATATACACAATGGCGCCCATCATCAAGCCATGCGCCCCTCATCAAACCTCTCGCCCCTGGCAAGTGTCCCGATGCCAGGCCGTTCCTACGGCCCTGGTTTGGAATATCCTATCCTATTGAGAAGTGACATTACCGTTGGCGGCGCTGTTTTTCAAGGCAATATGGCTGAATTGTCTAGTATTCAGCTGTGAATATGCTAACAGCGAACAGGTTAATTTAAGCACAGTACATTTTTATTTTATGAAAATGTATCTATCGACATTCTAACAAAAAATAAACACTAGAAAATATGTAATAATTTCAAACAGTACTACAGTCGCTTAGTACAATATTTGACCACCAGACTGCGTATCCGAGCGTGTCAGTTCTCAATAGCTCAGAAGTAGCTGTAAGATTTCGTGACGCGGCGTCTTATGTTATTAGTTGTTTTAACGAAACGAACAGAATCTAGTGACTTTTCAGTAAACTGCCAATTCAAACAAACAGAAAATTTTGACGCAGCCGTAAATCGTAGACGCAAAGTAGTGTAACGAACAGACCTAATGTGTTCGTTAATTGACGGTGTGATTATCTGACGACATGGTTAACAACTCTTTAAGTATCATTTTCATGGCGGAGTCACGGGCGCAACAGGGGTGAGAGGTGTGGTGTTATATTTACATGTTCGAATTTCATGGTGGCGTTATAGGCGTGATAACCTAAAAGCTTACACAAGTATTCGGAGTAAACGTTAATTCAGTTTCATTAAATATGTCATCAAATCGAAGGAGATGTCTAGTTCTTTGATATACATATTTAGACTTACTGCGATATGAAGAAAAGCGATGGTGGGTACGTCCCATATATATGTACATAGAAACAGAAGGCAACAGGGAGATTATTTTAATTTGTTGCAAGAAATGAGACACAAAAAACAAAGACAGTTACTTCAATTACAAGAAAAGAATTTAATACACAATCTTTTTTACTTGAAATCACAGTTTAGAATGAAGATTCTGTTGGCCCCTGCTTGGGGGTGTATTATTAGTATACCCACTGCATGACATTTCTGCAGACCAGATATTTGAAACCGAATCCATAATAATAAACTTCATGACTGCCGACAACATTGTAAAAGTCGCTATTTCGCTACATCAATTTACGTTTTTAGGAAATTAATATAAGTGTCTCGCTAAAGATCTCACCATTCCGAAAAAATATATCTGTTTCTATGGTTTCGATAATGCGGCCTAGCGGCAGCGCTAGAGTTGAAATTTCTGAACTTGCGACACCGCGCCTACGACACCATGGTATTTTTTCAAAATAGAGCGATCCTGTTGGTTGAATTTCTTGTTCTACGCTTCCAACAACCGCATGAAAATGATACATTATGCAACTGGCCCTATGTGTATAGGGGACGCAGTGGCGGCGCTAGCGGGGGTCCGGGGGGGCCTAAAAGTTGCTCTGGCCCTCAGTTGCCCCCCCCCCCCCCAGAATTGATTGAAAAAATATATTTTAGAAGTAAGGACCTTTTTTTTAGGTCATTACTTGTATATTCATATGTAAACGATAAAAAAATATTTCCTGGCTCCCCAAATTATACTCACATTTTTTTGCCCCCCCCCAGATTTTAAGAGCTAGCGCCGCCACTGAGGGGACGCCTGGCAAGTCTATTCAATTTAAAAAATTAAACTTTACAAAGTATTGTAAAACAATTTGAATACGTACTTTTCTTGATGTTTCATTCACCATGTTAAGTACGGCGTGCCAAGGAGTATCGCAATATCTGTAATCTCCCCATGCACCAGCCGCGGTTTCCGGACCTGTTGGCACACCTTGATTTGCTCCACAACACAAAGGCTCATCACAAACAGCATTTCCTCCCACTTTATATATGTCATCGTAATGAATATCAGTGAAATGAAGAACGCGAATTGGTGTATCACTTGTTTGCTGAAAACATAAAATATGTAAATTACAAAAAATACCATACAATAAATCGAGGACAAAGGAAAAATACAAAGGACTAATTTACAGAGAAATTTATTCCGTAAAAAATTATATGAATATATTTTATTTTTATGTAATAGCCGAAAATATGTAATAAATTATATTAATTTGCCTTTGTTCACTAATAAACTTTTATCTAAATAATTGGACAAATTGTTCTTATCCACTGGTTAAGACAGTAATTTTATTTTATGTTCGAAATCTTTTAGATAAAAATATATTCGGAAACCCTGCAGCTAAATATATTTTTTTCTATCGTTCGCCTATTAGAATTCCAAATATATTGTTTATCAATATTTTGTCTTTAATATATGTATCAATTGTTGCTTGTGCATTTTAGGTTTAGATAATAAATAATCAGAACACCTGCGCCCTATTTGTAAAACATTTTTTATTTTGGATGTATTTTCCATATGGTTTTTATAAAATAATTTATACCGTGAGTTTATTTTATCATAGAACATGATTGACAGCAATGTAAAATGCGTTTATTTATTTATTTTTTTATTTTAATGGCTTTTGCTGCTGCGGCAACTAGCCAGGACAACTCTTATTTTTGAAAAATTCCATGCGAGAACGGGATTTGAACCCGAGACCTTAGCAACGCAGAGCACATGTGTTATAAGCAGTTCACTTTTGTAAGATCAAACTAGATCTGGTTATTTTGGTGATTTTTATAGTGTATTACTGACTTTTAGAAACTTGGTTATATTGTAAAAAAGGCTTTACAGTTTTGGGTTATGTTTGTATTATTTTAGATTAGTATTATATTTACAAAATATTTAAGATGTCAGTATTCAAAATGAAGTATGACAAATGATATTTTTTTAAATGACATATTTATAATCTGACTTTTCAAATTATTTTTCTGTAATACCAACATGGCATACAGTTTCAAAGGTGTAAACTGTTGAAAACAAAATTTCTTCTTAGTTTGTTCTTACAAACGTGAACTGCTTATACCACTACGCTACGCCGGTCGCATGCGTTTATTTTAAAATAGAACATATTGCATAGCTTACTTGATTATAAAGATAAATAAACTCAAAACATTTTTTTTTAGAAAATAAATATAAGCCGTTCACTTCTGTAAGAACAAACTAAGTGGAAATTTTGTTTTCAATAGTTTGCATCTTTGAAATTGTATGTCATGATGGTATTAAAAAATGTCACTTTTTTAAAATGTCGATCCATTTGACATATGTCATAATGAAAAATGATATCTTAATTATAATGATTATATCCTAGAAACCTAAAGTCGGTTTTACAGCGTAAGGAATATTTTTAATTGACATTTAAAGTCAGTAATACACTATAAAAGTAACCAAAATAACCAGATCTAGTTTGTCCTTACAAAAGTGAACAGCTTATATTTATTAAACAAACATATAATTTTAAATTTTGAAAAAACATAAAATAAAAATAATCTACAACAAATTTTTAAATATTCTTCCATTCACTGCAACACAACGCCCCAAACGGTTGTAAAAATGTTGCATAACATTAATTAATTGCATCGGTCTTATTCTGTGGGATTCATTTTCTATTCTAGATTTTAGTTCTTCTATAGTTAAATTTTGGCCATTAAAAATTTTGCTCATATAACCCCAATACAAAAATCGTTCAGTGCTCCGACGAACTAACAAGCCACTCTATTTCGCCGCCACGTCCAATTCAACATCTAAGAAATGTATGATTTAAAAATGTTTTAACTATGCTGGCTGGCATTATACCGTCGTGTTGAAAGCACACTTCACCTGGAATATTTAATGAATTTAATGCAGATATTGCTCTATTTTCTAACAAATCCAGATATTTTTGGTAAGGTTTCCGTCTATAAAAAAAGACCAATGATATGCGTTCCTACCAAACCTGCCCAAACATTCACCTTTTCTGGCCGTTGTGTTCTGGTAATATTACATAAATGTAAATTTTCCCTGACTGAATACCGGAAATTTTGAAAATTAACTTCACCATGAATGTTAAACGGAGCCTCATCGGTAAAAAGAAAAATATTTACATTATTTTCATTATTATTAATTCTCTTATTATCTCGCAATCATTATTACCATCATTATTTCGCAAAAATGATTTCATTTCTAATAATCGTTTAGAAATAATTCCTGGTGCTTTTGAAATTTATGTGATTTAAAATGTTCCTTCTTAAGAAAATTATAAACGCTGCTGTTACTTATACCCAAACTTTGTCCTATTTCTCTAATTGATATATGAATATTATTTTGTACCAGTGTAAGGATTTCATGTCGTTTTTCATTCGTAAGTACACTGTTGGGCCCAACAGCGCTATGAATCACAAGCGAACAGAATTTGAACTAGTGGAACGAGTAACTGTTTATTGTTTACTAGTTGCTACATCGTGTTGTTTGTATCGCGTTTAAACTTTAATGTTCCAGTTTGTTTGTAACAGCAACTATTATTCTTTTTAATATTTTATTATATTGAGCGACATCCATCACTCAGGCCAGAACTCTTCGAGTTGTATTACGTCGTTCTCTTACGGGTGTAGTCATCTTAGTAACAACCTTGGTGCATTAATAGCTAAAATAATTACTTTATTTAAAATTATTACCTTAACAATAGGTGTTACAGTTGTTGGTTTTGGAGCCAATTTAACTTTCCATTGTTGATGGTATTTTTCTGCAGGTATGCACCCTGTTGACTGAGCAAGAATGGTGCAGACTCTGGTTGGAGAAATATCCTTTTTATGGTCAATGATATATAAGAAAATGTCCTGTAAAAATAAAGATGTTTAGAAAATGTACAATTTATCATTTCATTAAAATCGTACTAGGTACTGTACTCCGAATACCACACGGGAAATCAGAGGCAGAATGCAGTGGATGGGATACATGATGTCTATGAATAATAATAATTATAGATCGTCGACAACAGAGGTGGAAATGTTTGATATAAACTATTTGAAAAAGTATTTCAATTACTTTCTGGTATTTGGATTTGCAAATATTTTCTCAGTGGTATTTGTATTTGATATTTGTTATCTGGAAAGATTAGTATTTGAAATACTTCTCTAGTATTTCAAATATTCCCCTAGTAGTTCAAATCTTCCCTAATATTTCAAATACTGTTCTAGTGTTTCAAATATTTCCCTATTATTTCAAATCTTTCCTAGTATTTTAAATATTTTCCTAGTATTTTCAATACTGGGAATATATTTTAAATAATTTTGTCACAGTTTGGACTGCCAAAGAACCAAAAGTATGAAGGTAATTTATGAGCTTGATTTTCTCGAATGATATAAAATAATATTTTGATGGCTAACTGGGGGCCACAAATAAATTTATTTTATTGATATACTATTCTTTTGAAACAGAGGAGTACCTAGGGTAAAAGGCACCCATGGCAAACATTAAAATGGTGCCTCTATCCAAACATGTCACATCCACTTTTTGAAAATTAAAATTTAAAATAAGTTGGCTGGAAATCTTTATATATAACTGAATATTTGTGGGTATGCCCGGAAATTTTAACCCACTTCCAGATATGCTACCGAGTTGAAATTTTGCATACAGGTAGGAAATGCCTTCATCATAACTAGAAAACTTGAAAATCTCAAAAAAGTCCCACTAGAAACGAGAAATTAATAAATTTGTTTTTAATTATATTGGACCATTGAAATATATATTAAATATGCAGTGAGGGAATAGAAATTTTGGTTCAATAGTTGATTGGATGAATATATTCTGACAGTGGCTCTTCGGGCGGCATCGGAAATGTTTGGCTCAAATATTGTCGTTAAACAGCACTGATCCTTATTCAGTTATTTAGCAAAACTATGATTAGTCTATGTAGAACGAGACAACATTATTATATTTTTTTATTTATGAACTTTATTATTTTGGTTTATTTATTTTTGCTTTTGACGAATCTTTTTTAAAAACAGTTTTAACCAAATTTAGTATGATAATAGATTAAAACCAGGATTCGAAGCACCCAAAAACAAGATTTTTTTGAAATTTGACTCCTAAGGGGGTGAAATATGGTGAAATATGATTTCAAGGATTCCTCAATGTATCTTGGAACCAATAAGATATCGACTATAAAGGTTACAAATATTTATGAACGAAATTCAGAATTTTGCCCTAAACAACCATTAAATCTACATTCGGGGTCAATTGTAGAACGCTTCGCATTTCCTATGTTTATTGAGATAACATTACGTTTTGGCATATAAGTGTCTTTTTAAAATCTTTAGAAATTTATTTAGTTTTTTTAAAAATAATTTCACCCCTAAAGTGGCAAAATTCTTTTTCACTTTTTTTATACTTTTTGTTTTGTTTTCCTTTTTTTTGCCAGTTACCGCCCTCCTTCAAGTGTCGCCCAGGGCACGTACCATGCCTGCCATACCCCCAGGTACGCCTCTGTTTTGAAATTAATTTACAATAATTATAATTGTTAATGTATTTATTTCGGTTCTAGATTAGGGTGACCATTCGTCCCGCTTTTTGCGGGACTGTCCCGCATTTTGATTGGGTGTCCCGCATTAAGATGCGTCCCGCAAAAGTCCCGCATTCTAACATTTTGTCCCGCATTTTAACATTTTGTCCCGCATTGTAACTTGTATTTGAGGAAATAAGGACCTTTTGTTTTGCTCTTCACTTAGATTTGGGAGGTGGGGACCTTTTTTTTTTGCTCTTCACTTGGATTTGGGAGGTGAGGACCTTTTTTTTGCTTTTCACTTGGATTTGGGAAGTGAAAACTTTTTTTTTTGCTCTTCACTTGGATTTGGGAGGAGAGGACCTTTTTGTTTTGCTCTTCACTTGGATTTGGGAGGTGATGACCTTTTTTTTGCTTTTCACTTATATTTGGGAAGTGACGACCTTTTTTTGCTCCGTCCCGCATTGCCTTCTTAAGAAAATGGTCACCCTATTCTAGATTATCTACGTTAAAATATTTCTTTCTTTTAAATAATTTCGTACTTAAAATAATATTTAAAAAAAGTAACGTAAGGGGGAGAAATCAACGAACATTGGTGAAAACACAGACCTAAAGAAAAAACGAAACATGCTCTTAAGCTATTACTTAATATCAGAAAATCGATCCTGTAACGTATCGCGTCAGATAAGACGCCGTGTAACATTTTTGTCTAGTTTGGACTCCCGTCCAAATTTCGGATCACGTGAATATATCGACCGGTTCGCAAAGCACACGACCCGATCCACTCTGTGCCGGTTTTTGTTAAGAATACAAAAGAATTCACCGAATTTGTCTGGACACATCTGAATAGTTTTGATGCTCGCAAGCATGGACGTTTAACAGAAACTTTATTTAGCCTAGAGCAGAGAGTAAACGTTAGTTAATAAATTTCCTTAATTATTTTTCGACAGCAATTTAACTTCTTAAAGATATTTTGTGTGTTGTATACATTATACATATGAAGTTTTAAGAATTTAATAAAACTACAATTAGGTGCGTTCGGCATAACTGTGCAGTGTTAACTCTGTGTCTTGCAAGTTTTTTGTCACGTGTGCACACGGTGGAAGAAAGTCAAAGACGAACGCTTTGTTCAGATTATGCAGTAATTCTTGTAATTCTAACATTTTTTTTGTAAACAAATAAATTATGTGTGTTTGATTACATGAAGTTTGTCTCCTGCTACTTGTTTTGTACGATAATATAAAAATGACGCATGAAGGTTTTGGGATGCTTTAAAGTAATTTTATTTGATGAGGAAGACAATTCAGAATTTTCCAAACAAAACCATATTATGGAAAAAGTGATTGAATACGCAAAGAGTACTGTTCCAAACATGACTACAAATCAATTTAAAGTACATTTCCGCTTGTATCCAGTAAATTTTAAGACTTTTTGAGTGTATTTACATGTTCCATCATGAGGTTCATGTCTGTACTATTTATTTTGTAAATGCTGCAGGCATAAACAATGAGATCTTGATTGTTTTCACCTATATTGTTTTGTAGAAATAATAACTTGTATTTTTACCGCGAAAAACACTATTGCACAGATTGCCGCACGATCTGAACTTGTGACGACTGTGCAACACAAACTGCACTGCACGATATTTGCCGAACGATCTTCGTGCAGCACAGAGCACACATAAACTTTATGCCGAACGTTTCTTGTTTAAATTATGCAGAATGTGTAGATTATTAGTTTATGCCGAACGCATCTAATGTAAAGTTTATTTTAACCTAACATATCTTAACCCCAGGTTTAACCATGGCTTCGTAGATTACTTGAGGCTTTAAGCCTTTCTTAAATAGGTATTTGATAACAGTTCAATTGTTTTGTGTAAAGTGTAAAAATTTCGTTAATTAATTGACAAAAAATTTGATCAATTTATTTTGAAAATAGAACAAGTTCTATTTTTCGTCAATTTTTCATCCATTTTTTAGAGAATTCTAGGTATATTTTTATCTGTTAAGATATTGCCAACTGTTTAGTTGTAGCATAACTTCGAAATATATTATTTGTGTTTCGTTTTCAAATCTAACGTAACCTCAAACGTTCTAATTTATCATCATCTAGGTTATTTCTTTTGTTTTTGTTCACAGCTCGTAATTTTGTGAAGATTTTTTCAATATTTTCATTTTGATAAATATGTCAACATGTTTTACAGTTGGTAACGTAAAAATGTTCAAAAAAATTGATAAGTAAATTGATGTGTGTAAAGTGACGTTTTTTTTTCCAAGGTTACCAATACATTTTTCAATTAATTGACAAAAACTTGATCAATTTATTGATCAATTAATTGAACTGTGTAAAACCAACTTAACTGTACCTCGAAAACTATTTGCCAGATTGAACTGAAAAGTTATGTTACATAAGAGACCAAAAATCAACATGGCGAAAGTAGACACAGATTCGAGTTCTATACCAGGCCACAAACTTTTTAAATACCCACGTACATTTGTATATTCCGCCTGTTTGTAAGACATAAAATAAAAATAATATTTCCTTTTCTGAAAGATAAAGCCGTTGCCAACAATACTTGTTATTCTTGTCTTTCGACCCTGAATCTTTAGAAAAACACTTAGAACATATTATTGTTTGAATCATTAGATCTGATTTATAGATTAGATCTTTTTATAGATCTTGTTCTGTTAATCAGATTATCAGTGATATTAATCTAGATAACTATAATTAGTTTTTGCAGTATCCGTTAACATATTTTTTTATTTATAAAATTTATCATCCTTTGCATTGTTCTTATCTAATTTTAGAGGAAATTTCCACTTTTAACTATTAATCTTAAGTAGTTTGACACAAAAAATGCTTATACTTATCAGATCAGTAGTCCTATTCTTGGCCCAGTTTTATTTTTCTTATATATCAATGATTTGCCTACATTATTTCCAAATAATGCTATTTGTCTATATGTGGATGATACTTCACACTTGCTTCATAATGCAGATGCAACTTTACTAGCTTTCGATGGTAAAATTAACTTGGAAACAATGAGTCAATGGTGCTACGAAAATAAACTCATTTTAAATACAAAAAAAAAGTCATGCTCTGCTCTTCCATGGACACAAAAATGAACATATTACCAGCCCATATATCCACTTACAAGGACAAAAAAGTATTCAGTGTTCCGAGTCAAAATTTTTAGGTATAATGATAAGTGATAATCTGAGTTGGCAAAATCACGTTAGATATATGCTACCTAAACTTAGCAAATCTTGTTTTATATTAAAAAAACTTAAAGATATGGTTTCTTCTGATATACTTAGAACTGCTTACTTTGGAACTTTTCACGTAACAATGAGCTATGGCATTTTGTGTTGGGGAAGTTCCTCTGAATCCTAAATGGTTTTTGTACTTCAGAAACGTGCTATTCGCATAATAGCTGGTGCCCCCTTTAGATCATCTTGCAGATCCCTTTTTCCTGTTTTGTCGATATTAACTCTTCCATCTGTTTATATATTAGAAGCCGTAATATTTGTTAAAAATAATCCGCACCTTTTCGCTACCAAATCTGATTTTCATTCATGTAATACCCGCAGTAAACACTCAATTGTATGTCCCTCTCATAACTCTGCATTGTACAGTAAAAGTCCTCACTACATGGCTTTAACATTATTTAACTGTGTATAGTTTATTTCACGATAAGTTGAAGTGACTATCTACTTATGGTCCTAAACACAGTGGGTGGTAATTACAAATAACACTAATGCCTTGTTTGCACCCATAAACTAGTCTTGTACTAGTGATGTATCAGGTATAAATTGCAGATGTTTTAAATATCTTTTCACTTCGCTTTGAATTTTCTATCAGATAACTTGTGATTTGTGTTAAATAGTTCAGTACGTGTTAGAAAAATGTGGCGTCCTTGGAACGAACAATTAACTTCTGTGCAAGCAAATGAAGCAGATGTCTCTGTGACCATGATAGAAGATGAAGATATACTGCAAGATACAATAAAAAAAAAATCGGGAAAAAACTTGTATATATTTACCTGTAGAAGCTAAAGAAATTGTGGCCAATGTGTATTTATATTTAAGGAACCGCAAAAACAAACAAGCGGCATTAGAAGAGACAAGCAAGACAACGAAAGTAGCGATGACAACAGTATGGGATATTGTAAATAAATCCATTGATAGGAGAAGAAAACGAAAGGATTCAGGCATATCAAAATGTTTGGATGGTTTCCAGAAAGATGTAATACGGCAAAAAATTTACCAAATGTACACCGAACAAAATGTGCCAACATTGGACATATTGCTCAAAAGATTAATCCAAGACCAGTGTGAAATTAATTGTTCAAAGGTGACCTTATGGCGTGCCCTTAAAAGTATAGGGTTTCAATTTAAAACTTTAAATAAAAAGCAGTTCCTTATGGAGACTTTTGAGACAAAATTATTTAAAAAACATTAAAAAATACAGAGAAGATAAAAGGTCAATAATTTATTTAGATGAAACTTGGTACGACACACATGAAACAAACTCAAAAGGTTGGGTGGATACGTCAAATAAATGTCAAACAAGAGCACCGTCTAATAAAGGTAAACGTATTACGATACTTCATGCAGGTTCTGAAACTGGATGGATACCGAATGCACTCTTGCTTTCTGCGAAAAATATCAAAGATTCTAGACTCGGCTACCATGACGATACCACGGCGGAAATGTTCGAAAACTGGTTCGAAAATAAATTACTCCCGAATATACCGGCTAACAGTGTTATTGTTATGGACAATGCAAGTTACCATAGTCGGCAACTAAATAAAGTACCGAATTGTGCAAACAGTAAGAAGGAAATCCAAGACTTTTTATATAAAAATGATATTTACTTTGAAGTAAGTTATAAAAACAAAATGTTTAATTAAATTATTAAAAAGTTATAGTTTTTCTAAAGAATATGTTTGCGATAATATTGCTCAATGCAAAGGACACACAGTTTTACGACTACCTCCGTATTATTGTATATTCAATCCTATTGAACAAATGTGGAGTCAGTTAAAGGCGAGAATAAAACGCAATAATGTTTCTCCCACTTTAAACGGCACTGTGATAGAACTTATAAAAAAATTGATGTGAAGTGTGAATTTTCACACATTTCAGGGTTTTGCAGGTATTTAGTAAGTGAATGATGATTATTTTGGATGCGAAAACAAATTTTATATTAAAATATTTTTTTTGTTAATTTTAATTCGAACGCCTAATACCATTATTTAGGTTTCTAAATATGTGCAGTATTTTTTTTTATATAGCAAGGTTCATTAAGAATTTTAAAAATTGCGCCTATGGCTTCCATTGGTTGTTATAAGTTCCGCCCCTCTGATTTCGTGTACATTGAAACAGAATTAAATTATAATTTAAACAATTTCCACTGGCTATTAAATTTACGCTTTTAAAAATTAAATGCAACATTTGCCAAAATATAACTAGAATTTTGAAAAAATAATTTAAACAATATAAAAATTTAAAAAAAAAATCAAAAAATAATATAGTCTCTTCTCACAGGGTTCGATCCCTTTCGGATCGGGTTACTTGGGTGAAAAATCCGCGTCAAATACCACTAGACCAGCGTACACGTTACAGTGTGGCGTGTTACAAAGCCATAACTTGTGTACATTATTAGCCAAAAATCACAAAAAATGCGTTTTTTTCCAAAAACCTAATCCGATCAAAAATTCCTGTTGAACTATTCCGGTTCACACCAATGTACATTACTTACAATTTTTTCAGATTTTTAGTTTAAGCCATCTGGGCTACAGGGTGTGGGACAAAAAATTTCTTGCACAATTTTGGCAAAAATCGCTTCAAAATAATTTATTTTGCAAAAATAAAAATTTGATCGTTAATCCACGTACCAAGGGCTTTCATTTGATACCCTACTCAGAATTATAAAAAAAATAAGGGGGATATGTTTTTTAGATGTTTTAGTATTTTTCCTATGTGCGGGTCAAAGAGTTGTATAAGCATGCCAAATTTCAACTCTCTAGGTTTAGCCGTTTGGTTACAATTTTTACCGAACAGACAGACAGACAGACAGACAGACATACAGACAGACGACAAAATGACGGTATAAGGGTTTTTTGGTCATACCTACAAAACCCTAAAAAGAAGTGGAAAATATCCATGTAGATAGTTGGCAAAATTGTGTAAATCATGTTATTAAAACTGAGGACAGTTATATTCAAATAGAACGTACTATAATCATTAATTTTGAGACTGATTCAGAGAATGATTTGGACTTGTAAGATTTTTTTTTTTTTTTATCTTAAACATTAATTAATTTTAAATTTATTTTATTGTAATGTTTTAAATACTAATTGTAATGTTTTAAATTTAATTATAAGTTCTATAAATTAATTGTATTTATAATAAAAATAAAGTTTATTTTGATGATATCTTATGTTTATTTCTTGTTACAATTGTGTCATTACATGGTGTAATCTCTGGCTAGTTTATGGGTACAAACAAGGGATTAGAGTTATTTGTAGTTACCACCCACTGTGTTTAGGACCATAAGTAGATAGTCACTTCAGCTTATCGTGAAACAAACTATACCACCTGCATTAAAGTCTATAACGTCCAGTAGAGCATTTAAATTAAAATTTAGACATTTTTTACAATCCAACTGTTTTTATAGCATATAGGAATATTTACACCATAAGGGCTAATATTAAATTAATCTCCTAACTGTACTATTTGTTAAATTTATTTGTATTGTTTAACTCATGTGGTTTCAATTTATATTATATGTGTCATCTTGACTAAACCACAACATTTCTGTAATGTGTTATTGGTTGAATAAATTTATTATTATTATTATTATTATTTATTATTATTATTCTTATTATTAATCAGCAGGGAACGGATATGTTAAGAGCGTAATGTACCTAGGTTACGCGCAACGGAAACTTGCATTTGGAAGGGCCAAAGAATTTGAACCAAATGTTGTCGGATCAATTTGATTTTTTTTTAATTTGAAGATAAAGATTGGCCCCGTTGGATTTCAGTGTTAAAATTTGGTTTTATTTTTAATTTTCAGTTTTACAATGTCCTAAACTTTGTGTAACTCCACATCATTGTTACTACGTAAATCAATAATAATTGCAAATTCCATAGCTGAAATCCTATAGATTGTACTTTTATCTTTAAAATGAGCCCTTGTTTATGAAAATTAATTAATATTTAGCACCAATTCTTTGACCCACACCGAAACACTATTTATATGAAATACTGGCATTTACAAGCATCGAGAGATGTATCCATCTGGTAGTGTGGTTTTAAACTAATCTAGTCATAGTAGAGGGAGTCTTAAGCTCCGCCTTAATTTTCTACACATATCTTTGTGTTTGGTGTTTAATTAGTAAGACATAAACTGTTGACTATGCTTATTCAATAATTTTCTATTGTTTTATAAAAATTGGTAACTGAAGATCTTTGGAATAAAACAGTTTGTGATGTCAAATTTACGTGTTTTATTTTAGACTTTGCTCTTTCCGTGGTAGAATACAAATTCATATTGACCGTTTTTTTTTTTTATTTCATCCCTAAAGGGTGATAAGGGGTGAAATGTGAATTCAAAGATTCCTTAATATCTCTTAGGACCAATAAGATATCGACTTGGTTTTTGCTTACAAAGATAACCCGTACAAATACCGAAAAACTTATTTCAGAATTTTGTCCTAATCAACCCCTAAAGGGGTGAATCAACAATTGGGGCGAATTATACATCTCGTCGTATTTCCTGTGTTTGTCGGGTATTAACATTCCTTTTTGGCACTTAGGTGTCTTTTTAAGATATCTCGAAATAGTTTTGACTGTTTCTTTAAATTTCACCCCTAAAGGGTGAAAAGGGATGAAATGCGATTTCAAGGATTCCTAATATCTCTTAGGATTAATAAGATATTGACTTGATTTTTGCTTACAAAGACTACCCATGCAAATTCCGAAAAACTTATTTCAGAATTTTGTCCTAATCAACCCCTAAAGGGGTGAATCAACAATTGGGGCGAATTATACATCCCGTCGTATTTCCTGTGTTTGTCGGGTATTAACATTCCTTTTTGGCACTTAGGTGTCTTTTTAAGATATCTCGAAATAGTTTTGACTGTTTCTTTAAATTTCACCCCTAAAGGGTGAAAAGGGATGAAATGCGATTTCAAGGATTCCTAATATCTCTTAGGATTAATAAGATATTGACTTGGTTTTTGCTTACAAAGACTACCCATGCAAATTCCGAAAAACCTATTTCAGGATTTTATCCTAATACACCCCTAAAGGGGTGAATATACAATCGGGGTGAATTATACATCCCGTCGTATTTTCTGTGATTGTTGAGATTTAACATTTCTTTTTGGCATGTAGGTGCTTTTTAAAATATCTCGAAATAGTTTTGACAGTTTTTTAAAATTTCACCCCTAAAGGGTGATAAGGGGTGAATTTAAAAGAATCCTTAATAACTCTTAGGACCAATAAGATATCGACTTGGTGTTTACTTACAAAGACTACCCATGCAAATTCCGAAAAACAAGTTTCAGGATTTTATCCTAATAAACCCCTAAAGGGGTGATTCTACAATCGGGGTGAATTATACATCCCGTCGTATTTCCTGTGTTTGTTTGGTTGCAACATTCCTTTTTGGCACATAGGTGTCTTTTTAAAATATCTCGAAATGATTTTGACAGTTTTTTAAAATTTCACCCCTTAAGGGTGAAAAGGGGTATCATTTGATTTCAAGAATTGCTTAATATCTCTTAGGACCAATAAGATATCGACTTGGTTTTTGCTTACAAAAATAACCCGTACAAATACCGAAAAACTTATTTCAGAATTTTGCCCTAATCAAACCCTAAAGGGGTCAATCTACAATTGGGGTGAATTATACATCCCGTCGTATTTCCTGTGTTTGTCGAATTTTAACATTCCTTTTTGGCACATAGGTGTATTTTTATGACATCTTGAAATAATTTTGACATTTTTTTTTAAATTTCACCCCTTAAGGGTGAAAAGAGGTGAAATGTGATTTCAAGATTCCGTAATACCTCTTAGGTCTAATAAGATATTGACTTGGTTTTTGCTTACAAAGACTACCTATGCAAATTCCGAAAAACGTGTTTCAGGATTTTATCTTAATCAACCCCTAAAGGGGTGATTCTACAATCGGGATGAATTATACATCACGTCGTATTTCCTGTGTTTATTTAGTTGCAACATTTCTTATTGGCACATAGATGTCTTTTAAAAATATCTCGAAATTGTTTTGACAATTTTTTAATATTTCACCCCTAAAGTTTGAAAAGGGGTGAACTGTGATTTCAAGGATTCCTTAATATCTCTTAGGACCTATAAGATATCGACTTGTTGTTTGCTTGCAAATATTATCCATACAAATGCTGAAAAACTTATGTCAGGAATTTGTCCTAATCAACCCCTAAAGGGGCGGATCTACAATCGGGGTGAATTATACATCCCGTCGTATTTCCTGTGTTCGTTTATTTGCAACATTACTTTTTGGCACATAGGTGTCTTTTTAAAATAACTCGAAATGGTTTTGACAGATTTTTGAAATTTCACCCCTAAAGGTTGAAAAGGGGTGAATTGTGGTTTCAAGGATTCCTTAATATCTCTTAGGAGCTATAAGATATCGACTTGCATTTTGCTTACAAAGATTAGCCATACAAATACCGAAAACTTATTTCAGGATTTTGTCCTAATCAACCCCTAAAGGGGTGGATCTACAGTCGGGGTGAATTATACACCCCGCCGTATTTCTTGTGTTTGTTGAGTTAAAAAATTACTTTTTGGCACATATGTGTCTTTTTAAAATATCTCGAAATGATACTGGCAGTTTTTTAAAATTATATCCCTTAAGGGTGAAAAGGGGTGAAATATGAATTCAGGCATTCCTTAATATCTCTTAGGAGTAATAAGATATCGACTTGCTTTTTACTTATAAAGACTACCCATACAATTGTCGAAAAACTTATTTCAGGATTTTGTCCTAATCAACCTTTTATTAAAACCTTTATAAAAACCTTTATATTTCCAGAGTTATAACACTTAATTTTGGTACATAAGTTTCTATTTAGAAGGTGTTTGACAGTTTTTTTAAATTTCATCCCTAACGGAGTAAATTAGTTGTTTTTTATTCGATAGAGCGTCCCTTGACAAAGAGACATGAAATTTGGGAGAAATTCTTCGTATCTCCTGTGCTTCTTGTGTTATAACATTACTTTCTGGCATATAGGTGACCTTTTAAAATCTTGTGATAGTGTTTCACAATCAGTTTTCTTAAATTTCACTCCTATATTAGTATTTTTTGTTAGAAATTAGCAATTCGGAGAGTACATTCCTCAGTATGACGTAAGAACCCACTGAGAAAGGTTTTTTCAAGTTCGGCCCCTATGTGGTGAAAAGGAGTAAAATGTTTTTTCACGGATTCCTCAATATCTCTTAGGACAGATGAGATATCGACTAGCACGGGTTTTCAGCTAGTCTATATACATAAAAGGAAATGTCCTGACTGACTGACTGACTCATCATCGCCCAGCCCGAACCCCTGGGCCTAGAAACTTGAAATTTGGAGGGTATTCCCTTCATAATGGAAGCCTCCACTAAGAAGAGATTTTTCGAAATTCAACTCCTAAGGGGTGAAATGTGATTATGTGTTGATTCAGTTGTATTATTTGTTTTAATTTCATTTTTCTTTATCAGTCATTTACATATACAGTGATTTACTTGCGTAAACAGTGCAGGATCCTATTAAGTTACAGTCCGTAGGCTGTACGATTGCCTGACTTCAGAAGAACGTGATTTACTTCCTTATGCCTAATACCCAACGATTGTGGAATTATTTAAACGTAGTTATTTGTTGAATAAATGTTGAGAACGACCGGTCTACAATGAGGGTCAGATTACAATATTCGCGACTATAATTACCGAAACGGCGCCACTATCGCCTTGTGAACTTTTGACACGAAAAAGGATAGTCATCTGTCAACGTATGTAAACAGTATTGGTTTATAATCAATTTTTGGTCTAATTTACGTTTTCTTACTGTATACAGTATATTTAAATTATAACCGAGTATTAAAAAAGTGTATAAATATATGTGAATCCATTTTATGATAAAATTTGCTGCTTGTAAATGAATATTTTCAGAGGTTATATATTGTATGTTGGTGCCGGCTTATACTCACAGAGAAAATAAAATGTTATACTTTGAACATAAAACATTTATTTGAATACTTAATATCTACACATATCTCAAGAAATTTTATAGAAAGAGAACTTGTAATTTATTCTACACAAGAAAACTGTCAAATATTTGCAAACTAACACAGTTATGGAACACTCCCATGAAATAACAAGGGGTTTTAGTTATATTAACAATAATTTACACAACATTAAACGATTTTCTTGCACATGTGAGACAGGGAAAATGAAAAATTCAACGTTAAAAACTTGTTTAAAATCATCTCAACAGTATAAATTCCCTTCAATAGAAACAAAATTTTAGAATCACTGATAATCTTTCAATCTAATATTCAAAGATGTTCTTCCTGTTATTGACTACACAACAAGGAGTATTTAATCTTTTTTTCTTAAAGTTATCACTTTATTCGCTGTAAAAATGGAGTGAGAATGGACAGAAACAATAAAACACATGGTGAATTATACGTAAACAATGACAGTAACCTTTTTCGAAGTGTTCGCTTTTTGGCCGCTAGAGGGATACGCGTTAATTTGAGTCACCAATAGAGTGATCAAGTGTAAGCATTTGTAATTTTTATTCCTTTATTGAGTAACAGTGATGTGAAATTAAACAAGTTTTGCACTGTAAAATTGAAAATTAAAAATAAATCAAAATTTTTCTTTCATATCTTCAAATTTAAAAAAAAAATCAAATTGATTCGAATAAATTTGGTCTATATTTTAGGGTTTCAACAACTACATGTTGATTTACATCTTACGTTCCCCCCACCACCATAAATTGTCCACGCCTACAGGCTACCCGTCACCACACACCGCGCGGAGCAACTGACCTACGGGTTCAGTACATTATGTTCTTAAGGTGAGTACTGATGTCTGTGTAGTCAGAGCCGGCGCTGACGAGCGCCACTGCGTGAGATTCCTGCGAGAACAAAAGTAAGATGGGAATACAGTCAAGAAGATGGTGGACGACATAAAAAGGGTAGTGGAACCTTCTTGGACAAGACTGGCGAGAGACAGAATGGCGTGGCAACGTTTGGCTCCCCCGTGGCCTTTGTCCGTAGGGGTATATGAAAAATAGTATACGTACAATGAAAAATTGTAAACATAAAGATTATCACATGTAATGTAAATAAATCATATTCTTAGATTTAATTTTGTGTATATTATGGTTTAAATAAAAGCTCATAATAATAGTTCCATGACCGCTAATATTTTATATTTTAAATATATTTTTTAAATAATAGAAATAAGAATAAAACGAAACAGGGTGTGAATAAATAAATATATAAATAATTCTCAATCGACGTTAATAATAAAAGAGAAATTTGCTAGTATTATCTATTTATTTTATCTATGTTTGTTAACACGTAAAAAACATTTATGTGTGAAATAATAGTTTTAAAAATATTTCATATTTACACAGGGGCGGCTCAAGACGGTATGCAGGCGATGCGCCGCATCGCGGCGCCACGATCAAGAGGCGCCGAGTCGAAGAAAAAATGTATAGCCTATTACAATATCAAAATAGCTTTAATTAAAATAATATTCATTTTTGTAATAAGTATTGTGACCTATAATTAAATCTAGCAAAAACTACTTTTCTTTACTGGGCGGGACTTCAGGCTTCTAGTAAAAGTGGGAGCCAAAAAGGAAATTTAGAAAACAATTACTTTTTTTTTTACTGGGCGGCACTTCAGGCTTCTAGTAAAAGGGAGGTGCCAAAAAGAAAAATATAGAAAAAATAACTACTTTTTTTACTGGGCAGCACTTCAGGCTTCTAGTAAAAGGGGGCATGGGGCATGCAAGGAAATTTACCGAAAAAATAACAATCTTAAATGCTTCTTAGGATATATTATTTTTTTATAACTATGTATGTTTTTTGTTACTATAAGATTAAATTATTATATTAAAAATTGTAATTAAATATGATTATTTTATTTTGTTTTATTTTATAATAGTTATCAAAAAAGATTTAAAAAACTATATATGTGGGGGTTATAACAACATCACCGACTTGAAGCCTATGGCAGATAGACGAGTTAGATGGAGAAATTTTATTGACAGCCTATGCTCTTTTTAGAGGCAGTCCAAATTCACCCGATGATGGACAAGGCTTGATGATGATGATATATGTGGGGGGGGGGCAGCTAACCTAATTTTGCATCGGGACGCCAGGTACCCTTAAGCCGGCCCTGTATTTACATATTTTAATTACAACGTGTTTTTATTCAATAATATGATAACGTTTTTCAACACTTTTTATTTTTATAATAAACGGATACACTGAAATAGAATTATACGCCTTTGTTGCTGTGCGCCAAAAATTTTAACTAACTAAAATAGAATTATTCAGGGTGATGAATAGGGGATACGCATAGAATTTATATTTTCTTAAAACTACATTTTTTTGATACGTTAATAGTAGTTATGTCACCTAACAAAACAAAAATCACATTTTAATTAAAATTTCAGCGAAATTTTTTAATTAAAATATTATAAATTTGAAATAAAGCCGACCACAGCGCGAAGGTTGCCGACTAAATACGACTGAGCATGACGTCAAACCCTAGACGTCCCAGACTACCTACACAAGCCTTTACGTGTGTATTAGAGATGGCAACGATTAATCGTATATTGAAATAATCGATTATTTTGTTTCAATTAATCGATTAATCATACAATATTTTTTAATAAATATTGCTTTATTTTTTAATAAATAAAGTTTCGATTCATTTATTATTAATCGATAATTTTATTTTATTTTCAAGAAATTACTTAGTTATATTGTTGAAACACTGGTCGGTAAGATGACTTTGCTCTCTTCTTTTCAATAAGCAAAAATTTATTTTAACAATGAATTTTTTGTATTAAAGTTTACGTATAATACGCAATATCAATATTATATAGTCAAATAGTCAAATAGTTTATTTTAGAGATATTTTGTTTCTTTTTTTATTGTTTTCAAAGCTTGCTACGTTCAACTTTGTAAAACTTATGTTGATTATTATTTTGTAAATAAATGGTCGCCATTTTGAAATGTATAGCATAAAAATATGACTTTTTGGTGTCATTGTAAATGTACTTTTTAACTAATTTAATGTACTTTTAGGAAAAAAATATAAAATTATCGATTCCCTATGCTAGATCAAACGTTGACATTATTTCCGGTGAAACCAGAAGTGCCTCAGAATTCTTATAGTAACCTTTAGATGGGCCTTTTTGTCTAGTTTAACTTTTATTCTGAAGATTTTTTGTATCTTTACAAATAAAGGAGATTTTCGGGGTGCCCCGTTTCAAACAAACATCCTGTATATAATAGGTGCGTTCGGCATAACTGTGCAGTGTTAACTCTGTGTTGTGCAAGTATTTGTCACGTGACCACTGTGCATACTGTGCACGAAAATCAAAGACAAATTGTTCAGATTGTGCAGTTATTCAAACTATTATTCTAACCTATTTTTTTTTTTGCAAACAAATGAATTATATGTGTGTTATTACATCAAGTCTGTCTCCTGCTAATTGTTTTGTACGATAATATATAAATGGCGCATGAAGGTTTTGGGATACCTTTAAATAATATAAAAGAAATTTTATTTGATGAGGAAGACAATTCAGAGGAATTTTCCAAACTAAAAACATTTTGGAAAATGTGTTTGAATATGCAGAGAGTACTGTTCAAAACATGAGTACAAATCAATTTCAAGTACATTTCCGCTTGTTTGCAGAAAATTTTAAGTCTTTTTGAGTGTACTTACATGTTCCATCATGAGATTCATGTCAGTACTATTTATGTTGCAAATGCTGCAGGCATAAAAAATTATATCTTTATTGTTTTCACTCATATTGTTTTGTATAAATAATAACTTACCGAATATTTTTAGCGCGAAAAACACTATTCCACAGACTGCCGTACGATCTGAACTTGTAACGATTGTGCAACACAAACTGCACTGCACAGTATATGCCGAACGATCTTCGTGCAGCACAAAGCACACAGAAACTTTATGACGAACGCTTCTTGTGTAAATTATGCAGAATGTGTAGATTATTAGCTTATGCCGAACGCACCTAATATAGCACAGTAGAATCTATTTGCCGCTTGATATGAAAGTTTTCAGCATATTTGTTAAAAAGACTAGTTATGTCGTAACTGTAGTTATCAGTATAAGTAATGAATGAAATTATTATAACCCAAATTAACATATAACTTCCAGGGTTGTGTAGGAATTTTATTATGTCAACCAGATGTCAAGAGTTTTAACGGAAAGTACATCGTCGATATTTTGAACAAGAAATGTACCAAATTTTTTAGATTATATAATTGAAATCAGTCTCTGTTTTTTACTCTCTTCCAATCACAGATATGATTATTATGACTCATTATTGATTATAGTGGCGTTTTACTTCAATGCATGAATTGCAAAAATTGCTTTTAATTATTATTGTCTGTTATAATGGTTAATGCTGTTCAATAAAAGATAATCTAGTCCATAGGTTCTCAAACTTTTTTTTTTGAGTACCCTTTATGTCAATTCCATAAAAGGCGCGTACCCCCAAAAAGGTAAAAAAAAAATCGGAACAATTTGAAAATTGTTAAACAAAGCAGACTTGACTGAAAAAAACATACATGAAAATACACTTACCAACTTTAGTGGGAAGGATGAAGCTGCATGCTTGAAATAAGTGATTCAATATCGGGCTCTCGATTACTCAATTTTAACCGCATATTAGGATCGATATTTAATTTATTTCGATATTTGTTTTTTAAAATCACCATGGAGCAAAACCCACATTCACAGAGATAAGTTGTTGAAAAAGGTATTAAAAACAATAATGCTTGTTTGGCTAATTCTGGATATTCACTTTTAGCCATGAGCCAGAACTCTTCAAGTTTCAATTCATTAAACTTCATTTTTAAATCTCCATCGCACGATATTTCAATCAATGACTCTTTATTATTATTATTGAGATTTGATGGATACTTTTCAATAGCGAATGGATTCCTTATCCATAGCATTTCGGAAAAGTCTTCTTGAAAATATTTTTCAAAACATTCTGCGGACATTTTACAATGAATTTTAATATTTTTAATAAGATTATTGTCAATTTTTGTTTCATGTTCCGACACGAAATTTTCCAAATTTGGAAACGACTGCAGATTTTTGATAAATTAAAATAATACTTGTATATATGGCTTTATGATTGTATGTTTATGTGAATGATCTCGCGTACCCCCAATAGATGCTTCGCGTACCCCCAGGGGTACGCGTACCCCAGTTTGAGAACCTATGATCTAGTCTATTACCTATATTTTTATAAATAAATATTATTTAGAAAACAAAAACCAAATATTTTTTATTTTCTTTTACATATAAGTTGCATATTTTTTTTCTGAAGCACTATTGAATATCACTAAAAAAAAATGTGAAGTGTGAATTCTCACACATTTCAGGGTTTTGTAGGTATTTAATAAATGGAAAAAGACAACATAATGGGGAACAGAATTAACAAATAATATACGATCTTTACATAATTTTTTTTTAAAACTTGATCAAGTGAATAGCATATTCACTAATTATTAAATATGTTATAAAATCTCGCTTTTGTAGTTTTTGCCCATAATATACAACTGATCAAAATCTAACAATATATATATATATATATATATATATATATATATATATATATATATATATATATATATATATATATATATATGTAAGGATCAGATCTAGTTCTTGGACGTCCTTTGTAATATGTTACGTTAGCAACCTTAACATAATGACATATATGTGACAGATTGTACATAGACGTAGTAATAAATGCTTATATGTGCTTGGATTTGTGTGTTTTAATTGATATTATCATAAACGCTATAAAGCGTTCTATCATCAGAAGTGGGATCCCTACACCTACAAATAATTTTGGCCATTTTTTGTTGTTCTATACATAAAATATCTTGAAAATTATTGAAAAAAAGTGAAAATGACAAGAAAGATTGACAGTTGCAAAAATAAATGTCAAAATTGGCTGAATAGAGTTTTTAAAATGAAAAACACAACTGCTATAATTACAATTAAACTGTAAAAAAAAATAATGGCTAATCCAGGGATTAGACTGCTACAACGTTACAAAATTTCTTTGTAGATGGCAGCACATAACAATTTCACTAAATAATTCAAAGATTTTCAGTGGCTCTAAAACAATGGTGCGAGCTACCTATATTTTAGTTTATTGACAAAACACTATCTTAGGTTAGTAAGTGTCCAAGGGGTCCGGATCCCCCTCCCCGTACTATGAGAAGTGAGGACTTGTTTTTTTGCTCTTTACTTAAAATTTAGAAGTGAGGACCTTTATTTTTTGCTCTTCAGTTAAAATTTAGAAGTGAGGACCTTTTTTTTTTCTCTTTACTTAAAATTTAGAATTGAGGACCTTTTTTTTGCTCTTCGCTTAAAATTTAGAAGGGAGGACCTTTTTTTTGCACTTCACTTGAAATTAAAATTTTGCCCTGTATTTCTAAAAATTATGTATAATTGGACCCCCAAGCCAAAATCTGCGTGCGCCCCTGGTTCTTGGTAATTAAGATATTTGGATAAAGACTTAACAAGGTAATTCAAATAGTTTTATTATTATTGTAAGTATGCTAAAAGGAGATTTTGAAATTTCAGAGAACTAGCTTTTACAGAATTGAAAATTAAAAAAAAATGTTTTAAATCAAAATGAACGTAAAAATTTTAGTTCTCCCAAGTTCAATAATACAAAAGTACTAAATTAAGTTTTTAACTAATATGGTAATTGTGGAAACACAGACAAAAATTGACAGCCGAAAGGTGTCAAAGTTGTCTTGTAAGGTGTCAAAGATGTCTTGCTCTTAGGTCTGTACTAATGGTACATATTGGACGAAAGTGCTAATATAAATGACAGAGATTATATAATTGATGTACATGCTATGTAATACTAAATGTAAACTATGTAATACTGTGCACATTTATTGCGCAGATCTTTTGTTATAGCACTTGCAGAACTCCAACAAGGACTAAAATAGTGGGAACCGTAGGGTTCTGCTTAATTTGACTTGTTTTGTCAATGCGATTTATACCAGACCAAGGTGCAGTGTACCGGAAATGAGAAATGTAATGATCTGAAGAAATAAAAAAAAAAATAAAAAATGTCAGAATGGACGAGAGTTTGTCTTTAGTATAATATTTGTGTTCTAAGACTTGAGCCCTAAAATATGAAATTCTAGTTTTGATATTTGAGATTTGATAACTAAGATCTGAGTTTAGAGATTTAAGAACATAATGTACTGAACCCGTAGGTCAGTTGCTCCGCGCGGTGTGTGGTGACGGGTAGCCTGTAGGCGTGGACAATTTATGGTGGTGGGGGGAACGTAAGATGTAAATCAACATGTAGTTGTTGAAACCCTAAAATATAGACCAAATTTATTCGAATCAATTTGATTTTTTTTTTAAATTTGAAGATATGAAAGAAAAATTTTGATTTATTTTTAATTTTCAATTTTACAGTGCAAAACTTGTTTAATTTCACATCACTGTTACTCAATAAAGGAATAAAAATTACAAATGCTTACACTTGATCACTCTATTGGTGACTCAAATTAACGCGTATCCCTCTAGCGGCCAAAAAGCGAACACTTCGAAAAAGGTTACTGTCATTGTTTACGTATAATTCACCATGTGTTTTATTGTTTCTGTCCATTCTCACTCCATTTTTACAGCGAATAAAGTGATAACTTTAAGAAAAAAAGATTAAATACTCCTTGTTGTGTAGTCAATAACAGGAAGAACATCTTTGAATATTAGATTGAAAGATTATCAGTGATTCTAAAATTTTGTTTCTATTGAAGGGAATTTATACTGTTGAGATGATTTTAAACAAGTTTTTAACGTTGAATTTTTCATTTTCCCTGTCTCACATGTGCAAGAAAATCGTTTAATGTTGTGTAAATTATTGTTAATATAACTAAAACCCCTTGTTATTTCATGGGAGTGTTCCATAACTGTGTTAGTTTGCAAATATTTGACAGTTTTCTTGTGTAGAATAAATTACAAGTTCTCTTTCTATAAAATTTCTTGAGATATGTGTAGATATTAAGTATTCAAATAAATGTTTTATGTTCAAAGTATAACATTTTATTTTCTCTGTGAGTATAAGCCGGCACCAACATACAATATATAACCTCTGAAAATATTCATTTACAAGCAGCAAATTTTATCATAAAATGGATTCACATATATTTATACACTTTTTTAATACTCGGTTATAATTTAAATATACTGTATACAGTAAGAAAACGTAAATTAGACCAAAAATTGATTATAAACCAATACTGTTTACATACGTTGACAGATGACTATCCTTTTTCGTGTCAAAAGTTCACAAGGCGATAGTGGCGCCGTTTCGGTAATTATAGTCGCGAATATTGTAATCTGACCCTCATTGTAGACCGGTCGTTCTCAACATTTATTCAACAAATAACTACGTTTAAATAATTCCACAATCGTTGGGTATTAGGCATAAGGAAGTAAATCACGTTCTTCTGAAGTCAGGCAATCGTACAGCCTACGGACTGTAACTTAATAGGATCCTGCACTGTTTACGCAAGTAAATCACTGTATATGTAAATGACTGATAAAGAAAAATGAAATTAAAACAAATAATACAACTGAATCAACACATAATCACATTTCACCCCTTAGGAGTTGAATTTCGAAAAATCTCTTCTTAGTGGAGGCTTCCATTATGAAGGGAATACCCTCCAAATTTCAAGTTTCTAGGCCCAGGGGTTCGGGCTGGGCGATGATGAGTCAGTCAGTCAGTCAGGACATTTCCTTTTATGTATATAGACTAGCTGAAAACCCGTGCTAGTCGATATCTCATCTGTCCTAAGAGATATTGAGGAATCCGTGAAAAAACATTTTACTCCTTTTCACCACATAGGGGCCGAACTTGAAAAAACCTTTCTCAGTGGGTTCTTACGTCATACTGAGGAATGTACTCTCCGAATTGCTAATTTCTAACAAAAAATACTAATATAGGAGTGAAATTTAAGAAAACTGATTGTGAAACACTATCACAAGATTTTAAAAGGTCACCTATATGCCAGAAAGTAATGTTATAACACAAGAAGCACAGGAGATACGAAGAATTTCTCCCAAATTTCATGTCTCTTTGTCAAGGGACGCTCTATCGAATAAAAAACAACTAATTTACTCCGTTAGGGATGAAATTTAAAAAAACTGTCAAACACCTTCTAAATAGAAACTTATGTACCAAAATTAAGTGTTATAACTCTGGAAATATAAAGGTTTTTATAAAGGTTTTAATAAAAGGTTGATTAGGACAAAATCCTGAAATAAGTTTTTCGACAATTGTATGGGTAGTCTTTATAAGTAAAAAGCAAGTCGATATCTTATTACTCCTAAGAGATATTAAGGAATGCCTGAATTCATATTTCACCCCTTTTCACCCTTAAGGGATATAATTTTAAAAAACTGCCAGTATCATTTCGAGATATTTTAAAAAGACACATATGTGCCAAAAAGTAATTTTTTAACTCAACAAACACAAGAAATACGGCGGGGTGTATAATTCACCCCGACTGTAGATCCACCCCTTTAGGGGTTGATTAGGACAAAATCCTGAAATAAGTTTTCGGTATTTGTATGGCTAATCTTTGTAAGCAAAATGCAAGTCGATATCTTATAGCTCCTAAGAGATATTAAGGAATCCTTGAAACCACAATTCACCCCTTTTCAACCTTTAGGGGTGAAATTTCAAAAATCTGTCAAAACCATTTCGAGTTATTTTAAAAAGACACCTATGTGCCAAAAAGTAATGTTGCAAATAAACGAACACAGGAAATACGACGGGATGTATAATTCACCCCGATTGTAGATCCGCCCCTTTAGGGGTTGATTAGGACAAATTCCTGACATAAGTTTTTCAGCATTTGTATGGATAATATTTGCAAGCAAACAACAAGTCGATATCTTATAGGTCCTAAGAGATATTAAGGAATCCTTGAAATCACAGTTCACCCCTTTTCAAACTTTAGGGGTGAAATATTAAAAAATTGTCAAAACAATTTCGAGATATTTTTAAAAGACATCTATGTGCCAATAAGAAATGTTGCAACTAAATAAACACAGGAAATACGACGTGATGTATAATTCATCCCGATTGTAGAATCACCCCTTTAGGGGTTGATTAAGATAAAATCCTGAAACACGTTTTTCGGAATTTGCATAGGTAGTCTTTGTAAGCAAAAACCAAGTCAATATCTTATTAGACCTAAGAGGTATTACGGAATCTTGAAATCACATTTCACCTCTTTTCACCCTTAAGGGGTGAAATTTAAAAAAAAATGTCAAAATTATTTCAAGATGTCATAAAAATACACCTATGTGCCAAAAAGGAATGTTAAAATTCGACAAACACAGGAAATACGACGGGATGTATAATTCACCCCAATTGTAGATTGACCCCTTTAGGGTTTGATTAGGGCAAAATTCTGAAATAAGTTTTTCGGTATTTGTACGGGTTATTTTTGTAAGCAAAAACCAAGTCGATATCTTATTGGTCCTAAGAGATATTAAGCAATTCTTGAAATCAAATGATACCCCTTTTCACCCTTAAGGGGTGAAATTTTAAAAAACTGTCAAAATCATTTCGAGATATTTTAAAAAGACACCTATGTGCCAAAAAGGAATGTTGCAACCAAACAAACACAGGAAATACGACGGGATGTATAATTCACCCCGATTGTAGAATCACCCCTTTAGGGGTTTATTAGGATAAAATCCTGAAACTTGTTTTTCGGAATTTGCATGGGTAGTCTTTGTAAGTAAACACCAAGTCGATATCTTATTGGTCCTAAGAGTTATTAAGGATTCTTTTAAATTCACCCCTTATCACCCTTTAGGGGTGAAATTTTAAAAAACTGTCAAAACTATTTCGAGATATTTTAAAAAGCACCTACATGCCAAAAAGAAATGTTAAATCTCAACAATCACAGAAAATACGACGGGATGTATAATTCACCCCGATTGTATATTCACCCCTTTAGGGGTGTATTAGGATAAAATCCTGAAATAGGTTTTTCGGAATTTGCATGGGTAGTCTTTGTAAGCAAAAACCAAGTCAATATCTTATTAATCCTAAGAGATATTAGGAATCCTTGAAATCGCATTTCATCCCTTTTCACCCTTTAGGGGTGAAATTTAAAGAAACAGTCAAAACTATTTCGAGATATCTTAAAAAGACACCTAAGTGCCAAAAAGGAATGTTAATACCCGACAAACACAGGAAATACGACGGGATGTATAATTCGCCCCAATTGTTGATTCACCCCTTTAGGGGTTGATTAGGACAAAATTCTGAAATAAGTTTTTCGGAATTTGCATGGGTAGTCTTTGTAAGCAAAAATCAAGTCAATATCTTATTAATCCTAAGAGATATTAGGAATCCTTGAAATCGCATTTCATCCCTTTTCACCCTTTAGGGGTGAAATTTAAAGAAACAGTCAAAACTATTTCGAGATATCTTAAAAAGACACCTAAGTGCCAAAAAGGAATGTTAATACCCGACAAACACAGGAAATACGACGAGATGTATAATTCGCCCCAATTGTTGATTCACCCCTTTAGGGGTTGATTAGGACAAAATTCTGAAATAAGTTTTTCGGTATTTGTACGGGTTATCTTTGTAAGCAAAAACCAAGTCGATATCTTATTGGTCCTAAGAGATATTAAGGAATCTTTGAATTCACATTTCACCCCTTATCACCCTTTAGGGATGAAATAAAAAAAAAAAACGGTCAATATGAATTTGTATTCTACCACGGAAAGAGCAAAGTCTAAAATAAAACACGTAAATTTGACATCACAAACTGTTTTATTCCAAAGATCTTCAATTACCAATTTTTATAAAACAATAGAAAATTATTGAATAAGCATAGTCAACAGTTTATGTCTCACTAATTAAACACCAAACACAAAGATATGTGTAGAAAATTAAGGCGGAGCTTAAGACTCCCTCTACTATGACTAGATTAGTTTAAAACCACACTACCAGATGGATACATCTCTCGATGCTTGTAAATGCCAGTATTTCATATAAATAGTGTTTCGGTGTGGGTCAAAGAATTGGTGCTAAATATTAATTAATTTTCATAAACAAGGGCTCATTTTAAAGATAAAAGTACAATCTATAGGATTTCAGCTATGGAATTTGCAATTATTATTGATTTACGTAGTAACAATGATGTGGAGTTACACAAAGTTTAGGACATTGTAAAACTGAAAATTAAAAATAAAACCAAATTTTAACACTGAAATCCAACGGGGCCAATCTTTATCTTCAAATTAAAAAAAAATCAAATTGATCCGACAACATTTGGTTCAAATTCTTTGGCCCTTCCAAATGCAAGTTTCCGTTGCGCGTAACCTAGGTACATTACGCTCTTAAGTTTTGAATTTGAGCGTTTATTGGAAATAATAAATGACAGATCACTGAGGTAGGAACAGCAAAATAAACTGATAGATAGTTTTGAGAATTGATAGCTTGTTGAATACCATAAGACATACTGTGCAATGCTGATGATGAGACACTGTGAGTGCAGGATAATAAGGCACTGGTGTAGAGCAACGACAGTCACTGAGCTTGTTGGGTACTGTAGACAACTTATAATAAAAGAAACTGATAAATAGTTACTGAGTGTCTGAGCTTGTTGATCTAGTCACTGAGTACGCAGTTGAAAAAAGAAAAAAAAATAACCCTAAAAAGTCTCGAAGCTTTCAGATCACGATTTTTACTTTTCTTCTGGAAGGTTCAGTTTTAAGCAAATAAATATTTTTACTAACTGATACTCGTTCATAGTTGATTGTGTGAAATATCAATTTTGCGCCCAAATTGCTGTATTCACAGATTATGACTTAGGTGAAGATATCCAGGAGTTCGGTGGAACGAGCTTGGTAGAACTCTGTAGAGTCAGAGAGTTTGGTGGAACTCTAGATATTATTAAAATATAAGAGAGCCGCGAGGACGTGGCAGGAGTAGGACGGCCGTATTAGAATAGCAAGTTGTTTTATTTTCCAGTTAAATTTGTAGATGCCGCGAGGACGCGGCAAGATCAGGACGGCCGTGTAAGGATCAGATCTAGTTCTTGGACGTCGTTTGTAATATGTTACGTTAGCAACCTTAACATAATGACATATATGTGACAGATTGTAAATGGACGTAGTAATAAATGCTTATATGTGCTTGGATTTGTGTGTTTTAATTGATATTATCATAAACGCTATAAAGCGTTCTATCATATATTATTTGTTCTCTTTCCCAGATTTTTTAATTGTCCGTGCTCTAGCATCCCTGCATTACCACTGTATTTTTACCGACCGCCAACATATATAATAATAATAATAATAATAATAATAATAAAGGAGGTATTGTGATCATACCGATTTTTTCATTTCCAGACTTAGATGGATCTCCACGAATTGAGGTCCCTACATAACGTTTTGACTATTTTTAGCCTGATGTCTGTCGGTCTGTCTGTCGGTCTGTCTGTCGGTCTGTCTGTCGGTCTGTCTGTCGGTCTGTCTGTCGGTCTGTCTGTCGGTCTGTCTTTCGGTCTGTCTGTCGGTCTGTCTGTCGGTCTGTCTGTCGGTCTGTCTGTCGGTCTGTCTGTCGGTCTGTCTGTCGGTCTGTCTGTCGGTCTGTCTGTCGGTCTGTCTGTCGGTCTGTCTGTCGGTCTGTCTGTCGGTCTGTCTGTCGGTCTGTCTGTCGGTCTGTCTGTCGGTCTGTCTGTCGGTCTGTCTGTCGGTCTGTCTGTCGGTCTGTCTGTCGGTCTGTCTGTCGGTCTGTCTGTCGGTCTGTCTGTCGGTCTGTCTGTCGGTCTGTCTGTCGGTCTGTCTGTCGGTCTGTCTGTCGGTCTGTCTGTCGGTCTGTCTGTCGGTCTGTCTGTCGGTCTGTCTGTCGGTCTGTCTGTCGGTCTGTCTGTCGGTCTGTCTGTCGGTCTGTCTGTCGGTCTGTCTGTCGGTCTGTCTGTCGGTCTGTCTGTCGGTCTGTCTGTCGGTCTGTCTGTCGGTCTGTCTGTCGGTCTGTCTGTCGGTCTGTCTGTCGGTCTGTCTGTCGGTCTGTCTGTCGGTCTGTCTGTCGGTCTGTCTGTCGGTCTGTCTGTCGGTCTGTCTGTCGGTCTGTCTGTCGGTCTGTCTGTCGGTCTGTCTGTCGGTCTGTCTGTCGGTCTGTCTGTCGGTCTGTCTGTCGGTCTGTCTGTCGGTCTGTCTGTCGGTCTGTCTGTCGGTCTGTCTGTCGGTCTGTCTGTCGGTCTGTCTGTCGGTCTGTCTGTCGGTCGGTCCGTGTACACGTGCAGAGCAAATTCGGCTATAAGGATTTTTATGAAACTCCATATTTAAGCTCTTGACATCAATGGCATGAGTTGATCAAATTTTGGTAAAAATCGGTTAACTAGAAATGGGAGTTTACTCGTGTCGGTTTTAAGATTTTTGCGAATATTTCACAACAGAAAAATATTTCGAAAAAAATTAATTTAACAAAAGTTGCTATAAAAGCAATAACTAACAACTTTTATTTGAGATATTTTTTGATAAAGCAGCATTAATAAGTACTTTGTGATGGCGGTCGGTCCTGTGGTGGTCACAGTTGATTTTTTTTACTGTATTAATAAGATGTATTTTACTGCATTTTATTGTATTTTACAGTATTTATAAGACCAAAACTTAAGATGCGTTCAGAGCTCTTTAAATTAGTTAGCTGTGCACTGTGATCTCTGCATAAATTTAAGGGATAGTTTTAAAGTAACAGGCAGCGTTCATAGCTGAGGAAATTAGTTGCGAATAGTGTGACATCGGTGTCATTAAACCAACTACGGTGGCTTCGTAAAATATTTATTATCTATTATCGTTTTCCTAATTCCGTTGTCCTAGATTTTTACTAACTAAACCTAACCTAATTTCCTAAATTGATCATATTTACTGTTCGCCTTTGTAATTTTGGACGAGATTTGTTGAAATCGGCGCGATGACATTTTGTTAGGTTATGTAAAGGCATACAATATGAACGTCCTCACCGATGTAGACTGAGGTAGCCAATGTGTTTATATGTCTGTCTCATTAAAAGAACTCACTAGCTATGTTTAGAAAACTATCAACAATCGGCAACGTATAATATATTAAATTTAGAGGTCTGAATGGTTGCTCGTCTTACCATATGAAAAACTTGACAAAAACCATTTGAGTGACAATCAACAGTGCACAAGCTATAGTCTACAGTCTATTTCTAATTTAAGAGCTGACCGCAGCTTTAGATGGGAGGATAGGACAACTGATGAGAATTAGCAAAGACAGAAGAGATTGGTGTGCGATTAATAATGCGATTATCTAAAAAGAGTAGCAGAGCCAATAATGATAATGATGACTTACAATATTTAATTTGATGGCTCCTTCGCAGACGTTCTTTGTTGAAATTTTAGCACCAATACAAATTTGATTTGCAGCATATGACAAATCTTCTTTAGTAGCACCCATTTGACGATATCCTATCAAAATTCTTGCTGCTGCTCTGCACAGTAAACAAATTGTGTTATCTTTTACACGTTTAAATCCACTACGGAATAAATTTGTCATAATATTATCATTTGCTTGAAGAGATCTTAAATTTTCTTTTGTTTCTCCAGTTTCAATATATGCTTCCAATTCGTCAACCAGAAGTTCCTCTTGTTCGTCTGGAACAAAATGTTAATAATTAACTTCGTGTATAATAAATTAAATCATAAAGACATAACGATGATAAAATGACACCAAACGACATCAAACAGAATGCTCTTAATTTAAATGAACTAATAAGAATCGATAAACATGTATATCGATTCTTATTAGTCAATTTCATTTACCAATCAAAATATTCTAAATTCAAATGAACCAATAAGAATAGAGGATTCTTGTAACCAATCAAAATGAATGAATATAGTAGAACCTCGTTAAGCCGCACTAATGGGGAGATAGCAGAGGCGCACACCAGGGGGGGTCCAGTGGGTCTGGACTGCCCCTGAGATTCAAGGCGAATGTTTGTAATTATACCATAATAAGTAATAAAGCTCAACAGTGGATATAAAAACATACGAAATTTATTTTTATGAAACGTCATAACATCTATTATTTAATGAATTTCTACTGCATTTATCCTGCGCCGCGTCTCTAATATTGCTCCTGTAATAAGAAAAGAGTCGCTCAGCTGTATATTTGTATTTTATATAGATCAGAACTTTATTCAGTAATCAGTTGAACAGTTAAGGTTAAAGCCACGTTAAGGTTGCGCCAGACATGCGGAATTCGCCAAACACCGAATAGCCAAGATCAGTGGTGGCGCTAGCGGGGGTCCGAGGGGAGCAAATCTTGCTCTGGCCCCCAGTTGGCCCCCTAGAACGGGTTGGAGAAAAATATATTTTAGAAGTGAGGATCTTTTTTTAGGTCATCACTTATATTTTCATGTGTAAACGACAAAAAATATTTCCTGGCCCCCCCAAATTTAACTCATAAATGTTTTGGGCCCCCCAGATTTTAAGAGCTAGCGCCGCCAACTTGAACTTAACACAAGCAACCCATCCCCAAGATTATTAAAGTAAAAGTTGTCTCGTAACTTCTGACCAATCAGAGTGTGAGAGGGAATACGTCACACGTATGCGTAGTTCAAACTAGCATACAAAATTAATATAGATGTTACAAGTTTTTAAATATTTTTATTGGTTATTTTTTTAATAGATATTTGTTTCAAGACAGTTCTACTGAATAAAGTATAAATAAAAACCTAAGGAAATTTTATACTGATTTCTTATATAAAATTTAAGGTATTTGTATTATAGTTCATAAATAACAATAAAATCGAATACAAATATAATTTTAGGTATATTTAAATAAAAATGGAAAAACAAATACTTCTAATAATATAGTGGTTAATAAAATTTGGAGGTTATATCTGTTTTTAAAAACGGCTGGACGAATTTTAACGAAATTTACAATAGAGTTGAACCAGGATTCAAATATAGACATGGTATCGCCAAATTTTCTTTCTTAGGGGGTGTTTCTGTGTTAAAACTGGTACTAAAAAACTT
Source organism: Liopterus haemorrhoidalis (assembly GCA_963971575.1). Lineage (NCBI taxonomy): Eukaryota > Metazoa > Arthropoda > Insecta > Coleoptera > Dytiscidae > Liopterus > Liopterus haemorrhoidalis. The sequence continues at coordinate 17,519,482 of OZ020615.1, read as the reverse complement.
AAAATATTTCCTTTATAAACAGAACTATCTTAAGAGCGTAATGTACCTAGGTTACGCGCAACGGAAACGTGCATTTGGAAGGGCCAAAGAATTTGAACCAAATGTTGTCGGATCAATTTGATTTTTTTTAAATTTGAAGATAAAGATTGGCCCCGTTGGATTTCAGAGTTAAAATTTGGTTTTATTTTTAATTTTCAGTTTTACAATGTCCTAAACTTTGTGTAACTTCACATCCCTGTTACTCCGTAAATCAATAACGATTGCAAATTCCATAGCTGAAATTCTATAGATTGTACTTTTATCTTTAAAATGAAAATCTATATATATAAAAGGCAGTGTCCTGACTGACTGACTCACTCATCACCGCCCAGCCTGTACCCCTGGGCCTAGAAACTTGAAATTTGGAGAGCATATTCCCTCCATGACGTAAGCACCCACTAAGAAGGGATTTTTCGAAATTCAACCCCTAAGGGGCGAAAAAGGGGTGAAATGTGATTTCACAGATTCTTTAATATCTCTTCGGGTCGATGGGATATCGACTTAGTTTTTGCTTACAAAGATTACCCATACAAATGCCGAAAAACTTATTTCAGGATTTTGTACTAATCAACCCCTAAAGGGGTGAATCTACAATCGGGGTGAATTTTACATCCCGTTGTATTTCCTGTGTTTGTTGAGTTATAAGGTTTCTTTTTGGCACATAGGTGTCTTTTTATAATACCTCGAAATGGTTTTGACAGTTTTTTAAAATTTCAACCCTAAAGGGTGAAAAGGGATGATATGTGATTTCAAGGATTCTTTAATATCTCTTAGGACCAATAAGATAGCTTTTTTCTTACAAAAATTACCTATACAAATTCCAAAAAACTAATTTCAGGATTTTGTCCTAATCAACCCCTAAATGGTGAATCTACAATCGGGGTGAATTATATATCCCGACGTATTTTCTGTGTTTGTTGAGTTACAAAATTTATTTTTGGCACATAAATGTCTTTTTAAAATAACTGGAAATGGTGTTGACAGTTTTTTAAAATTACGTCCCTAAAGGGTGAAAAGGGGTGAAATGTTAATTCAAGGATTCCTTAATATCTCTTAGGACCAATAAGATAACGACTTGGTTTTTACTTACAAAGATTACCCATACAAATGCCGAAAAACTTATTTCACGATTTTGTTCTAATCAACCCTTAAAGGGATGAATCTACAAACAGGGTGAATTATACATCCCATCGTATTTCATGTGTTTGTTGAGTTATAAAATTTATTTTTTGCACATAGGTGTCTTTTTAAAATATCTCGAAATGGTATTGACAGTTTTTTAAAATTACATCCCTAAAGGGTGAAACGGGCTGATATGTTAATTCAAGGATTCCCTAATATCTCTTAGGACCAATAAGATACCGACTTGGTTGTTACTTACAATGATTACCCTTACAAATGCATAAAAACTTATTTCAGGATTTTGTCCTAATCAACCCTTAAAGGGATGAATCTACAAACGGGGTGAATTATACGTCCCGTCGTATTTCATGTGTTTGTTGACTTATAAAATTTATTTTTTGCACATAGGTGTCTTTTTAAAATATCTCTAAATGGTATTGACAGTATTTTAAAATTACATCCCTAAAAGGTGAAACGGGCTGAAATGTTAATTCAAGGATTCCCTAATATCTCTTAGGACCAATAAGATACCGACTTGGTTGTTACTTACAATGATTACCCTTACAAATGCTGAAAAACCTATTTCAGGATTTTGTCTTAATCAACCCTTAAAGGGATGAATCTACAAACGGGGTGAATTATACGTCCCGTCGTATTTCATGTGTTTGTTGAGTTATAAAATTTATTTTTTGCACATAGGTGTCTTTTTAAAATATCTCTAAATGATATTGACAGTATTTTAAAATTACATCCCTAAAAGGTGAAACGGGCTGAAATGTTAATTCAAGGATTCCCTAATATCTTTTAGGACCAATAAGATACCGACTAGGTTTTTACTTACAAAGATTACCCATACAAATGCCGAAAAACTTATTTCACGATTTTGTCCTAATCAACCCTTAAAGGGATGAATCTAGAAACGGGGTGAATTATACATCCCATCGTATTTCATGTGTTTGTTGAGTTATAAAATTTATTTTTTGCACATAGTTGTCATTTTAAAATATCTCGAAATGGTATTGACAGTTTTTTAAAATTACATCCCTAAAGGGTGAAACGGGCTGAAATGTTAATTCAAGGATTCCCTAATATCTCTTAGGACCAATAAGATACCGACTTGGTTGTTACTTACAATGATTACCCTTACAAATGCTGAAAAACTTATTTCAGGATTTTGTCCTAATCAACCCTTAAAGGGATGAGTCTACAAACGGGGTGAATTATACGTCCCGTCGTATTTCATGTGTTTGTTGACTTATAAAATTTATTTTTTACACGTAGGTGTCTTTTTAAAATATCTCGAAACAGTATTGACAGTTTTTTAAAATTACATCCCTAAAGGGTGAAAAGGGGTCAAATGTTAATTCAAGGATTTCTTAATATCTCTTAGGACCAATAAGATACCGACTTGGTTTTTGCTTACAAAGATTACCCATACAAATGCCGAAAAACTTATTTCAGGATTTTGTCCTAATCAACCCCTAAAGGGGTGTATCTACAAACGGGGTGAATTATACATCCCGTTGTATTTCATGTGTTTGTTGAGTTATAAAATTTCTCTTTGGCACATAAGTGTCTTTTTAAAATATCCCTAAATAATATTGACAGTGTTTTAAAATTGCACCCCTTAAGGGTGAAAATGGGTGAAATGTGAACTCAAGGATTTCTTAATGTCTCTTAGGACCAATAAAATATCGAGTTGGTTTTTGCTAACAAAGATTACTCATTCAAATGCCGAAAAACCTATTTTAGGATTTTGCCCTAATCAACCCCGAAAGGAGTGAATCTCCAATTGGGGTGAATTATACATGCAGTCATTTTTTCTGTGTTGGTTGACTTATAACATACCTTTTTGGCACATAGGTGTCTTTTTTAAATATCTCGAAATAGTTTTCACGGTTATTTTAATTTCCGCCTAAAGGGTTAAAAGGGGTGAAATGAGATTTCAATGATTTTCTAATATCTCTGAGGACCAATAAAATATCGATTTGGTTTTTGCTTATAAAGATTACTAATACAAAGGCCGAAAAACCTATTCAGGATTTTGTCCTAATCAACACCTAAAACGGTGAATCTACATTTGGACTTAATTATACTTCCCGTCGTATTTTCTGTATTTGTTGAGTCATAACAATTATTTTTGGCTGATGGTTGTTTTTTTTTTTTAATATCTCGAAATGGTTTTGAAATTTTTTTAAAATTGTGTCCCTGAAGGGGGAAATGTGATTTCAAGGATTCCTTAATATTTCTTAGGACCAATAAGTTATGAGCGACTTGATTTTTGCTTATAAAGATTACTTATACAAATGCCAAAAACTTATTTCAGTATTTTATCCTAATCGACTCCTAAAGGGGTGAATCTACATTCGGGGTGAATTATACATCCTGTCGTATTTCCTGTGTTTGTTTAGTCATAACATTCCTTTTTGGTACATAGATGTCTTTTTAAAATACCTCGAAATAATTTTGACGGTTTTTTAAAATTTCACCCTTAAAGGGGTAAATGGGTATTTTTTATTCGATAGAACGTTTTTTGGACATAAATACATGAAATTCACAAAATATATTCCACTAAGAAGTGATTTTTCGAAAGTAGACCTCTAAGGGGGTAAAAAGGGGGTAAAATATGATTTCAGGAATTCCTCAATAACTCTTAGATCCAATCAGATATCGACTAGGTTTTTGCATTCAAAGGTTACTCATAGAAATGTTAGCAAAAAAATTCAGGATTTTGCCCTAATCAACCCCTAAAGGCATGAATCTATATTCGGGGTGAATTATAGAAACCTTACATAGGTTTCTATTAAATAGAAACCTACTTATCTTTCTTTTTAAAATATTTAGTAAGCGTGTTGACATTTTTTTAAAATTTATCCCTAACGGGGTTCATTGGTATTTTTTATTCGATAGATCATCTCTTGACATAGGGACATGAAATTCGGGAAATATATTCCTTCCATGACGTAAGCACCCACTAATATTAAACTTTTCAAAATTCTAAGGGGGTGAAAAGGGCTGAAATTTGATTTCACGGATTCCTCAATATCTCTTAGGACTATTGAGATATTGACTTGGTTTTTGCTTACAAAAGTTACCCATACTTAGTTAAACTTAAACTTATTTTAAAATTTTACCATAACCAACCCCAAAAAGGGTGACTCAGCCTTCAGGGTATAGAACCCTTCGTATTTCCTTCGTTTGTTCGTAAGAACCCACTACGAAGGGATTTCTTGAAGTTCGACCTCTATGTGGTGAAAAAGAGTAAAAAGTTTTTTCACGGATTCCTCAATATCTCTTAGGACAAATGAGATATCGACTAGGTTTTTGCTTATAAATGTTACCCATACACATGTTTAAAAACAAACTGAGTATTTTACACTAATGACACTAACGAGATCGTCAATATACCGTAGCGAAGCACGGGTGCTCAGCTAGTTAATTAATATTTAGCACCAATTCTTTGACCCACACCGAAACACTATTTATATGAAATACTGGCATTTACAAGCATCGAGAGATGTATCCATCTGGTAGCGTGGTTTTAAACTAATCTAGTCATAGTAGAGGGAGTTTTAAGCTCCGCCTTAATTTTCTACACATATCTTTGTATTTGGTGTTTAATTAGTAAGACATAAACTGTTGACTATGCTTATTCAATAATTTTCTATTGTTTTATAAAAATTGGTAACTGAAGATCTTTGGAATAAAACAGTTTGTGATGTCAAATTTACGTGTTTTATTTTAGACTTTGCTCTTTCCGTGGTAGAATACAAATTCATATTGACCGTTTTTTTTTATTTCATCCCTAAAGGGTGATAAGGGGTGAAATGTGAATTCAAAGATTCCTTAATATCTCTTAGGATCAATAAGATATCGACTTGGTTTTTGCTTACAAAGATAACCCGTACAAATACCGAAAAACTTATTTCAGAATTTTGTCCTAATCAACCCCTAAAGGGGTGAATCTTCAATTGGGGCGAATTATACATCCTGTCGTATTTCCTGTGTTTGTCGGGTATTAACATTCCTTTTTGGCACTTAGGTGTCTTTTTAAGATATCTCGAAATAGTTTTGATTATTTCAGGATTTTATCCTAATCAACCCCTAAAGGAGTGAATCTATAATCGGGCTGAATTATACATCGCGTCGTATTTTCTGTGATTGTTGAGATGTAACATTTCTATTTGGCACAAAGGTGCTTTTTAAAATATCTCGAAATAGTTTTGACAGTTTTTTAAAATTTCACCCTTAAAGGGTAATAAGGGGTGAAATGTGATTTAAAAGAATCCTAATAACTCTTAGGACCAATAAGATATCGACTTGGTTTTTGCTTACAAAGACTACCCATGAAAATTCCGAAAAACGTGTGTCAGGATTTTATCGTAATCAACCCCTAAAGGGGTAATTCTACAATCGGCGTGAATTATACATCCCGTCGTATTTCCTGTGTTTGTTTGGTTGCAACATTCCTTTTTGACACATAGGTGTCTTTTTAAAATATCTCGAAATGATTTTGACAGTTTTTTAAAATTTCACCCCTTAAGTGTGAAAAGAGGTGAAATGTGATTTCAAGATTCCGTAATACCTCTTAGGACTAATAAGATAATGACTTGGTTTTTACTTACAAAGACTACCTATGCAAATTCCGAAAAACGTGTTTCAGGATTTTATCCTAATCAACCCCTAAAGGGCTGATTCTACAATCGGGGGTGAATTATACATCACGTCGTATTTCCTGTGTTTATTTAGTTGCAACATTTCTTATCGGCATATAGATGTCTTTTTAAAATATCTCGAAATGGTTTTGACAATTTTTTAATATTTCACCCGTAAAGGTTGAAAAGGGGAGAACTGTGATTTCAAGGATTCCTTAATATCTCCTAGGACCTATAAGATATCGACTTGCATTTTGCTTACAAAGATTAGCCATACAAATACCGAGAAACTTATTTCAGGATTTTGTCCTAATCAACCCCTAAAGGGGTGGATCTACAGTCGGTGTGAATTATACACCCCACCGTATTTCCTGTATTTGTTGAGTTATAAAATTACTTTTTGGCACATATGTGTCTTTTTAAAATATCTCGAAATGATACTGACAGTTTTTTAAAATTATATCCCTTATTTATTCAGGGATTCCTTAATATTAGGACCAATGAGATATCGACTTGATTTTTGCTTACAAAGATTACCCATACAAATGCCGAAAAACTTATTTCAGGATTTTGTCCTAATCAACCCCTAAAGGGGTGAATTTACAATTGGGGCGAATTATACATACCGTTGTATTTTCTGTGTTTGTTGAGATATAAAATTACTTTTTGGCACATATGTGTATTTTTAAAATATCTCGAAATGTTATTGACAGTTTTTTAAAATTGCATCCATTAAGGGTGAAAAGGGGTGAATTGTGAATTCAGGGATTCCTTAATATTAGGACCAATGAGATATCGACTTGATTTTTGCTTACAAAGATTACTCTTACAATTGCCGAAAAACTTGTTTTAAGATTTTGTCCTAATCAATCCCTAAAGGGGTGAATCTACAATTGGGGCGAATTATACATCCCGTTGTATTTCCTGTGTTTGTTGAGATATAAAATTACTTGCTATTTATTTATAAAGACTAGCCATGCAAGTACCGAAAAACGTATATCAGAATTTTATCCTAGCCCTATTAACCCCTAAAGGGCTGAATCTACAATTACTTTTTATTTTACTAATTATTTTTTGAATTTCTTATTTATCTCTCCTACTATAATTTTAGGGGTGCTTAATAAATTTCTGACACGCCAAGTGGTAAGGCAAAAAAAATGTTGAGAACCACCGGTCTACAATGTTGGTCAGAGGCGGAGCAGGGGGAGGGGGGGAATTGGAGAGAAACTTCTACACACATATTATTATTATTACATTAATGATTATTAACATAATTTTTTGATGATAAAAAAAAATATTATTTCTACAAATTTATCTGTAAAATCAGATTTGGTAATAAATATTATATATATCACTTTTCACATACAAGGGCTTATTTTAAAGATAAAATTACTATATAGACTGGTCCAGTGTTAACATTTGTAATTTTTATTCATTTACTGAGTAACAGTGATGTGAAGTTAAAAAAAAAGTTCAGCACTGTAAAATTGAAAATCAAAAATAAATCAAAATTTTTCTTTCATATCTAGAAGTTTAAAAAAAAAACTCAAATTGATTTGAACATATTTAGTCTATATTTTACGGTTCCGAAAAATCCTTAAGACCTTAAGGTCGTAATGTAGCGAACTACTAAGTCAATGTTTGCCGCGGGGTGCGGTGGCCAGGAGACTTAATACGTCACAGGAGGTGTGGTAGCAAATTCTCCCACCTCGAAGTAGCTTACAGGGAGAGGGAAAATTGCGCATATTTATTAAACAACCCAGGATTTTTCGGAACCAGCATTCATAATGAAACTCAAACTTTATGAAACTCAATTTAAGTCAAATAATACCGTTCATTTTCTGCTATTAAATGACTTTAATAGTGATCACACAGATTTTTCGAAATATACAAACGAAGTTACAAAATTGTTAAAAGCATTTCAAGACAGATTCTCAAATATTCAAAAAACACCATATTGACAATATAGTGCTGCTTAGAAATAATAAAGAGAAAGACTTAAGTGTACTATTTAGACACGGTTTTAATTTTAGTAACCACATATAGACAATATAGTGAATAGTGCCCTAAAAACTTTAGGATTTATACTAAGAAACAGTGGTAGTTTTAAGATATCTACAACTTGGTTACTGTACTGTGCGCTAGTTCGACCTAAATTAGAGTAATACAATCTGGAGCCCAAAAACAATGTCCCACAATAATCAAATAGAAAAAGTACAAAAGAGATTTGTAAGAAACCTGACCCTGAAATTAACCGGAACATATCCTTTTCGTATCTCTTATGCAAATCAGTCAAAAAAACCTAGCTCTCAATAATAGCAAGAAATGTCAAACATTAGAATGGGGATGCGACATCCACACTTTGAATTTCGCGTTTAAATTATTTAATAATAAACTAGATGTCCCAGAACTTCTTCAAAATTTAAATATTTGAGTCCCTGACATAAGATTGAGAATTAAAAATGATCACTTTTTCAAAATTTCAGAGTCTATGTCACCACTGAACAAAATGCTCAGTCTAGTAAATAAGCAAGTCTCTGATAGAGATGTAGATATCTTTTACGACAATTATAGAAAGTTTGTTAATATAAAAATAAATTAGACTAGTTATATTGTATCTTATTGTAAATTTGCTAATATTGTGTTTTATTCTTTATATAATAATAATAATAATAATAAGTATTTCTGTATGATTGATATTATAATTGTATTGTATCTTTTTTCAGTACTATGTAACTGGACTTGTGCACTACTGTACAAATCTGTATAGTTATTGGTTGAATAAATAAATAAATAAATAAAATAAAAGTATGAGGGCATTTTCAAAATATTAGTAAATCCATTTGAAGTTGATGTGCCACTAGCGCCTTCTTGAAAAGCACTGTCCCATAGAAATATTTTATACGAAATAAAAAAATTTAAAAATAAAAATGAATAATTATAATGATTTGTTAACAAATTAATTTAAATTATTCCTGGGGTGGATGCAAAGATGTACTTACCAATAATTCCATCTTCACTTGGTAGAGCAATCCTTGCTGATACACAACAAAGTCCTAACAAGAGGACGAAAACCGAAAAGCGCAGCATTGTGTCTCACTTTGCAGCCTAAACGAAGACTGTGAACATTTGATATTGTTGCGGCAATTATATGTTAAATTCTCCATTTTTATCATTATCAACACGCGGTTATCAGTGGCAAAAAGAACAATTTCAAAATGATAATTGACGAAGGTAGATTGTTAAATTTTACATATTATTAGATATATTGTTTGCTTAGTATCAATTTGATAAGATATTTAGATTTTATTAAAATTGGACGATTATTCTTCATCGCTGATTATTTGTTACTAACTATGATAACTTTTCCATATTGTTACGAATTATTGTAGAAAAAAAGAATTGACGCTGCTTATAACCCCCAGAGATTACAAGCTTCTTATACAAAACTAACATTCTGAAATGAAATTAATAATATAAATAAAAAAATATAAACGAATTTATATATCTACCTAATAGAATATTTTAATTGCAGAAAACTTTGTTGCAAACATGTTATCGCTAAATAACTTAATAATAGTTTTTGACAAATAACGTTCTGTAATTTTTTAAATATATTTGTGGGTTTCAAATAACTTTTATATTTATGTACCTTGAGTTTTTTTGTTTTATTTATTTTCTTAATTTAACGGCCTTTGCTGCTGTGGCAATTAGCCAGGACAATTTTTATTTGAGCAAAATTCCATGCCTGAACGGGATTCGAACCCGAGACCATCGCAACGCAGAGCACATGTGTTATCACTACGCTACCCCGGTCGGCCAATTTATTTTAATGTGAACCATAGCGTATTCATATCCATAGTTACGTTATGATTGACAGCAAAGTACGAGGGCTACCTTTTAAGTTTTTATACCCATTCCAGAAGATACAACAATTGCCATGTTTGCAGATGATACGGCAATTGTAACAAAAAACGTAGTTCAAAACAGCACCAAAAAACCTTGACGTCACTACTAATTATTTTAAAAAATGGTGCATTAAACTAAATACAAGAAAATTCGAAATAAAAATGTTCACACTAAGAAAAACTATAGTGCGTTCGAAGGTGAGTTTGCAGTATAGCTCTTATGGCAAATGGGAGCGGTGTTGCCAAATGTTGTAAAAGTGTCAAATGTGTCAATTATAATAATATGAAAAACTCGTATGATTTACAAAAATCAACTCTTATAAAACTCAAAATAACACTCAACAAAAACAAATGGCCATTTGTAGAATACTGCGTCTTCACAGATCAGCGCGTTTTAGAGCTGGCAACGTCGACAAGCAAGAAAAGGATAGCGTCATTCTGTAAACCCATTAGAGAGTATGAAAAAGAACTACTCCATATGCCCTGTACTGCAAACTCACCTTCGAACGCACTATATTAACCTACCAGACATAATTATCAACAACGTTATTCTATGGAACCCGCCTGACCAAGGAATAAGATATATTAGGGGTGCATGTCGATAACAGACTAACATGGAGATACCACATCAAGAAAAAAATACGAGAAGCCCAAACTAAATTAGTGATGCGTTATCCATTAGTGAATAGGAAATCAACCCTAAAAAGAAAATGTTCCCTCTTAATATATAAAAGTATACTGAAACCCATCTTGACCTACGCGTGCATGGTATAGGAAAAATTGCAAGCTTTTCAGTCGAAAGTCTCATACTCTTTTCACACTAGATCTTTAAGACGAGTGAACTTAAAGTTCACCGATTTTTAAGATCGGTATGCTTTCACACTTGATGTTTAAATCTCTGGTGCTGTCATCAGCTACAGTAATTTTGTCCTTAAGTTACCGTCATGAAATTACCAGTTTTGAACTGTCTGCGCAGACGCACATTTTGAATTATTATAAACAATTGAGGATATTTCATTTCATTTTACAATAAAGGCACTACAATAAAGAATATATTACACCTGTATTAACATGTAAGTCGATACATTTTATCTCAATTATTGTAGCTCTGTATTTTATTAAACACATTATTAAAATAAATAATTTTATTATAACAATAAGTATAAACTTCTTATAACGTCGATATAATACAGTATTCTTGTTTATGATAATATAAAATGTTGACAGCACAAATTCAAGGATTATTTTTTTATAATAGAAATTAAGTTGGCAATGCGTACGAAGTTTAAGACGCAGATCTCTGTCTTAAACATCGGTCGTGTTTAGACGAGGCCGTACGGTTTCACATTAGCGTTTAAAGATACATTCACTTAAACATCCGATCTTAAAGATCTAGTGTGAAAAGGGTGTTACGGATCGCCACCAACCGCCCGTGGTTTATCAGGAATAGCCATTAACACGAAAAACTGGGTATAATGACAATTAAATAATTCATGAAAAAACTGCCAACAACATTTTTCCACAGAATTGGACAGTGCTCCGGTGCCACACACTATGAACTGGGCAAGCGAAAAATCTACAGTAGATTAAAGAGAAAATGACCGCAAGACACTATAATAGACAGTGACAGTGATAATGCGGATAGCGAACAATCTAATTAAACATTAGTAGCAAATTAACAAACACAAAATAAACTGACAGGGGAGTTCTTCGAACCGACCCCACAATGTTTTGTGTGTGCCAAAAGGCATATCACAGACCACGACGAAATTCTGCAAACTAATTGTAAACCGTCTTTTCTGATGGTGCTTCATTGCCAAATGTTGAACGAAGCGAATCTATGCATTGTTGTTGAGTTAGGCCTTTACTAAAATCGTAAAAAATCATCCAACGAAAACCTTTACGAGTAATATCCATTTTTTCACAAACTTGTTTTTTTAAACGCTCTCTGTCATCAAACACCAACAAATGTAAAATTTTACGAATATAGTAATGACACATTTCAATATTGCCATCTAGTGGTCGTTTGAAAAAGACATAAAAGGTAACGCTCGTACGTTCCCGAATCGTTGGATTGGACGCGGAGGTGAAATAGAGTGGCCCGCTAGATCACCCGATCTAGCTCCGAACGACTTTTTTATCGGGGTTATTTGAAATCCGATAGTTTTTAATGGCGATAATTTAAATTTGATACAATTAAAAGCTAGAATTGGACATTTTTCAATCGTTTAAGGCAGCGTTTCCCAACCTTTTTTGGCTCGCGTACCACTTAGTGGTACATCACGCTAAATTGTACCGCTATACACGCTACATGTAAAAATGATTGTATTTCGTATATTTATTTACTTACTTAGTAGATATAATAGTAGATTCTACTATTTTATTATATTTCGTATACTAATAAATGGTTTTAATAAAAACACAGAATTATAAAAAACCAATTAATATATTTTATATATTTTTATTATTAAAATCATTATTATTATAATCAAATATTTTTATAAAATAAATTTAATGAGATCCTTGTGCTTGTTTCGAAGAACATAATTTTTTGAAATTTGGTTCAAAAGATGCGAGATATACCGTCTACAGCTGCGTTCAATCTGTTTCGATACTTATTTTTTTTAAATATATGAAGAAAAGGCTCTTTCTACTAATTCCGTACTAGTAAACGGTAATAATAATTTAAGAGCTTTCTCAGAAAGTTGTGCATATTATTTATCAATGTTTAACCAAACCTTAATTAGATTGTGTCGTTTGAATTCTACTTGTAAAGTTCTGTCACATGATAATTGTGACAGAACTTGATATCTTAAGTTACAGATGGCTAACGGCTAAATTTAAAAGTGCACTCCAAAAAAACGGTATCGATTGCTGGATTTTCGATCATCGACTGTACATATTTTTATGAATTGTAGGAAAAAAACGTTTCTCTGATATTTTTATGATTTATTATTTTTTTATTTTTTGTGTCCACCATTATTGAGTATTTTTCGTTTACCACCAACCAGCAACTCGCGAACCACTGGTTGGGAAACGCTGGTTTAGGGCATTGTTTGGCAGTAAATGGAGGGATTTTTGAAAATTTGTTGTAATTTTTTTTTACATTTTCAATAAATATTGTGTTATTGTATTTACTTATTCTTATTTCCTATGTTCCACCTTAAAATATACGCTCTAATACATTGCTGTCAATCATAACGTAACCATGGATATGAATACGCTATGGTTCACGTGAAAATAAATTCACGGTAGTTTTGTATAGAAATGTTCAAGTAAACATATTTTTTCGACTTGATTGTTTATAGTTTATAATCTTTATTGAAAATAGTATAGTTGATGATAATATAATGCAATTTAATCACGTGTTATTTACAAAAATTAAAACAATTTTATTCGCAGTGCCTACGAGGGTTTTTTATATTTCGGGATTTGAGATCAAAAACAATTATTTATCAACAAAAGTTGCTTTATTGTTTTTCAAAATATTCTCTATAAAGCTCAGTACACTTTTGCATGCGTTTGAACCAATTATCGAAGCACTTTTTCCACTCCAATTGAGGCTTTTTCCACTGCGATTGTCAAATTATGTGGGATCCAACGCGAAAAAATCTTTTTGACTGCCAAATGTTCATGGAATAGTGAATGTATACTGGTCCCACTAATGCCCAAGAATACCTCAATCTCATGATAAGTCACATGACGAACTTGCAGTATCAGTTCACGCACAGCATCAATATTTTCCGGAACAACAACCGATTTTGAACGACCTTCACGAAATTCGTCCTTAAGCGAACTACGGCAACGATTGAAGTCGGCAAACCATTGATAAACAGTAGTCGTTGATGGTGCTTCATCGCCAAAAGTCGAATTAGGTTTATCGATGCACTGTTGTTGGGTTAATCCACGTCGAAAGTTGTAAAAAATAATCGCTCGAAAATGTTCACGATTTAATTCCATTTTTAGCCGAGACGAAGTTACTGCAGTACGTTGTGAGTACGTATACCGTCAAAAATGTCAAACTTTACGATAGAAGCGTCAGATGGCAGCACTAGTTTAGCGCAATGCCGAAATATAAGAGGTAACCTTCGTAAATTGAAAACTGCGGCAGATCCAAGATGGTGGCAAAACTAAACTAGGTACAATAACTATAAGTAGTTTTCACAATAGAGTAAAATTTCACGAGGATGAAATTTACCACCCGAGCCGTAGGCGATTGTCCATGGATGGGCACGTCACATACGCATCACATTTTACACTGCGTGCAATACAATGTTTTTATTATTTGATGCTCTTAGATAAATATATTTTTTGGTTATTTGTTCATATATTAATTCAATAATATTATACACAAATTCGACTAGTAAATTATTTACAAAAATAAAAAGCATTAAATTTTTAGTTTTCGTGGACTGGTTAAAATTTGCCACGGGCCAATTCTGGTTCATAAGCCAGCGATTAAGCAACACTGGTTCATACTGGTGAAATTTATACTTATTTTTGTATTTTAATTTTACAAACATTTTAACCATAATTACATCAATTAGAATTTCTTTTGGTTTATTTGTGCTCATTGCTAAATCTGTCAACCCAGAAGTTTTTGTGTAGGCGCCTGTAGATCCATATTTCAAAATTTTTAATTTCCTTTCGCTTAAGGCTTACTCATTACAATGGGTGCGTTTTGTTGGTGGCTGGTAGAAGTACTAGAATTGATGCGCAAGAAAACGACAATTTTGATCGTGAAGTAAACATGGAATGACATTTGGATGAAGGTTAAGTCATATGGTTGCAGAACAAATAACAAACATATTTCATCAAAATGGATAATCTAAATAATAAATGCAGAATAAGAAAACTTTATATTTGAAGCAAATATTCTAGAACGTAATGTTTTAGAACGAGTAATTGAATTGTACATACATTTTAAGTTTAGATTTAACAATACCATATTAAAATCATATAGGTATATATTTATTTTAGGACACAAAATGAGAAAATACCTAAAATTAAAAATTATTTTGAAGCAGTAATACCAAGATTTAATTCTAATACATTTAAAAACCAAATGAAAACAAAACAACTGCATTCAAATATTACTTTTCATCCCCACCACACTTATTCATTCCAGTCGTTCGACCTCGAGTCATCGAATGAGTAGAATGAATAGAATGAGAATACAGTCGCAACAAAACGCGTATTCTGATTAAACCGAAACCAGAATTGGCACAACAAAACGCACCCAATATATATGAGTGGACTATCTTAGAGGGCAAAAACGATGTTTTTAAGTGCCTTAGTACACATTCCGCAAGAAAAAATAAAGATTCAATGCTCTCATTTTACCTTATACGTATTTATACATATTATCAAAGATTATAATAGTAATACTTTTATAATCTTTGGTATTATGTAAATGTAATAGGCAATTATTCGTGGCGTCATGTAGTTTTTATAAAAATTAACTACACGAGCCGTCTTAATCAGTAGCGGTTCTAATATTCATGCCCCCGCCCTTGCAAAAGCAGAAACAGTGCTCTTCTTTTCTTACCCTATCTCATAAACAAAAGAAAATCACCGTATGGTGCGCCCCCCCTCCTTCTAATTCCTACTTAATATTACAGTTATGATTAAGTTCCATGCCCAATTGATTATTTTAGTTCAAACTATTAACATAACTAATAACTAACGAGTTATAGACTGTTCGTTGTTACGCTCTGACTTATGTTTTAATGCATTCTTTTAACGTTCCATGTACCGTTCACATCTGTTATAAATTAGTACGTTACGAATAGCCTGCCATCTGTGAATTTTGAAACCAACTATTTTATATGTATTTTCGTTCTTATAATTCTGGTGTCTTAGATTTTAACTACCTAATTACCTAAATTGATCATATTTACTGTCCATCTTTGTAATTTTGAGCAAGATTTGTTAATGATGACATTATGTTAGGTTATGTAAAGGTATTCGATAACTACGGTGTCACTGATAGAATGCGATAGCCAATGTGTTTATATGTCTGTCTCATTAAAACATCTCACTAGCTAGAAGTTTAGAAAATTATGCACAATCCACAACAAACAGCGCATTAAATTTGGAGGTCTGAACGGTTTCACGTCTTATCATATGACAAACTTTCTGGTGACAGTGAACAGTCCATAAGCTACAGTGCATAAGCTATTGATTTAAGAGCTCTGAATGCGGCTTTATTTTAACTAAATTCCTTGAATGCTAATAAAGGCTGTGGACCAGACGGTATAACCCCTGTGCTCCTTAAACATTGTTGCTCAACACTTTGTCAACCCTTAACCATCTTATTCCGCATTACATTGGAATCTGGAGTTTTTCCGTCTACCTGGAAAACTGCGTACATAAAGTTAGTTTTACACAGTTCAATTAATTGATCAACAAATTGATCAAGTTTTTTGTCAATTAATTGAAAAATTTATTGGTAATCTTGGGAACAAAAACTTCATTTTACACACATCAATTTATTTATCAATTTTTTTGAAAATTATTACGTTACCAACTGTAAAACATGTTGACATATTTATCAAAATGAAAATATTGAAAAAAATCTTCACAAAATTACGAGCTGTGAACAAAAACAAAAGAAATAACTTAGATGATGATAAATTAGAACGTTTGAGGTTATGTTAGATTTGAAACTGAAACACAAATAATATGTTTCGAGGTTATGCTACAACTAAACAGTTGGCAATATCAGATAAAAATATACCTAGAATTCCCTAAAAAATTGATGAACAATTGACGAAAAATAGAACTTTTTTTAACTATTAGAACTATTTTCAAAATAAATTGATCACATTTTTTGTCAATTAATTGACGAAATTTTTACGCTTTACACACATCAATTAACTGAATGTCAACTTTTTCAATTAATTGATCAATTAATTGAATCGTATAAAACCCATTTAACGTTTATATTTAAAACTGGACGCTGAACATATATAGAAAATTACAGGCTCATATCCATCCTCTCTACCACCTCTAAAGTACTCGACAGTGGCGGCTGAGAGAGGGTGGCGATAGGACAGTGTTCTCCTAAAAAAATGTCATATAAAAACTGAATTTAAAATCTCATTTATACTTTAAAATTGCATTAAACTAGCTAAATATATCTGCATATATTTATTTTTATTATTTCTAATTCAAATATTTTTCATATGTGTTAGATTTTAAAAATTTAGATCTAAAAATCCATGCCCGGACACTACCTCGTTGCGTCCCGAGACAGCGTTGCCACATGCGATTTCTAGTGTATTTATCTACACAAGTAACAAAAATGAACTAGAAAGGGCAACAGCGGCGAGTTGTTCGTGTGTATGTGTTTGTGAATTTAGGCCGGTGGCCTAACCCGTGAAACCTAAGACGTGAAACTGGATACAGTATATTATATTAAAACTATCGAGCTTAACTATGAAATTATATTATTAATAAAAAATATCCTCATTGGCCAAAATTGAATATTTCACAATCGAACAAAAATAGAAATAGAACATTAATAGAGAGTTCAGTAAAAAATAATGATAATAATATAAATGGGGCACCCAAAACTACATTTTTTTAACGACCGATGATTAATCTATCCGTAGCTCGGAGCTTAATAATATATATATAATTATGGTCAAATTAGGTCATCAAATTTTTTTACCAACTTACACATCGTGTTTTTGAGAAAAATCGTACTCCCTCTACCTGGATATATTGTGTATATGAATTCTACATGTTTCACACGCCAGATTGAGTTGGATTGGGGACCAGATATTTAAAAATCACAGAGGACGGGTGGGCGAAATTCTGAAAATCATTTGACTACGTGGGGAAGAAATTTTGAAAATCAGTTAAAGACTGGAGAAAGCCCAAAAACCTTTTGGGGAAGGGGGAGGGTGATTCTAAAAAAACAAGGGGCAGAAATTTCATGCGAGCCGTTTGAAACTTATTATTGGGCCATATTAGGCTCGCGGGCGTTAGGCTGGACAATGCAATATATGGATCAAAAAGTGTCCCCCCAAATATTTTACCCACTAGCCGCTACTGGTACTCGAGTCAATTATTACTGACCAACATTTTTTTTGTTATAAAAATACTATAGTATGGGAAAAAAAAATCGATGTAACGAAAACATCGATGTTTTTACCATCGATGGTCAACTGGCGATAGTATCGATAAAACATCGATGTCTACTACCGATGTCGATGTTTAAACTTTGAAATTCAGAAACTACCGCTAGAGGCGCTGGAATCTTAAAAATTTAATTTTTATTAAAATAGACCATATTAGTAACTACGTCACAAAATGAGATTCAGTGCTGCCGTCTCGCGGTTGGATTCCTTTTATTTGAATTTAGCATGTTGTTTTTTTGTTAAATTGTATTTTGGAAATATAAATTAAGTTTTCAAAGTAAGAAAGTGCTTCACATCAAAACTACAAGTCAATATTTATTTATTAAAATTCTTATTTTATACATTATAATTTAATATGTCATTATTTTTGCAAAACAATATTATTTTGAAGGTTAATTTTGAAAAATTTACGTTAATAATCGTTATTATGACAAGTAACACAGCAATTAGTGTGTGTGCCATATCTAAATGGTTTAAAGGAATAATATGTTGTTTTTAATTTTCCATTATTGTTCTTCATTTTCATCTGTCAAAAAACGAAAAGTTTGCAATTAATAATGTAGATGTAATTTTTACAATTTGGAGCAAAACAATACACCAATATGCATTCTAAAACAAAATATTAATGATTACTTAGTGTTAATTAAATAAATACTAAAGATATTCCGATTTTCATATTATTTAAAAACGTAACCTATAAATATATCTTCGAATCCTTATTTATATATTTATAAAATCATTATTCTATAATATAAAGTATCTGGACTGTATATATTAGTATATATTTATCAAAAATACATATTTTATGCTCCAAAATTGAAAATATTTATAAAATTAAGGTAACAAAAGTAATGTCCCATGTATTTTAAACTTCAAAAGGAATCAGCTCTCAGATGGCAGCACATGTATGTGACGACACACTAATATGGTCTATTAGTACACAAAATATAAGCGCCATCTATTGTGATATAACAATACTAATAGTGTTAGTTCTTATTCTTCTTAGCAGTTAGCAAAATACGAAAAAATAAGAAGAAACTTCTAATTTTTGCAAACAATGCGAACAACCAACGACTCCAACACACTTTTTCTTTTTGAGTCTTCTTGACACTTTCTCAGTTGTTATTCCTCCAATCGCTGGAATTTTGTAAGTTGTCGTCCGCTATTTTTTTATATATTGAAGTTGGCTTTTGCTGAACAAAATGATCAAAAGCCTCAATTAATCGGTAAAAGTAACTAGAATTGAAAATCTAGTTCCACCTAAACCAAAGGAACAGACTTTATTTCAACTTAAAAAAGTATAAAAATAATTGTGTATGACAGTGTTATTTTTATGTTAAATAATATAAAATTAACATTAAGATTACTATATTACTATTGTAATAAAATCCAATATTTCATTTTAGAAATGTAAAAATAGTAAGGTCTGTTCCTTTGGTTTAGGCGGAACTAGATTTTCAATTCTAGTTACTTTTACCGATTGATTGAAGCTTTTGATCATTTTGTTCAGGAAAAGTCAACTTCAATATATAAAAAAATATCAAATGACAATCGTTTGGAATAGACTAGGTACAAATTAGGATTATTATATTGGGTATAATAATATTAATGTGAAATTAGTTACTATTAAAAAGGAATATTTCTATTTCAAAATCTAATAAATGCTTTTTGTGTATTATGTGTTACTTATCTTTACATTATTAAATAAAACCTATATAATATAAATAAATAGCTTTTTTTAATATTAATAAAACATCGATGTTTCCGATACATCGATGTTTTTCCTTCGATGTTTTTTCAACATCGATAGTAAGCGCCGATGATAACATCGATGTTAAACATCGATGTTTTGCCTTCGATGTACAACTCTACTATAGTACATCAGCAACATGAAGGGGCGCGCCAACCCGAGGGTGCAACGAGTACAGCGCACACAGGCGGCAAATTTCAGGGGCGGCAAAAAGCCTGGTCAATCGTTGTTTAATAACGTTATTTAAAATGTGAGTTTTATTTTTTTATTTTTTAGAGTCAAATAATAATTTTCAAATGGATTTAAAAATATGAGATTATATAGAAACATTTAAAATTTTATTGTGTTTTATTGTCGACATATGTAGGGGCGGCAAATAAAGTCTTGCACCCGGGCGGCAAATTTCGTTGGCGCGCCACTGGCAACATGGATTCTACATGTCGTTCTACTGTGACTAATTTAGTATATTTCAAGGACTACATCATGTACTGCCTAGAGAATGGGAGTCCATTCCATCTGCACGGATTTTCGGAAAGTATTTAATCGAATTAATCACGACATACTCTTGCCCAAACTGAAAACGTACGGCATTCAGTTGTACCTACTATCGTGGTTAAGGCGGCGCACAACCCTATAGTTCTCAATAGTTTCTTATACAAAACTAATAATCGAAAATAAAATTAATAACAATCTATATATCAAAATTTGCAGCGAATTTTTATCTATCTAATTAGGATATTTTAAATTGTAAAAAAAACTGTTATGTAATTGTAATTAAGCAAATTGCATTATAGACGCCATCTTGTAAACCAGTTGACACATATTTGCGTACGATGCGGCAAATTGTAGCTAAAGCTTCATTCTACAAAAAAGTTTTATTTTGTTCTATTGTGAAAACTACTTATAGTTATTGTACTTGGCAGTCTATATTTGCCTCCATCTCGATCTGCCGCGGTTCTCAAAATAGGTGTTATAGGTAAAAATGATTTAATTTTTGTGAAGAATACTTGTACCAAGTGGCATTTCATTATCATCAAGTATAATATTTTTCGACGAGGGTTCTAAATTATAAGTAATCAAGTCGGAAAAAATGTTGACGTATTATTTGAACATTTCTACACAAAACTGTATAAATATAAAATTTAATCGAAACCCAAAAATCGATTTAAAAAATTACAGAACAATGTTGCTGATGTCAATTATTAAGTTATTAAGCGATAATATTTTTACAATAAATGTTTCTACTTTCTACAATTCAAAATATCCTATTAGATAGATAAAAATTCGATGCAAAATTTGATGTATAGATTGTTACTAATTTTATTTCAGATTGTTAGTTTTGTATAAGAAATTGGTAATCTCTGGGGGTTATACGCAGCCTTATGGCTCAGTTACACGATGCAAGTAACTTGCACCAGTCACTGGCATCGTGTAGACGTACATGCAGTACTGGTGTCAGTACTGGCACAAGAATCTCATGCAAGTCAAGTGAATAGAAGCCGTTCCTATTTACTGGCACAAGTAGCCCTGCAAGTGACTATTAAAAATGACCGCCATGAACAGCTGATTTGTTCTGGCTGATACAAAAACGTTAAATATACTTAAAATGATTATAACAAAGTGGACTGTGGACACCACAAGTATATTTGATTTTATAAATTATTTTTGGTGGAGATTAATTTTTCTTTACGGGTGTAAAAGACGTATGCAACATAAAATAAGGTTAAACATCGAAAATTGGCGCGGTATAAAGACTGTTTTGCGCACCAAAAATAATTGGAAGCATTTACATTTTGCAGTGTATTTCGGGTTCTTTGCAAGGTTATATAAATAATTTACGTGTAAATGACAAAACGACTTGTGCATGTACTGGTATAAGTACTTGTGATTTTTTTCCGAAAAGACGATCCGTGAACAAAGTTTAACCAAATAAGTGGATGGTAGTATTTAAATTTTCCGGAATAAACCGGAAGTACAGGATATCAAGGATAACTTCGATTTTATATATAGGAACGTATGGCGTGTTCGATATATTTGGATAAAGCTTTTGAAAAGAAACAACTTTTACATAAACATGTTTTTAATATGTGTTACGGTTACCTATAATAGCTTGCAAGTATTTTTATTTACAAGTGTTCAAAGTTGCTTTTCATTTTGAACACTTTCGCATCCTTACTCTTTAGTTAACAGTATCTCGGTGCATAACAAAAAATATTGCACGTTCAAGTCGTACCTACTTGACAGTACTTGAAGAACCTCCAACACGAACCGTTCTAAAGTTTAAATTAGTTGTCAAGATAAGTATAATTTATTTTATTTTTGTTTAAAAGGTATATTTTAATGAATATAAATGTCATATATTTATGAATATATCTTGTAAAATTGAGCGTTTTTCTATTAGAATTTCATGCTATGATCTTATATGACTTCGCGGCCCACCGGTTGAGAAACGCTGGTCTATATAATTCCGTCTGTTGCAGTTCTCAAAATACAGCAGATATTTTTTGCTCAACGCTAGTCGGGTTCAAAAGAAGTATTTCTAACGCCCTTAGTCACGATGAAATAATTTAATTTATTAATTGTATTTAATTTTGTATTTTTCTTGTAAAATTATAATGTGTGATTTTTTTTTATTATGTATTATTTAGGTTTAAACTTGTAAACACAAATTCCTTAATAAACTAGATGGCGTGCCTGTTGTCTCTATCACCTTCATCACTTCTTCTATCTCACTGCTTCCCGTGTCTCATAATATACCAGGTCTACAAGTATGAAATGCGGATTTTTTTTTTAAATAAAACACATTAATCTATAAAGAACAGTAAAAGTTTATTTATTCAAAGTATGCTCCATTAGAAGTTATACATTTTTCCCATCTTTCAGGCAATTTGTGAATACCTCGCCAGTAGAACTCTTCCCCTTTCCCCGCAAACCATTCATCTAGCCATTCTTTCATATTTTCATATGAACAAAAGTGCTGCTCGACAAGTGCGTGACCCATCGATGCGAACAAGTGGTAATCTGAAGGGGCCAAGTCTGGTGAGTAAGCGGCATGGGGTAGCACTTCCCACTTGAGTGCCTCCAATGTGTTGCAAACTGCTTTTGCCTTATGTGATGGAGCGTTTCGTGAAGAAAGATTACCTTGTGCTGTCTTCTTTCGTATTCTGGTCGTTTTATGCAGCGAATGGTTCAATTCGGTCAGTTGTTGTTGGTAGTGTTGGGTATTAACTGTTTCATCAGGTTTTAACAATTCATAATAGACCACACCTTTTTGGTCCCACCAAGTACAGAGCATTGTCTTTTTGCCAAAGCGATTCGGTCTTGCAGTTGATGTGGATGGTGAGCCTGGGTTCCCCCATGATTTTTTGAGTTTGGGATTTTCAAAATAAATCCATTTTTCATCGCCAGTAATGATACGATGCAAAAAAGACTTTCTTTTGTATCGTGCAAGCAAAATTTCACAAGTGTTTTTGCGTTTTTCCATCTGCCTCTCATTCAATGAATGTGGAACCCATCTGCCGACTTTCTGGATCTTACCCATCTATCGTAGGCGATTGGAAACAGCTTGTTGACTAACGCCTAACTGCTCTGCTAGTTGTTTTTGTGATTGACTATCGTCTTCCTGTAGCAATGTTTCCAATTTTGTATCTTCATATTTTTTTGGAGGTTTTCCATGTTCTTTGTCTGTAAGATCAAAGTCACCACTTTTGAAACGCCGAAACCATCGTTCACACGTATCTTGCGATAGAGCATATTCACCATAATCTTCTCGAAGCAGTCGGTATGATTAAGCAGCAGTTTTTTTCAAATGAAAACAAAACAGTAGTACTGTCCGCGAATGCTCTTTATTTGGCACAAAATTTGACGTTTTTAACACAGTAAAACAAAACTATATGATCACTTTTCAAATTATAACCTATACGCATTTGACACTTAATGATAACTTAACAAAACTCCATATGTGTTGCAACTTTGAACTATACACTGTTTGCGCGGCAAGTTTGAAAAAAATCCGCATTTACTACTTGTAGACCTGGTATATGATGTTTTAAGACATAAACATGAGGATTCAATTTGCAGAAAGGTTTTCTAAAACGTTGGCGTTAGATCAGAGTTCTTAGCATTTAATAATAATAATAAATCTTTATTTATGAAATGCATTACATTTATCATTGCGTCACATAGTTAACTTAACCTAATATACTTAACAACTATAAAAAATTAAACATAAAAATTATGATATAAAATACAGTTCTCCCTGTTTGGGAAATGAAGAAAAAATTCATTGAATAGACTGTGGGTTAATTTTCTGCAACTATATTTATATTTGAGTCAGTCTCATATTCTGCAATATTATAGTATGCCTTTTTTGTTAAGATTTTTTTAACATAGGTTTAAATTTCACGTTTGTTAGGCATTTGATTTCCGCAGGCAACTTATTAAATAAATTTATCCCAATTATGTTTGGTTGATTTCTAATGAGATATCGACTATAAGGTACTTTAATATTTATTTATTTCTAGTGTTGTGTCCCTGGATATCACTATAAGTATGGATATTGTTGCTATTTTTTTTAATGTGTGTCAAAATGTTTAAGAGATAGAGCGACGGGAGTGTTAATATTTCATGTTGAATGAAGAG
Organism: Liopterus haemorrhoidalis; assembly: GCA_963971575.1. Taxonomy (NCBI): domain Eukaryota; kingdom Metazoa; phylum Arthropoda; class Insecta; order Coleoptera; family Dytiscidae; genus Liopterus; species Liopterus haemorrhoidalis. Next base: position 17,495,220 of record OZ020615.1, on the reverse strand, counting down.
CTCCCTGCAAGGGGTGTTCCACTTAACTTTACTAAGTATTCGAATAGATCGTTTCTGTAAGCGAAACAGTCTTATTGAATCTACAGAGTTGCCTCACAGGATTATGCCGTATGCTAAAGTAGACTGCATGTATGAAAAATAGATAATTTTAGATGTCATGTAGCTTGTGATCTTGCTCAATTTTAAAAGAGCATAATTGAATTTATTGATTTTACCAGACACTGAGTCAATATGAGCTTTCCAATGAATTTTGGTATCCAGTTGAGAGCCCAAAAATCTTGCTTCTGTGCTATAATCTGTTAGATTTAGTCTTGGATTGTATGAAAAAAGTAAGTTTATTGTTTTGTTTGTATTCAGACTTAATTTATAGGCACAGAACCAAGCTTGTGCTTCTCTAATATTACTCTCTACGGAGTCACTAGTGTTTAAGAGACTCTTCCCTCGGTTAATGAAAGTTGTGTCGTCAGCGAATATCACGGTTTTAGAATTAATATGCAAAGGCAAGTCATTTATATAAAATAAAAATAAAATTGGTCCCAAGATGGACCCTTGGGGCACTCCCGAATTAATATCTATAGTACTAGATATACTACTGTTAAAATGTACAACTTGTTTGCGATCCTTAAGATAGCTCAAAACAATTGTAGTACATTACCTCTAAGACCGTAGTGGGCCAGTTTTTCCTCTAATACAGGATGATAAACACAGTTTAAGTTTTTCGGAAATTTATTACCATATATTTAGTTTAACGTTATCGTTTGATTTTAATAAAAAAAAAATAATTATAATAAAAATCAAGGCCCCTGAGAGTAATATAAATAGGTCTGTTCTACCATAAACGATGCCGTAGTCCAGTGGTTCCCAAACATTTTTGACCGCGACCCGGTACGACGTTTTAAATTTTTTGCGACCCACCTATAGAAAAAAAAACATTTATTTACAAAACAAATTTTATTTTAAAGCAGTAGCTTTATAGTAATAAAGAGAAATAAATAGTAGTAGTAATAAAGAGTATAGTATAGTAATAAAAAATATAGAATAGTAATAAAGAGCACAAATACACACTATTCTAGTGAATAACTGACGTAAAAAAAAATAATATGTACAAAAAAAATCTTTTTTGTGTTTTTACAATTTTTTCTGCGACCCGGTGCTGGTCCGCGACCTACACTTTGGGAAACGCTGCCGTAGTTTAATGATTGTTTTAAAAATGTTTTAAATTGGGTCATTTTTTTTTTAATGGATGCAGCCGTTCTTTTTTTTTAGATAACATTTCTACCTACATACATACACACAAATAAACTAATTTGTATATTAATACAAATAGATTACTTTGTTTTTCTTTTATCATTGTTTTTTCTTTTTCTTTATGCATTCAAAAAATAGTGACTTACGTACGTTTATACACAACGAACATAGTTAACAATTATACGCAATGATATTATCAGAGTTATTATTTTTAAGTTAAAATTAATTATATTATATAAACTAGTTATTTTTGATAAAATTAAAAAATTACTTCACTGCGATGACAGTGTCTAAATGACGAAGCTGAATGAAAAACCTAAAACTACGTGAGCAGCTATATTGCATGCACACAATACGCAATGCATACGATGCAAAGAGTACATACATAGCATGACCACATAACCTAATGAAGATGAATCATAGGACTATCGTTGTTCTCTTTATAATATGAAGTTTTCAATTTTTTAAAATAAATAAAATAATAGGAATTGTATAACATAATGTAAATAATATTGCAGAATAGTATCTACACAGGTAAAATAGTTTTTAACCTCGTTTTTTTACTGGTACAAAACGTGGAATATTCTGAAATGCCATTGATTTACATAATCGCATATGTTCTTATGCTAGGGTTGTCAACTGTTAAGAACAAAAAAGACAACATTTATTTAAAAAATATATTTATTCGTATATACTTTTTACCGACCGCCAACATATATGAGGGAGGTGATCATACCGATTTTGACGTTTCGAGATTTCGATGGATCTCCACGAATTGAGGTCCCTACATAACGTTTTGACTATTTTTAGCATGATGTCTGTCGGTCTACCTGTCTGTCTGTCCGTCCGTCTGTCTGTCCGTCTGTCTGTGTACACGTGCAGAGCAAATTCGGCTAAAAGGATTTTTATGAAACTTCATATTTAAGCTTCTGCCATCAATGGCACGAGTTGATCAACTTTTGGTAAAAATCGGTTGACTAAAAATGGGAGTTTACTCGTGTCGATTTTAAGATTTTTGTGAATTTTTCACAACAGAAAAATATTTCGAAAAAAATTATTGAACCAAAATTGTTATAAAAGCAATAACTAATAACTTATTTGAGACGTTTTTTGATAAAACGAAAAATTTCGAATAATTTCTGTAAAATTTTTCGAAATTTTTTCTAAGCCTAAGTCTCAATTTTTTCATACTTATTTATAACGTTTCCATGGTCATGATAAATAATATCTCTGTTAGAAAATATTAGGCCAAGTTATTTCTACTCTGCTGCTAGAATGTATTTTATGTAAGTACTTTACGATGGCGGTCGGTCTTGTGGTGGCCACAGCTGATTTTTTTACAATTATATAACAATAGTAACCTAAACAGTACACTTCTAATTGCACATAAAAATGTAATTTAATCATTTTTCATTAATCATCCTCACTTTCATTATCTTTTTAGGGATTTGTAGGTATGACCAAAAAACCCTTATACCGTCATATTGTCGTCTGTCTGTCTGTCTGTCTGTTCGGTAAAAATTGTAGCCAAACGGCTAAACCTAGAGAGTTGAAATTTGGCATGCTTATACAACTCTTTGACCCGCACATAGGAAAAATACTAAAACATCTAAAAAACATACCCCCCTAAAAATATAAACAAATATGTGCTCATCGAAAACAAATATATTTTTTTTTTAATTCTGAGTAGGGTATCAAATGAAAGCCCTTAGTACGTGGATTAAGAATCAAATTTATATTTTTGCAAAATAAATTATTTTGACGCGATTTTTGCCAAAATTGTGAAAAAAAAATTTTGTCCCACATCCTGTAGCCCAGATGGTTTAAACTAAAAATCTAAAAAAATTCTAAGTAATGTATATTGGTGTGAACCGAAATAGTACAACAGGAATTTTTGATCAGATTATGTTTTCGGAAAATAAAGCATTTTTTGTGGTTTTTGGTTCACAAAGTACAAGAGTTATACCAATGTAAGACACTCAAATGCAAGGCGTGCGATAGCGTAATAGTTAGAGCACTGGTGTCGTAAGCTAAAATGCGTTGGAATCGAAGGGTTTCGAGTTCGAGTACGGAGTGAATTTTATTTTTTCGGTTTTTTTTTGCTTTTTTATTATGTTGAAATTATTTTGTCAAAATTCTAGTTATATTTTGACAAATGTTGCATTTAATTTTTAAGAGCGTAAATTTAATAACCAGTCTTATTATATGATTAACAGACGATAAATTATTTTTAAAATATCGTTCTGTTTGCCGTGATTACTACAAAGTAAAATTTGTCCTACACACTCAGCATACCGCCTTCACTTATTATATGCCTACGAAACCCTGAAATGTGTGAATATTCACACTTCACATCAATTTTTTATATTTATGCACACTACTAATTTGGGACAGTAGTTTATTATTTTCTTTTATTTCATTATAAAAATCCAAGCATGACATATTCTTGTAATTATAAATGACGTTTAAAATTCCGCGTACAGTGGAAATTTGTAATTTATTTCTTTCCCTAGTTCACTGTCCGCCAATCATAGAAAATATTCATTCTACATTCACGTTTTGACCAGGTATTGCAAAAAAAAAACTCACATATTTTTAATAATTCAGAATGTAACTCAATAGAATTTGTTTTAAAATATTCTACCCATTTAACCCTTTACTGCATGAATTTTAATTTTTGGCTGAAATAATTCATGAGCATTAGGAATTGGTTCTTATTAATAGAAAAATTAATTAAAAAATATATTTAAAATATTAATTATTATTTTTATGAAAAAATAATAATTAAAATAATAATTTAGGGTTTGTGCCATACATGGAACATTATGATTCTACATTATGTTACAAAAGAAAATGATTTTGTATTATTTGCTCGTCAATTGCTAGGTGTTCTTCATTAGGGATTAAAAGCAGTCGCCCTCGAATTTTTGAAAGAAAAGGTCGTATCTTCTAGTTGTCCTTTCTCAATAAATTCAGAGTTATCGTTGAAATGCAAATTCCGCTTGATATCCTCAAATCTATTGCAGCCCATTACTTGAGATACTGCAGGATCCATTGCTGTGTATGTGGCATATATGAACATTCATGAAGTAACGTTCTGATTCAGTTTTAAAAGTAAAATAAAAAATAAAAATCGGAATGTGCCATATATGGTACACTATGCGGTAAAGGGTTAAGACAGTAAATAAGTTTTTTAAAATGTTCTGTATTAAGTTTTTTCTCTAAAAATACCTTTAAATTGCAAAATTGGTCAAAACATTTTGAGTCATCCACAATAATGTTTTTAGAGGCAAGATATCCAATAGACTTATCAATTTCATTCCATATTGGAATCTTTTCTAATTTCATCCAAGTAAAATTATCGAAATTTGATAGCTGATTACTCCATAATTTCAAATATTCGTATGATTATTTAAAGCAATCCATGCAGTTTAAGTTGAATTTATCTATTTCCTTTTGCAGACCATTTTCCGCAATATCAGACAAAATAGATTTTACTTTGATTGGAAGAAATGATTCTTCATACCTTTGACATAATAATTTTCGCATAAATAAAAAAAAAGAAAGAGAACAAAAATATTTTGTTGAGTTGCAGTTTCATTAACACCGAAGTAATGTTTTATGCGCTATGCTATACGCCTATTATAAACGAGGCTTGACATGCAACAAAAACCAATGCAGTACTGGCCCGTACCCAGATTTTTTCTTGGGGGGTCTCAGAAATTAATTTTTTTTCTTAGGTGGTGCTCAAAATCCAAAATTTTTTCTTGGGAGAGGTTTGGTTACAAGCAAAATGCGTCCGTTATAAACGTTTTTTACCGACCGTCAACATATATAAGGGAGGTATTGTGATCATACCGATTTTGACATTTCGAGATTTCGATGGATCTCCACGAATTGAGGTCCCTACATAACGTTTTGACTATTTTTAGCATGATGTCTGTCGGTCTGTCTGTCTGTCCGTCCGTCTGTCTGTTCGTCTGTCTGTGTACACGTGCAGAGCAAATTCGGCTGAAAGGATTTTTATGAAACTTCATATTTAAGGTTCTGCCATCAATGGCACGAGTTGATCAACTTTTGGTAAAAATCGATTTTCTAAAAATAGGAGTTTACTCGTGTCGATTTTAAGATTTTTGTGAATATTTCACAACAGAAAAATATTTCGAAAAAAATTATTGAACAAAAGTTGCTATAAAAGCAATAACTAATAACTTTTATTTGAGACGTTTTGTGATAAAACGAAAAATTTCGAAAATATTCTGTAGAATTGTCTCAATTTTTTCATACTTATATGTAACGTTTCCATGGTCATGATAAATAATATCTTTGTTAGAAAATATTAGCCCAAGTTATTTCTACTCTGCTGCTAGAATGTATTTTATTATATAAGTACTTTACGATGGCGGTCGGTCCTGTGGTGGCCACAGCTGATTTTTTAATGTTAGCGGCGGTAGCTTATAAATTCTGGGGGGAGGGCAGAAAATATTTAGGGGAGGGCACCATTTTTTTATCGGTATAAATATTAATGAAAAATATGATGGTTTCGAATTTTGAAAAGATGAAAACGAGCCATAAGCGAGCCTTTGACCCGCTTCCATCTTTCACAATTCGAAATATTCCCAAAATGAACCAGGCACTTAGTTTTATCTAAAATTTTTAATTTTCTCTAAGCATATCTGGGAGGGGGGCAGCTAGTACCGCCACTGGTTAGGGGGAACTCAAGCTCGTGAGCCCGTTACCTGAATGCTCGCTTAATGCAGTGTACGACTTTTTACCGACCGACAACATTGTGAACATACCGATTTTGACATTTCGAGATTTCGATGGATCTCCACGAATTGAGGTCCCTACATAAAATTTGGACTATTTTTAGCATGATGTCTGTCTGTCCGTCTGTCCGTCCGTCCATCTGTCCGTCCGTCTGTCTGTGTACACGTGCAGAGAAAATTCGGCTTAAAGGATTTTTATGAAACTGCATATTTAAGCTTTTGCCATCAATGGCACGAGTTGATCAACTTTTGGTAAAAATCGGTTGACTAGAAATGGGAGTTTACTCGTGTCGATTTTAATATTTTTGCGAATATTTAGCAACAGAAAAATATTTAGAAAAAATGTATTTAACAAAACTTGCTATAAATACAATAACTAACAACTTTTATTTGAGACATTTTTTGATAAAACAAAAAATTTTGAAAAATTTTTCGAATTTTTTTTGAAGTATCTATTTTTTCCTACTTATATGTAACGTTTCCATGGTCATGATAAATAATATCTCTGTTAGAAAATATTAGGCCAAGTTATTTCTACTCTGCTGATAGAATGTATTTTATACAAGTACTTTGTGATGGCGGTCGGTCCTGTGGTGGCCACAGTTGATTTTTTTCGATTGTCGTGGTATTGTGAACCATGTATTTTTACCGCAAGGTGTTACAGTTAGTGGGAGCAACATATCTAAATCTAAAAATTTAATTCGGATACGCAGTCTGGTGGTCAAATATTGTACTAGGCGCCTGTAGTACTGTTTGAACTTATTACATATGTTCTAGTGTTGATTTTTTGTTAGAATGTCGATAGAAGTTGTGAAAAACTGTAAAGTAGAAGAAATTGTATTGTTTTTGGCTGTCATTCAAGACAGGACAAAGATAGGCATCTTAGTTTTTCTTTTCTTAAGAAAAATGGAGGGAAAGTTAATATTAAGTCCAGATTGGAAAAGATTTGGTTATGGACAGGAGGAAGGCATGGGAATATATTTTTAGTTAAAAAGTAACTGATACTATGCGAGTTGTTCATTACATTTGTCGCAGAAAATAATAATAATATTAGCTGCTTCTGTCCAACTAAAACTAATTTTATTTCATGAGGCAATGAACATAATGCACTTGTTTACAAACATATATTGTAAATTCAGATGACCGACACTCAGATGTACCACATAAAATTAAATGCCCGGCATTTAACACCTGCTCAACTTCAAATTACACTTCAATAAATCTACTGAAATTAAACTTTAAATACTGTAATTTGATGCCCACCTTCTGCTATACACCTCAATACATGTGTAGAGCGTAAAAATTAAAAAAATTCGCAAATATTTAAAATAAATTAACCTGTTCGCTGTTAGCATATTGACAGCTGAATACTAGACACAACAGCCATATTGCCTTGGAGTATAGCGCCGCCAACGGTAATGTCACTTCTCAATTGCGTAAATATTGCACAAAATATATCATTTTATATTTGAAATAGTTGTGGAAGGAATTTTTTTTTCTAATATTCAATTTCGCTCCGTGGGCCGCATGCGGCCCGCGGGCCGTAGGTTGCACGGGCCTGCTGTTATGCGTGCGTAAAGTGCTTACTTTATGCCTGGGACAGAAAAAATTAAGTGATTCAACATCTTTTCAATTCGTCATTAAAAGCCTATCTAGAAACCATGCTTAAATCTTGTAGGTTTCTGGCACACTTTTATTTTCCTGATATACAATAGCAAATTTTATTTTTTGGATGACGCGTGTACGAAGTGGATACACCTGCAGATTTTAGATAACCTTGTTGAAAGATGCCAGCGATAAATTAATATCTTAAGTTGACAACAGCACAATTGACAATGATTGATGAGAAACTAACGCAGATAAGATCTGTACATAAGTAATAAAAATAGTTAATTTATAATAATGATGATTTTCATTACTTTTTTGTTCCGGTATTTGTCATACTATAACTCATAATTTGTTGTTATCACTAAAATTAAATATTAGTTTTTTTTTTTAAGATAGCTTAAAAACAAAAACAAAAATTAATGGCTTCACATGAACTGCAATACATACTCCCGGCCGTCGTAATCAAATGTGTAATTTGTTTACTGCACAAAGGCTTCATAACGAGGAGGCGACAACAGGTATTTACATTGCTAAATGCGTAAGTGATTTTTTTTTGGCCGAGGTGTTTTATGGGCAGAAGAGGTCATAATCCATCTGATTACTACGACCCACGACCCTTTTTGCTAGCAACCGTTCTCCATGACGGTTCTGTAGTTAGAACCGTCATGACGGCTCATTAGTTAGCAACACTACCCATAACTGGGTAGTATTGCTAACTAATTGGTTTATGGCAGTAATCTTAAGACTCGTTGCTGTAAAAAGAATATAAGAGGTACTAAGGGAATTTTAAATTTAAATAGAATAGATGTAACACTAGTTCAATTGAAGTTTCTTAAAAACCATTAAGGATAAATTACAAATTTATAATCCTATTGTTTCTAAATTTTAGGGGTTGTTATACTTGTTGATCAGTTAATTTTCAACGTTCATAGCGTACATACATTAACAACATGGCTCTTTGGCGACCATTTGATTTTACATCCAAAAGTGGTTTGAGAGTGGACCGTGGTTTTGTGAAGCCTTGAGCAAGACAAATTAAGGCCTTTCAAAAGTATACAGTGATTGAAAATACACTTTGACAATTTTTTTGAGCCATTTCATCATTTGAGGCCTGGCTCTAGTCCACCTCACCCAAGGACCGGTCATGCTAGTGTGGATATTACGTTCATTTCCTAATTGAAATCAGTAAGACAAGTAGGTGTGTTTCCTAAAGGACGTAAAATTGAATAAATTATTAAACGTTCATATAAACTTAATTTGTAAGCGTGAGAATGTCAACTGAAACTTTGTATATAAATTAAATTTGTATGGAATGAGAAAAATAATAATCACATATTTCTTATCAGTAATTACCGACCGCCAACATATATAAGGGAGGTATTGTGATCATACCAATTTTGAGGTTTCGAGATTTCGATGGATCTCCACGAATTGAGGTCCATACATAACGTTTTGACTATTTTTAGCATGATGTCTGTCGGTCAGTCTGTCTGTCCGTCCGTCTGTCTGTCCGTCTGTGTGTGTACACGTGCAGAGCAAATTCGGCTGAAAGGATTTTTGGAAGAAAAATGGGAGTTTACTCGTGTCGATTTTAAGATTTTTGCGAATATTTCACAACAGAAAAATATCTCGAAAAAATTTATTAAACAAAAGTTGCTATAAAAGCAATAACTAATAACTTTTATTTGAGACGTTTTTTGATAAAGCAGCATAAATTAATCAAATGATTTTTGATGGCGGTCAGTCCTGTGGTGTCCAAGTCAATAATGGATATAAAGGCAGATATTTTTAGCTTTTTAGTAAATACTTTCAATACAGAAACAAAATTGCGAATAATTTCTGAAAATTTTATCGAAATATTTTCCAAGTCTCAATTTTTTCACATTTATATGTAACGTTTCCATGGTCATGATAAATAATATCTCTATTAGAAAATATTAGGTCAAGTTATTTCTACTCTGCTGCTAGAATGTAATTTATATAAGTACTTTATGATGGCGGTCGGTCCTGTAGTGGCCACAGCTGATTTTTTTTTATTAGTGATCAAAAATGATCGTGACATTACACAAATTCCACTTTAATTAAGGCTAAAATTTGATTGAATGTAACATCCTCTTAACAAGAACAAGACTAACAGTAGTCTTATAGATACGCAGCTCATACGTTAGCACATATGGCTAAAATAATACATACGTTATTTAGTACAAATATATTCCATAGAATAGTGTTTTACCTTGAATTTAGTGGGCTTTTTGTGACGTCATGGGCATTATTTTTGAACAGCCTGTATAATACTGATTAACATGCACTGTTTTTTTGGTAAAAAATATGGTATTTTCATTTTTCAGGGTTTTTCAAAAGTATCTAGCTGTATCTAGATATAAATATTTTTCGCATGTATCTGTATCTATGGTCTATTTCAAAGTAGAAAAATGTGTGTAAGAAGATAGGAGCTGTTTGTCCTTGCTTCGGATTGGTTTAGATCGTCATCCCTATTACACTGTAAAAATATTGTTTTTAGTCCAAGTTGACAGATGTTCAGTGTCGTACATTAGAAATATATATTATTTATATTATTTAATTTTTCTCATATATTTTGTTATTATTTACGTATTTAGACTTTTATTTATGTCCTTGGCGTAGATTTTATGGAGAAAATTCTCCATGTAATCTGTTTTTACGCAGTTATATATTTTTTAGGTTATCTGAAATATAAATATTTTTTGACAGTTGACAATTAACAGATCAAGAAAGAGGACTAATGTGAGGCCAAAAGACAGCCCAGCTGATTGTGCCCAAAAAAGAAGTTATTGATATAATTTTTAAACCTTCATATATACATATATTTAATTTTTAATTACAATAATTATTTAAATAAGAAACTTTAGCTCTGAAGATATATTGTTTGTTTTATTGCTTTGTTTAAACTCTTTTAGCCAAATCTCTCTTTTTATATATAGTACATAATTTTTAAAATTAATATTTTTTTAACTTTATCAAATTTCCCATTAAACTGAATTTATGTCGTATAAATAACGTAAGTGTATTATCTGCCTTGTTTATTTCAATACCTTATTAACCTTTTTTATATTTAAAAAAAAATCACTTGCTAACCCAGTTGCTACGCCCATGCCCTAGTTGTAACTTATTTTAAATTTCCCGCTATACTGTATTTGATCAGTGTAAATCGTACTCGGTTCGCAGCGCTATCTACTTTTTTCTACTTTGAAATAGACCATAGATATTTTTTATAATTCTGTATCTGTATCTGCATCTAAATACAATTTTTCTTAGGTATCTGTATCTGTATCTAGTTTTATTTTTAAACGTATCTATTACAACACTGCAAAGCATCCTGTTTTTTTTTTTTAATTGATACTCTTTATTTAACTAGATCTACATACATGATGTAACACATAGTTTTGATTATACAGTGTTTGTCAGGATTTGTCACATTGTGGGGTCGGTTCGAAGAACTCCCCTGTCACTTCACTTTATGTCTGTTGATTCGCTACTAATGTTTAATTAGATTGTTCGTTATCCGCACTATCACTGTCACTGTCTATTATAGTGTCTTGTGGTAATTTTCGCTTTAATCTTCTGTGGATTTTTCGCTTGCCCAGTTCATAGTGGGTGGCACCGGAGCACTGTCCAATTCTGTGGAAAAATGTTGTTGACAACTTTTTCATGAATTCTTGTATTGTCATTATACCAAGTTCCTCGTGTAAATGGCTGTTCCTGATAAACCACGGGCTGTTGGTGGCGATCCGTAATACTTTCGACTGAAAAGCTTGCAGTTTTTTAATGTGTGTTCGGTGTGCAGCACCCCATACCATGCACGCATAGGTCAAGGTAGGTCTCAGTATACCTTTATATATTAAGAGGGAACATTTTCTTTTTAGGGTTGATTTCCTATTCACTAATGGATAGAGCATCGCTAATTTGGTTTGGGCTTCTCGTAGTTTTTTCGTAATGTGGTGTCTCCATGTTAGTCTATTATCGAGATGCACCCCTAAATATCTTATTGCTTGGTTAGGCGGGTTCCATGGAATAATTTTGTTGTTAATAATTATATCTGGCAGGTTATTAGTTTTTCTTAGCGTGAACATTTTTATTTCGCATTTAGTTGTATTTAGTTTAATGCACCATTTTTTAAAATAATCAATAGTGATGTCAAGGTTTTTTTGTAGAGCACTGACTGCTCTGTTTTGAACCTCGTTTTTTGTAACAATTGCCGTGTCATCTGCAAACATGGCGATTGTTGCATCTGCTGGAACGGGCATGTCGTGCACAAATACATTAAATAGAACAGGGCCTAAGACTGATCCCTGTGGGACTCCTGCTCGTATGTTTTTAATTTCTGATAAGGTGTTATTGATATTTACTTGGAAGCTTCTATTTTTCAAAAAAGATGTTAATATTTTCAAGAGGTATGTTGGAGTTTTAACTTTCAATAATTTATAAATAAGACCCTGGATCCACACTCTGTCGAATGCTTGCGCAATATCTAAGAATCCTGCTACGAACTGTTTGTTTTCAAAGCCTTTTTCAATTGTTTCGGTAATGCGAAGTAGTTGGTGTACAGTGGCGTGCTTCTTTTTAAAACCAAATTGGAAAGTCGGTATGACGTTATTTTCATTTAGGAATTTTATCAGTCGGGAATATATAATTTTTTCAAGGACTTTGGAAAGTGAGGGAAGTAGACTTATTGGGCGGTAGCTTGATACGTCATGCTTATCTTTTTTCGGTTTGTGAAACAGTTTAATTTCAGCATGTTTCCAATGTTTGGGGAAGTATCCTGTCCTCAGACAAGCATTGAATATGTTTGCAAGTTGTGTTATAGGCTTTGGTGGTAGGGATTTTAGAATATTATTAGTGATAAGGTCATGACCGGGTGCTTTTTTTAATATTAGATTTTTTATGATTTCTTTAATTTCTCCAGGTGTGGTTGTTGGGAACGGTTCTGTTGATTCCGGTAGGGGTTGGTTTGCGACTTCGTGCACTTCCTGGTAAAATTCCGCATTGCAGGCTTCTTGGTGTGGGCTGAATACTTTTTCTAAGTGTTCAGCAAAAACATCGCATTTTTCTTTATCGGTACTAAATATTTTGTCTGTTGATTTTATCGGCGCCACTGTATTGTTTTTATTTAATAATTTTTTTGTTGCTCGCCACATTGTTGGGTCACCTGCTTCGAGACTTTCTATGTAACTTTGATATTTTTGTATTCTGAAATTATCTAATTCCCATTTGACTTGATGCACCAGCTTGTTTAATAATTTCTTGTGATCCGGGTGGCGGGTTTTTTGCCAAGTTCTTCTCATTTTATTTTTTTCTTTTATTAAATTAACGATATAGAGAGGTGGATAATATTGATTATGGGGTGTTTTTTGATGAATATACTCTTGTATTGTTGATTTTTTTATGGCTGTTTTTATTGAGCTTGTGATTTTATATATGTTTTCATCAATATTTTCCGGGCTATGCAGGTTGGTTGTGCAATTAATTTGTTGACTTAACTCATTTTGAAACATTTCCCAGTTTATTGGTCCGTTTATTAATCTTGGTGGGGGGGTAATAATGTGAGGAATATTTGAGAATGTGTGGATGACTGGTGCATGATCTGAATCTAATTCGTGAATGACTTGGCGATGTATCGGTTTTGAAAAGTTTTTATGAAGGGCTATGTCTAGTATATCTGGTAAGTGATCTGAGCGGCGGGGATAATATGTGGGTTCGTTTGGTGGGGTGATTTGTATGGAATACAGTGACATGAATGTGTCCAGCTTTTTGCCACTAGGATTTTCAGCACGACAGCCCCAGATTGTATTTTTGCTGTTTAAGTCTCCCATTAATAGTGTTGATTTGTTACTATTAAATGCTGTATAGATGTCGTGTTGTAGGAGAGTTTTTGATGGTTGCTGATAGGCGCATATTATTTTCAGTGATGAGTTATTCTGTAGGGTTAGTTCTGCCTCTACGGCTTCTAGATTACGGTAATTATTCTGGGGTATTTGATGTACAGAGAGATTTTTTTTGCTTATTATTGCTACTCCTCCAGATGCTGTAGGGTGATCTCTGTCACTTCTGTGAATAATATATCCTGGTATGTTAAATTTTTCGTTCTTTACCAAATGAGTTTCACTGACACAAGCTATAGAAATATTGTACCGAGTTAAGAATTCTATAAATGTTGATCTTTGTCGTTTGATACCGTCAGCATTCCAGTTGACTATAGTTAGGTTTGAAAATATTCTGTTGTTATTCATTTTGGAATAAAGATGACATTAAGTTTAAAAAGAAGGATTTTATTGTTTCTATATGTGGTTTGATTAGGTCGATTATTGCGTTGATAATAGGATGTGAGTGGGGTTGAGATGGAGAAAATTGTTGGCTGGAAGGATGATCTTGTACGTTCGATTGAGAGGGTTCATTTCTAGTCGCGTCGGCATAAGTTCTGCCCTGATTTGTAGTATTTTGATAGTATACCGGTCTAGAGGGGTTGATAACTGGTCTGTTAACTCGGCCCGCTTGGTCGTTGGTTTTTCTGTAGTAAGGACAACCCTTATAGTTTGCAGTATGCTCATTATTGCAGTTACAACATTTTGGTTTTTCCGTGGAGGATTTAGTGCATTTGGAATAATGGTGATTGCCGGTGCATTTGACACATCTTGGGGTGAGACGACAATAATTTTTTGTGTGACCGTATCTTTGACAATTTGTGCATTGGGGTATATCACGTGGCTTGCGTCTTAATTCCACTGTTACTACACAGTAGTTTAACCGACACACATTAAAAATATCTTTTGCCTGTTCAGTATTGTCGAGTTCAACTGCACACAATGGCATTGGAATTTTATTTTTGTTAAGTAATCGCACGACCTTGGTGACTGGGTATTCCATTTCTGACAAGTTTTTCATTATTTCTTCCGGGGTCAATGACACGGGGACTCCTCTAATAATTATTTGTAATTTTTTATCTTTTTCGCTAGGAAATGTAAAATACTTTACTTTATTTTGATCATAGTATTTAGTGATTTTTCTGTAATCCGCTTGATGAGTTAGGTCTATTCGGACTGACTTGCCCCTGTACTCTGTTTGGAATATATGCTCGCAGTTTTCTTTTAGATCTTTAACGACTTCCTGATAATTATTGGCATCATGTAAGAATAATGGTGGGATGGAAATTTCGTTAACTTCGGGTGTATTTGATTGGGATAAAACGCTTGTTTCCGCAGAACTAGGGATGTAATATTTGTTATTGGAGATAAGCTCCTGGCTGTCAAATGTATATCTCTTACGTGTTTCACTGGATGCTGCACTGGTAGAAGGTCTCTTATTGTTTTCATTGAGCGCAGTATCGTCACTATTTTCACCGTCACATGACATGATGATTTTTAATTTTTTCTTATGATTTTTTTTATTTGTTTACTTTTTTTTTATTTGGTTTTGGGCCCCTCATGGGGAGTGCCCCACTTGTGCAACCACTTATTTTTATTTTTGTTTTAATACTGATTTTTGCAATAATAATTTTTTTTATAGTTTTAACTAAATTTTAAGTCACTTGTGTAACACTGGTAAGCACGTCTTTACTTAGTCACAGTTCGTACAAGAATCAGCATCCTGTTGGAACTGGCCTAATTGTTTTACCTAAACTGTACTCAAAAGTTGCTTAACTAGTCGTTCATAGAGCCCTCAAATCTCTAGGATAAACTTTGTCTGAACTTTGAAATTGGAACTGTCTAGTTTTAAAAAATAGTAAGATAGGTTGTAGAATAAAAATAATCGTATTGAAAAGAAATTTATTGTTTAATAAAATATTGTTTTTGGTCGAAATGTGAAAGCAGGTAAGTTACATTTATTCGATTAATAACATCGAAATCGTCAAAATGTGCGTGAAAAGACAGTCTAATGTATATTACTGATAAACAGTAAAACATATTTAATAATTACTGATCAGCTTTCAGTTATTTCGACAAAAATTTTATAGACATACAAAAAAATAATGTCTCTACAGTAATATTACAATGAGGAACGTAATTTAATGACATAAATATTTTATTATTATTCAATGACATTATTATTATCACTTATGTTAAAAAGCCATATAAACTTTGGAGACAGCTTAATAATAATTAATATATAATTGTTTTTTAAAATTGACGGCCTGAATTTAAGAAGGAAGACCGTGATGCCAAGCCAGGTTGAGCGAGAGGTTGGTTTGGTCCACTGTTTGGTTGTGGTCTGCCTCTAGCTTCTTCAATTGCTTTCCAGTTCAAGTACCTGAAATTCATACAACATTATTAATACTAACATGGCTACTATAATAGCTACATGGTTAACACAGTATTAAAAAAAAAAAACAAATTAACTAAATTTAAGTGCTGAATACATGTCGTAGGATAAGAAAGCAAGTAGAAAAAATTGATGTGAAGTGTGAATATTCACACATTTCAGGGTTTCGCAGGTATATAATAAGTGAAGGCGGTATGCTGAGTGTATGCTGTGAAGGCGGTATGCTGAACATTTGACTAAATATAACTAGAATTTTGACAAAATAATTTCAACATAATAAAAATGCAAAAAAAAAACAGAAAAAATAAAATTCACTCAGTACTCGAACTCGAAACCCTTCGTTTACCAGCGAGTTTTAGGTTACGACACCAGTGCTCTAACCAATAACGCCATCGTACGCCTTGCATGTGAGTGTCTTACATTGGTATAACTTTTGTACTTTGTGAACCAAAAACCACAAAAAATGCGTTATTTTCCGAAAACATAATCTGATTCCTGTTGCACTATTTCGGTTCACACCAATATACATTACTTAGAATTTTTTTAGATTTTTAGTTTAATCCATCTGGGCTATAGGGTGTGGGACAAAATTTTTTTTGCACAATTTTGGCAAAAATCACCTCAAAATAATTTATTTTTCAAAAATAAAAATTTGATCGTTAATCCACGTACTAAGAGCTTTCATTTGATACCCTACTCATAATTTAAAAAAAATATTTTTGTTTTCGATGAGCACATATTTGTTTATATTTTTAGGGGGGTATGTTTTTTAGATGTTTTAGTATTTTTGCTATGTGCGGGTCAAAGAGTTGTATAAGCATGCCAAATTTCAACTCTCTAGGTTTAGCCGTTTGGCTACAATTTTTACCGAACAGACAGACAGACAGACAGACAGACAGACGACAAAATGACGGTATAAGGGTTTTTTGGTCATACCTACAAAACCCTAAAAAGAGATCTTTTATAGTTGGATGTTGAGTTGAGCGACCCATTTATACAATGTTCCATTACTCGACGAAAGTAACCGCGGTTGAAGTTTCCCGTTCCGAAAGTGTACGATATTAACATTTTCAGAAAAATTGTTAGGTTTCGGAACGCGGTTACTGAAAATTTTGGTTACTTTTTTGTAACCAAACTAACCGTGGAAATATCGCAGTAACCACAACTTACCACGACTTTACCGTAACGAATAACCGCGACCGTGGTAGTTAGGTGTGCAGTTACGGAACATTGTATTAAGGGCAGCAGGCGTTACAAAAAGGAGTTCGTCTGGTACGCCCTCAAAAGCGCGGAGAGGACAATTTCGTTACAGGTACTGTATACTAGACAGTCTGGCAAATGGTGACACCCGCCATTAGGAGTCCAAATAAATATTAGTTCCAAATGGAAAAATGAGATAATCTTTGCAGAAAGAGTAATTTTTGGGAATAGTTTCAGACAAATTTACTGTTTCTGCAAAGATTATCTTATTTTTTCATTTAAACTTCTAATTTTTCCTATATTTATTTGGACTCTTAATGGCGGCGATGTCACCATTGGCTAGACCAGTGTTTCTCAACGCGGGCGATTATCTGCCTATCAGCTTTTGTGAGGCGATGGTCATTTTGCGTGGGTGAATGCATTTTGAATACCCGCCTGCGGCGATGTGGATGGAAATTAGAGTTTTAATTATGGCGTTTACAACTTCATATTTAGTTGAAAGGGGTTTCAGTGCTGTTTCCGAAATGCTGACTAAGCAAAGAAATCGACTAAAAAATGTGCGAATAAGGTGACTTAAGAACTTGAAATTAGAACCAAATATTATTAAAGTTGCAAAAAAAAGAAACAAAAAAAACAACGACAAAGATCACCAATCTCAAGGTTCTAATTAAAACTTGGGGTTAATTAGGTTTAATTAAAATTTTTAATTTCATGTAGTTTACTATTGTATGTTAGGTTAAAATTATAGTAAATATTTTACTTTCATGTATCTTATTTTTTTGTATGTTATGTTAAAATTATAAGGTAATAAATGTTATTTTACTTTTTTCCTTTCAAATTTCTTTGTTTATGTCTTATTAACGCCTAACTGAAACCTAGCTTACATTATTTTAGGGATTATCATGTAATTTTAAGCTGTTAAAAATTAAAGTGGGCAAATTAAGAAGGGAACTCGACAAAGTGGACGTTTAGTCCAAAAAGGTTGAGAAACACTAGGCTAGACTATCTAGTACAGCGGTTTTTAAACTAGGGTCCGCGGACCCTTGGGGTTCGCGTAGCCATTGCCGGGGGTCCGCGCAACAATTTTGACATAAACTTTACATCCTCCAACTTTTCAAATAACTCATTTAACAAGAATCCTACATGGTCAAGACTTTTTGTGTTTGATGCTACCTAAGTAGTTATTGACATAACTATACAATAAGATCTAATTTGACCAATATTTGACCAAGAAATGTTTGTATGAGTTTAACGTATTATAATTTTTAACTTTTTTAATTCTTTTTACTACTATTTTTATTCATTTTAGTTATTTATCCTATATGCTAATAAAAATGTTAACCTCTATAAATGCGCAAGACCATTTATTAAAATAACCAGAGTTACATTTTTACGAATATTTATTATAACGTAGTGCCTACAAGATTATTAAGCCAGAAATTAAGTCTCAAGAACAACGTAAAATGCCTAGGGTTGGTAAGGGGTCTGCAAAAAAAAAACTTGTTCAAGAGGGGGTCCTCGGACTACATAAGTTTAAGAACCCCTGGTCTAGTATACAGTGTCTGTAAATTTCGTATGATGATCGACACCTTTACGAACCGACTTAAAAAGCGCGAATAGATGTCCAAAGTTACTTTGCTGCATTGCAAATTGCTCTCTAATGGTTGATAAGGGGAATTAAAAACCCTATTTAATGTAATACAACAATAACGACAAATGGGTCAATTTTCTGTTTACCAGAAGGAAGAAATTATTCTGTCGTCATGATCTGAATCTAGAAACTAAACTTTGATTATTGAGTACGTCTTTTCAATTCTTCTCAATAACATGAAACCGGAGGCTGATCGACGCTGCATTTTAAAAAAATATAGCGTTTCGAGTTTTGGATTTATCGTCGTAGAACAGGGGTTTGTTATTGAAATGGTATGTTAATTTAAAAAATCAAAATGTCGTATAATCCTCAGTCTTTACTTTGAAAAGATACATAGCAACAAAATTTTCTTTGGTACCCTTTGTCAACTTTGTTAAGGCTCATTTACATTTAGATACAAGTATGAGGACTTGTATGAGATACAAGTATGAGCTCATACAAGTATGATCATACAAGTCAACATACACATGTCAATATACAAGTCGAAAATCATGTCATTTTTGTGCTCTGTTTACATTTGCATACATGCATACACTCGCAAAAAATGTCTAGTGATGACGAGGAGACTTTTTTGTATTTAAGTACATGTGCATTACTTCTGTGAAAATCACGAAAAAGAAAGCGTAGATGGTGGTAGCATTATTTTTTATCTCGACGAGAAACCCATGGGGCCTACTCAATGTTGATTAATGAACTGACTTTAGAAGATGGTTCATGCTTCAATAATCAAATGTGAGATATCTTTTAAAACATAACCTAACTTTCCACCAGATTGTCAGCTCATACAAGTCAAGTATATGGGAAAGTCTGCTCATACAAGTATGAGCAGAAAGTATGAGCAAATGTCAATGGATTTGTCAAATTATACAAATTGTATGAGCTCATGTATGAGGTGATGTATCGCGACAAGTCAATTTGACTTGTATCTCATACAAGTCCTCATACTTGTATCTAAATGTAAATGAGCCTTTAGCGGTACTCTAAGAGACAAAAAAGGTCATTGCAAGAAAGTGAACGACAAAAAAATGGGACTGTGTGAACCTAACGACAAAAAAAGCAGCCAATGCCTGCAAGTGTCAAAAAACCCATATTTGACCTCTGCTGTAGGATATCATGGACAGATGACTTTAGCCAAAGAATCTGGACAAATTTGGAAATACTGTTTACAAAAAATAGTTGATATCCGATTATTGTTGACATGTAATTAGAAACAGCAACGTTCACAGTTTGCTACAACTGATATTGTAAGGCAAAGTATACAGGGTGAGGCAACACTTATATTCATCTTGATTATTTTCTTTATAAAAAGAGTTATAAAAATATTGTTCAAATAAAACTTATTCAGGGTAATGGGGGTTAGACTATAGTGGTATCAAACATTTTTTTAAAATTTGCTTTACAAGAGGCATGGCAGTTAATAACTATTTTTCAAATTACACTACACATGTTACTTAACACTGTATTATAGAGTTTTTTTTCTCTTTTCAACGGTGTAAAACTTTTATATCCTTGCATACCAAAATTTTTGAGAAAAGATATTTTTTGTGGTCTTAAAAATAATAAGTGATTAGTGACTCATAATGATGACCTTGCTGTTCAATACACTTTTGTACACGTTTTTAAAAGTTTCTTGAACAGAAGAAGCCTTATTTTCCAAATTTATCGTTTGATATGTTTATCTAATTCTAATTTTCATGTCTTGTCTTGTCAGTTAGAAACAATTACATGCATTTGTTTCATTATTTACCAACAAATAAGTTGTCATTGTGAAGGCCACAAAATGCGATTTTCTTAAAAATTTGATTACGTAAGGATATATAAGTTTTACACCGTTGAATAGAGAAAAAAAGTTCTATAATAATATGTGTAGTGCAATTTGAAGAAAAGTTATTTATTGTCAAACATGCAAAAAAATGAAAAAAAAAAATTATTCGGTTATCGTCTGACTCCCATTGCCCCAAATAAGTTTTATTTGAACAATATTTTTATAACTGTTTTTATTAATAATAATAATAATATTTAGCTCCACTAAAGCCTAGTATGATGCGGCTCAAAAGGTTGCTGATGTTTGCGATTAGTGGACGCTTGTCAAGACCTGACAAATCCCAAATGATAACAATAATAATAATCTACGCCCATGGTTTTCAACTACGTCAACATCTTTTTAGAGCAGCTGCAAGCAAAGTAAAAATTGCCAACTTAATAGCCAACAGGAAACTTAATAGATGACATTTAAATATAAAATAATTATTTTAATGATTTTACTTACAATTCATTAATTAAAATTAATATTTGTTTATTATAACTGAGATATCGTCGACCAACTTCGAAGGTAATATATAATATTTGTTTATTTTTAAAAAGAAAGTTGCTGGGGAAAATGAGTTTAGCAGATAAAAAAATTGGAAATTCCCAGTGTAGGATTTTAACCTGTTTCATACAATAATCGCAAATACGTAGTACATCTTAAAAACAAGTTTGCAGGTATAACCCACAATAAATTTCTATATCGGGAGATTCAGTCTAGAAATTTAATCTGTATAAAAACATTTAATACATGCTATAACCAATGGTCTTGCTCCGGAGCCTACGATCTTTTAATTCAGCATTGGCTAGAAGATTTGATATTTAGTAGCTTACTAATGATTCTAATTTTCTGTTTTAAAATTAATTTTAGCATCTTTACTTACCAGTAAGGTTGTTTCTCTTTTGGCCAAGAGGCAATTTGATTGTAGAGATCATGATCTCCACGAGCATCAACAGGAATGCGTTGTGTGGTTGTAGATTGTGTAGTTCCACCAGCGCGATTTCCTAAATCTACAGCAGATGCTTCAGTTGTGAACCAGGGATGAGGTTGAGGGTATCTTTGTGGAAGGGCAGCGTATGGCGGCCTTTGACACATGACCACCGCAATTGTTGCAGCAAGAATTAATAAGTACTTCTGAAACAAAAATAAATAAGTTTATAATAATAATTATAAGTAATTAAGTAAACATAAACGATGGAGAAAATTAAGCCATCTACGACGTCGTACTTTTTTCAAAAGATTCACAACAAATCGAGAGAATGATATACTAAAAGAATAATCTAAGCCAAACAGTGGGTCTCACAATGAGCAAAAACAGTCATATTAACGAATTGTTCTCTAGTAAACATTAAAATAGATAATAATAAAATTAATTGTGTAGGCGAAACAGTTTACCTATGGCAATCCATATAGTTCACAAATAGGGTTTTTCGGGTTCGAGTACCCGGACTCGGGCCCGGCGGGTCCAAGTGTAAATACTCGAACCCAATAACCGATCTTAAGACTCGACGAGTCTCTGGTAAATATTAGATAGTGCGAAACGTTCAATTTATCCAAGTTCCGAAGATAAATTTGCTTATCTTCACAAAGAATTTCAATTATTTTCAAAAACAAAAAAAAAAAAAGAACAGCATATTTAGAAAAATTATACCAAGCGTTAATAAAAATGAAACCAACATCAACAAATTCCGAACGAACATTTTCTGTAGCATCTAATATCTGTACGAGAATTCGTTCTAGATTATCGGACAATTCATTAAGTGCATTAGTTTTTTTTTTTTTTAATTAAGAATATTTAACGGGTGCCTCAGCTTCAAAGGCTATTGGCCCCCGGGTATATTTGATTTACATATACATTTTTTCCATTATTATATACCTACCTATTACATTACACATGAGTGTTTAATATTTTATTATGTAATTTATATTGGGGTGGGTTTTGGTGCAATTTGGTCAACAAATTCCGAACGAACATTTTCTGTAGCATCTAATTTTTGTACGAGAATTCGTTCTAGATTATCGAATAATTCAGTAAGTGCATTAGTTTTTTTAAAGTTCTATTTTTTAAGTAAAAAATAATTGCTCTGGTATGTATTAAATATTTTAGTTTAGTTTAATTTTATTTATTTTATTTTTTTTTTTGTTTTTTTGGTACATTTACCGTAAATGTACTGAACTATACGTAAATGATTTACATATATCTTATGATACATGTATAATATGTTACATATAATCATTTCATAATTTTTCAAATATCAAAGTTCTAAATTTTGTATTCTTAATAAATGAAATATTTCTTTAACAAAAATTTTACTTTACATTAGACCCGGACCCGAAAAATAATAGTAGACTCGACTCGGAGTCGCTGAGACTAAAAAGGACGGGTATTCCCAAACCCTATTCACAAACCAACAAAGAAAGAAAATTGAGAGACGTATTACTGCAGGGTGGAAAAAATTCTGGGGACTGAAAAAAGTGATGAAGCCAAATATACCCATAACAATTAAAAGCAATATGTTTAATTCTTGCAGAATTCCCGCCTTTACTTATGGATGTCAAACTAGAACACTGTCTCAAAAAAATGAAGGAAAACTGGCAGTCATTCAGAGGAGAATGGAAAGATCCATACTAGGAGTAAAACTGCAAGACAAAATACCAAATAGAGAAATTCGTAAAAAACTGGAGTCAGGGATATTACATACTGCTGCAGAAGGCTGAAAAGGACGTGGGCAGGGCACTAAGAGCGACTAAATGACAACAGATGGATGAAGAAAACAACTTTATGGCTTCCTAGATATATGACGAGATCGCGAGGGAGACAAAAGATAAAATGGAGAGACGACATCATTAAACAGCCGGATACGTCTGGCCCGGGATCGCTCAAGGCCGAATAGAATGGAAGAACATGTAGTAGTAGATAATCATCAAATATTTTATCAAGCCTTGTCCATCTTTCGATATTGTTGAACTACCTCTAAAAAGAGCATAGGTTGTCAATAAAGCTTTTGGATCTAAATCGTCTATCAGCAATGGATTTTAAATTAGAATGGTGTTGTTAAGTGGTGTTAAAAAGTTTCATACTATGCAAAATCACACTGTTTAAAAGATTATAAAGTGTTATTCTCTTAAGTCTTAATATCCCAACTATCAAATTATCGATTTTTGTCACTATGTCTACACGTTTATAAATGTATGTATGCAGAGTACCTATTTTTTGAGTTCCACCATTGGGATCTAAAAAACTATAAGAGAAAAGACAAGATCATTTCAGTTAGACCAGTAGGTGCATGGGGTTTGCATTAAAAATTCTGTAATGGTGTCAGTTTATACTATTTGGCATTTTTCATGTTCTTTTTCTATTCCCAAAAACCATTATTTTAAAGTGGGTACATTATTCTGCTTACTATTGTAGAACTGGAAATAAATACAGAACTAGAGTGGTAAATAGTAAAACTATAAAAAAGAAGTATTGAGACACTCTGTTAGGGCATTTCCGCACTAACCGACAGAACCGGTGCCGGATACAAAGTAATCAAATGGACAATTTCCACACGTAGGCCGGCCGGCAAATTATCCTGTCAAATGTATTAGTACACATGCGTAAGTAATTGAAGAATTTAAACTGATCCCTGGAAAAATTTAAAGAGGATCAGTCTAAATTTCTTCTAAGGAACAATAACCCAAAGAGATTACGGCAGATGTGAAAAACCAGTGCCAGTGCCGGAGCCAGTTTTGCCTGTGTGTGTGTGTGTGTGAGCCTATCTTACTACATTGACAAAATGTCTGGCGACGAAGTAAGACGGAAGAAATTACTGCTCAGTTTAAACTGCCATGAATATATGCATGCGCATGATCAAAATGTCACGGTTTTTTAGTTTTATAGAAACATTACCAACAGAAGTAAACGAACATGTTTATTCTATCCTACAAACATTGATTTAATTCTGTTTCCCTTTCTTGTTATAGCCTAAAATGACGCACACGCGTATCGCATTACATGTCAGAGGAATTTATCTCCGTTTGGCGCAGAAGTGTTCTTGTTGTTAATGAGCAATATAGAAGAATTAAATACATAATAGCGTGCGCCCTTATAGTTTACTTTTACATTCGTTGATGTTAGATGTAGTTAGTTTAAAAATTTAAGCACAGAGGCGCCAGCTACTTATTCGTTTGCATAAATTATATCACAATTATAAAAAGGAGGCATAATTTTTAATTGTACAAAATTATAAACTGCTTGGTTTCCAAAATGCTTGGTTTTCTAAATGCTGCATGACATATAATATATATAATTGAATTATGAAAATGACGGGTTTTTATCAATAGTTATTTTGTTGCATAATTAACTATACCATTATTAACAGATAAGTAGCAATTATAAGTCATAAGTTGTAGAGAGATAAGCGTCGTAAAATATAACCGAAAATATTACTACTATTATTTTGCAAATGGTTGATGAACATTGTTTAACATTAACAATCGCTGACGAGCACAATTATCTAAAACACTGTTTCTCAACCGTCGGTAAGAAGACCGGTGCTGGTCCAAGACAAAATTTAACCGGACCGCGAAAACTTTAAAAATAATCTACGGCTAGTAGATATATAGGTATATTTTTTAAGTTTACTTGGTTTAACACTAATTATGTAAGATTCTTCGAGGCCAGGGGTGCGTACAAGTTCAAGTTGTGTCGTCAAGTGTGTGAGACCATAAATAAATAAAATAAAAATTATTTATAAAATAATATTTGCACTTGCCCGCGTAAAATAATTGGATATTTGGCCGGTTCGGTGTGAGTTTTGTTCAATTCAATTTGCTCTTATTTATATTATATTAACGAAGATCTTATTTGCTCTAATCAACCCCTAAAGGGGCAAATCTAGATTCAGGCTAAATTATAGAAACCCTTCGTAACTCATGTTTTTCTTAAGTTATAATATTCCTTTCTGGCATATAGGTGTCTTTTTAAAATGTTGACTTTTTTTCTACTCTGAATGGGTAAATTAGTATTTTTTATTATAAACAATAAATTCGAGGATTATATTTCTCCTGTGACGTAAGAACCCACTAAAAAGGGATTTTTACCTAAAAGGAAGTTCGACCCTTAAGGTGTGAAAAGTGGTAAAATGTTTTTTCATTGATAACTCAATATCTCTTAGGGCAGATAAGGTATCGATTAGGTTTTTGCTTACAAAGACTACCCCCTACACATGTTTAGAAATACAAATCTAAATGGACGAATCTAGGTTTGGGGTGAAGGATTGACCTGAGAAAGGACTGCTTCTCATATGGGCAGTTCTACGTGGCCTGCTCCAGGGTAAGTACACCTAGCAGCCTGGTAACCCTAGCACCTGAGGGGAGAATCATTAGAGCCCTGCGCGGATACCTTTTTCAGTATCCGCATCCGCACATGCAGGATACGCATCCGATCCGCATTCGCTGATTTTGTAAATAAAAAATCCGCATGCAATCCGAATCCGCAAAAATATCCGCACAATCCGCACAACAATATTTGCTGTCAGTTTGGAAATAACTAAGATGTTTCGCATTATTTTGTATATCGCTGCTCTAAAACACTACTGAAAATTTTTGGATTTTATCACATTGCATATCACTGGGTCCAGAAAAATATTTTTATGTCGTACTGAGATTATATTAGGTCGTCAAGGATGAAATTTGTAGAAAAAAAGGCAAAGTTGGTTGATAAGTTACAAATATAAAGAATTATTTTATCTTGATTAGAAGAGTTATGTCCGTAAGTTAGTAATTATAGTTGAGGTAATGGGATTCGGACCAGTCAGAAAATAAAAACAAATTTATTAACTTCGCTAACGTTTCGATTTTAATTTAAATCTTCATCAGAGCTACAAAGATATATAGAAATGTAGAATATATGCTTATTTTAACGACTTGACTTGTTAAATTTGAACACTATCATAATTTTATACATGTAAACTTACCAATTTAATAATTCTATATTTCTATATATCTTTGTAGCTCTGATGAAGATTTAAATTAAAATCGAAACGTTAGCGAATTTAGTAAATTTGTTTTTATTTTCTGACTGGTCCGAATCTCATTACCACAACTATAAGAATTATTTGATTCAACAAAGTGTGCACCAATATTCTCTATACACTTTTGTCATTTAAGCGGTAGGTTGTTCAGGCCGGTGGTATAAAACACCGGCGGATGAAAGTTAATGAATTCCTGGAAGGCCAGTTTTACAGCATTGTCGGAATTAAACTGTTTTCCTATTAAAAAGTTGTCCAAATTGTGGAAGAAGTGGTAGTCAGTGGGGGCTAGGTCTGGTGAGTATGGAGGATGATGAAGAAGTTCCAACTCCAATTCCTGTAGTTTTGCCACAGTTATTTGTGCCGCGGATTTGCAGGGCTCTAAGAATCATCATGTGATCTACACAGAACAATGACTTTTAATAATTGCCAGGTGTTGCCAAACTGTTAATGTACCGTAGCAAAGCACGGGTACTCAGCTAGTTTGTACAAGAACCTGACGAGATTCCCAAATAAAATTATACACGACAATAGCCGTACAAATAATTTGGTTGCCTATCTGGAGAGATGGTTTAAAAAATACTCCCTAAATTAGCATACATAGACCCAAGGGAAGAAGAAGTGTTGGCATATCAAGAAATATATGAGGTGAAGCCATCTCTGTTATTCACGTAGCACCAAATCTTCTTTCAGTTACCGCTAGTGCTACATACCACCGGTTACGAACCACTGGCATAGAACATACTTGTGACAAGTGAAGTTTTCTCTTATTCACTATTCGCGACTGAAACTAACGTTGGCGGCGCTGCGTACAACAGCTAATGGCGCACGAGAAGTTTTTTCTTAATATTTATCTGTTCAAACAATATTTCGGCAAAAATTCACTGTATTTAAGTCACTATATTTTAAAATACTTCTTAATTCACATAAACTGCAGCACAACACGCTACAAATATTATCCAAATATACGCTTCTGTTTAATTTAGCTAGTCACCACCAGACGTCTCACTGTTATTTGCAGTCGCGAATACTCGATTCAGAATGCAGAAATAGTAATAGAAGCACGTGAAAGATTAAAGTTGCTACCCTATTCGCTGTTTCGTTGAGTGATCGACACATTAGCCAACGAACGACGAGAATTCGACGAAATTATCATGTGAACAGTACCTGATGAATATCGAATACAAATTTATCGAAAATCAATTCATCGAAATCAAATTTATCGAAAGCAAATTTATCGAAAGCAAATTTATCGAAAGTTAATTTATCGAATGCTCAATTTATCGAATAGCACGTTTATCGAAAACGCTTAGTAATATTATGTTATTTCATAATAACAAATTTTCTTATTTATATAAATTTTCAATTCTATAATTATTTAGGAAGAGGGTTTATTACATTAGGTAGTTTTTCAATAGCAAGTCTGTTAAGGGTTAAGCCATCGATTCTCAACCTTCTGATAAACCGGCACCACTTTAACAAAATATTTATATTTCTGTACCACCGAAAAAAAAGTGTAATATTTTATACTGAAAAACATCATATTCAAATTTTTTAATTATTCATTTTATTTATTTATGATTAATGTATACATATTCAACAATTATTATATTAGAATGAGGCAACTAATTCAATCAATGGGATAATTGCGCTTGTTTGCGTGAAACTAATTTTGTTATATCCGGCTCTATGTTTGTTAATTTTAAACGCAAATTTGGTTCTATGTTAAGTTTTGTTCTATATTTATTTTTTAGAAAAACTAAAGATGAAAAGCCAGTTTCACACAAATATGTGGTGCAAAATGGCATTAGAAACTTGACTGCTCTATTTGATATTTCATTAAAATTTGTTGCTCTTTTGACCCAAAATTGCACCAAATCATTGGATTTAAAATTACTTATTAAATTTTTGTCACAAGACAAGTCAATCAGCTGCTCTTTTTCCACAGCTGACAAATAATCAGGAACAGTTTCTAATGAAAATGGATTTCTGATCCAATGTTCTTTTTTAACATCATCAGGGAAGTAATAGTTAAAGCTGGATATTAATTGTTGAGTCAGAATCTGGTCAGGAGCATAATTAAATCATAAAAAATCTATACTCTATACATTTAATAATAATAATATATTGTTTCGATAAATAATTTACAAGCACAAATCAACTGGCCTGCGCTCTTATACGATAATGTACCACATATCAACTTTTAATGTACCACTGATGGTACATGTACCACCGGTTGAGAACCGATGGGTTAAGCCATTAAACAAGAGCAAATCCTACACGAATTAAAAATGGAACAAAATTAAAGCGCGGCGAACCTGCCAATTATGAAAAAAAAAAAAAAAAAAATCGGGACAGCGCTACCAGATTGTTACGCATTGTTTCAAGTTGGAATGAAAGCGATGATGTGGTAAATTATGTTCGTGCAATTGCCCATAACCTGTCTTATTAAACCTTAAAAATAAAAAAATTATTTGTTTTATTATATAAGTTTTCTTATTATATATTTTTCTCTATTTATATTTATATTTATATTCAAACACTATGTCACTTTATTTATCTTCACAATATAAATTTCTTTCATTATTAATTCCTACCGAAATAATTCAACAATCAATTTTCGATAAACGTGCCATTCGATAAATTAAGCATTCGATAAACTATCTTTCGATAAACTTGATTTCGATAAATTTGCTTTCAATAAATTTGAATTCGATAAATTGATTTTCGATAAAAAGTTTTTCCATAAATTTAATTTCGATAAATTGATTTTCGATAAACTCGCCGGTTACCGTACGTGATTACTACCTCTGCATTCTGAATAGAGTTTAGCGAATTCAGTTCTCTTTCCCTTCTTTAAATTTATTTGGACAACAATATTCATTTTATTACCTACATAGAGTACAAATTTAATTTTAACAATTTAAGAAAAATATCAAAATACATTAAAAAATATATAAACATTTTTTAATTTCTAAATTAATATACGAACTGAACAATGTATTCGTGATTTTATCGTATTTCTGTTGAATTCCGTTTTGTTTTTTTGTCGACTGCATTATTCATCTGATATTGTTATGACGTATTAGAATTCCATTTATGAATAACAGGTAATATGGAAAATATTAAAAATCGTTGTTTTTGAACAGAATGCACCAATTTAAATAATGCGTAGTCATCTGAAAGCCAATAATCATGGAATAACCACAATGTTGGAAAAACCCAGAGCGGTAAAATATCATTTTAATAATGTCGTTTATAATCTTAAAACCAGATTCCGAGGTGATATCATTATAATACAAGAAACCAGTTGTGGTAAATGATAAGAGAGGTATGTTCTTAGAATTTATCCAGTACATTTATTGATAACGTTCTGCAATTAAAAATTACAGGCAAGATATAACAATTTGTTCTTGGCACTTCATAGATTATAGAGTAAGGACCGCTGCAACCCGGGGGTACATCGCACCCAGGCGGCAATATTTTGACAGTGCAAATTTTAGGAGTGTAGGGCAATTATTAAATATCTATTGACTAATGGGCCGATGGCGGCCGGAAACAATTTCTCACTCGATGAGGTCTAAGATATCAACCACTGAAAGAATTTTTCAAATATATTCATTAATTTGCTTTTGCTACACACCAGGGGGTCACGCCTCCCCAGTTGAGTAACACTGACAGAGCTGTAGCAACACCCTGATATTGGGGCAAGTACCAAAGGAGCGAGGTTTGATGAGGGGCGCCATCGTGTGTTTTTCTTTATTTTTGGTCATTATTTGTAGTGTAAAAGCGATGACCTTTTTTTTATGTCTTAGCTTGTATTTTGAAAATGAGGACCTTTTGTTTTTGGTCATCACTTGTATTTTGGAAGTGAGGACCTTTTTTTTAGGTCATCAGGTATATTTTAAGGGCGCTATTGTAGATTAATTTAATTTATTTGGCAAGGGCGCCAAAAACATTGCTACGGCTCTGAACTTTGATATAGTCTGTAATACTCAAGGTCTAAACTATAATCCACTCAAAGAATTTTTCAAATCGGTTCGACAGTTTCTGAGATTATCCCGAAAATACAAGCA
Organism: Liopterus haemorrhoidalis; assembly: GCA_963971575.1. NCBI lineage: Eukaryota > Metazoa > Arthropoda > Insecta > Coleoptera > Dytiscidae > Liopterus > Liopterus haemorrhoidalis. The sequence goes on along the minus strand of OZ020615.1, from coordinate 17,464,555 downwards.
AACTAATAATAATAAGATAAAATAATAAGTGAGATATTTCAGGTTTAAATATAAATAGCAAGACCATACCCTCCCCCAAATATTAATTTTATTAAGAACTGCAATATTGAAGAGAAAATAATCGATTTTACGTTTTATACATTTTTATCAAATTTCATTATACACATTTTTGAGGTAAAATAAATAAGAAGAGAGATATTTCAAGATTTTAGTGTAGTGTGCCCCATCATAAAAAAATGCGTACGACAAAAAAGATTTGCTTACTTATTTTAAATAACAACTTAAGTCACTGGCTACCTCCCTCACCGTATGGTGGTTCTCTTATCAAAGTACTCATAGTACATACGAGGGCTTCCGAATATACACGATAGGTACACGAAAAACAACAGACATAGGGGATTATTATACTATAAGATGCTCTTATATAAGATATTCTTAGAAAATTATTTTCTTTTTTCTTTAAGTGTTTTGTTTAAGTCGACAACATATTAAAGCCGGGTCCAGACTGAACGGGTTTCACTAATCTAACCAGAACAGCGCAAAACATTTAATTGTTAGCGCAGAACGATCAGTACGCGAAGTGTCGGTTGTGTTATTATTATTATTATTATATAATTTATTTTACATCCGCCTTTATTTCTGCAACGAGGCTAATCGCCGATGCCAGGGGGCGAGCTCCTACACCTGGATGAAGGGTGAATTATTGTGAAAATGAGATTAATGTAAACATATTATTCTCGCCCGAATAATATCACCAACGAAGCAGGCTCGAACCACCGACCGGACAGTCGTACTGGGTTTCCACCAGTACAAACAGCACGACTAAATGCGCTCGGCCACTCCGTTGGCTGTCGGTTGTGTTACATTTTGCGCGGGATGACGAATGAATATGAGTGTGTGTGTTGAACTTGTGTGTCGTCCAAATTAAACGAACTGAAACAAGCTATTCACCGAAGGTAAAATTAATTTTTTCTGTATGCGACTTTTAATAATTGGCCTCTTTAGGATTTTGTAGGTATGACCACCAAAACCCTTATAACGTCACTCATGTTTCTATCTGTACGGTAGAAATTGTAGCCAAACAGCTTAACATAGAAAGTTGAAATTTGGCATTCTTATAAAACTCTTTAATCCATTTATAGGAAAAATACTGAGAGCTCAAAAAAATACATCCCGAGATAAATATAAACAATTATGTATTTAATAAAAAAATTAATATTTTTGTAAAAATTTTGAGTGGCATACCAAATGAAACCTCTTAATGCGTGGATCAACAAGCAAATAATTATTTTTTATAAATCAATTCTTTTTAGGGGATTTTTGCCAAAAATGTCTCAAAAATTGTTTGGCTTCCACCCTATCACTCAGAGTGGTTGATCTAAAAATCTGAAAAAAATCTCCATAATGAACATTGATGGGAACCGAAATAGTTCAACAGGAATTTTTGAACAGATTGACACAAGTTTCGGACAGACGTACTGTCCGTGAGTGAGTGAGTGAGACATAAGTTGTGCCACCCGAGTATAGTCGGAAACAAAATTTGAATGCTTCCCAATTTGACATGAAAATAAATTTTTGTGTGATTGTACCGCACGACTGCTACACGAATACTAACGACGCTCCCTTCTATTTTTTTTCGGTACTGCGCAACCAGCCAGCTTAAGTTAGCTAGACAGTATGAGACTACAAATGGAACTACATAGATATTTTTTTGATCATGATATTCACCGCATGCTTCTAACTTTTGTTTGCATTATTAAACAATCTGTATATTGAATTTATTATAAAAAATAATGCGTAGTCATATAGTATAACTAAGACCACAAAGTACCTAGCCACAAACTTGGAAATTTACTGTGGTAAAATATTACATTAACGATGCCTATAATTTTAAAATTATATTATAAATTGAAATGAGAACATGATGTAAACAACTAGTGGTAACGGATAAGTGGTTTCTTGTTACCACATATAATACATTGTTTCCCATTTATAGTGATAAGAGATTTTTCTATAAGATTTGTTCTTATCCAAAGAATTTTTTTTTCATATTATCAGTCCCGAGGAGAGAAGGGTAAATGGAGTAGAATTTATTGGGCCCGTGTTTCTTAGGGGCCCAGGCTGGACCCAAATCTATAGTTCTCAAATTTATTAGAATACTGCCTCTTCAGAGATCACCGCGTTTTACAGCTGGTAACGTCACCAAGAAAGGAAAGAATAGCGATATTGGGGGCTACAGGGCTACAACCCATTAGAGAGTATGAAAAAGAACCTGTATATGAAAAAATACCCTGTTCTGCGTCGTAACGTTTGAACGGACTAGATCTGGTGGCTTTGGTGATTTGGTGTGTTGGACTTTTACGGAACCATATGAACTTTAGAACCAGACTTTCTAATTTTTGGTTAGGTTTAATTGTATTAAGGTTAATCTCATTCAAATATTAGAAATATCAGATTGTCATTAATGTCAATAATTTGTCAAATATTTTGAAAGGTGCCATTTCAGAATTTCCACTCTAAGATGGTGTTATAAATATACAATTTCCCTCTTCTCTCCTTATGTATTATAAAATAAAACATTATAGCAATCACGTCAAAATGACGATATTTTGAAAATCATTTATCGTCCGTTAATTTATACATTAAGAGCTTTTATTTAGTATCTTAGATAAATTAAAAAAAATATTTATTCATAAATAAAAAAACTTTGATATCTTTCGAAAAATTAATCTGATCAAAAATTTCTCTTGAACTATTCCGGTTTACATCAATATGTATTACTAATAATTTTTTCAGAATTTTAGCTTATCCCCCCTGAGTTACAGGGCGTGGGACCAAAAAATATTTAGCACATTTTTGAAAAAATCGCGTTTAATAAATAAATCAATGTCCATCTTTTGACATCATACAATACATTTTAAGAAACTATTCTAACTTCACAAAATAAAAATATATTTTTCGAAAACTTTTCTGATCAAAAATTCTATTTCGTTTCTATGTATATTATTGAGATATTTTTAGATTTTTCGACAAACCCTCTGGGATTAGGGTGTGGGCCAAAAGTTTTTGACACATTTTTGGCGAAAATTGCGTAAAAACATATTTATTTTTTCTTAAATATTTGTTTTTAAATATATTTTTAAGGCGATGTATTTTTTGAAGTTTCAGTATTTTTTCTACACGCGAGTCAAAGAACTGTATATGCATGCCAAATTTCAACTCTCTAAGTCTAACTGTTTCGCTATAATTAATACCGTACAGACACACATGTGACGGTTAAAGGTATAAGATTTTTTTGGTCATACCTACAAAAACCCTAAAAAATGAAAACGCTGAAAAAATCACGAGTAATATAAAAACTTATCAACTGATACTAGTGCGTAAAGTATTTTACTAATTTCCATATCATTTGTTATTTTTTAGAACTTGTTTATGTGGCCTTTGCCCAAAATAAAAACTAAATTAATTGAACTGTTTTTTAACATTTATTCTACTATTCATTTTAATAACCGGTCCGAAATTATTTCAATATTTTAATTTATTTATTTAAATAATCAACGAACAGGCTAGTGCCCAATAATGGGCACTTTGTATTTATATATGCATATAATATAAATACAGTAAAACCTCGATATAACGGACTAATTGGGGGGACGGGGTGTCCGTTAAAGCCGAAAGTCCGTTATATAAAAATAGGTTTAAAATAAATCAAAAAACTTTTTTTTGAAAATATGTACACTGTATTTTGATATTAATAAAAAATACAAAACACAAACAACATTCTATTTAATTGTCTTCGGACATTCGTCGTGAAGTGACGTTGCTGTTTGATATCGACGCGCTTGCTTTCGGTAATCCTGCTTTGAAAAAGGAATCAAGTTTTGTTTGCACTTTTGAAGTTTGCTGTTTTTAGGGTTTTGTAGGTATGACCAAAAAACCCTTATACCGTCATTTTGTCGTCTGTCTGTCTGTCTGTCTGTCTGTCTGTCTGTCTGTCTGTTCGGTAAAAATTGTAGCCGAACGGCTAAACCTAGAGAGTTGAAATTTGGCATGCTTATACAACTCGTTGACCCGCACATAGGAAAAATACCAAAACATCTAAAAAACATATCCCCCTATAAATATAAACAAATATGTGCTCATCGAAAAAAAAAATATTTTTTTTTAATTCTGAGTAGGGTATCAAATGAAAGCCCTTGGTACGTGAATTAACGATCAAATTTTTATTTTTCCAAAATAAATTATTTTGAAGCGATTTTTGCCAATATTGTGCAAAAAAAATTTTGTCCCTCACCCTGTAGCCCAGATGGTTTAAACTAAAAATCTGAAAAAATTCTAAGTAATGTACATTGGTGTGAACCGGAATAGTTCAACAGGAATTTTTGATCAGATTATGTTTTTGGAAAAAAAAGCATTTTTTGTGTTTTTTTGCTAATAATGTTGACAACTTATAGTTATATAATACGCTCAACAGTAACGTGTTTCTTGGTGCTGTGGCTAAGATACTTGCGTTCTGTCCAAGAATTCGTAATCGGACTCATGTTCGAGTCCTACGTGAGGAGACAATATTATTTTTTATTTATTTTTTGCATTTTTATATTGTTTAAATTATTTTTTCAAAATTTTAATTATATTTTGGCAATTGTTGCATTTAATTTTTAATAGCGTAAATTTAATAACCAGTGGAAATTGTTGAAATTATAATTTAATTATATATTTGAATGTACACGAAATCAAAGGGGAGGAGCTATGACTAAAAACAACCAATGGAAGCCATAGGCGCAATTTTCAAAATCTTAATGAACCTTGATATATAAATAAAAAAATACTGCACATCTTTAAAAACTTAAATAATGGTAATAGGCATTCGAATTAAAATTCATAAAAAAATATTTTGTCATAAAATTTGTTTTGGCACCCCAAATAATCATCATTCACTTACTAAATACCTGCAAAACCCTGAAATGTGTGAAAATTCACACTTCACATCAATTTTTTTATAATCAACTCTCTTTGTCAAAAATGTTACTTGCAATCACTTCTGACTAGTGATTTGTATTAATTTGAATTAACTGTTCATATATTGTTAACTATATTAATTATGTGTAATATTAACAGGACGTTTTTAATTTTTTTACATTTGACCGGATTTTTTGTCCGTTATATCCGAAGTCCGTTAAATAGAGGTCCGTTATATCGAGGTTTTACTGTACAAAAATATAAAACATGAAACATGAGAAAGTAGATAAATGAAATACCTACAATTTCTTTTATAAAATTATGTTTAACGTATATCGATTTTTTTTTTTATACAAATTTTTACCAACCGCCAACATATATAAGGGAGGTATTGTGATCATACCGATTTTGACATTTCGAGATTTCGATGGATCTCCACGAATTGAGGTCCCTACATAACGTTTTGACTATTTTTAGCATGAGAGGAAACCTTGGAGCATTTAGAGAAGAGATGTAGAGAGATGGCTGTCTGGGAGGAAGGGATAGAGGATATGAGGAAGGCAAGGGAGAAAGATCGGCGAGAGAACTGGAGACAAGAAGGAATGAGATAGGAGAGGGAAGCCAGAAGAACAAAGAAATGATGAGTGAGGAATGCAAGGAAGAAAGATGGGCGAGAGAACTGGACAACAAAGAAATGAAATTAAAAAAAAATATTGTAAAATTATCCATATTGTACGTTATTTTATTTTTTTGTAATGGTTAATACCCTAAACGCCGCAAGGCCTAGAGAAAATAAAGAATATACTTATGTAAGAAAAACGTTAATAAGCGGCATAAATTTGTTTTCGATAGACTTCGTTCAACAGAAGAAAAACACAGGCGGATGTTAGCGGTTCCCATGCGCATAAACCAAATTTCGTCCATTACGTTACCAACAGTTAGCTTAACACATTTCAGTGGAGTCACTTTGATTTGTTTTTGACTACGCGAATTGTGCGATGTTGTTTGTTTACTGTATACTAAAATGAGTAAAAATGTATTTGAAATACATGATTTTGTTTGTTTGGCAACCACAACAATTTTTTAAAATCCTTATGTACGTCTATGTGATCCGCTGTTTTCTCGCGCAGAATTGATGGCGTAATTTATGATACCCCCTATTTTTTTATGTTGAACGAAGTCTAATAATTTTAAAATTTTACAACTTTTAGAATGAGTTGAGACGTTAAAAATGTAAATGATTGTTTCGATGATTGTTTCGGTGACATAGGTATAGGACCGTTCTAAATAGAACTGAGTAACTGGGAATGAATTCAAAACAAGGTAGAACTCTTCAAAACAACATAATCTATTCGAAAAACAGGATTATTAGGACATTATCGAGATATCAGGACCAAAGTTCAATAAACAAGTTTGAACAATGGCTGTATGAGTCATTAGTCATTAAACAAGTTTTTGCTGAATATAGAACTTCTCAATAGATAATAAGTAAATGTAGTATTAAGTAATAAATAAACATTGAATATTAATTGTTTTGTTTAATTGTTAAATATTTAATTTAAACAATATTTTTTCCTGTTAATGCGAAAGTAAAACCATTAGAAATAAATTCAATAAATAAATAAATTAGTATAATTTATGATAAAAATTACCAACTCGTTTTATGATTGTTACAACTGCTTTGAGTATTTCTTTAGTATTTATTATATTCCTTTTTTACCGACCGCCAACATATATAAGGGAGGTATTGTGATCATACCGATTTTGACATTTCAAGATTTCGATGGATCTCCACGAATTGAGGTCCCTACATAACGTTTTGACTATTTTTAGCATGATGTCTGTCTGTCTGTCCGTCTGTCTGTCAGTCTGTCCGTCTGTTTACACGTGCAGAGCAAATTCGGCTGAAAGGATTTTTATGAAACTTCATATTTAAGCTTCTGCCATCAATGGCACGAGTTGATCAACTTTTGGTAAAAATCGGTTGACTAAAAATGGGAGTTTACTCGTGTCGATTTTAAGATTTTTATGAATATTTCACAACAGAAAAATATTTCGAAAAAAATTATTGCACAAAAGTTGCTATAAAAGCAATAATTAATAACTTTTATTTGAGACGTTTTTTGATAAAACGAAAAATTTCGAATATTTTTTGTAAAATTGTAAAATTTTGTAAAAGTCTCAATTTTTTCATACTTATATGTAACGTTTCCATGGTCATGATAAATAATATCTCTGTTATGGTTGGTTTATATACGGAACAAGAATAAGGAATAGGAAATAAGAATAGTACACAAGAATAAAAAATATTAAACCGTTTATATAGGACGTAACATTTCGTCGCTGCGCCTGCGTACTTGCGTTTGCCTGTGTTTAACATTTGTCACTTGACAAGTTCTGATTCATTAAACCTTTTAAAAAAATTCGTTTATTACCGTTAAAAACATTTTATTGTTGTTTACAACCGTCTGATCACAACTGAAAAACATCTGTTGACCAAACTTTATTACGGCAGACATTTTGATTGCTGTGCGCAAGCTTATCGTGTCTTATTCTTGAAATAAGAATAAAAATGTTGAATGTTACCAACTATTCTTATGTTTAAGTTAAATTTCATTCCTACATAAACCGATATACGGCGCAGCCATGTTTTAACATCTTGTGCACTATTCTTATTTCCTATTCCTTATTCTTGTTCCGTATATAAACCAAGCATTAGAAAATATTAGGCCAAGTTATTTCTACTCTGCTGCTAGAATGTATTACTTTATGAAGTACTTTATGATGGCGGTCGGTCCTGTGGTGGCCACAGCTGATTTTTTTCAATTGTGCAAATGGATAACTATATTCTACCCATAATGAAAATTTAATTGCATGGTCTTTTCTGCTTATCGCTATTTACATTTTATTCGTGGCTTATTAGGCAAATTCACGAATTTTCTCACAATTTGTGAACCATATTTGGCTACATTTTTTGGGTTTTTTTTTTTTAGATTGCATACAGAAGTTCAGAACAACGCATGGCTAAATCCTTCTGTAATAATTTTAAGTACTAGCTGGAGTACCCGTATTTCATACGGTTTTTGTAATGTATATTTTGCTGTAACGTAAATGACAAGTGAATTTTCGGTTTCAAGTAGAACAAAAAAAATCGTTTCTTTATTTTAAACTTCTTTTATACACATTTTTGATGTTAAGTAAATAATAAGTGATATATTTCTCACTTAAAATTTTAGTTTTAAGGTTGTCCCCCCGTAACTTCCCAAATATTCATTCAATCGAAAAAGGATGTAGAATAAAAAAAGATTTATTATCTTATTATAAAAGGCGCAAATAGTATTTGTTACTGTGCGGCAAAAAATTTAACTAACTCTTATTATAAACAATTTTTGTTATATAAATTTTTCCTGTTAAGCCAAAAATAAGAGAATTATTTCAAAAGTTTAGCTTTAGGGTGCCGCCCCTTAACTCACCAAATATTCATCTGAAAAATACATAGAAATAAAAGATATGTTTTCTTATTATAAACTATTGTAACCAAACGGCTAAACCTAGAGAGTTGAAATTTGCCATGCTTGTACAAATTTTTGACCCGCACATAGGAAAAATACTGAAACATCTAAAAAACATATCCACCTAAAAATATAAACAAATATGTGCTCATCGAAAAAAAAATTTTTTTTTTTAAATTCTGAGTAGAGTATCAAATGAAAGCCCTTCGTACGTGGATTAACGATCAAAATTTTATTTTTGCAAAATAAATTATTTTGAGGCGATTTTTGCCAAAATTGTGCAAAAAAAATTTTGTCCCACACCCTGTAGCCCAGATGGTTTAAACAAAAAAATCTGAAAAAATTCTAAGTAATTTACATTGGTGTGAGCCGGAATAGTACAACAGGAATTTTTTGTCAGATTATGTTTTCGGAAAATAATGCATTTTTTGTGTTTTTAACCAAAATATGTTAAATTCGCTATGTAACCCAGTAGATTAGTCAGCGCTCATAGCGATGTGCGTTTCATCATTGGTTTTCTAATTTGCCAAACAAGTAACTTGCAAACTAGAGTTCGAATCCTGTCAATTTTATTTTTTTTGTTTTCTTTTTGCAGTTTTCTTTTGTTTAAATTATTTTGTCAAAATTCTAGTTATATTTTGGTAAATGTTGCATTTAATTTTTAAAAGCGTAAATTTAATAACCAGTGGGAAGTGTTGAAATTATAATTTAATTCTATGTTTGATGTATACGAAATCAGAGGGCGGGGCTAATGATTTAAGCAACCAATAGAAGCCATAGGCGCAATTTTCAAAATCTTAATGAACCTTGCTATGTAAAAAAATTACTGCACATATTTAGAAACTTAAATAATGGTATTAGGCATTCGAATTAAAATTCATAAAAAAATATTTTGACATAAAATTTGTTTTGGCATCCCAAATAATCATTCAGTTACTAAATACTTGCAAAACCCTGAAATGTGTGAAAATTCACACTTCACATCAATTTTTTACTATAAACAATATTTATTTTTTATATTTTTATGTTTTCAATAATAAGGGAGATATTTTAAGTTTTTTAATAAACAGTTTTAACTCCGAAACATCACCAGAATAAAAATTTCGAGATATCTTATAGCCTATGTTCGAATCTTAATTTTACTCTCATAATTTCTTTTAATCATCATACAAAATTACGTAAAAATATCTCCAGACGTTTTTGCGTGAATCTCGAACAGACAGGGCAGACAAAAATTGTGTTTTTTTGCGGATATTGTCCTATTCGCGACTGCAAATAACACTGAGAGATCTGGTGGTGACTGGCTAAATTAAACAGAAGCGTATATTTGGATAATATTTGTAGCGTGTTGTGCTGCAGTTTATGTGAATTAAGAAGTATTTTAAAATATAGTGACTTAAATACAGTGCTTTTTTGCCGAAATATTGTTTGAACAGATAAATATTAAGAAAAAACTTCTGACATATACGCTTCTCGTCCGCCATCAGCTGTTGTAAGCAGCACCGACAACGTTAGTTTCAGTCGCGAATAATTATCCGAAACGTGTAGAAAATGAGGCCGAAAAAATAAGAATACAGATATAGCCTCCAATTTTATTAATATAGATTAAATACGTTAAGTTGAGTCCACCTCGACGCCCAGGTGACTGAACAGTATCAAAATTTAAATTCTGAAGCTGTGTCCGGGATTTTAACTCGGATCCTTGTGTTACGTAAGATATCTTACCACAAAGCCATGGCATATCATTCAATATAATTTGCTATTTAAATATTAGAATCCTATAATATCCGCAATAAAATATTTTAATTCAATTAAATTATTTATTTATTGTATACTTAATAAGTTAAAATGTATACGATGCTGTATACATAAATAAATATAATACATATTATACACCAGTGGCGTGCGGTCCAGGGCAGCAGGGTAAGCTCTGCTGCCCAATCATTTTAATGTGATAAAAGTAAATATCATTAAAATATATAACATTAAAACTGATTTACAACAATTTTAATAAATACATGTAGTTATTATCATGACATTATTTAGTTTATTATATTATGGCTAGTACAAATCTATTTTATTCACATCGCTTGAAAAGATTTCACTAGGCCACAAGTCTTACAAGCAAGCAGAATATTTTCTGTCTACCTAACAGTGCGATATAAGGAATATGATTGGTTAGTTGTATGACATCGCGTCTGTGACGAGTTATCTGTAGCACGGAATTTAACGTACTATGCAAGCAGGAATTTCTCTGCTTCTAACGTACAGTCGCACTAATTCGCGTAGTGTTCTAGCTTGATTTATGGAATATCGCATACTTTAGAAAGCAATAAGCTCATTGTATTTTGTATTAATTGATTTCTTGTTGAGTTAGAGTATATTTGTTTAGTTTAAATTGTTGTTAGGACTGTTCTAGTTGCTAATTCAGTTTCATTGGTTTTTAAATATGTACTGTTGTTTTTTCTTTTAATTTTTTTCTGTGCATTTAAATCAAAATGAGTGACACTGAAATATTGTCACCGGATTTGTCCAATTTGTCCTGCAGTGGGAAGGGTTGTATTATTGAACTCTTACTGCAGAAGCCGTTTCCTCGTTTTTCTTTAGAAGAAAAGACTGAAATAAAAAAATATCCACGACCAACACCACATATGTCGCAATTAAAAAATTAAATTAAAGTTAAAAATAAAAACACCACAAAACATTTTCAAAACTTTTATTAGGACAAAAATGTATGGCTATGTGGTTGTGAAAAAATTAATAAAATGTTTTGCTGGCCTTGTTTGTACCTTTTATACCTCACAGCGCAGCTTCAGTAGAAAGAACATTTTCTACTTTAAAACGGGCGAAGACGTATGCCAGAAATTCAACAGATCAAGACAGGTTATCAAATCACATCATTATTTTCAATAGAAAGTACTGCGAATTGCAGATTTTTATGATAGAGTGCCGGAAAATTTTTGTAAGAAAAACAGGCGTATTGAAGTAGTATTTACAGTCTGTTTCAAACGGTTAGGCGGAACTAAATGGGAATTTTGTTCTTTTAGGTTATCACGAGAAGGGACCTTGCTAGGGTTATTTCATTTTTCACGTTGGAATGTCAAAATTTAAAATTCCAACAATGAAACCATGGAAACGAAGTATATATGTCAAAATTAAATTATTATTTTTTATATATTTTAATGTCAAAAATATAAATAATTGGGAAATTTGTAATAAGAATGACACAAAAAATTAACATATAAAGAAAATGACATTTTAAAATGATGAAAAAAAAACCAAAAAATGTTTATTGTAAGTATGATTTACAAAGCTTAAACAAAACGGCCGAAAAGCACGATTTAAACGATGAAAGTAACTAGATTGCAAAATCTAATTCCGCTTAACCGTTTGGAACAGACTGTAAATAGTTGTAAAAATAACAAAATAAAAAAAGTTAATTAAAATAAGGAAAAAGTAAAAAAAAAATCTGCTGCCCATTGTAAAAAGTCACGGCACGCCACTGTTATACACCTATAAAATTTAATTTATTCATACTGTGTATAGGTCCTTAGTTGAGCTTGACAGAATGCGTAGTGACGACAGAGAAAAACTAGACCGAGATATGCGTGGGTGACGATATCTATGTTTGTAGTTTATTTGTGATATATATGTAATGTAGTGCCTTTTATATCTAATAATAATATTTTATACTAGATCTGTAAAGTGATTTTTTTAATAAATATTAAGCAGTTTTTATACACACTGGCATATTTAATTTTGTAAATTTAATTATGATTTTGGCAAAAAATAATTTAAAAACTTTTACTTTTTAAGATTTACGACACTGTGACGTAGCTGCCGCTAGTTTATGTTCTGCTTATTAGGATTCGACATACGTTTATTAAAAAATTAATAGATTCAGTTGTATACGTTTATTATCAAACTATGTAGTGCATGAATGTCCAACCATTCATATTATCTCTTGCTAATATTGTCAAACATAAAGTTTGTTACTCATATTATTTTATTTTTTAATTATCTGTTTTTTTATTACTAAAAATAAAAAAATAATGGATATCATAAACGTCATTTGCGCACATATTAATCAATTCAAAGACACTCCTGTGGCCAACTACATCGCTAAAAAGCAGCGTTTGAAACTGTTTAATGTTTAATAATTTAATAATTAAATTTATGGAATAAAATATTAATTTTTTTGAGCTACAAATACTAAAATTTATTAATTTAATTTCATTCTGCAATACTAATGTTTTACTTAATTTAAATGATATTGAGAAATAAATTTAAAATACATTTTAATAGAAATACATTTCTATTCACTTAATGGACTTTCTTTAGCGTCAGTCTTGCTACGTACTTGACCGAAGCGATAAGTGGGATTACACGAAATTCCTTCCACTTGCGTTTGTCTCCGATGTAACTAATCATGCTATACTTTTATACTGGCGGGTCGTGAAAACTTATCTGACTTTTCGCCGATCACAGAAAAATTAACTGTTTTTTCACCGGTCCGCGATTTAATTAAGGTTAAGAAACTTATTATACATGTTTTTCAACAGTGCGGACATTAAGGGAGACGTGTATTCAAATTTAGCAAGCCTGTGGCAGCAAGCACTAAAGCATCTGCTATTGCCGTTTGACAGCTAGCAAGGATATGGACGTGTGTTCAACTTCTGCCTATGCCGAATAATTTGTGTAAAAATAGTTATACAAATTCTGTAATTTGTATAACTATTTTTTACTTTTCTATTTTAACTATACTCTATCTTTGAAAGACTGATAGTAATAAATCATTCTGTCAGGTAGTTACCAGTGGCGTGCACATTTTAAACATGTTTAAATTGGTTTTGTGTATTTCTATATTACTATTTATCATTTTATTAAACGCACGCATGTGACCATATTTTTCCTCAAAATTTTAGGGTCAAATTTTTATGGTCTATTGTGTTTAACGCTAGTTCGTATTCCCATATAATATGTGCGGCACACTCGGTTATTTTTAACAGTATTTCGTTTCGAACTATTCATATTTTGTCGCTTTTGTTTTGCCGTTTCTGTGTAATAATACAATAACTTTTTACAAATAATAAATTTTATTACTATCAGTCTTTCGGAGATAGAGTATAGGTTCTACTTAACTGTTCGCCTTCAGCTATAAACTGTAGGTAGATTTCTGTGTACGCAAAACAAATAGACGCAATTCGGACCATATTATTCTTGGCTCCACACAGAATGAAAATATGGTCACGAAACTTGAAAACAAAAGGCCTAAGCTCACCTCGGGCTTTCGCGCCAATGATATATTTAAATATAATATATTTAGTATTATTACCGAGTTCTTAGAACCTTTCATCTGGGATTTTCCCGTTATCGGTTTTTTCCGCAGATAACAGTTCTTAAACAGATTTTAAAAGATCCAGTATTCAGGTTTAATGGTAATTAAAGACTAAGACCCTAAATACAGCCCTAGATCAGCCCCTAAAGACTAAGGTAAAATCTTTTTATAAGATCAGTTTTTCTGTTGGCTTGTGCACACTGCCATAAAATATTCAATAAATAATATTTTTGTCAAATAAATTAAGATTTTTATTAAAATAAAGTGGCTTCATAAATAAAATGAAAATAAAAATTTGAAATCAACTGGTAGTTGCACAATTAACGTTATTTTGTGTTTTACAAAATAATTTAATAATAAAATATCAAGGTTGACAAGTCGTAAAAGTTTAATTATGTAAAAATATTCTATATAATTGTTAATTAAATAAAACGTATTTTTCTCAAAACAAATTTCCGCAGTTTTAAAACAAACTAAATAAGTTTCTTTCAAACAAACTAAATAAGTTTAAAATATTTTTGTTACAATTCCAAGGATTATATGTATAAATATATTAGCAGATAACCTTTCACAGACTATCAAGTCAAATGTAATCGTATCTTGTTTTTAAACACAATAAAATAAAAAAAAAAAACAAGTTAAACTGGATTGGAACATCAGTGGACGTAAAAACCATTCGATTTAATAGGTATAGTTTTATGGAGGTGGTTTTCTTTGATAATTAGATAAAGAGAGATACCTATTGTTATTGACTTAATTGACACCAAACCCAAAATCAGTTTTTCATTATGGGCAATCTGAAGAACATGAACCGGATCTAGTTTGAAGAATTTTATGAACAGCTATTTCTGAACACTCTGTACAAGGCGTTATCTATTTGTTTACTGTTATCCTTTTTTTTATTTATAACAGTAGTTTTCAACCGGTGTGCCGTTGTACAACAGGATGCGTCGAGATTTAGAAAATAGCTCCGTACACTGTAAACAATATACGAGGTTTCACCAGGCGCGTACCTTGAAGAATGGTTAGGGGGAGGGTTCATTTCGAAAAAATAACCTAAAAAGATAATACAAATGTATTACTGTTTTTTTTTTTTTTACGGGAGGTATTAAATATTAATTTAATTTTGATTATAATTTGGGTTTTATGTTAATAAACTAAAGTGATTTTTATTTTCAATCGCTTAATCATATGTAATTTTTTCGTTTCGGGGGGAATCTCACCATTAGGCGAGTCTAGATCGTCTAGGGGTGCCAGAAAACCATATAGAGACGGACTCAATTGGTATCGGACCTGGCGTTCGCGTTCAAAGGGGCCTCCGCATTATTTTCTACCCCCACCCCCTCTCACGAGATTTTCGAAAAGTGCGGCAAAAAGTCTTATGTTACGAATTTTTTTATACTGTATTTTAATTATAATCAAACGTTTAATATATAATCAAGAGTTTATTAATATATAATCAAACAACATCCTCGTTCAGAGAATTTGGTTTATGAATGTAGCGGTTGGCCGTACTGTGTTGACAGTTTTGTATTACTCAAAGTAGCTGTCAATTTATGTTTTGTTAAATTTGTAGGTCATTATACCAATTTTATGAAATAAAATTGATAGTGTTATCAGTAACAGACGGGCGCGAGGGTCTGCGCCGCCCGTAGGCAAGATTTAATTGAGCGCCCCTCAGCAGGACGCAACTAGGTTTTTTCGAGGTGTTCCCTTCAAAATTTGAAATGAAGACCTAAAAAAAGGTCCTCACTTCAAAATTTCAAATGAAGACCCAAAAAAAGGTCCTCACTTCTTAAATTACATTTCACTAAATTACTTTTACATTCATTTGGCATTTGGCGCCCTTTTGAATCTCACGTCAGCGGCGCCCGCATCCACCGCATGCCTTGCATGCTGTACTGCGCCGGCTCTGATCATGAAACTAATTATTAACACTCAATTTAGTTTTATAATAACAATAAATAATAAATTTATTTCGTGCCTTTCGGCTTTAAAAGAATTGGTTTTATAATGAATCTATTATGAACGCAAAACAGAAAAAATACCTAGCAACGCATTATGTTAAATTTGTGTTTTACATCGAGTTTTAGCTTAGATCTAGATCAACCGGGCAAAAAAGAGGAGAACCAAACAATAATAATAACAATAATGCTTTATTCAATGTCAATAGGAAAAGACAGCACTCAAAAAAAAGTAGATCGAAGTGAATAAGACAGACGTGTGTTGAAAATAGAAGACTGAGAAGAACATGTATCTTTAAAACGACGCAGAAGAACCCCCCCCCCCCCCCGTATCACTTGACTTGACTTGAAGTTTTGGAATTCCATAAGACCTGATTATAAAGCACGCGTCGATGTTTTCTAATCGACAAGTGCAGCAAAAAGTCTTATGTTACGAGTTTTTTATACTGTATTACGCGTTTATTAATATATATTAATATATAATCAAACAACATCCTCGTTTAGATAATTTGGTATATGGCTTACTCAAGGTAGCTGTCAATTTATGTTTTGTTAAATTTGTATGGTTTGTGAAGAAAATTGTTTAGTGTAGGGTGTAGGGTGACATTCGTCCCGCATTTTAACATTTTGTCCCGCATTTTGTAACTTGTATTTGAAGAAATGAGGACCTTTTTTTTGCTCTTCACTTGGATTTGGGAGATGAGGACCTTTTTTTTGCTCTTCACTTAGATTTGGGATGTGAGGACCTTTTTTTTGCTCCGTTCCGCATTGCCTTCTTAAGAAAATGGTCACCCTAGTTTAGTGTCTTCATGAAACTCATTATAACACTCATTTTAGTTTTATAACGACTCGAATGCAAAACCGAAAAAATACCTAGCAACGCATCGCGTTGTGTTTTACATCGAATTTTAGCTTAAATCTAGTTTTAAGACTTTTATGCAACCGGGCATAAAAGAGGAGAACCAAACAATACGCAAAGAAAGCACTCGAAAAATAAAGTGTATTGAAGCAGATATTCAATACACGTCCTGTATTGAAAATAAAAGACTGAGAAGAACATGCCGATTTTTTGCGGATAATTATTTTAGCATCTTTAAAACGACGAAGAAGAAATATGTGCTAATAACCTTCTTTATAATTTTTAATAAACTGCTCTTGTTAAAACAATTTATAGTTTTGTATTGTTTCAGTTCTTAATAAACCATGATTTTATATGTCTGTTTGAAAATGTTTGTCCAATTAGACGATGATACTAAAATTTTTGCTGTTGAAGATAACATTTTTGTCCAATTTTGATCAAATTCTAAAGCGTTTAAATCTTTTTTAAAATAAATGTTAGCAGATCTATTTTTTATTGTCAAAATTATATATTTTAAACAAATATCACAATGTTTTTAATAACTGTTTGAAGTATTAAATCTTCAATTAATTTTTATATGACGGGAATAACAAAGGATAATTCACCGTATTTAATGTAATTATAACGAAATAATATTCTTTATTATTATTAAAAACAATAGTAAAGTTCTATAATAAATATATTGTATCAAGTAGACTTACCATTTTAACTGGGTAATATTTTTATATCAGAACACAACTTGTCAACACGATATACAAGAATGAACTGTGTTTATATTTGCCATCTTATGCTATATACATGGTACTGGTCAGTGGCGGGCTGGCAATTTGCCAGGGTCTGTAAGGTTTGCCAGTGCGCCCGCCAATGGTGTTGGTCAATCCAGTGACGTCAAGTTGTACAAGAAAAACCTCATTGGTGAGTATAGATAAGTGTATTAATGATTCAGTGTTGCTTGGAAACAAACAAGAAATCCCCAAACCGTATTAACATTGTTCCAAATATTAAAATTATGTTTACGATTTAAAATACAACCTTGAAATAGATTGTTTTGTTTTAACTTTCAAAATATAATGTGTTGTATGATGTTAGGTCAGATGGGTGCAGGCGAAGAAGTGTGGGGAGAGTTGATGCGATAAACAATTAAAAATGCATATAAGGCCTTAGAAGTCACGGGTGTCCGTTAATAAAATTAATAATATGATATAGTGGGGTATGCTACAACGAAGAGTTTTTATCAATAAAATTAGGATGCAGCAACAAACGCGAACGCAATCGGCCGATATAGAACGCACTTACGAATGACGTTATGCTCTTCACATTCGTATGGGTTTTTATACCTTACCTTAAAATCTCCAAACTCATTAACAAAGAAGATCTGTTTATCATCTAGGCTTGTCCATCATCAGATGATCTGAAATTAATGAATTTTTAAAAGACTTTAAATCTGGTAGGTTTATTGTTACGAAGTTAGGGTTTTATTTGGTTCTAGTTTTTCCTTTCTTCTTTCCAGGGCCGCATTAATTTACATCGAGGCCCTAGGCGCAAACGGTATTCCGGGCCCTCTCTCGTAATTCCTCTTCAAGTGCCATCTCCGCTTTGAAGGTTGGCCAATAGCATAGCAAACTCAGCCTAGGATGCTACCGTTCTGAAAAAGTCAGTGCTTCACATTCCGAACTACTCTTTCAAGTACCGCAACCAGTATATTCGCCGCCTTCATGCTTATCTCTTGCCATTTATTTTTCCTTCCATTACATGGTCCAGATATTCCAACTTCCTCTTTTTAATTTAGAACATTAATTGAAGTTCTGTTACCATCTTGGTGAGTACTTCTTCGCTAGTCCAATAAATGTGCAATATTCTATAAATCCACATTTTGAAGGCATCTGTTCTCCTACTTTTTAGTTAAAGTCCAAGCCTCTACACCATATAACTGGGAAGATGTAGCATTTCAGTAATCGAAGCTTTAATTGGATTGGTTAGTCATGAGATGTTAGTATAGGGTAGTCGGCGAATCAGTACAGTTGCGTCACTGGAAACGCCACATGTTTTTGTGACGTCATATTTAGTACGTCTGCATAGCACCCATTTAACGAATGTAATATTCGTACGCAGTCACTTGTATCGAAATGAAATGAAAATATAAGAATAAGAACAGAATAGAAACAAATAAACTATTCTAATAAGCTAAATAGTTCTAAAAAGGGCTGATGTGATCCAAAAATATTATCAAAGAAAAGACAATAGAAATACGTTCAATTTAACCTAAAAAGCTATGCACTACACACAATATCAAATGGAAATCTATAAGATATCTATAAAAAAATATATAACTAAACACAAAACTGCTAAATAAACAACAAACTAAATAAAAAAGGTTTTTAGAAATTACTATAAGTTAGATATGTGAGCACAAGTATCAAAACACATCAGAACGAATTATAAAATTTTAAATGTAAACATCGTTTTATTTAGCGATACCAATACGAATGTGCCTATATTAAATAAGCACTTTTAAAATTTGTAAATCTTCAAAATAACTATCGAACACAAACTAAATATGACTTCAAATGGTATGTTTTTAAAGCAATATTAGTCTATTGTTATTGACTTAATTGACACCAAACACAAAATCAGTTTTTCAATATGAGCAATCTGAAGAACATGAACCGGATTTTGTTGGAATAATTTTATAAACAGCCATTTCTGAACACTCTGCACAAGACGTTTTCTATTTGTTCACTGTTACTCTTTTTTTTTTACTTATAACAGTAGTTTTCAACTGGTGTGCCGCTGTACAACAGGATTTAGAAAATAGCTCCGTACACTGTAAACAATATATAAGGTTTCACCAGGCGCGTACCTTGAAAAATGGTTTGGGGGAGGGTTCATTTTGAAAAAATATCCTAAAAAGATAATACATATGTATTACTATTATTTTTTTTTAATAAAGCATATATTTCACTTGCAAAAAAAATCGATTTAGTTATTTTTCGCCACTAAGTTTGTCATTGAAGTTATGACGCAAAATGACCAACTGCGTTGATTGAACGGTTGACCTATAGATTCTTCATTTTACCAAAGGCTGACCTTCCTTCTGATTTCACGGGAATCCTCTCCAGTGTCATGCAGTACACATGCCAAATACTTATATGTGTTGAACCTTTTAATTTTGTCACCCACATACAAATCGAGGGATGGTACTTTATTCTTACTTGTCACCATGTACTTAGTCTTCCCGATTATATCTAAGCCGTACTTCAGTTCTACGGAATTTAATTTGTTTAATAAAATATCCAATTCTTCTTTTGTTTCAATCAAAAGAACTGAATCATCTGCGTATCTGACGTTGTTGATACGTACTCCATTTACTTAAATCCCAACAACATCATTCTCAGTAACCTCTGAGAATATGGCTTTTAAATAAATGTTAAACAACAAGGAAGACCGTAATTAATAAAACAATTTAAAAAATTAGCTGGTTAACCAAAGACTTTTTTTTTGCATATATTTATTATTTTAATTCTAAACAGTCTTGAATAGAAAAGAAACGTTTCTTCATTCTAAACAAATTTTCTTATAAACAGTTTTGTTGTTAAATCAGTAGCGGTGTGGCAAAATTTACCGACCTTGGAAAATTAGCCCTATAAGGTCAAGAGCCGGCTTCATTGGCTTAAGGACCGGCCCCATCGATCCAAGGATGGGGATAAATAATATATTACAACTTTATAGGTAACACTTAGGGGCGTAGATGGACCGGGGAAGCTTGTATAAATTACCGGGGCCCGGGGCAAACTGCAGGGCCCGAGATTGGAAGAGCGTAATATTGTTTTTCCGAGGCCTGGGCCCGGAATTTTTTATTTTACTGGAGCCCGGACCCGCTCCCAAAGCCCTTGGTAACATTCCCCTTGAAGAGAAAAGAAATATTTCCTCATCTAACAAATTTTCTCATATAGATTTTTGAAGCAAAGTAAATACTAAGTGCAATAATCTTCCTACCCCCGTAACGCCCCAAATATTGATCGAATCCAAAAAGTTTATAGAACGAAAAATTAGTTTTTATATTATAAACAATTTTTGTTTTATATATGATATACGCTTTATAGCGTATGTAATAATATCAATTAAAACACACAAATCTAAGAACAAATAAGCATTTATTACTACGTCTATTTACAATCTGTCACACATATGTCATCATATTATGGTTGCTAACGAAACATATTACAAAGAACGGCCAAGAACTAGCCCTTATGCTAACACGGCCGTCCTGATCATGCCGCGTCCTCGCGGCATCGTCTAACTTAAACTGCAAAATAAAACAACTTATTATCCTAACACGGCCGTCCTGCTCCTGCCATGTCCTCGCGGTATCTTCAAATTTAAAAACTGCAAAATAAAACAGGGGAAACGAAAAAGTAATGCTAGTTTTGCCTGTCTCCTAGAGGTTCCTGACCATCCAGAGTTTAACTGAACCCCTTGAGGTCCCTGAACATTCAGCGTCAAACAAAACCAACACAACTCCTTGAGGTCCCTGACTCCAGAGTTTATAAAACAAAAACGACCAGTGTATCTTGCGGTACTCAACAAGCTATCAATTCTCAACTCAACTATCTATCAGTTTATTTCATTACAGGTTGTCTACAGTACCCAACAAGCTCAGTGACGGTCGCTGCTTCATACTCAGTGCCTTATTATTTTGTCAAAACAATAAAATGTCTTTTACAATTTAATCAGTTACCTTACCGTACTATTTATCTATCAAAAGACAAACGCTCGTCCATTCTGATATATATATATTTCTCTTCAGATCATTACATTTGCCATTTCAGGTAAATTGCACCTTGTTCCGTTATCAATCGCATTGGCAAAAGAAGTAAAATTAAGCAGAACCGTACGGTTCTCACTATTTTAGTCCTTGTTGGACTTCTTCAAGGAACAAAAAAACAAATTCAATGAATTTATCTCCTGGCACTAAAATATGTTCTAAACCTGGAATTTCTGTAACAAAAAGGACTGCGCAAGCAATATGCACAGTTTTACACAGCAAGTGCATCAATCTTAAAATTTGTTATTTATATTGGTATTCTCGTCAAATATGTACAAATATGTCAAATATATCAAATATGTCAAATATGTTAAATATGTCAAATATGTCAAATAAGTCAAATAGTACAGACCTAACGGCAAGACATCTTTGATACTTTCCATCCACCTATTTTTGTCTGTGTCCTTACGATTACAAAAATATTCACAATTTTTTTATTATTGCACATACGAGAACTAAAATTTTTACGTTTATTTTGATTTAAAACATTTTTTTTTTTAATTTGCAATTTTGTAAAAGCTAGTTCTCTGAAATTTCAAAATCTTTTCTTTTTAGCATACTCACAATAATAATAAAACTCTTTGAATACCTTGTTAAGTCTTTATCCAAAATTTCTAAATTACCAAGAACAATTAAAAATACCGTACCTCATTATTCTCTTATTATTTGGTGTCAAATTTCCATACCATATTTAGCTTATTCTTTATTTAACCTTTGCAATGTTATCGGAAATTTTATTTGCATCTTGTAGTGTTTACTAGAGATGGGAATTTCGGCTCAGTTTGCGGAACCGGATCAGTGGAGGTCGTTCAGTTTGTTGAGCCGGTTCATTGATCCGGCTCAGTGATCCGGTTAAGTAAACATGTTTCCAAAACACAGGACGGTGGTTAGTTCGTAGGTAGAAAGTCGCTTAGAGCCGGTTCTTGCTTAGAGCCGGTTCTTGCAATATATGAACTGTAAATATGATCCCGAGACACAGGTCGGTCGGTCGTTCGGTCGTAGGTAGAACGTCGTTTACAGTCGGCTCTTGCTTAGAGCCGGTTCTTGCAATATATGAACTGTAAACATGATCCCGAGACACAGGTCGGTCGGTCGTTCGGTCGTAGGTAGAACGTCGCTTAGAGCCGGTTCTTTTAAACATGATCCCGAGACACAGGTCAGTCAGTTGCCGGTCGTTCGGTCGTAGGTAGAACGTTGTTTAGCCCCGACTCTTATTTAACATTTTTGAAACAAACAATTCACTTTATGTAGCTACTATATTTTAAACCAGATGTGTTAAGTTTATGGCGATGTTTATTGCCCTTATCAATCGGACGTCTGGGATTTGGGCAATATTTTTAATATTTTTATATAGTATGGTTGTAAGAAAATACAGACTAAGCCGATTAGTTTCAAATAAACTGCCCTACAAATTGATGACAAAATACACTTTATGATAATACATTACAAGCCAAGTTCTCGCGAAGTTCAACATGACATCGACCCAGATCCGCATCACTCCGGTCACTGTTCACAATCGCCCGACCTATCGTATTCTTGAAACTTGAAACTATACAATGAGCCGTGAGCCGGCTCATTTCAATTTGGTGAACCGTGTCACTTCGGTCAGTGTACTGAGCCGGCTCAGTGAGCCGGTTCGTTCATGAACGACCCATCTCTAGTGTTTACCAGCCCTTGCTATTAGTTTTAACGTACTTTATCTAAATTCATTGCTCACCATAATATGGGTACGCAACGTGATGGGGTTAATTATTTTTTTCAGTTTAATTATAATATAGCACTTGTGTTTTCCATTTTAAAAACTCTTGTCAGCCAATTTTGACATTTCAATTTATTTTTGCAACTGTCAATCTTTCTGTCATTTTCACTTTTTTATCAATCATTATCAAAATAATTTATGTATGGAACAACAAAAACTGGCCAAAAGTAGTTGTAGGTGTAGGGATCCCACTTCTGATATACGCTTTATAGCGTATGTAAAAATATCAATTAAAACACACAAATCCAAGCACAAATAAGCATTTATTACTACGTCTATTTACAATCTGTCACACATATGTCATCATATTATGGTTGCTAACGAAACATATTACAAAAAACGTCCAAGAACTAGCCCTGATGCTAACATATATATATTTTTACCGACCGCCAACATATCCATATAAGGGAGATATTGTGATCATACCGATTTTGACATTTCGAGATTTTGATGGATCTCCACGAATTGAGGTCCCTACATAACGTTTTGACTATTTTTAGCATGATGTCTGTCGGTCTGTCTGTCGGTCCGTGTACACATGTAGAGCAAATTCGGCTAAAAAGATTTTCATGAAATTTCATATTTAAGCTTTTGATATCAATGGCTCGAGTTGATCAACTTTTGGTATAAATCGGTTAGCTAGAAAAAGGAGTTTACTCGTGTCGGTTTTAAGATTTTTGCGAATATTTCATAACAGAGAATTATTTAGAAAAAAATTATTTAACAAAAGTTGCTATAAAAGTAATAACTAACAACTTTTATTTGAGACATTTTTTGATAAAGCAGCATAAATTGGAGGCTTGGTGGTGTCTAAGTCAATATTGGAAATAAAGGAAGATATTTTTAGCTTTTTAGTAAATAATTTCAATACAGAAACACACCCTCTATCATCATACTAAATTACGTGAAAATATGTCCAGCCATTTTTTGCGTAAATCTCGAACAAACAGCCAGACAGAAATGGTTTTTTTGCAGAAAATGTCTTATAGTCATCTGAAACGTATAGAAACTGAATATGAGACCAAAAAAATAGAAAAAAGACAATATAGCCTCTAATTTTATTAATATAAATTTATTATTTATTATTCAAGCGATTTATTTGACCTGGCGCCAAATGGTACATACGGCCCTGCATCTTTTATTTATTTCTCTATATGTTGCCAAAGGAGCAGACTGTCAATAAAACTTTTTCATTAAAATCGATTATCTGCAACTGATTTCAATTTTTTATTGACATACTGAGAATAAGTTTAGGTCTTGGAGTAACGGGACTTCGGCCCATTACCCCCAAAGTACTAATGGAATGCTGCCATCTAGAGCTTCAGGCAGTGGTGTGTTGGTAAATAGTTAACAACCGGCTCGCTAAAAGAAAAGTTTGTTTCGCACCAGATGCTTTCGCGGATGAAAAATCTCCGAGGCACAGCGCGTTATTCGACAAACATCTAATCAAAATTGCTATCGTAATCCGAAAAGCAATAAATGAAATACAAGCTGTATTTCATTTAATTACAAAGGTTCAATGTAAAATATTAAGTAATACACCTTTTAATTTGTTTGATTTTAATACTAATTGTAATTTTATGTAATTTTTAATAATGAGTATATTCAACCAGCTCAATATATTTCTAACCGGCTCGAAAAATTCATGAAAATTTAACACACACGGGCGAAAAATCCCAGACAGTTAATAGTACGACGCATGAGCGCATTATTCGTTTTGTACGACAAACATCCAATCAGAATAACAATCGTAGTCGCAAAAGTAATAAATGAAATACAGGTTGTTTTATTTATATGCAGAGCCGTAGCAATGTTTTTGGCGCTCTTGGCAAATACTTAATACAGCGTCCATGGAAAATTGAGAAGTGACATTACTGATGGCGGCGCTGTGCTCCAAGGCGATATGGCTGTCGTCTCTAGTACTCAGCTGTCAATATGCTAATAGCGAACGGGTTAATTTAAGCACGGTACATTTTAATTTATGAAAATGCGAGTAAATATTTGCTAAATTTTTTAATTTTTAAGCGCTACACATGTATCGAGGTGTACCTATAACAGAAGGTGGGCATCAAATTACGGTATTTAAAGTTTAGCAGATTTATTGAAGTGTAATTTGTTAAATGCCGGGAACGTAATTTTATATGATACATCTGAGTGTCAGTCATCTGATTTTACAATATATGGATTCTGTTTGCCAACAAGTGCATTATGTTTATTGCCTCATGAAATAAAATTAGTTTTAGTTGGACAGTAGCAGCTAAAAGTTAAATATGCAACTTGCAGGTGCAATCATATTAGTGCAGTTTTGTTTTTCTGCGACAAATGTAATGAACAAACTCCCATAGTATCAGTTAATTTTTAACTCAAAATATATTCCCATACCTTCCTCCTGTCCATAACCAAATCTTTTCCCAATCTGGACTTAATATTAACTTCCCTCAATTTTTCTTAAGAAAAGAAAAAAACTAAGATACCTATCTTTGTCCTGTCTTGAATGACAGCCAAAAACACTAAAATTTGTTCTACTTTTATAGTTTTTCACAACTTCTATCGACATTCTAACAAAAATTCAACACTCGAACATATGTAATAAGTTAAAACAGTACTAGAGCGCCTAGTACAATATTTGACCACCAGACTGCGTATTCGAGCGTGTCAGTTCTCAATACTTCATATAGACATTTGTAAATTAATTTAATCTAAAATAGCGCCCTTTTACCTTTTTAGGGTTTTGTAGGTATGACCAAAAAACCCTTATACCGTCATTTTGTCGTCTGTCTGTCTGTTTGTCTGTTCGGTAAAAATTGTAGCCAAACGGCTAAACCTAGAGAGTTGAAATTTCGCATGCTTATACAACTCTTTGACCCGCACATAGGAAAAATACTAAAATATCTAAAAAACATATCCCTCTAAAAATATAAACAAATATGTGCTCATCGAAAAAAAAATATATTTTTTTTAAATTCTGAGTAGGGTATCAAATGAAAGCCCTTAGTACGTGGATTAACGATCAAAATTTTATATTTGCAAAATAAATTATTTTGATGCGATTTGTGCCAAAATTGTGCAAAAATTTTTTTGTCCCATACCCTGTTGCCCAGATGGTTTAAACTAAAAATCTGAAAAAATTCAATGTAAGTCAAAAGTAATGTACATTGGTGTGAACCGGAATAGTACAACAGGAATTTTTGATCAGATTATGTTTTCGGAAAATAACGCATTTTTTGTGTTTTTAACTAAAATATGTTAACTATTTAATACGTTGTGTAACATACCTAAACAGTTGCTCTCGTGGCGTGGTTGGATTTGTCGTACGCTTAATAATATAAGAAACTTGCAAACAACTTGCAAACTAGGGTTCGAATCCTGTTGATTGTATTTTTTGTTTTTTTTTTTGCATTTTTATTTTGTTTAAATTATTTTGTTAAAATTCTAGTTATATTTGGTAAATGTTGCATTTAATTTTTAAAAGCGTAAAGTTAATAACCAGTGGAAAGTGTTGAAATTATAATTTAATTCTATGTTTGACGAAATCAAAGGGCGGGACTTATGATGTAAGCAACCAATGGAAGCCATAGGTGCAATTTTCAAAATCTTAATGAACTTTGTTATATAAAAAAAATACTGCCTATATTTAGAAACTTAAATAATGGTATTAGGCATTCGAATTAAAATTCATAAAAAAATATTTTAACATAAAATTTGTTTTGGCATCCCAAATAATCATCGTTCAGTTACTAAATACCTGCAAATCCCAGAAATGTGTGAAAATTCACACTTCACATCAATTTTTTTTTTCATTTTAATGTTTGCAATTTTAATACCCTCTGATTGTGACGATACATATACGTAAACCTTCTCCTGATTTTACGACTACAGCACTGCTAATAGTATTGGAGAAGTTGTTTTTGTATATCATGGCGGAATACACGATGGCACCCACAAGGTCTCGCGCCTTTGGCACTTGCCCCGAAGCCAGGGCGTTTCCACGGCTCTGTTTATACGTAGCTATAGTCCGTTCACAGGTGTGAATGTATTATTGCTCTTATGGCAAATGGGAGTGATATTGTCAAAATTGCCAAATTGTAAAAGTGTCAAATGTGTCAAATATAATAATATAAAAAAACTCGTATGATTTACAACCTGAGCCTCAGTAAGGAAAACTTGCGCTAGGGGCAAAGCCGTGTTTTTGGCGCCCTTGGCAAATGACAACAAAGGTTCTCCTCTCAAAATTCAAGTGATGAGCAAAAAAAAGGTCCTCACCTCCCAAAATCTAAATGATGAGCAAAAAAAGGTCCTCACCTCTCAAAATCCAAGTGACGAACAAAAAAAAGGTCGTCGCCTTTCGCAATGGCGCCCCTTAGACAAGCCCATCAGCGCCCTTTTCCTTAATGAAATATTTTCGCGGCGCCCCTGTAACCCATCTGTGGCACCCCAGGACGCCGCGGCGCATAGTTTGAGAATCGCTTGTATAAACCCATTAGAGAGTATGAAAAAGAACTACTCCATATGTCCTGTACTGCATACTCACCTTTGAACTGACTATATTTATTATGCAATAATTTGTAATAGTAATTAATATGTTTGATTTTAATAATTAATTGTGATTTTATGTACAAGGTGTCTCAAAAGAAATTTTATATTTAGTGGATCGATTAAAAAAAAAGTAAGCCGTATATAGAAAAAATGTTTATTAATTATTAAAATACACTTTTTGGGGATTTATTTCTTAAAAATAATATCGTCTAAATGTAGACCCTCGCGTTCTCGGCACTCATTTAATCGAACAGTAAAATTACTTATGACGTCACGGCAGGTGGACTCAGGGATGGCTGCCATTTCGTAACGGATATTTTCTTTCAAATGCGCCAGTGAAGTCGGTTTATTGGCGTAAACTTTAGATTTAAGATAACCCCATAGGAAAAAGTCCATAGGGGTTAAATCTGGACTGCGTGGAGGCCAATTTATGTCACCTCTCCGGGAGATCAATTTGCCTGAGAAAATTTCACACGTGGCAGAGACATATTGGACGTGTGTGAAGTTGCTCCGTCCTGTTGGAACCATGTTCTTTGGTTATAGCTAGGAAAGTTTTGCAGTTCGGGTAACAAGAAGTTGTCTAACATCTCCACATAACGCTCTGAATTCACTGTAACTGCATGCCCCCTTTCGTCTTCAAAAAAGTAAGGGCCGATAATTCCTCGCGCGGACATCGCAGCCCATACGGTCACTTTAGGCGAATGTAGGGGTTTCTGATGTTTGCGTTTCGGATTCGTTGCACTCCAGTAGCGGCAGTTCTGCTTATTTACGTGGCCATTAAGATGAAAATGAGCTTCATCCGAAAACAAAATGTTGGTAAACGTTGAAAATCGCTCAATCACGTGATTTACGAAATTAAGCCTCTGACTGACATCTTGGGGCTTTAATTCTTGCACCAATTGAATTTTGTAGGGGTGCAGCTTTAGGTCTTTGTGCATAATGCGATGTAATGATGATCTATGCACATTTAAAGCACTTGCGCGCTTCCGAATTGAAAGGTTCGGGTCGTCACGAACAGACTGATTAACATTCTCCACGTTTTCTACCGTTCTTGATGACCTAGGTCGCCCGGATTTTGATTTATCCAGCGTTGTACCAGTCTCTTCAAACTTTTTAACCCAATGTCGAATGAGAGGAATGCTTGGCGCATCATTTAAGTGGCGAAAACCTCGAATACTGCAGAATTTTCTACGCGCTACAGTCGCCGAATCACCGTTTTTGTAAAACTCTCGCACGCATATAGCGCGGTCTGCTCCCGAGAAACGCTCCATAGCGACTGACTTCCCAAGAGCCAGGCTACCGATTGACATAACCCCCGCGCCCCTCGGATACGTTGCGTTAAGCAGTAAGCTAAATTAATATAAAATTTCTTTTGAGACACCTTGTAGTTTAATTTTTAATAATGAGTTTGTAAACCAGTTCGCGCGGGTTGTTGTGAGCCGGCTGCAACACACCTCTGCCCCAGGCAATACTAATAAATATATTCAGAACCTAAGCCTCTTAGCATTTTCAGGTGCTGGGTCATATACTGTCCCATACAAAGCGAGCAGCGGTGTTATGAGGGCAACCTAATAACTTTTCTGTCTCGCCAACAAATGGCATTGCTGGCGGCAATAATGTATTGTTTTTGAGTTGAACATCTGTCATTAGTAAACATAAGAACAGCAAGTTATTCTATTAAATAGTTAATTGTAGACAGCTATTTAAAGAATATTAGTTTTGTAAAACGGAAAAAAAAATGAACATCGCGCAGTGATACACAGTAAAACCTTCGATTGCGAGCACAATTCGTAAAGGAAACATATGTAATCCTAAAGAACTCGTATATCAAGGCGACTTTCCCCATAAGAAATAATGGAAACTCAGATGATTCGTTCCACAATAAAAAATATTCAAATAGAAATGATAATTTAAATGGGAAATATAAAGTAAAAATACGTTAAATAAATAAATCTAAACTTTACCTTTGAAAAAAATTGATGTGAAGTGTGAATTTTCACACATTTCAGGATTTTGCAGGTATTTAGTAACTGAATGATGATTATTTGGGATGCCAAAACAAATTTTATGTAAAAATATTTTTTAATGAATTTTAATTCGAATGCCTAATATCATTATTTAAGTTTCTAAATATGTGCAGTATTTTTTTTTATATAGCACGGTTCATTAAGATTTTGAAAATTGCGCCTATGGCTTCCATTGGTTGCTTAAATCATAAGCCCCGCCCTCTGATTTAGTATACATACAAACATAGAATTAAATTATAATTTCAACACTTCCCACTGGTTATTATATTTACGCTTTTAAAAATTAAATGCAACATTTACCAAAATATAACTAGAATTTTGACAAAATAATTTAAACAAAATAAAAATGCAAAAAAAAAACAGAAAAATTAAAATTGACACAAACTCTAGTTTGCAAATTACAAAGAAACGACGAAACGCACTACGCTAAGATCGCTTACTTATCTACTGTGTTACATAGCGAATTAAATATTTAACATATTTTAGTTAAAAACACAAAAAATGCGTTATTTTCCGAAAACATAATCTGATCAAAAATTCCTGTTGTACTATTCCCGTTCACACTAACGTATATTACTTAGATTATTTTCAGATTTTTAGTTTAAACCATCTGGGCTACAGGGAGTGGGATAAAAAATTTTTTTGCACAATTTTGGCAAAAATCGCCTCAAAATAATTTATTTTGCAAAAATAAAATTTTGATGGTTAATCCACGTACTAAGGGCTTTCATTTGATACCCTACTCAGAATTTAAAAAAATATATATATTTTTTTTGATGAGCACATATTTGTTTATAGGTTTAGGGGGATATGGTTTTTAGATGTTTTAGTATTTTTCCTATGTGCGGGTCAAAGAGTTGTATAAGCATGCCAAATTTCAACTCTCTGATAGATATGCATCATTAGGGCCGACGCGAGGGTCTTGCGCCCGTAGGCAAGATTTAATGGAGCGCCCCCACACAGGGCAAAATTTCAAGTGAAGACCTAAAAAAAAACAAAGGTCCTCCTCACTTCTAAATTTCAAGTGAAGACCTAAAAAAAAGTCATCATTTAATATTGCCGGTTATAACCTTGGCGCCCCCCCCCCACGTGGCATCAAGTAAGGTTTATCCGTTTGGCTACAATTTTTACCGAACAGACAGACAGACAGACAGACAGACGACAAAATGACGGTATAAGGATTTTTTGGTCATACCTACAATACCCTAAAAATGGTGGCTGGTGTGAGAGAGATGAGAGAGAAGACCGGAGGGGTTGGGTTATTCTGTAGGACGACTTTCACTATAACTAACGAAATAACTGCTATCTGTTGGCTCACTATAATCTTTTTCTTGAAGAAAGAAGCTATCCAATGACAGTTACTTCCGTCTCATTTTGATGTTGACTATACTCGGATGTTGACTATAAGAGTGAGCCACGCCGACTGAGACCGAGCATGGGAAACGATTACCCACAATCCCGCAGCGAGAGAGATAACCATCAGCTCAGATGTGATCACGCGAAGCTCGGCATACAAAACGTATACGTACTACTCGTACAGCAAGACCTCGCACGTTAACCAAGTTAAAATATATTAAATTTTTTTTTCTCGTCTTGCTAAACACTCGCAGACCAAGTTACTCACAATCCAAGGTTTTGTGGTATATATTTCTTTGTAAAATATGGTTTATAACACAATTACTCAAATATTGTTCAGCAATTGCACGATACGGTTTTGGATGATCAACATAGACATCTCAAAAGTGTTGGTACATCACAAAAGTGTTGGTACATCATTAAATTTTCATACCAACAAGTGTTGGTATGAAAAAGCTGTATACAAGGTGGGTATCGCATTTGCTGGTTGAACAAACGCGACCAGGGTCGGTTTTATCATTGGCGAGTCTAGGCTATCGTCTAAAAACGCCACGGGATGGGGGCGCCGGAAGGTCACACTTATGTGTAGCATATGAAAAAACAATTTTAATATTTTTCTTATGCCATTGATTTTTTCTTACACCTCCATTTATATTATACATCGTCTAGCGCAGTGTTTCTCAAAGGGTGTGCCGCGGAATATTATTGTGCCGCAAAATTGGCCAATTGTGGCGTGAATTCTTAAAAACTAGCGTCGTGATTATTTTAACATCATTGTCCAAATATACGTACAATACCATTAATAAGAATAAAGTACACGAAGGATCTTTTTATGACGAATTGAAATTGACATATTCTGAATACAGGGGCATCTGCATTCAAAATGTTTTCTTCTATGACTACGTAGTTGTGCCGCGAAATTTTAATTCTTTGGAAAATGTGCCACGAGAATAAAAAGATTGAGAAACACTGGTCTAGCGGCTTCAAAGACCCTTCTTTGGCGATGGGGAAAATGAATTGATATGAAGTAAGAATTGGTGGAACATCTAGTCTATGCACCATATTTGCCCCCCCCCCCCCATACTCTCATCTAATCCCAAACCTCAAGAAATTAGTGAGTGGAATGTCTTTCCTATAAAATGTAAAGATGATGGCAACTGTTGAGGGTTTCCGGAGCCATTAAAGGGATAGGATAATGGTTTTGGATTATCGCTGGAATAAATCTATTGATGTTAAGGGAGATCATATTGAAAAATAAGAAGAAAAATAATACGAGGACAGCCTACATAGGGTCGTTCTGGAAAGGTACCGATGACTGAAAAGAGACTAGATTAAAATATTTCTCTAAAGCAGTTTCTAACGGTGTCGATATCGATCCCTTGGGGGTTACTCGGCTTGAAGCTGGGGTCGGTATATGCAAAGGTGTCGATGGGGATCAATAGTTCATTTTTTCTATTCACTAATTGTAATAGTATTAATTTTTAATTAGATGAGTTACGTCCGTAAGTTAGTAATTATAGTTGAAGGTAATGGGATTCGGACCAGTCAGAAAATAAAAACAAATTTATTAACTTCGCTAACGTTTCGATTTTATTTAAATCTTCATCAGAGCTACAAAGATATATAGAAAAATAGAATTATTAAATTGGTAAGTTTATATGTATAACATTATGATAGTGTTCAAATTTAACACTATCATAATGTTATACATATAAACTTACCAATTTAATAATTCTATTTTTCTATATATCTTTGTAGCTCTGATGAAGATTTAAATAAAATCGAAACGTTAGCGAAGTTAATAAATTTGTTTTTATTTTCTGACTGGTGCGAATCCCATTACCTTCAACTATAATTAATTTTTAATATTCAAATATTAGATTTATAGCCAAATCTAAAGATATAATTAACATAAGAAGATATGCATCATTAGGGCCGACGCGAGGGTCTTTTGCGCCCGTAGGCAAGATTTAATGGAGCGCCCCCACACAGGGCAAAATTTCAAGTGAAGACCTAAAAAAAAAACAAAGGTCCTCCTCACTTCTAAATTTCAAGTGAAGACCTAAAAAAAGTCATCATTTAATATTGCCGGTTATAACCTTGGCGCCCCCCCCCACCTGGCATCAAGCGTCCTAATGCTTTGCATTACTTGCGTAGTGCGTTCCGCCGGCCCTGTGCATCATTTTGGGACAATTTTGAAAAATGAAATAAATATCCCAAAGTGGAAACAATTTTGGAAATTTATGGAAACGTTGTTAATAAGGCTCCCTGGTTCTTATTTTGTTGTAGCTGGATTTACCGACATGATTAATTGGTAACGAAAGAGTGGAAACAGGCTGGATATATTCAAATGAGACGAAATTCAATGATATGTGTAGAAAATAAGGGCGAAGATTAGACTCCCCCTTCTACGATTAGTATTAGTTTAAAACCACACTACCAGATGGATACATCTCTCGATGCATGTAAATGCCAGTATTTCATATATATATAGTGTTTCGGTGTGGGTCAAAGAATTAGTGCTAAATATTAATTAATTTTCACAAACAAGGGCTCATTTTAAAGATAAAAGTACGATCTATAGGATTCTAGCGATGGAATTTGCAATTTTTATTGATTTACAGAGTAACAGTGGTGTGAAGTTAGACAAAGTTTAAGACATTTAAAACTGAAAATTAAAAATAAATACAAATTTTAACTCTAAAATCCAACGGGGACAATCTTTATCTTCAAATTAAAAAAAAAATCAAATTGATCCGACAACATTTGGTTCAAATTCTGTGGCCCATACAAATGCACGTTTCCGTTGCGCGTAACCTAGGTACATTACGCTTTTAAACCCTACTCTAAAGTAATTATTTTCAATCGGCGTACCTCGACACACTGGGGTGCTATCAAAGAACCGTTAGTCATTAATGTAACATTAGAATAAAAAATAAATCCTTAAAAATCATGATTAACATTATTTTCGAAAACAACACAATTAGAATGCAAGTTATTGAACTTTTAATTAATTGTAATAATTGAAACTAATTTTATAATTATAAAATTTCTCATTATAAATAATGTTGGTGTGCCACGACAATTTTAATACCTTGTTCGGCCAACTGATAAAGGTTGAAAAAATACTATTCTAGGGTAAAGTGACCAGACGTCCCACATTAGGTGGGACCAGTGATGGCATCCTACCGGTTCGGACCGGTTCGCGCGAACCGTTTCTTAAAATTATTGAAGTCTTAGGGAACTGGTTGTTAGAATTATTAAAAATAAATGAACTACTCTGACTTCAGTTTTGAATCGTGCGCCGTGCCCTGCAGTGTTGCAAATGTAATATTTATTTTATAGGTTATTAATAATACGTTCTAAAAATTTTTTCCTTATATTTAATAAATGGAAGTAAGTGATTTGCTTTCACTCTTAAAGATACAGAATAGGTTCCTAGATATCACATGACTTTATTCGCGACTGCAAATAACAGTGAGACATCTGGTGGTGACTGGCTAAATTAAACAGAAGCGTATGTTTGGATAATATTTGTAGCGTGTTGTGCTGCAGTTTATGTGAATTAAGAAGTATTTTAAAATATAGTGACTTAAATACAGTGCTTTTTTGCCGAAATATTGTTTGAACAGATAAATATTAAGAAAAAACTTCTGACATATACGCTTCTCGTCCGCCATCGGCTGTTGTACGCAGCGCCGCCAACGTTAGTTTCAGTCGCGAATAGAACCGCTTCCTGAACATTTAGGATGCCACACTGGGTGTGGGACTATCCCACATCTGGGTTTCTTGTCCCACATCGAAACCTGTCCCACAAAGTGTCCCATATTGGACAATGTTTTGTCTTTTGTCTAAAAAAAAATAATGTTTATTACCGTATTAGCTCGAATATAACGCAATATATTTTGACCAATTCTTTTCTGTGAAAAATTGACTCGCGCTAAATTCGAGGTCTAGGTAATGTAATGTAATATTGTCACGCCTAGGTTGGTTTTGGGGGGTTTGTATGAATAAAAGAATATAAATTCTATATACTAATTTATTACTAGGAATAAAAGAATACAATTTCTAATTACTAACAGTACTGGCCATGCCAGGTTAAGGGTGTATAAATTATATAACACCTTAATACAATACAATATATATATATATATATATATATATAACTTCTAATAAGGGCTGTAGGTAGAGCTTAGGTTCAACCTAGTGACACAATAATTGAATTAACTAATTAATTCCCGATCGTAAGAGTTTTACTTAAATGGAATAAATTCCATTAAAGTTGTGAGACACATCTGGAGCAAATACAAAAATATAATATTAAACTGTACTTACATAACCACGGCTTTGTAGGCCCATCGTTGGTCAATGCACAATTGATAATAGTCGCAAGATTACTGATTACTAATTACTACTTCTTACTTAATTCTTTAAGAACTTTTAGTTCCTTATATATGAAATATATAAAAACAATCCGTGGAAGAATTTCATGACAAGAGTTACGTGTTAAAACACGGGTCAGTTTAGTGCATAGTAAGCTATTCCTAAGATGTGGATGCCCTCTATCCGTGACAATCTGATAATATATAAATTAACTAAATTTGTAAATTAACAGAGTTGTATTTAGTTTAATTTGTATTTAAATTCATTTATAATAATATTTAAATTATTTCATATATTTGACAATATAAACAACCCATCTTATTAGTACGCCTATGCCTCCACACCACCATAAGAAAGGTGAAAATAACGGTCTGATCGAAGTCAACTGGTTACGTTAAGTCCAGAATTACTATCATGCTTGTCGTTACTGCTGATGATCTGAAGCTTCAACCTTACGATATACTGATACGTAAAGCAAAGCCCAAAGCTGCATCCAGGAATAATTTTTCAGGCCCAAGAAAAAGGTTAGATGAGAGACGAATTGGTATTAGACTGGTTAAATGTGATATGCGGAAAACGGCCAGGTTTTCTGAGAAAACCTCGCTCCTTGATACATTTCGAGGCCATCTTACGGCATGTGTTAAGGAAAAAATTCAAGCAATTAATTCCGATAATACAAGGAGGTATGACACCTCTGTTGCAAGTCTTGGATGTGGTGGTCAATAAACCATTTAAAGACAACTTACGAAAAAACAACAACAATTGGGTATTAGCGGGAAATCACCCATTGACACCTTCAGGAAAAACAAAGAAATCATCAGTCTCACTTTTAGGAGAATGGATTGCGACCGCTTGGTACAAGATCGAACCTGAATCGATAGTGATTGTTTTAAGAAATTATGTATTTCAAAAAATTTAAATGGGTCTGAAGATGACATTTTGTAGGAGACTGAAAGCAAGCATACTAACGATACCGATGAGATTTTCGGATAACTTTATTTTCAAAATATCTTCATGAAAAATTTTGGTGCCGCATTCAATTAGGGGTCGCGTTATATTCGAACTAATACGGTAACTATTTACAGTTTTACAAACTTGATGTTGGTTTTGATATTAGATGACACTACAATACTTTTTTACCGACCGTCACATATATAAGGGAGGTATTGTGATGATACCGATTTTGACATTTCGATGGATCTCCACGAATTGAGGTCCCTACATAACGTTTCGACTATTTTTAGCATGATGTCTGTCGGTCTGTCTGGCCGACTGTCTGTCTGCCCGTCTGTCTGTGTACACGTACAGAGCAAATTCAGCTGAAAGGATTTTTATGAAACTTCACATTTAAGCTTCTGCTATCAATGGCACGAGTTGATCAACTTTTGATATAAATCGGTTGACTAAAAATGGGAGTTTACTCGAGTCGATTTTAAGATTTTTGCGAATATTTCACAGCAGAAAAATATCTCGAAAAAATGTATTAAACAAAAGTTGCTATAAAAGCAATAACTAATAACTTTTATTTCAGACGTTTTTTGATAAAACGAAAAATTTCGAATAATTTCTGTAAAATTTTTCGAAATAATATTCTCAATAAGTCTCAATTTTTTCATACTTATATGTAACGTTTCCATGGTCCTGATAAATAATATCTCTGTTAGAAAATATTAGGCCAAGTTATTTCTACTCTGCTGCTAAATAAATACATTATTTTATATAAGAACTTTATGATGGCGGTCGGTCCTGTGGTGGCCACATTTTTTGATTTGTTATATAGATAAATTAATTAATAGATGATATACCTATTAATTTTATGCAGAGCCGCAGTAAGGGGGGGCGGAGGGGGCGACGGCCCCTAGCGCACTAAAGAAAAGGGCGCTGACGAGCTTGACTAAGGGGCGCTACATTGCGAAAGCGAGGACCTTTTTTTTGCTCATCATTTGGATTTTGGGAGGTAAGGACCTTTTTTTTGCTCATCACTTGGATTTTAGGAGGTGAGGGCCTTTTCTTTGCTCATCATTTAGATTTCCGCCAAAACACGGTTTTGCCCCTAGCGCAAGTTTTCCTTACTGCGGCTCTGATTTTATGTATGACTGCTCTTGTTCCATTGTACAATACATATATTCATTATAATTAAAAATAGAAGCTTTTTTTTGTGGGACACCTGTCCCACATTCCATTGTAAAACATCTGGTCATTTTATTCTAGGGACAGTGCCGACTCTAGGGATCCTGGCGCCTTGATGTAATTTTAGCTCCAGGTTCAAAGTGATGACCAAAAAGGCGGCCCTCAAACACTCATTTCAGCGCCCGGCAGTGTTGTAATAGATACATTTAAAAAACTATCTGAATACAGATACCTAAGTAAAAATATATCGATACAGATACAGAATTATAAAAAATATCTAGATACAGATACATGCCTAAAAAAAAATGTATCTAGATACAACTAAATACTTTGGAGAAAACACTGAAAAATGAAAATACCATATAAAAACATGTTTAAGAAATTTATTTTTATTGAAATACATATACATATAGGTAACAATTAACAATGCATTATAATTAAACAAACAGTGCATATTTATCATATTATACAGGCTGTTCAAAAATGACCGTGACGTCACTAAAAGCCCACTAAATCAACGTAAAACATTATCCTACGGAATAATTTTGTACTAAACGTATGTATTACATACTAACGTATAAGACTAATGTTCTTATTTACATTAGTATGTATTTAATGTTCATATCTATAAGACTATTATTAATATTCTTACTTATATAGGGTTTTGTAGGTATGACCAAAAAACCCTTATACCGTCATTTTGTCGTCTGTCTGTCTGTTCGGTAAAAATTGTAGCCAAACGGCTAAACCTAGAGAGTTGAAATTTGGCATGCTTATACAACTCTTTGACCCACACATAGGAAAAATACTAAAACATCTAAAAATAT
This sequence comes from Liopterus haemorrhoidalis, assembly GCA_963971575.1. Lineage (NCBI taxonomy): Eukaryota > Metazoa > Arthropoda > Insecta > Coleoptera > Dytiscidae > Liopterus > Liopterus haemorrhoidalis. The sequence goes on along the minus strand of OZ020615.1, from coordinate 17,426,080 downwards.
ACCCCCCTAAAAATATAAACAAATATGTGCTCAACAAATAAAATATTTTTTTAAAATTCTGAGTAGGGTATCAAATGAAGCCCTTAGTACGTGGATTAACGATCAAAATTTTATTTTTGCCAAATAAATTATTTTGATGGGATTTTTGTCAAAATTGTGCAAAAAAAAATTTGTCCCACACCCTGTAGCCCAGATGGTTTAAACTATAAAATCTGAAAAAAATCTAAGTAATGTACATTGGTGTGAACCGGAATAGTACAACAGGAATTTTTGATCAGTTTATGTTTTCGGAAAATAACGCATTTTTTGTGTTTTTAACTAAAATATGTTAAATATTTAATTCGCTATGTAACACACCAGATCAAAAGCACAAGTAGCGCAGTTGGGTTTGTCGTGCACTTTGTAATTTGCAGTTCGAACGTTGCAGAGTTTGAATCCTGTTAATTTTATTTTTTCTGTTTTTTTTTGCATTTTTATTTTGTTTAAATTATTTTGTCAAAATTCTAGTTATATATTGGTAAATGTTGCATTTAATTTTTAAAAGCGTAAATTTAATAACCTGTGGAAAGTGTTGAAATTATAATTTAATTCTATGTTTGACTAAATCAGAGGGCGGGGCTTATGATTTAAGCAACCAATGGAAGCCATAGGCGCAATTTTCAAAATCTTAATGAACCTTGCTATATAAAAAAAAATACTGCACATATTTAGAAACTTAAATAATGGTATTAGGCATTCGAATTAAAATTCATAAAAAAATATTTTGACATAAAATTTGTTTTGGCATCCCCAATAATCATCATTCAGTTACTAAATACCTGCAAAACCCAGAAATGTGTGAAAATTCACACTTCATATAAATTTTATAATAGTCTTATAGATATGCAGCTATATTCTTGGTAAGGGAATGTTCATTTCAACCAAATTTTAGCCCTAATTTTAGATCACTAATAAAAAATTACTGATAAATATGTGTTTATAATTTTTTATATTCCATGAAAATTAAATTTCATTAGACATACCGAGGCTTACAAATTAAATTTATATGAAATATCAAAAAATAATGTCTTTCTACGTCCTTTAGGAAACACACCTACTTAACTTAATGATTTCAATTGTTGCCTTAGTGATAAAATGCCTAAAAAAAATTAAATCATTGGATACTTTTGAAGGGCCTTAATTTGTGTTGCCCAAGGCCTCAGAAAACCACGGTCCATTCAAAACCACTTTTTAAAACCAAACCGTTTTTAGTAAATTGGTCACCTTAATAGCAACAATATTTATTCAAAAACTTAGTTTTCATTAATAATGATCCATTTTCTAAGTGTTGCATTTAATACCTACTATTAAAAATAGGAGGTCGTAGCTAAAGCTACGGTAAACGAGTGATATTTTTTTTTACCATTCCATATAAATTTAATTTGTAAACATCAGAATTTCAATTGTTTTCTGAATTTTTATTTAAAGCAAAAAATAAAATATTCCAAATGACAATTTATAATTAAACTATTATATCAGCTCGGTATCACGGCATAAAAATAAAATAACGAGCAAAGTATCTGAAATACAGATACAAGATACTTAAATTTAAATATCTAGATACAGATACATACTTCAAAAAGTATCTAATTTGTATCTGTATAGATACTTGCAAAAGTATATGGACTCCGCCCCAGACCAATTTTCTGTGAGCGCCTGTTCAACGTCTGCTTATCGTGTGGAGCCGGCCCTGTCTAAGGACTTCGCGCTTTATATTTCAGTTCCAGATATTATCAGCGTTTCGGAAATGCCAATTCATCCAGACAATATCGACACAAAAAATTACTAATATGTTGGACCTTTTATAACACTGTGCGTAACGCTATTGTGTAAAAAAATATCGCAACTGTTATTTCGATATGCTGAATCACGACGATATTGTTCATATAGTCTAAATGTTGATGATGCAGTACATAATAATAATAATAATAATAATAATAATAATATCTTTATTTCCGTCAATGATAATACATTATGGAATTGTCACAAGATTCTACTCGTAATACAAAGATAAAGTTTGATACATAAGGAAAGTTGAGAAAAAAATAATATAATAATTAAATGTACAAGTTAAGAAAAAAACAATTATTAATTACACATATAAAAATAAATAGTACATCCATAATTACATTAACTTTGCTCTGTTAGTTTATACAACAATTACCACTTAGCTCTTCCAACACAAACATAAATATATCCTAGGATAATGGGTCATCAATGTACTCATTAATAGAGTAATATGCTTTATTAACTAAAATCTCTTTTATTTTTCTTTTAAAGCTGTTTAAACCTAAACTCTTTAATTCTTCACTAAGATTATTAAAGAGCTTCGGACCCCAGTAACTAGTACTATTTTTGCTAGATTTAAGTCTGAGCTTAGGAATTTTTAGGTTGTTACCGTACCTAGTTACAATCCTGTCACCCGGATTTATTTTAATGAAGTTTAAGGCATGTTGTTTGACATAAATTAAGCAATAGTATATATATTAGTGCTGTCAGAAATCGATCTTGACGGAACCGGAACCGGTTCCAAAAAAAAAACCGGGTCCGAGTTTACCCGGTTACCCGGTTACCCGGTTTCGGAACCGGGTATCCGAAACCGGGTACCCGGAACCGGGTATCCGAAACCGGGTACTCGGAACCGGGTATCCGGAACCGGGTAATCGGAACCGAGTATCCGAAAACGGGTACCCGGAACCGGGTAATCAGAACCGGGTAATAGGAACCGGGTATCCGAAACCGTGTAATCGGAACCGGGTATTCGGGATGAGGTATCCGGAACCGGGTTACTTCAAAATTACGTACCCGTTTTGCCCGAAATCCAGAACCGGATACCCGTTAAACATCTTTCGGTTTCCAGCATCATAACAATTACGGTTATTGTGATTGAGATACGTTAAGTAATACTTGCTGACGTGCATCTACTACGTACGTTTTTTGTTATATACATTTTCAATTTTGAATAGAAAAAAAAAATGTAATCGTTACTTTATTTTAATTCTAAACAACTTCTTTATAATATATATTTTTGATATATTATAACTATATCAATTATAATATATGTTGCGCCGAGTTTAATTTTCTCACACTAAAGGATCGTCGCACTTTGACTGATATGAAAATTTTGCATAAAATTCTTAATAATCTATTATCTTGTGTTGAACTACAAAATTTAATCACTATTAATGTTCCAGTGTACAATACGCGATCTTCTTCGCTTCTTTGTATACCTTTTGCGAACACGAATTCTAACCAAAATTCTTCAATAGTCAGACTCTGTAGTACTTACAATAATAATTTCTCAGATGTTAACCCTTTACCGCATAGTGTGCCATATATGGCACATTCCGATTTTTATTTTTTATTTTACTTTTAAAACTGAATCAGAACGTTACTTCATGAATGCTCATATATGCCACATACACAGCAATGGATCCTGCAGTATCTCAATTAATGGGCTGCAATAGATTTGAGGATATCAAGTGGAATTTTCACTTCAACGATAACTCTGAATTTATTGAGAAAAGACAACTAGAAGATACGACCTTTTCTTTCAAAAATTCGAGGGCGAGTGCTCTTAATCCCTCATGAAGAACACCTAGCAATTGACGAGCAAATAATACGGAATCATTTTCTTTTGTAACATAATGTAGAATCATAATGTTCCATGTATTGCACATACCCTAAATTGTTATTTTAATTATTATTTTTTCATAAAAATAATAATTAATATTTTAAATATAATTTTAAAATTAAGTTCCTATCAATAAGAACCAATTCCTAATGCTCATGAATTATTTCAGCCAAAAATAAAAATTCATGCAGTAAAGGGTTAACATTATCAATGTGTCGGTTAAAATGTTCAATAAATATTGTAAAGACAAAATTTGTCATCAATATTAATAATATGTATTGTAACAGTTTATTATTTTTAACTATTTTTATATTCAACTAATTATTGTGTTTCAAGTACAAGTTTGTTTAATTACGTATTAACATAGTATTTATGTAGTAGTGAACACTTCGCTGGGCCTGTCCTGTTTGTGTTCCGAACAAAATAAAATAATACTAAGTAAATAATAAATAACAGTGCGGGGAACCGAAACCGGTTTAACAGATATCCGGTCAAGTAAAACCGTGCACATAATTTTCAAGTAACCCGATTTCGAATAACTAGTTTCAAATATTTTTTTGCTCATTACTTTGATTCGACTTCCTTTTTTTTGCGCACTACTTCGATCCTTCTTCTTTTTTGTTGCTATCACGTCGTTTATCTAACGAAACCGGGTATCTGGAATAGGGTATCCGAAACCGGGTATCCGAAAGCGGGTATCCGAAAGCGGGTATCCGGAACCGGGTATCCGGAACCGGGTAATCGGAACCGGGTATCCGGAACCGGGTATCCGGGTAACGCGAAAATTACAAACCCGGTTTTACCCGAAAACCGGAACCGGGTACCCGGAAAACCGGTTTCGGTTCCCAGCACTAATATATATATATACAGGGGACAGTTAATATTTTTAATGTTTTAAAATAAAGTCTGCAGGAAGACATGTTATTTAAATTGCATAAGATTCTTATGGCTTTCTTTTGCGCTATGAAAACATCTTTGGCGGAAGGGGATGCTCCCCATAACAGAATGCCATAAGAAAGCTGGCTGTTAATAAGGGAATGATACGCTACTATAGCTGTTTCTCTTGTTACTATTGGAGTAAGTTTCTTTAAAGCAAAGAGAGACTTTGAAACTTTACTTATTAGTGACACACAATGATTTTTCCACGATAATTTTGAATCTATTGTTAGGCCTAAAAAACGGATCTCTTCATGTGATTCATGGGTAATGCTTGCATGAAATTGAAAGTTTTTAGTTTTTTCTAAGTTTAATTTCAGATAATTATTGCTAAACCAATTTTCTGCTTGTGCCAGTTCTAATTGGGAGACTGATACTGCTGTATTTGGATTTAAGTTGGCATTTAAAATGGTAGTGTCATCGGCGAACATAATAGTTTTAGAATATTTTAATACATCGGGGAGGTCATTTATGTAAATTAGAAAAAGAATTGGTCCTAAAATTGAGCCTTGGGGAACTCCGGATTTTATTTCAAGAAAATTAGAGCGTTTTTTATTACCTTCAACTAATTGCCATCTATTCTCAAGATAAGAATTGAAAAATTTGAGAGCTGTTCCTCTGATCCCGTAATTCTCTAATTTTTGTATTAATAAGTCGTGGTTAACAATATCAAACGCCTTACTAAGATCACAGAACGTGGCACTAACATACTTTCCTTCCTCAAAATTTTTTAGAATAAAATTAACTAGGTCAATGCCTGCGAGAGTGGTGGATTTTTTTGGTCTGAAACCGAACTGACAATCTGTAAATAAATTGTATTTATTGAAATAAGCCAGACGCCTCGATTTAATAATTTTCTCAAAAATTTTTGATAATACTGGCAGTAGGGAAATCGGCCTATAATTATTTACATCCTCCTTATCACCTTTTTTGAATATTGGCACAACTTTTGATATTTTTGTAGTCATAGTTTAATAATAATAAAAAATAATAGGTTACCAAACGCCTAGATAGACGCACAGGGGTAGAGAAGGTAAGTTTTCCGTTTCTAGACATCATAGTTACTGTTAAAAAAATACTGTTAGAAAGATGCAACATTTGGGGCAACACTTATGTTCATCTCGATTATTTTCTTAATAAAAAGAGTTATAAAAATATTGTTCAAATAAAACTTATTGCAGGTTTGGGTGCCCCATTCTAAATTATTACCATTGTTTTTTACTGATCTCTCTATTAATGTTCTACTTCAATTTTTATTCGATTGTGAAAAATTCAATTTTCGCCAATGAGCACCAATATTTTTTATTAATAATATAGATACAGAATTAAGCACGTTAGTTTTAATATCAGGTCGTCAAGGATGAAATTTGTAGTTAATAATATTGCCAACTTTAACAGCTTATTATTTGACATAGGCTTAATAATTTACCGTTCAATTTTTTTGTTGGAAAGTTACACATCTCGCCTGTTTAAAGAAATCATTGTATGCTCTAAAAAATATCATTTTTTTTAAAATTAATTTTGTTGAAAATGATCGGTCGGAAATACGCACTCTTATGAAGTATGAGTTCTTACGTGGAACTATGACATCGCAGACAGCGCTAAACATTAATAGTGTATTTGGCTCTGGTGTTACTATGCAGCAGACAATATAAAATTGGTTCGCCAAATTTCGTACAGGTAACTTAAAAACCAAACAAAAAAAAAAACAAACCTGGTTCATCGATCACAGCAGAAATATACTGCAACCAATTGGACGAAATGATGCCAAAACTTAAAGAAAAACAGCCTAGATTGGTCAACAGATCGACTCCTATCTTATTGCATGATAACGCTAAACCACACTCTGCACAAATGAAAATACTACAGGAATTGGAGTTGGAACTTCTTCATCATCCTCCATACTCACCAGACCTAGCCCCCACTGACTATCACTTCTTCCGCTATTTGGACAACTTTTTAATATGAAAACAGTTTAATTCCGACAATGCTGTAAAACTGGCCTTCCAGGAATTCATTGACTCTGGACCGCCAGGGTTTTATACCACCTGAACAACGTGCCGCTTAAATGGCAAAAGTGTATAGACAATTTGGGGCATACTTGATAAATAATAACTTGATGAATAAAATAATTCCTTACATTTGTAATACCCTTTTCACACTAGAACTTTAAGATCGGATGTTAAAGTGAATGTATCTTTAAACGCTAAGGTGAAACTGTATGGCCTCGTCTAAATACACGCGATGTTTAAGACAGAGATCTGCGTCTTAAACATCGTCCGCATTGCCAACTTCATTTTTATTATAAAAAAATACTCCTTAAATTTGTGCTGTCAACATTTTATATTATCATAAACTAGAATACTGTATTAAATCGACGTTATAAGAAGTTTATACTTATTGTTATAATAAAATTATTTATTTTAATAATGTGTTTAATAAAATACAGAGCTACAATAATTGAGATAAAATGTATCGACTTACATGTAATATATTCTTTATTGTGTCTTTATTGTAGAATGAAATGAAATATCCATATTTGTTTATAATAATTTAAAATGTGCGTCTGCGCAGACAGTTCAGAACTGGTAATTTCATGACGGTAACTTAAGGACAAAATTACTGTAGCTGATGACAGCACCAGAGATTAAAACATCAAGTGTGAAAAAAGCATATCGATGTTAAACATCGGTGAACTTTAAGTTCACTCGTCTTAAAGTTCTAGTTGAAAAGGGTATAAGTTATCAACCAACTTTGCCTTTTTTCTACAAATTTGACGACGTAATACCATGAGTTCAAAAAGTAATTACATAAGGGTAGGCTGTGGAAAAATGAAATAATGTCTACTGCAAGCTTTAGAATTAATTAACTGTCATCACTGTGGTTGTTGTCATAAGTTTATATTGTTATATAAAGCTAGCAGTAGACATTATTTTATTTTTCCATAGCCAACCCTTATGTAATTATTTTTTGAATTCATGGTATAACGCACTGTATCCAGGTTCACGTCTGAGTACTTATCACAAATCAAACGAACTAATCTCAGGACGCCTGCCTAAATTCACTAACGGCTAGTTTTACAATAGGCAGTTAAGGCTCTGCCTAGTGATTACCTGTACACCACCCAGTAATTCGCGACTCAAACTAATGTTGGCGGCGCCGCGTACGAGAGTTGATGGCCGACGAGAAGCGTATATGTCAGAAGTTTCTTCTTAATATTTATCTGTTCAAACAATATTTCGGCAAAAAGCACTGTATTTAAGTAACTACAGTCTGTTTCAAACGGTTAGGCGGAACTAAATGGGAATTTCGTTCTTTTAGGTTGTCACGAAAAGGGACCTTGCTTGGGTTATTTCATTTTTCACGTTGGAATGTCAAAATTTAAAATTCCAACAATGAAACCATGGAAACGAATGACATATGTCAAACTTAAATTAATTTTCTTACATATTTTAATGACAAAAAAATAAATAAATGGGACATTTGTATTAAGAATGACACAAAAAATCAAAATATAAAGAAAATTTCATTTTAAAATGATATTAACCTTAACCAAAAAATATTTATTGCAGGTATGATTTACAAAGCTTAAACAAAACGGCCGAAAAGCATGATTTAAACGATGAAAGTAACTAGATTGCAAAATCTAGTTCCGTCTAACCGTTTGGAACAGACTTTATATTTTTTTAAATTTATTTATTTATAGACACGTCAGCTACTTGGCTATTGCTGTCTTCGTTGTTATCTTACAATGCTTCATTATTTACATGTATTTACATTCTAACTATATTAGCTTAAAAATATTAATGGATTGTAAAAATTGCAAAACATTGTTGGTCATTGTTGGGTCGGGTTTTAGTATGTCTTTAATGTCCTGTGGTAGGCTGTAGTTAGTACGTGTACTAGTGTATAGTTGACAGTCGGTTAATATGTGGTTAATAGTCAGTTGTTCGTCACATGTCCCGCAAATTTTGTTTTCTAGTCTGTTCATGAGGTATTCGTGTGTCAAAAATACGTTAATTTAAAAATACGTCGTGATTTACATAAACTGCAGCACAACACACTACAATTATTATACAAATATACGCTTGTGTTTCATTTACCAAACCGCCACCAGATGTCTCACTGTTATTTGGAGTCGCGAATAGTGACAATTAAATGTTAAAAATAAACACCTGCGCTGTTCAGAAGTTTGCTGAGCACGGCAGTGGGTGTGTTAGTAATATCAAAATGAAAGATACGACTAAGAGACATTATTATCTAATAATACCTTTAATGTAAATTTTTATTATCAACAAGGATATTAAGGAAGGGAAAAAGTTAAAAATACTTATGGTAATAATAACATTTCTTTATTATGAAATATTGTACAACTCGGGATCTTGATTACAAAGAAATCATATCGTAGTTATAAAAAAATAAATTTGTACACACTGTTACATTGCTTGTGATAAATTTTAAAACTATGGAAGTTTTATAAAATTGTTTATAAATACGATCAAATATAGAGTTGCATTAATTGGCAGCCCATCATCACTTGGGAAAGGGCAGGAATGTATAAAAAAGTACAAAAATTAAACAACCAGTGTTACGTAATGTATAAGTACGTAGCTTATTAATAGATAATAATAGGCTATTTAATAGCAATAGATAATAAAATATTAGAAAATTAGAAAAATATAAAATTAATACTTTGGTGGTTAAGGAAAATTATATAATTGTTATAAACAACGTAAGAGGGATGATCAATACATAAAATTTTCAATTGAATTCTAATACATGTAATTACTGTCTGTGGACACATTGGTGCAAAAAATATCGTCTAGTAGGCCTTGAATTTTATTTATTTTTTAATGTTAAGCTATAGCTCTGTCACTGAAACAGCGCAGTTCGTCATTTTGCGTCATAACTTCAATGACAAACTTAGTGGCAAAAAAATAATTAAATGGATTTTTATTTGCATGTGAATTATAGACTAATATTGCTCTTTACTCTTTTATTTTAATAAAAAATGTTTTTTTCAGCAAATCATACGAGCCGAAATTCTAAAATACAGATGTTCCAGACTTACGCAATAGTTCTGTTCCGGAAGGCATTTTGTAACTCGAATTTTGCCTAACTCGGATTTAGAATTATTATAGGCTAATTATGGATCAAAATAACACAAAACAGAAGGATAATGCAAAATAAACCAGCGTTCTATTGACAATAATATATTGATACTGATAGATAGGTATAGAGATTCACAACTATCCTGTCGCAATTATTGATAGTGCGGATTTCAAATACTGTTTTTTTTTTTTTAGAACAAAAATTGCGTAAATCTGATTTTGCGTAAGTCGGTAAGCGTGTGAACAGAAATTTGTAACTCTATATGGGACAAATAAATAATTCTCAGGGAGATTGTTAAGATGAATACATCATTTAAATATTGTCCTTCCATTTATCATATAAATTGTCAATATAAGTATAAAAAATGAGAACCTTATTTATTGATCAACCCTCTTAATATTTTTGTTTTTTTTTTTAAATAATTTCGTCTTTCAAAAAGCAGTAACCATTTAACAATAATTTGTTATTACTAGTTATAGTCTTATAAAATACTCGAATAATTCTTATTTTATAAGTTAGTTTAAATAAGAAATTAATACTTAGCATTAAGATTTGTCACTTTGAAGCAGTCTGAAGTATTCCAGTGGAATGATTGCACCCGTAAACTGTATGTTCGAAAATAAAAGAATTAATAAAAAAATTAAATAGATTAGTTATCAGAAAATAGGAACTCGCTTTCTGATAGCAATACCTCAAGATCAGATTGGACGGTATGAATATTTGAATCAATATCATCTGGTTTCAGTTCAACACCTGTGGTGTTCGAATAAACAACATTAGAAAATAATTTAGATGAAGAAGCAGCGTTAGGATTTGTAGCTGCAGGTTGCACCGCTGTACTAAGTTCTTTACTATTTCTGTTATGTTTAGATTCTTGTTTACGTTCACGTCTATGCACTTTTTTCACCAAAACACCTGTCCTTGTTGCACCTGGCTTACGTTTAACTTTTTGTATACTTGTCTTCGGATCAACTAAAACACTTGTTTTATCAGGTTTACGTAATTTTAGACTAAATTTGAATGGTGGTTTATATATTACTTGTAACCTAAGTTTATCTTTATCAGTTAAATTTCCAACACTAACAGTTTTTGATTTATCTACACGAGGTCTTGAGATTCTATGATTATTATTATCGTTACGAGAGGAAGAAAAGCCACCGGGTGTAGATTTAGATTTCGGCAAAGCAAGCTGCGATCTTAATAACCAATTTTGAACTTTACTGAATGGATCATTGTCAACAGCTGTTGATATTCCTTTTGTTTCTGTATTAACTAGATTATTTGTTCCTTCACAGTCCGCTTGTGCAGCACTGTAGTCTATCACTTCTTTCTTTTTCTTTTTCCTTTTATTGTTAACTACATGCTGTGGTGACTTCTTGACTTTACTAGATGGTACTTCCATCATTGCATCGTTCGTTTTACTATGTGCTTCTTCAGCGCTTACAGCAGCTGATACTCTCTTCTTTTTCTTAAGAATTCTCTTTTGTTTTTTAGGACTGGTATTACTTTTATTTCCTGTGTTATCACGTTTTCTCTTCTTGTTGTGATGGTTTGGATCACGTACTTTGCTCTTCAGAGGAAGTTTGGAACGAACCGCAGGATGAACTGTTACTTGACCTGTGTCTCCGTCTGGTGGCAATCGAACGGTTTCTGTTGTGGAGCTGTGTATAATTGTTACAGTCTTCTGTTTTATATTTGGACGTTTTCCTAATAATTTTGTGCTTAAGACCTGCAAGATAATTAAATGGAATTAGCTCAGAAAAACAACGAATAATTATAAATGTTTAAATAATCTAAAACACAGTATAGAAAGATTTAATCCGTGAGTGTTACTGAGAACTACAGAGTGATTTTTACATTATCACATTACCAGAAATTGCTAAAATATTGTGCCAGCCTCTAGAAGGGCACATTTTGTTTAGCAAATGCTTTCTTTAATCCTTAAAAAGAGTGCTTATGACAACTTAGGAAAATTAAAATTCCAGTCAGTTCCGCTTAAACGTTTGGAATAGCCTATAGTAAGTTTGAATGGCGTCAGAATTTTGAAAGTGTATTAAAAATTATAATATTAAACAGCCTTGCCATTTTTAATGATTCTTAAATATAAATTTAAAATAAGTTTGACAGTACATTAGCTCAATTTTTATACGTAAGGTGGCCACAGTAATTTTTAAAAGCTAGCACAGAATTTTAAGCGATTTCATGAATGTAAATAACAATATTTGAAATTCACTCTGTACTTGAAGTCAACGTTTCGAATTCGATGTGTGTACATACAGGCTATTCCAAACGTTTAGGCGGAACTAAATGGGAGTTTCATTCTTCTAAGTTGTCACGAGAAGGGACCTTGCTTGTGTTATTTCTTTTTCACGTTGGCACGTGAAATTTTAAAATTCCAACAGTTAAACCATGGAACCAAATGACATGTCAAAAATATAATACTTTTTTTAAAATTTATTTTAAAGACAAAAAAATAAATAAATCGGAAATTTGTATTAAGAATGATACAAAAAATCAAAATATAAAAAAAAAAAAAAATGATATAAACCTTAACTTAAAAATGTTTATTGTAAGTATGATTTACAAAGCTTAAACAAAACGGCCATAAAGAACGATTCAAATGATGAAAGTAACTAGATTGCAAAATCTAGTTCCGCCTAAACGTTTGGAATAGCCTATATATGCGAGTATTGATATGTTGCTAGAAAAATTTTCTAGATAAGGGGATACTTACAATTAACGTAAAAACTCCAATAATTATCAGAGCGACGGCATACCAGTGGTCCATTACCCATATCTTGAAACTAGCGATACTTTCTTCTGATAACAACATTTTCCGAAGAGTAGCCAATGGTCCTGAAGGATCAACTTCGCGACATTTTTGAAAAACATCACAATATCCATTGTAGTCATTACATGGAGTTCCTGGTTTGGAGAACATGTCTGGTACATCATAAGGCATTTCATTCCATTCAAAAGATGAGATACAAGGTTGATTATCGCCAGGTAATTTACAACATAGTTCACAAGCCTTGGTGTTAACATCATTTGGACCAGGTATACATTGACAGGATTCTAGGCCGTATGCTAAACATATTGATCCTGTGCATTCCTGAAATATTATATTTTCAGTACAAATTTTAATCAACGGTAAAGTTTGACAGTGTTCAATAATACTTTGAAAGTGCATGTTAAAAGTTTTGTACGACTTTACTATTTTCTTTATAAAACAAACATTTGACATTTTTAATCATTAATATTTTATGTACACAATTAAGATTGTTATCTTAATAGTGTACATAAAATATTAAACTTTTGTTGGAGTAGAATAATTATTCAATTGACTCTACAACAAAAAGAGGAAGAAATAAAAATCGAACGTGTGTTTGGTCATCAAAAAAATAAATGAATACATTTATAAATACTCAATGACTCAATTCATTCAGAATCCGGTTCGCTCAGGTAGACTATTTTACATCCCAAATATTTCAGCTATATAAATGTGCAATAATTATAGCAACTCAGCAGAGCTATGCTAAATACTCAGTAAAAGTATTTCAAATACCAAATACCGATCAATGTATTTGAAATAACAAATACTATTAGTCATTACTGATAAAACGTATTTGAAATACTAGGGATATATTTGAAATACTAGGAAATATTTAAAATAATAGGGAAATATTTTAAATACTAGGAAATATTTAAAATATTAGGATGTATTTGAAATATTAGGAAATATTTGAAATATTTGAAATATTAGGAAATATTTACCAAGGAAATAATTGCGATAATAGGAAAATATTTGAAATATAAGGAATTATTTGAAATAATAGGGAAATATTTAAAATATTAGGAAATATTTGAAATATTTACTAAGGAAATATTAATCACTGATAAAACGTATTTGAGATATCAAATACTTTTAAAAACTATTTGAAATAAAGCATTTCAAATACCTACTTTAAATGTATTTGAAATACTAGGCAAATATTTGAAATACTAGGAAATATTTGAAACAATAGGAAAATATTTAAAATACTAGGGAAATATTTGAAATACTAATAAATAATAGGGAAATATTTTAAATACTAGGAAATATCAGTGAAATATTAGGAAATATTTGAAATATTTGAAGTACTAGGAAAATATTTCAAATATTAAGAGTTATTCGGAATATTTACTAACGAAATATTTGAAATACTAAGAAATATTTGAAATACTAGGAATATATTTGAAATATTAGGAAATATTCGAAATATTTACCAAGAAATTTTTTGAAATAACGGAAATATTTGAAATTTTAGAAAATTTTTAAATTAATAGGGAAATGTTTGAAATAGTAGGAGAATATTTGAAACAATAGGAAAATATTTGAATTACTAGGTAAATATTTGAAATACTAGGAAATATTTGAAACAATAGGAAAATACGTGAAATACTGGGGAAATATTTTAAATACTAGGAAATAATAGGGAAATATTTTAAATACTAGGAAATATCATTGAAATATTAGGAAATATTTGAAATATTAGGAAATACTAGGAAAATATTTGAAATATTAAGAGATATTCGAAATATTTACTAACGAAATATTTGAAATATGTACTAGGGAAATATTTGAAATACTAGGAAAATATTTGAAATATTAGGAAATATTGGAAATATTTACTATGAAATTTTTTGAAATAACGGAAATATTTGATATTTTTGGAAATATTTAAAACAATAGGAAAATATTTTAAATACTAGGTAAATATTTGAAACACTAGCAAATATTTTAAACAATAGGAAAATACGTGAAATACTAGGGAAATATTTGAAATACTAGGAAATAATAGGGAAATATTTTAAATACTAGGAAATATCATTGAAATATTAGGAAATATTTGAAATATTAGGATATATTTGAAATATTAGGAAATACTAGGAAAATATTTGAAATATTAAGAGATATTCGAAATATTTACTAACGAAATATTTGAAAAATGTACTAGGGAAATATTTGAAATACTAGGAAAATATTTGAAATATTAGGAAATATTCGAAATATTTACCAAGACATTTTTTGAAATAACGGAAATATTTGAAATATTAGGAAATATTTAAATTAATAGGGAAATATTTGAAATATTTACTAAGGAAATATTTGAAATACTAGGAGAATATTTTAAATATTAGGAAGTATTTCAAATACTGAAAATTTCAAACAACAAATATCAAATACAAATACCACGGAAAAAGTATTTGCAAATCCAAATATGAAGAGCATTTTTTTGAAGTAGTTGAAATACTTTATTTGAAATATTCCCAGCTCTAAACCTCAGCTTATTCGTGCATTTCAACATTTTTCGTTATGTATACATATAAGTAGAATCTCGCTAATCCGGCCGTCAGTAGTCCGGCACTGTCAGTAATTCGGCGATAATTCAATGGATGCAAGTTTTCATGATTTTAAAATGAACACTAAATCCGCGTTTACAACCTCTATAGTCCGGCGTTGACATCTACAAACCGTCGTTTTCTCTCTATCCAGTATTTTAGGGGTTTTATGGTAATAGCCGTACAATGAACGATATTATTATTCGTTGTTGCAGAATTATTACGAAGTATTGCGCAATGTGGGATTGAGTATGAGTCATTTGCTTTTGTTTTATTCAGTTTTAATTCATGTCTATATTAAGCTGAAGAAAGCAGTGTTTGCGCGGATAATATATTGGCATTGAGAAAACTTCGTGAAAATATTTTTAAGAAATCCTTTGTTGTAAAAAAAAAAAAAACAACAACTTGTGATTATGTGGAAGAGTGGGGTAAGTACAATATAGAATGTATCTACCATGATAATAAAATACATTTGAAGGATTGTCGTGTGTATTTCTCCTAATTTTTCTGTAATTTTCCCGTAATCTGGTAGTACCTAGGAACCAGAGGTACCAAAATAGCGAGATTGTACAGTAGTTTACCAAGATTGAAATATATTTTTATTACTGCAACAACTCATCATAATATAAAGCGTATATTGCAAATTATTTACATTATAACCAGGGATGGGGAGTCGGAGTCGGAAGTCGAGGAGTCGAAGCTTTTTGGAGGAGTCGGAATCGGGAGTCGGAAAAAGTTATCGACTCTCGACTTTTTGATTCAATTTTTATCAAGGATGAGAACAATCCGAAAACTAAAGCAAAATACCATACTATCAGAATTTTTTAATGCACGGAAACAGGAACGACATTTTGTTCTCTGTTCATGAACGAAAATGAAATTTAAAATATTCAATACCCTTTTTACACGGTTTCCTTCATGCTTACCAGTTAAAATTTTAATTAATATATCTAGTATTAACAGATTAATGATAGGATAGGATAGGTAGGATAAAGATTTTTGTTTTTATACTCTATCTCTGAAAGACTCATAGTAATATTTCATTTTGTCAGACAGTTACCAGTGGCGTGCACATTTTAAGCACGTTTAAATTGGTTTTGTGTATTTCTATATTACTATTTATCATTTAATTAAACGCACGCCTGTGACCATATTTATCATATCATTAAACACACCCCTGTGACCATATTTTTTCTCAAAATTTTAGGGTCAAAACTTTTATGATCTATTGTGTTCTATTGTTGTCTAACCCTAGTTCGTATTCCCATACAATATGTGCGGCACACTCGGTTGTTTTTAACAATATTTCGTTTCGAACTATTCATATTTTGTCGCTTTTGTTTTACCGCTTCTGTGTGATAATACAATAACTTTTTACAAATAATAAATTTTATTGCTATCAGTCTTTCGGAGATAGAGTATAATCATATATATTTCTCTTTTTCTGTATACTTTATTTATTATGTTTAAACGGAACTAAACTGTATTTTTATTTTATGAAATTGTAACGAGCTTTGTGATTATTTCATGTTTCATATTGGCAGCTAAAATCTAAATGTCAAAAGAAAAATGTTATGAAAAATAAAGTACATAAAATACAAAACAATTTTTTTTAAAACTAATATATTCGAAAATTTGTATTTAAAATGACTCAATAGTCAAGATAAAATGAAAATGACATTTTATAAAAACACTTCACCCCAACCCAAGATATTTAATGTAAGTATAGTCTGTTTCTTTGGATTAAGCGGAATTAGATATCGAAATCTACTAACTTTTAAGGATTGAATGAGGCTTTGTATCATATTGTTTAACAAAAGCCCACTTTGATCGTTAAAAAATGAGTTCGTGATAATTTAAGAAAATAAAAATTCCATTTAGTTCCTCTTAAACATTTGGAATAGACTTTACAATTTACTAGTGAAAGGAGTCGGGAGTCGGAGTCGGTTTTCAAAAATACCGACTCCGGAGTCGAGAGTCGGAAGTCGATAATGTTTGTGGACGTAAATTCTGGTATTTAATGTATATTCTAGAATTTGAATAGTTATCCTATCAAGTTAATGATCATAAAGCATGAGATATAATTAATATAATTTTGTCTATTTATCACTGCAAATCAGGGACGTAGCCAGAGGGGGCATAGGGAGCATTTGCCCCCCCCCCCTGGATAATTTAAATCCTGGTTAGTTTACCTTATATAAAATATAATTTAGAAGTTGTTAGAAGTTTGTAAATTTACCGAACTTTTATTATTTAATATACTACAAAAGACCTAGAACAGGGGTCTGCAACCTGCGGCTCCGGAGCCTCATGCGGCTCTTTTAGAAAATTTTGTGGCTCTGAAAATTGACTGGTTTTTATTTTCATATAATCTATTTTTTAATTTTCAACTTTCTACCTGTACTATATAGGTTTTGTATTTTTCAGAATATTTTACGGTGCAATTCACGCCCGGTAATTCCCCGAGTTACTGCATATTCCCTTTTAGAAGAAATTATTTGTTGCGAAAAAAAGTTATCTGTATTTCTGAATGATTTACGTGCAAAAACATTTTTACATTTTATTAATTTACAAAAACATTTATTTATTAGTTATTAATGCATTTTTTTTTTTTTTTGCACAATCTATTGTTAACATGAAAGAAGCTTTTCGAGATAGATTTAAAGAGTTTAGAAAATATAAAGCTACACTAGATTTTTTGACAAAACCAATTGAAGTAGATATGTAGCAATTACATTTATCACCTTCAATTAGTGGATTTGAAATCCAAAGGTTTATTGAATTATATATTCTTAAAACTTAATTCTGAACTGGAAAATTTAGAAAGAAAAACGTGAATTTTATCTTCCCAGCATAAGTGGACCGAAATTCGCCTAATTCAAAATGTAGATAAAGTTCTTTTCGAAGCTTGGAACCGTCTTCCAGAATCGTTCAATCTTTTAAAAAATTATACTTTTGGGCTACTGACAATTTTCGGATCCACATGTAACTGTACGCAAATCTTTTCACATATGAAATTAATAAAGAGTCAGTTAAGAAGTAATCTTACTGACCTGTAACTAGAGTGCTGTCTTAAGTTAAAGATGACTGAATATTCACCAAATATTGAAGTCTTATAAAACACTATACAGGAGCAATCGTCCCTTTAAAAAAATTATTATATTGATATATACTGGCAATTACAATAGGTCTCACAAACTAAATGTATAAGTAAATATTAATTTATTGTAATACTTGATTATTTTAAAACAAATAAACAATTTTTACGTTTTTTTTCTTAAATATAGCATATATTTTTTAGCGGCTCTTCCATGTTATTGTGTTTTTTTTTTCAATATAGATTTGGCTCTTTGTCACTGAAATGTTGCCGACCCCTGACCTAGAACGCTGTTATTTTCTACCCAAGCCATGTAATTAAGGTCGTACCGACTAATTTAGAATATTTTGTTAATTTGCCCCCCCCCCCCAAGATGAAATCCTGGCTACGTCCCTGCTGCAAATAGTATCCAACAAAATTCTATTTTTAATATTTTTAGGTGTTTAAAAATGTTAAAAACATGTTGGTGCGAACTGGCTCTATTACCCCTAATTTAAAGCCTGTAAATAAAAGAAAGAGAGGAAGAAACAATTACACAAAAATACTCACCCCCATGAAACAGACAAACTCATCATTGCAAATAGTTTTGTTTGGTTTATTAATGGAAGGTGGACATTGTGGATCTCTTCCATTACAAAAGCTTGAATCTCTACAGCCATTGTCATCACGACATTTATATCCAAACTTTAACTGACATTTAGCAGTACAACAAGGACCCTAGAAAACATAATTTTGATGACCTACATTTTAAATTTCAGTTTATTTTTTTCACAGAGTTAAAAATACAATCTCCAAGAAATATTGAGGTTTTGAGGTCAATTTAGCGTATTTTGTCGCTTGTTAGAAATGTAGGAGCCCTCCCCAAAACTGTTATGGTCCCAGTTGCCTCACAGATAATTTTAAATTTTAGACCAATCGGTTTTCCCAGCATTAACAACGAACTGAGCACGTAGTTTCGGAATATTTCAAATTGTGAAAGATAGAAGCGGACCAAAAGGTCACTTGCGGCCCACTATCATCTTTTTAAAATTAACATATTTTAATTTTGTGCCCCTGCTAAATATTTTTGCTAGCGACGCTACTGCTACCAAGACCTTTTATTTTGAATTTATTACATCAATTACTTATTATTTCATATACACAAATCTATAAGGTATCTAGTAACTGAAAAGCAGTTTCAATTTAAAATTCATTAAGGAGAATTTTATTTGCCAAGCAAATAATATAGCCATTATATTAAGAGTTGATCAATTATCAAAATTTATATAGAGTGAACATTATCAAAAATTATATAGAGTCAAAAACTATATAGTTTTTGATAATGACTAGGTAATTTTAATAAGATCATTAAAAAAATAATAAATTTAATTTAAAAACAGAAATTCTGAGCGTCAATAGTAAAACTTCAGAACTGACGTCCACAAGATGGCTACTGAAATATTAGTAATTGTAACCTACAACAATAACTCTAATATTTAACCACTTAACTGTCGGATTTTTTTGAGAAAAGATTTTTTTTTCATTTCATTTGATTTTATTTGCCAATACAATCAATTTAATGCATTAAGTTTATTCAATAAGATGGCTACTTCAACTTGGTGTAACTGTAAGTAACTTGGCTATGATATATTTTGAAACATTCAATGCACAATCCTACCTTACAATCTGAACTACGTTGCAAAATGTGAAACAACTAAATTTTTGTCTGTAAACACCTCCCACCACTCAAAAAGCAAGTAACACATGTGCGATTCAATTCACTCCCACCTATGATTTAGCACGAACGATATCCGTGATAATCACTCTCTACAAGTCAAAACAGAATTTAAAACGAACGAGGCTCGGGCATGTCACTATACGAACAAAATGAGCGCCCGAGTCACGCTCGTGCAAAACTGTTAAGTGGTTAATATTATACGCATGCGCATCTGTATGCTTTGAATAAAAATTTCATATCACACGGATTCGCACGCATATGTGTGGAATATGAAATATCATAATCCCCGACGTGTAATATGAGCACCTTTATGTATTTCAAGTTGGACACATTATGCATCTATTATTCGATGGTTGTAGATAAATGTTTTTTTTTTTTTTTGAAAATATTTTAGTAGATATATTTTGCTTCATCTTTCTTTGTTATATCACTCGACAGCAAATAATTGAATTTTCCATATTCACTATAAATATGCGCTGTATGTGCCTGCTACATAACGCATCTCTACTATTTTGGGCTGCGCGATACCTCTGAAATACCGCAATAATTCGAATGCTTACCGCAAAGATCGAATTTTGGTATCGAAGTGTAAACCGTAATAAATGGAAAACAGCAATGATCGAAACTGCAATAACCGGGGTATTCTTGTAGACACGGTGTTAGATGATCAGTGATCAATACGCATAGTACAAAATTCCGACGGGTGGACGGAGTCAATTATTAGTTACTGGCTTCGTAAATTTAAGTGGAAATTAACTCATTTTAGATTTGTCATCTAATTTATTCTATAGCGTGGTTTTATAGTTCAACAATTTCTCAGAGTGATATTTTAACGAAAAATTATTAATATAAAAAAACAAGGTCAGAAGCTAAAAAGCATAACATGATAATCTACCGATTCCCAAACTGTGCGCTGCTGGGTTACAAGGGCGCAGCGAAAATATTCCAATATTCCTCCAACTGCGTTAGTTAGACCAATGTTTTGACTTGGGGTGCCGCGGAGAAATTCTGATACATTAAGGGCGCCGGGAACCGAAAAAGTTTGGGAACCACTGTGATAATCTATTTCAACAAAATGGTCATTATTTATTGAAATTACAATCGTATCATCCGAAATAATCCTATAGAATTATTTCAAATATAATCACTCCATATTAATATGAACTACAGTAAAACTTCTTCTATCTATTCATCGCTCCGTCACCTAACAGCCTCTAGTCTCTCATATATTGGTGACTCAAATTAACGCGTATCCCTCTAGCGGCAATAAAGCGAAAAGTCCTAAAAAGTATACTGTCATTGTTAACGCATAATAGTTCAGCATGTGTTTTTTTTTTTTGTTCTTGTCCATTATTACTTTGTTTTTACAAGGAATAAAGAGATAAATTAAAAAAAAAAAAAGATTAAATACTCCTTGTTGCGTGTATGGTTGTCATTCAGAGAAGAAAATCTTCATTAGATGAAAAAAATCCAATATTAGATGAATTTTGTTAAAAAAATTATAGTGTATGACAAAGTTTCTTTATTAGTTCTGTAATTTAATTTTAATCCCAACGAGAAAATGTGTTTAAAGTTAATAAATGCACCATTTATACTTATGTTTAGCTACAAGTGAAGAAGAATGTTTATTAATGATTCTAAAATTTTGTTAGTGTTTATCGAAAGGAATTTCTACTGTTCAGATGTTTCTAAACAAGCTTTTAACGTGGAATTTTTCATTTCCCCTGTCTCACATGTTCAAAAAAATCGTTTAATGTTGTGTAAATTATTGTTAATATAATTAAAACCCCTTGTTATTTCATGTGGGTTTACCATAAGTGTGTACCATAAGATATTATGGTAAGTAATGTTTTAAGTGCAAAGTATAATGTTTTATTTTATCTGTGAGTATAACCTGGCACCAACATATAACCTCTGAAAATATTCATTTACAAACAGCAAATTTTATCATAAAATGGATTCACATATATTTGTACACTTTTTGAATACTCGGTTTTAATTCCAATATACTGTATACAACAAGAAAATTTGACCAAAAATTGTTTATAAACCAATTAACTGTTTAAATACGTTCACAGATGACTATCCTTTTTCATGTCAAAAGTTCAGAAGGCGATAGTGGCGCCGTTTCGGTAATTATAGTCGCGAATACCTAGAAATTAGTTTGGCATTCGATCTAGTTTAAATAATGGCGCTAACTACTTAACTAGGAATAAATTATACTATTTTAAGACGGCAAAATATGAATGCCCTTAAAATATTTCAAGGATATTTTATATGTGAGGAAATACCTGAGATGGACTGCAGATACTTCTAGGTGTAAGGCGACATGGAGGTTCATCACCTGGTGGATATCTCCTTTGAGGGAAACAACATTCATCTCGACAATCTTCCTCCCATCCACAGTCGCATTCCTCACCGGCTTCTACCACACCATTACCACATAGTGATACTTGGGGCTCTGTAACATACCATCAGAATGTTACATAAGTTAGGCAGAACTAAAACTATAGTTTAGAAATTTAACTAAAAGCGAGAAATATATTTAAACTCCCTGTTTGTAGCTTTGCGTATGAGAATTATTGTTGTTTTAGTAGCAAAAGCATATTAAATGGTATTGGGCTTGTATAGCGAATGCATCAGTTGAGTATCAGCGCAAACGTGTTTACTTGATGTTCCAGTGTTGTAATGTATCAAGTTACAAGTATCTAGATACAGTAACTAGATACTTTTTCAAGTATCTAGATACAAATTAGATATTTTTGAAATATGTATCTATATCTGTATCTAGATATTTAGATTTAAGTATCTTGTATCTGTATTTCAGATACTTTGCTCGTTACTTTATTTTCATACCGTGATACCGAGCTGATATAATAGTTTAATTATATATTGTCATTTTGAATATTTTATTTTTGCTATAAGCAAAATACAGAAAACAATTGAAATTCTGACATTTACAAATTAAATTTATATGGAATGCCAAGAAAAAAATATGTTATTCTGACTTGTTTTTCGTGGCTTTTGAACGGCCGTAAAAATAGTAGATATTATATGCAACACTTAAGAAAATGGGTCATTATTAATGAAAACTAAGTTTTTGATTAAATATTGATGTTATTTTAATGACCAATTTACTAAAAACATATGAAAAATTATATCCACACGTGGTTTGGAAGTGGACCGTGGTTTTGTGATGCCTTGGGCAAGACAAATTAAGGTCTTTCAAAAGCATCCAGTGATTAAAAGTAAACTCTAATAATTTTTTTGAGGCATTTCATCACTTGAGGCCTGGCTCTATTTTGGCAAAAACTTGGTTGAAAGGAACATCCCTTTAACAAGAACATAGCTGCGTATCTATAAGACTAACATTAGTCTTATACGTTAGCACATTTGACTAACATAATACATACGTTATTTAGTACTCCTACAAAATTATTTCGTAGAATAGTGTTTTACCTTGAATTTGGTGGGACTTTTGTGACGTCACGATTATTTTTTAACAGCCTGTAAAATACTGATTAATATGCGCTGTTTGTTTGCTAAAATATATGGTATTTTCATTTTTCAGTGTTTTTTTCAAAAGTATCCTGCTATATCTATGGTCTATTTCAAATTGGAAAAAAATAGATAGCGCTGCGAACCGAGTACGATTTACACTGGACAAATACAGTATAGCGGGAAATTTTAAATAAGTTACAACTAGGGCATGGGCGTAGTAACTGGGTTAGCAAGTGATTTTTTTTTTTAATATAAAAAAGGTTAATAATATATAGAAATAAACAAGGCAGATAATAGACTTACGTTATTTATACGACATAAATTCAGTTTAATGGGAAATTTGAAAAAGTTAAAAAAATATGCATTTTTAAAAATTATGAACTATATATAAAAAGAGATTTGGCTAAAAGAGTTTAAATAAAGCAATAAAACAAACAATATATCTTCAGAGCTAAAGTTTCTTATTTAACTATTTATTGTAAATAAAAATTAAAAATATATGTATATATGAAGGTCTAAAAATTATATCAATAACTTCTTCTTTGGGCACTATCAGCTGGGCTGTCTTTTGGCCTCACATTAGTCCTCTATCTTGATCTGTTAATTGTCAAGTGTCAAAAAATATTTATATGTCAGATAACCTAAAAAATATATAACTGCGTAAAAACAAATTACATGGAAAATTTTCTCCATAATATCTACGCCAAGATTATAAATAAGTCTAAATATGTAAACAATAACAAAATATACGAAAAATATTAAATAATATAAATAATATATATTTCTAATGTACGACACTGTACATCTGTCAACTTGGACTAAAAACAATATTTTAACAGTGTAATAGGAATGACGTTCTAAACCAATCCGAAGCAGCTCCTATCTTCTTACACGCATTTTTCTAAGGTGACATAGAGCAAAGATACAATATTTTTTGCATGTATCTGTATCTAGATATTTTTTATAATTCTGTATCTGTACCTGCACCTAGATACATTTTTTCTTAGGTATTATCTGTCTCATTTTGTAATACGTAACTAACAGGGAAAGTTCATTTTTTATGTTGTATATTGACGATACATTTATAATATTATCATAGTATTGGTTCACACGGATACGCCAAAGACTGTTTACACCACAACAGTCACCAAAGTAACCAGATCTAGATTCGTATTACAAATTGAGACGGATTATATAATCCGTCTCAATTTGTAATACGTGTGGTGTAAACAGACTTTGGCGTATCCGTGTGAACCAATACTATGATAATATTATAAATGTATTGTCAATATAAAACATAAAAAATGAACTTTCCCTGTTAGTTACGTATTACAAAATTAGACAGATAATATCTATATCTGTATCTAGATATTGTTTTAAATGTATCTATTACAACACTGGTACGTAAAACGAAATACTGCTGACTGTTAATTTGTCACTATAATTGATGTTGCTATAAAGCAAAAACAAAACTTGTCGCTTAAATAAATTGATAAGCTGCATACAGTAAAGTAAAGTCAGCGAAGTCGGTCAGCGAACCCCTGCAGTCAACATACTCGACAGTTACGTTCGCTAAGCTCGGCCATTGTGTTGAAAAATTATCGTTGGAGTTTTATTTATAAATAAACATAAATAGATCTTACCTGTAAAGCAGCCTTTTGGTGAACGTGCTTTAAAATTAAGCACTGGATTAATGCTTTTAATACTGCAAGGTGAAAAGTGATTGTTGTTTTTTTTATCGCCAGATGTCGCACGTGCAAACATTATGAAGTTTCCATCCTCGCCTCCAGGAGTGCAAACTTCAGGATCATGCTGGTATATACAAAAATAATTTTGTAATATCTACTGGTGTATTGCAAAATTAGTAAGCACATTGCAAGCAATTTAGATTTTACCAAAATTGATTTGGTAATATTTCAAAACATTGTACCGGGTGCTATTAATTATAAGTGAAACATATTGTATCTAAAACTAAATTAAATCTTATATATTCAACGTACCGGTGATCCGAAGTTGTGGCCAATCTCGTGAGCCAGGGTGACATGTGATACGGCTGGAGGTACGTGCTTTCCGTAATTAAGCAACGTGACAATACCTGTATTGAGAGATTTCATACTTCCTCGGTAATGCTAAAAAGACATTTATTATTTTTTCTAATGAGTACTCTACATTTTAATAATAATCTAAATTCAAAATTTAAACTCACCCCATTCTTTTCACAAACTCCACCAGCGTTCTTCATATCACCAGTCCAAGCAAGTCCAAGTGTGCCCATTTCAAAATCACGATAAGTAAACATATACGCCAAACAAAATGCATCGTAATCTTCCTCTGCAAGAAATAAGTTTTATTAAAACTAAATTATTCCGCAAATAATATACGTTAAACATCCGTTTAACGTTTTGAGTTCTGTTTGGATTTTTTATAAATATGTTTGTGCCGCTAAACCCGATTTTTTTTTTTTTCACCTTGGCCATAAATTAATAACATATCTGTGTTTTCTGTTCTTGTAAATACAGTCTGTTCCAAACGGTTAGGCGGAACTAGATTTTGCAGTCTAGTTACTTTCATCGTTTAAATCGTGCTTTTCGGCCGTTTTGTTTAAGCTTTGTAAATCATACTTACAATAAACATTTTTTTGTTAAGGTTAATATCATATTAAAATGTCTTTTTCTTTATATTTTGATTTTTTGTGTCTTTCTTAATACAAATTTCCCATTTATTTATTTATTTTTTTATTAAAATATGTAAAAAAATAATTTAATGTCATTCGTTTCCATGGTTTCATTGTTGGAATTTTAAATTTTGACATTCCAACGTAAAAAATGAAATAACCCAAGCAAGGTCCCTTCTCGTGACAACCTAAAAGAACGAAATTCCCATTTAGGTCCGCCTAACCGTTTGAAACAGACTGTATATTCATTGTATTAAAATAATAATGGAAAATAAATAATCCAA
Organism: Liopterus haemorrhoidalis; assembly: GCA_963971575.1. NCBI lineage: Eukaryota > Metazoa > Arthropoda > Insecta > Coleoptera > Dytiscidae > Liopterus > Liopterus haemorrhoidalis. Next base: position 17,399,704 of record OZ020615.1, on the reverse strand, counting down.
TTGAAACCCCACAAATCCAATTGAAACCCAATGAAATAGGAATTACCACAATTTAATACTACGATGACAATATTATAGCAAAAATAATAGTAATAAAATTCATCTACAAAACTATTACAAAGGTAACATTTACCTGAAACTTTAACAAAATGACAGATGTAACTCAATTATTTCACTCAGTGCCATCTAGTGACAAAACGATTAAGAAGTAATATCATAAGTTTTCAACAATTTATATCACCGTTGTTAAAAAAAAAAACATTATAAACATGTTTAGTTTTTTATAAAGACAAAAAAATCGTTGTTCCTATGGTCTTAATATACAGGTATTCCATTTAGGCCCGGTCTTTCCACCTTCAGATAAAGTTCCAGGTAACTATCTGACAGATAAGGTTATTTGTAACTTCATCTGCTGAATAAATGTCAATACCAGTCAGTGAAGTCAATACGTCAGTCTCATTATCCGTTAGATAACTATCTGATAGATACATTTGTATAGAAAGAAGGGATGACATTTACTCAGCAGATGAAGTTAAAAATAACCTTATCTGTCAGATAGTTACCTGGAACTTTATCTGAAGGTGGAAAAACCGGGCCTTAAAAAAATATTTATTTTCAAAATATCTGGTCAAAGAAACATTTTTTTAAGCCTGTCATGATATTTCCTATGTAAAATATTTGAACTTTGTACATTTAACCGAATCTCTATCTACAACATTAAGAAAGATAGTAATGGTGAGCCACTTGGCTACAACACCTGTATATCATATATGGATCTATTCAAAGTTGTTATATTAAAAAAAAACAACATTGTTAAGTAACAATATTGTTTCCTTCTCTCCTTCTCCAATAAGGAGAAGGAGAGGCCTAGAAGTTATAAATGTATGTATATACTATATACTATAACTTTAGATTAGTTCTGCGTCAGGTCGAGTTAGTTCAAATATTTAGATACAGTGGCGCTAGCTACTAATTGTCTTTGAATAAATTATACAATTTTAAAATGGCTAAATCTGATTTACCGTGACACTACACTAAACTGAGTAAATAAATTACAATTCTATGAATGCAAAAGCAAAACATGGTCTAAATATTTTACTTTACTCAATTTGACTTACCTGAGAATAGTTCAAGAAACTTTTCAACTCCATAGTTGTTGGGAAAACGATATAAAGGATCTTTAATTGCTTCAGTTGTATGCACTTTTATACGCTTTATCATAAAAGTAATATTATCAGGCTTCCCGTCTTGATTAAAGTCTGAAACACAACAAACAATTCATCATTATCCATTAATGTCTACCGTGACGTTTAATTTAGATCAGAAAAATGTTGACTTGAAGTAAATTATGAAGCTTCTTGGTTAAGAAAAACTAAATCCGAAACCAGAAATCAAAATTTGTTTTCTTAACATTATTTTCAATCAATGTACAATATTGAGTTTATATAGATTTATGTCTTTAGTTTTTATAAATGAACATAAATCATATCACAAACTATCAAAGTAATAAATAGTGCATGTCTGTAGTTAAGCAAGAATGACATATATACTGAAACTCCGATGCGTCTGTTTTAAAGTCGACGGAAAACAAAAACGAATAGTACGGGTAAAAATAGTTGCGAGAAACTACTGAAAACTAAACATAACGAAAATACAGGGTAGGCAAAAGAAAAGCGGATGATGTATTTATATAAAATCAAAATAAAATTAAATTACAGCGATATTCTTATTATATTGGGTGTCAAATTAATTCGGTGCTTTTACATTAAAATTTTAACTGTTTTAAATTAAATATTTTATATGTTACACAGCCCAATAAAATGAAATTTTTGTCTTGGTGCCGGAAAAGTATGAACAGATTTTAGATATTTTTGATGTGCTGATTCCAAAAATACCTGGCATTTTTTAGTAGCAGTTCTAGTTTTTGAGATTTTGGCGAGGGAATTAGAGGCAAGAAGGAAGGAGATTGGGGCAGGATAACAGGAAGGGGTAAAGGAAGGAAGGAGGAGACCCGGTGGGAAGCAGAAGGGGAGAAATGGAATGAAGGAAGGGGGATGAGGTTACCTAGAAATGGGGAGAAAGGAAGGGATATAGGAGAAGGGGTGAAGAAATGGTTGGAAGGGAAGAGAATGAAATAAAATAAATCAAAGATGGGCGAGAGAACTAGGAGCAAGAAGGAAGGAGATCGGAGAGGGAAACCAGATGGAAGAATGAGAGGGACATTGGAGCAAGAAGATAGAAAAGAGAAAAAAACATTGTAAATTGTATTGGATTGTTATTTATTTATTTTTTGGATTGATTGTTTTATTATTTGTAATGGTTAATACCCTGAACGCCGCAAGGCCTAGGGAATAAAGAATATATATAGTTTTTGAGATACGGGCTAATTGATTTTAGTTTTTTATTTAAAAATGGTAAACTTCCTCCTTGGACATAAAAGTGGATATAAAAAATATCCTTATTTTTTACGTCTTTGGGACAGCAGAGCTATGGATCAGCACTGGGTTACCAGAATTTGGCCTGATTGTTACCAGAAATGTCACGATTCAAGGAAACAAAACATAATCAACGAACCTTTGGTTACGAGAGAGAAATTCATATTTCCATCCTTGCATCAACTTGGGGATTATGAAGCAGTTTATGTAGGTTTTAAACCGAGATGGACTTTGTTTTCGCTACTTGTCACATAAATTTCTTGAGATTAGAACGGAAATACTGATAGCCGGAATAATTTGATAGTCCTCAGATAAAGCAGTTTATTAAAAATCTACAATTTACCGCATCAATGAACGAACTTGAATCTAATGCTTGGTGTTCATTTGTTCAAGTAGTACACAATTTTCTTGGATATCATAAAGCAGAGAATTACACAGAATTGGTGAAAAATATGCTTTCTAACTTTAATATTCTCGGTTGTAACATGAGCATAAAAGTTCACTACTTCCACAACCACTTAAATCGGTTTCCAGAAAATCTAGGTGATTTTAGTGAAGAACAGGGAGAAAGATTCCATCAGGACATTAAAACTATGGAAGATCGATAACAAGGAATATGGGATGACATGTTGGCCGACTACTGTTAGAGTCTTCAGCGAGACTCTTCAGCGAGAGTCCTGGTAAACTCCATGATAGAAAGTCTTTGAGAAAATTTTTGAATGATAAGTGATGAATGTATATTTACCTATATATTTGTGAAATAAATAACTTACTGTATTTTTTTTTTTTTTTGACTGGCAGTTGGAGCAAATAGTAATAATAATAACGTGAAATGTACATAAGTTAAAAAAAATATGATTTTATTCTAAAAGAGGCCAATATATAGATACACATTATCTCAAAAACTAGATCTGATAGACCAAATCTGACGGATATTTTGGATTCTGCACCAAAAAATTACATAAAAACAGTTAAAAAATCGCAGGTACCTTAAATTTATTTTTTATTTTTGCTATGATAAGATTGAAAACATGTTTGTAAACTGAATGCGCATGTTTTATAAGCCCAGCGATCGGTGGGACTTAATTTAAACCGATGTACCTTAGAACTATACAATCATATCTGAGTGGTTTAAATTTTGTCCCAACGTACCACAAAGGTCTATTTTTTAGTGATTCAAATTTTGTCCCAGGGTACTTCAAAGAGTTAAATAAACATATAAATAAGGTTTCGAAGATACATTTATAGGTTACGTTTTTAAATAATATGAAAATCGAAATCTTAAGTATTTATTTACTTAAAACTAAGTAATCATTAATATTTTGTTTCAGATGAAAATGAAAAACAATAATGGATAAAATAAGAACATCATATTGTTCCTTCAAACTATTTAGATATCGCTTATTACTATGTTACTTGCCATAATAACGATTATTAACATAAAATTTTCAAAATTAACCTGCAAAATAATATTGTTCTGTAAAAATAATGACATATTAAATTATAATGTACAAAATAAGAATTTTAATAAATAAATATTGACTTGTAGATTTAATCTGAAGCATTTTATTACTTCGAAAACTTAATTTATACTTCCAAAATACAATTTAAAAAAAAACAACATGCTCTATTCAAATAAAAAGAAACCAACCGCCAGGAGGCAGCATGGGAGCCCATTTTGTGACGTAGTTACTAATGTGGTCTATTGAAATATCTCAGTTATCATTTATATTACAGCAAAAATACTATTACAACGGGTACTCCAGCTAGTATATACAATATTTTTACATACCTGTAACTTTGTAGATTGAATTCACTCGCTGAACATGTCTTGTCATAACTTCAATACAGGCTTCCTCTGTACCATATTTTTGAAAGAATTGATGATCTGCTTGTAAATATAACATACAAGTTGTTTTCTTAGGATCAATAGTTGCCCTCTTGTTCACATGCCGAAAAATAACATTCGAAAGGTCAGCTGCACTTCTGTTATTAGTAAATACCAAAACGTTGTCGTCATCACCTTGATTATAAGGAGTATTAAGGTCAAAGGGTGTATTTAAAGGATGTCTGGAATTATTTGGATGCCAAAAATTTAAATCATCGTGTGGGTTTTTAAATATATCGTCAGGAAGCCAACGTTTTAATCTCAATAATGATTGAGAGAAATTTTGTGTGGTAAGGAGCATTTGTGAGGCACATGGCATTTGGGAATGTATGTTTGGATGGATTACGTCAGAATGTTTGTAAATTATTGAATGGAAGTTAGGAGGATCGCCCGAGTTGTTTGAGGATAAATAACGGCTTACTGGTTCTATATAATAGTGATCTGTTGCTGTTGATATTGTTCCGTCGAATAATCCTTCTGATGTTACAATGCCATTGACTGAAGAGTTTTCATCATCTAAAATAAAAAATGTTTTATTTATTTTTTAGTTCAATAAGTTTGATATATGCGATACTGAGAAATATCGATATTTGGGTATCGATAATATCGAACAAAAATTATCGATACCAGTATCGTATCGGAAAAAAAATATCGATATTTACAAGTATCGCAAGAAAAAATGAATATATTTTCTATAAAACGTAAGAAAAAACATTTTATTCTTATAATAATAATCTAATTGTTTTACAATAATAAATAAATTAAAGTAGTATAGGCATGAAAGTAGTATATATGATTGAAAAGTGAGAGATGACCTAGGTAACAATAAACTGGACACCTACAAACAACGTAGGCGAGGAAGATTCGTTCATGGAAGAACTAATAAATAAGAGGCGTTCATGAAGAGAAGAGGTAGACGAGGCCATGGAGCCTGGCAAAAGTTCAAATACACACCAGTTTTGCAAGTGAAAAATCGGAAATCCCTTCGTAAAATATTTGTTATCTATTATCGTTTTCCTAATTCTGCTGTCCTAGATTTTTACTTACTAAATTTAAACAAATCACCTAAATTGATCATATTTACTAGGGGTTTTTACACAATTTTTAATGGGCTTATATTTGGGGGAAAATAAAGTATGCCTAAAAATTGGGTAATTAGCTTAGGTTTTGTTAGTAAAAATATAGGACAGCAGAATTAGAAAAATTAGGAAAAAGATAATAGATAATAAACATTTTACGAATGGATTTCCGATCTTTCACTTGTAAAACTGGTGTGTATATAAACTCTTGCGTGGGCATACATACATATTCAGAGCCGCAGTAAGGGGGGGGAGAGGGGGCGGTAGCCCCTAGCGCACTAAGGAAAAGGGCGCTGACGGACTTGCTGAGAGGCGCCATTGCGAAGGTGAGGACCTTTTTTTTTTTTGCTCGTTACTTGGATTTTGGGAGGTGAGGACCTTTTTTTTTTGCTCATCACTTAAATTTTGAGAGGTAAAAACCTTGTTTTTATTTATCAAGGGCGCCAAAACACGGCTCTGCCCCTAGCGCAAGTTTTCCTTACTGCGGCTCTGTACATATTGGTATTAGATAGACACAGGTCTTAACCAAATATTAGCTCTGTACAAGTATTACTTTAAGAGAAAATAAAAACTTTTGGATCTATCTGGTTTTGCAACAAAGCTTTGGGATGCAGGGGCGTGCCAACCCGAGGGTGCAAGGAGTGCACCGCACACAGGCGGCAAATTTCAGGGGCGGCAAAAAGCCTCGTCAATCGTTGTTTATAATAATAATAATTATAAAAAACGTTTATCATGTTAATTAAATAATTCTGGATTGTAAAAAAAATATTTTTGTTTAAATGACGAAAATAAATAATGCTGGTAATGTTAAATAATTTTTTATTTTTTACAGTCAAATAATAATTTTCAAATGGATTTAAAAATATAAGATTATATAGATACATTTAAAATTTTATTGTTTTATTGTCGACATACGTAGGGGCGGCAAATAAAGTCTTGCACCCGGGCGGCAAATTTCGTTGGCGCGCCACTGTTGGTATGTATCTCGATTTGAAAAGAATTTTATTGCTCTACCTATTTTTATCAATATTAAAACCCTAAAAAATAGTAATAAGGGTGAAAAGATAACCATTTATTAGAAAAATCCATATTATTAATAGAATATGCATGTTAAAAAAATATTAAATAAAATACCGTTTTTATTAATAATGTATACGTTAAAGTTCTCATATCATAAAAAGTTTGATAGAAGTACCTACTACTAATAAAGTTTTCACACCGTTAATGACTCAACTGAAAAATAACAGCTGTTCTGCTATTGGTGCGCTGTATACGCGCATATTGATCTATCTGCTTTAGATTCGATTTTGATTCAGATTTCTTACTTATCTGGTTTTGCAACCAACCACTACTTTCACACCGCAAAATGAATAGCATCTAGCTGCTTCTGAATGTTATGACTTCATCTACTCATACCGTGCGATCATAATTTCTTGTCAGTTACATAAAGCCTGGAACAGAATGCACAGCGCGCCGTCATTTGCGACGGCGTTGTGTTAGCGACGTTGAGAAAGCCGTTGATTTTTCGCCTGACACAATGCAATCATTTTTAACGCCGTCAAAGTGTCACGTGACAACCTATATCTGTGTTTATACGTACGCTTTCTTTTATTAAAATTATAATGGATGATGAAGATTTGTGTGTGATGTTATTTATGTTGTATGCAAGTTATTTATACATACAAACACTTTACCATTCAGTAAAAACTGAGGTTAGGTGTTCTGCGTCAACGTTCAACGGCGTTCGAACGCAGCTAAGACGTTACACATTCTGTGCACTTGCGTACGACAGCTTGGTTTTAACTTTCCTCTGACAGATAGCGCCGTCCAAACACCGTCAACGTGCCGTAGAACTCGTTGCATTCTGTTCCCCACTTAACAGTAAACAATGAGTTTAAAAATATCAAAATTTTGTTCTAATCCACAGCTGAAAATATCAATTTACCCAAGAACCAATCAGATTACTTCGTTGGTCCGAACTCACCCGAGAAGCAACGAAAATATGTGTTCCTAACTTAATACCTGTTGTCAACTCATTGGCGTGTAGAGAAAAATAGCGTTCATTTAATAATCAATTCGTATAAGGTAATAAAAATAGAATGTACGCCTATGTGTACATGTCCTTGGAAATAAGTTTGATAACTAAATGTTTGTGTCAAGTGTTGCATAACGGACAAGATTTCTTGATCACTAATCGCTAATCACCTGTCAGTTGAAAAACAATTTTGGCCATACTTAGGTACCAAAAGATCAAAAAAATATATATGATTAAGGGAAGCCATGATTTTTTGAACGTATGTCTTTTATTGTATCTTACTTTCAATCTGACATAATAAAAGGACAGTACAAATATAGACTGTTTTTTTGGTTTAAGCGGAAGTAGATTTTCAATTCTAGTAACTTTTACCGTTTAAGTGAAGCTTTTTATCATTTTCTTTAGCAAAAGTAAATAGCCAACATAATACTGGATGTCTAGGAATATTTGTTCTATTATATAATCACATCAAAATCAACGGTTTTTTGATAATCACTTTTATTCGTTATATGAGAACTAAAAGCTTCCATTTATTTTTTTTTAAACAAAATTTAAATAATTTGCCAATAATCCTAGCGTTATTTCTTCATTCGCTTCGTATTCAAGTTCTCATTAGATTAATAAGAAATATATTGATAATTAGTTTAATTTTTTTCAATTAAGAAATTAATTTCTCACTATACCATGTGTTATTTGTATTATAAGTATTTCATCACTGTAAATGATTTATTTCTCTTTGATACCTTAAAAACAAAAATCTAAAATAATTCAAACAATAGGTTGAATCGCAGCGTATAATAGTATAATAAAATAACTGTAATTTCTAAATAATTCCTCTCGTATATTTCCAGCTCAGATCAATGTACATTACCTATAATTTTTTCAGATTTATATTTTAACCTATTTGGGTAAAAAGGTGCGGGACAAGAACTTTTTTAGCACATTTTTGACAAAAATCGTGTTAAAAGAAACGAATTTTAAAAAACTATCTTTCATTCCGTAATCTACGCATTAACAACTTTCTTTTAACACAAAAAAAAATTATCAACGATACAAAAAAATCGACATTTTTCAAAAATTCCTGTATAACTATTCCGGTTTGCATTCATGTTCATTATGGATAATTTTTTCAGATTTTTAGATCAACTCCTTTGGAAGGTAGGGTGGATAAATTTGCTTGTTGATCCACGCATTAAGAGGTTTAATTTGTCACTCAAAAATTTAATATTTTAAATTTTTTAAATTTTTTATTAAGTACATATTTGTTTACATTTATCTCGGGCTGTGATTTTTTGAATTCTCAGTATTTTTTCTATATTTGAGTCAAAGAGTTGTATAAGCATGCTAAATTTAATTTTTCTATGTTAAGTCGTTTGGCTACAATTTCTACAGTTCGTACAGACAGACACATGAGTGACGTTGTAAGGGTTTTTTGGTGGGCATATCTACAATACCCTAAAAAGAATAAATAATTGATTTTGTGTATAATGTTTAGTTTCATAAGATATTAAATGTAGACTCGACAAACATCCGGTCTAAACAGGCTGAATGCCGAACATCCGGTAGAGAAGTTACATCTGGTCGGAACAATATATAGGTCGGATGTTCGCTACATCACTAATTATAACTTTGCATTATTTTTGAGCAACTCTAGTTCCTTGGTTGCCTCCTGTGTTGCCTATTAAGTACCGAGGGTTCAATTCTTTATCCATTTCGTAAATTTTATCGTCGCATGCTAGAATAAAAAAAAAAATCCCACCACCTGGACTAAATTTTTAAATTTAAATATTTATTTCATAAATGTTTGTCCTATTTTTGCTTTAAAATATGACCTAAAATTCCAATTACAAGACATCATTTTTAAAATTTTTGCAAACGGCGATACGAAAATTTAAATTTTGACAATATTAGCAATTTTCATAATTGCATCAATCGTAAAGGACTTAAACAATATAGACCCTAACTGAAACCTAATACTACATTGTATTTAAGTAACTATATTTAAAGTAAAATGTAATGTAACATGAATACTATTATTTATTAATGGAGACTTCAATGCTCAGATAGAACACCTACATTACCTTATTTTTGAATGTGGGTTTTTCCGATTAAAAATACAAAAACAATCTCCGTCAAATCTTTGTTATTTTCTTGACAAATATTGTAGATTGAATTCTTTTATTCATACGACGTCACAAAAATTCCAGAAAATAATTAAAAAATCTTTAAAAGGAAAGTATACTTTACCTTCCAGAGTACCGGTATAAACACGATATGGATCAAACGAAACTGGTCCGTTTGTTGATTCCAATATTGAGTTTTCACTAAAGAGGCTTGGATCTGGTCGAAGGAAGAGCCTAAACATTCTGTAAACAATAAAGACAAAATAGGATATTAGTATAGTACGACAAAGTTTAAATTTATTGGTATGCTGGAAAATAACAACGTTTGATGTACGGCAGGGGTGTCAAACTGGCGGCCCAAGTCCTGCGATTTTGCGTCCCGCAACGACTTCTTATACTATAATACATTTTTATACTATATGCCTTAAGCCTGTAGTACACGATGCAATTTCTCGATTTGAATCTCGTACGATAATTATTGCATTAAGAATTTTGTTCAGAACTATCCGATGCAAAATTATTGTAGTATACCATCCAATATTTATCGCTTTGAATCTGTACCAATTGATGCGCACTACATCTATTTTTGTAAATTGATAGAATTCAAATAATAGGGGATACGCATATAATTTATATTTTCTTAAAACTACATTTTTTTGATATGTTAATGTTAGTTATGTTACCTAACAAAACAAAAATCACATTTTAATTAATATTTCAGCCAAATTTTTTAATTGAAATATTATAAATTTGAAATAAGCCGACCACAGCGCGAAAGTTGCCGAGTAAATACGACTGAGCATGACGTCAAACCCTAGACGGCCCAGACTACAACATAATCTTTACGTGTGTATATTGTTCGAGAGTTTTGTATTTGTTTTTAAACAATTTTTCAGGCATTTATTATTAAAATGACAGATTTTGTTAGGTCTCAGAGTGACAATTTACCCAACATTGATTCTTTTCTTCTTATTTTTTTGTTTTTCACCATTAGGTATTGAAATAAGTTGTTTTTGTGTTCTAAACAAAGTATTTGTTCACATCGGTACTAAACAATATTTTAAATAGAAACAAAGTACTGGGCCCTGGATCTTCCATGTTTTATATATTTTAATATATAATTTAATTCGGTAAACATGTAGAATAACTTTATTTTAATTAAAATCACTCTAACTTTACACAATCTATAAAAGTTATACAAGCAAATAAGTCACGACAGACTGTGTAGGCTGTACGGTGTAGACTGGATAGGCTGTACGCTGTACACTAGGTAGGTTCTGACGTCACACGAGGTTTTCGCGCGCTACATACATTTATGATTTTTAAAGACTTCAAATTAAAAAAAAAAATGCAACACTGTTTTTTATGTTTATATGCAACAAGAGGAATATAATAAAAAAAAAATCATGCCTATCCCCTATTGTACTTAACTTAGAGTGCACAGATAGTTTGCCAATTTTTGAAGACTGCTAATGTTAATCTTTGTTCCGAATCAGTTAATCTCCTGGATTCGCAAAGCCGTACCGTTTTCTGTTCTAATTTATTACATTAGAAATTGAAGGGAATTATTATTTTATTTATTTTTTGTTATTATTATTTTTGTCTATAAAACTACGATTTTTGTTTATCAAAAAATATTATTGTTGTCATTATTATCGTTGTAAAATAGTTTAAGAAAAATAAACACATATTATATTAATAATGATTTCGTTGAATTTGTTTAATGCATAACACCCAACTTGAATAAATAAATGAGCAGTATAGAAAGTGTAATCAAGAGTAGTTTGTGGATAAGAAATGTTTTAAAAAAAATCTACAAACTTAATCAAAAAAATAAAATAAAATTCAAAATTAATTAAATAATTCACCCGGTACTTTTTTCCCGGATTGGAATGTTTAATGGTCACTTTAGATAAGTCACTAGTTAAGTATATTGGATAATAAGAAGTTGAATAAATCCCAATGTACCTACATATATATAAATGTCCTAAGAATGTGAACAGCTTAATCCAATTTATTTTAAACAAAATAATAAAAAACATTGTTAAAGTTGATACTAAATAACCTCGAAATATGTTTGACAGATGAACAGTTGTTCGCTACGGTCACATGAATATGCGCATCATATACTGCGCCATTATTGGTTCATTCTGTCCAATATTTTGGTCGAGACAATAAAAATTGGTTGGTTTTCAATATCGTACAAGATCTCGTACGAAAATCCTGTAGTACTCGATACAATTTGTGTACTATAAATCGTACGAGATTCAAAACGAGAAAGCGCATCGTGTACTACTGGTATTATACAGTATAAAAATATATTTGAACGAAAATACCTCGTGATTGAATCTGGTCGGGCCGCGGCGTCAAAACTTCGGCAAAAGGCAGAAAACCAATACTCAGATAGTAACTGTTGCAGTTAATCAAGGCCGAGCGATAATCGGTAGATCGGTGATTCCCGTGATTCCGTGTCAGTTCCGAGTCAGTTGTCGGTCGGTCGGTCGTTCGTTCGTAGGTAGAACGTCGCTTAGCCCCGGTTCTTGCATTATATGAACTGTAAACATGTTTCCGAGACACAGGTCGGTCGGTTGTCGGTCGTTCGTTGGTTTGCAATATGTAGGTAGGTAAAACGTCGCTCTGCTGGCTCTTGCATTATATGAACAAGTTAAATAAATAAAAATCTATAGAAGTGAATTATCTAACATTTTTGAAACAAACAATTCACTTTATATAGCTACTGTATTTTAAACCAGATGTGTTAAGTTTATGGCGATGTTTATTGCCCTTATAAATCGGACATCTGTGATTTGAGCAATATTTTTAATATTTTTATATAGTATGGTTGTAAGAAAATACAGACTAATACCCTTTTCACACTAGATCTTTAAGACGAGTGAACTTAAAGTTCAGCGATGTTTAAGATCGGTATGCTTTCACACTTGATGTTTAAATCTCTGGTGCTGTCATCAGCTACAGTAATTTTGTCCTTAAGGCGGCGTTCAACCCTATAGTTCTCAATAGTTTCTTATACAAAACTAATAATCGGAAATAAAATTAATAACAATCTATATACCAAAATTTGCAGCAAATTTTTATCTATCTAACAGGATATTTTTAATTGTAGAAAAAACTGTAATGTAATTGTAAATAGCCAAATTGCATTATAGACGCCATCTTGTAAACCAATTGACTCATATTTGCGTACGATGCGGCAAATTGTAGCTAAAGCTTCATTCTACAAATATGTTTATAGCTATTTTGGTCTATTGTGAAAACTACTTACAGTTATTATACTTGGTAGTCTATTTTTGCCGCCACCTTGAATCTGCCGCGGTTTTCAAAATAGGTGTTACAAGAAAAATGATTTAATCTTCGTAAAGAATACGTGTACCAAGTGGCATTCCATTATCATCAAGTATAATATTTTTCGACGAAGGTTCTAAACTATAAGGAATCAAGTCGAAAAAAATGTTGACGTATTATTTGAACATTTCTAGACAAAACTATATAAATATAAAAGTTATTCGAAACCCACAAATAGATTAAAAAAATTACAGAACAATATCACTGATGTCTATTTTTAAGTTATTGAGCGATAATATTTTTACAGTAAATGTTTCTACAGTTAAAAATATCTTATTAGATAGATAAAAATTCGGTGCAAAATTTGATGTATAGATTGATCCTAATTTTATTTTAGATTTTTAGTTTTGTATAAGAAATTAGTAACAACTGGGGGTTATACGCAGCCTTAAATTACCGTCATGAAATTACCAGTTTTGAACTGTCTGCGCAGACGCACATTTTGAATTATTATAAACAATTAAGGATATTTCATTTCATTCTACAATAAAGGCACTAGAATAAAGAATATATTACACCTGTATTAACATGTAAGTCGATACATTTTATATCAATTATTGTAGCTCTGTATTTTATTAAACACATTATTAAAATAAATAATTTTATTATAACAATAAGTATAAACTTCTTATAACGTCGATATAATACAGTATTCTTGTTTATGATAATATAAAATGTTGACAGCACAAATTCAAGGAGTATTTTTTTATAATAGAGATTAAGTTGGCAATTCGTACGAAGTTTAAGACGCAGATCTCTGTCTTAAACATCGGTCGTGTTTAGACGAGGCCGTACGGTTTCACATTAGCGTTTAAAGATACATTCACTTTAACATCCGATCTTAAAGATCTAGTGTGAAAAGGGTATAAGCCTATTAGTTTCAAATAAACTGCCCTATAAATTGATGACAAAATACACTTTATGATAATACATTACAAGCCGAGTTCTCGCAAAGTTCAACATGACATCGATCCAGATCCGGATCACTCCGGTCACTGCTCACAAACGCCCGATCAATCGTATCCTTGAAACTTTAAACTATACAGTGAGCCGTGAGCCGGCTCATTTCAATTTGGTGAACCGTGTCACTTCGGTCAGTGTACTGAACCGGCTCAGTGAGCCGGTTCGTTCATGAACGACCCATCTCTAATTCCAAATAATATACTCGTAAGCAGAGCTTTTGAATAGCACTTTTCTATAGGTGCAAATGCTGTGTACAGTACCAGTACGCTGATTTCGACCCGTTTTTGTTTTGTTGTTCGATAAGAAGAAAATATTTTGGCAAAATTTAATTGTTATTATTTAAATGCTATTACTTTACTTCCTTCAAATAAAAATTCAGAAAAAATGGTGGAAAATGAAAAACAGAATGAGTAATAATATAAATAATTATAGTGCGGCCCGCGTGAATTTAACTTAATAGAAAAATGAGTTTGACACCCCTGATGCACGGGTTCCTCAGCTACGAGGGTCGTCCAGAAAGTAAAGAACTTTTGGTTCTTAGTAATTTAAGTCGATACATTTCAATGAAAACAGTGCGTTTATTTTTAATACACATCATAGCTCTTTTTTTACAGGCACCATGTAGATTGAGACACTTGTCATACCTTGTGACGAGTTTTTTGATATCTTTTTAGTAAAAATCTTGGGAGTTCAGTCAGTTTGTAACTATCGTTTTCACTTCGTCGTCATTTTCCAGTCGTTTACACCAAGTCCTTGAGATGGGAAATAAATTATAATCAATTGGCGCTAGGTCGCGACTCATCAAATTTGTCAAGTTGAGTTTAAGTCAAGGCAATAATTTTCTCATAATATTCGTTCATTATATTTAGTATATAAACAGCCTGTAGCTGCAAACGTTAAATCGTTATTTATATCTGATATTTGACCGCTAAGCAAGGGCACGGCCGTGAGTTCAATTCCTGCTTATATCAAATAATTTGTGTAAAAATATTTATACAAAATACAGATTCTGCTTGGCCGTTCGCAACCGGCTATAAACTGTAGTTACCTTTCTGTGTACGCTAAAAAATGGACGTAATACTGACCATATTACTTCTGAATGTACATAGATTGAAAGCATGATCATGAAACCTGGAAATAGGAGGCCTAGGCTCACCTTGGGTTGTCGCACCAATGATAACATAAACAGCCGCAATTTGACGATAAATTGTTATTCATGTTGCGTTAAGAAAACTTTGAACGCATTTTGTATGCGTCGAGATTTAAAATTAGATTCTTTATGATAAAAATCAATAAAAAAAAAACTTAAACGTACCGAGGGCTCTGTGAAACTCAATCTATGCCATCCAAGGTCATACTGAAGCTGAATAGATACTAAATGGCGCTAACTTTTTGGAGGACCCTCGTAACAACGTACAAAGTACCTATACATATCTGCTATATAAACCTCTTAATAAAAAATTTACAAAAATTTATATAAATTAAAAATTTTGTATAAATCTTTCATAAGCTAATATTTTGTAAAAAATACAATTGTGCTCTTAATTCTATGACTTAATTACTAACTTACTAACTCTACAATTTTAGTCTTAAAATTATTAATTTTTTTAATACTTTTAATTTCCTCCGGTAAATTATTATACTTAATAATAGCACTAAAAAATAAAGAATTTTGACTTTTTTTATATTTTTTCCCTTCCAAATAATAATTATTTTTGCTTCTAGTGTTATGTTTATGGACTTCTTTATGTGTTATTAACATATTCTTGAAATAAGAAGGCATTAAACCTATTCTGATTTTGTGAATAAATGTTAATGCCTTCATCTCACAGAATTTCTTCACGTTAACCCAATTCAACCTTGTTAACATCGCGCTAACACTAGTATACCTGTCACAGTTTAATATCACACGCATAGCTCTATTCTGCAGGAGTTGAAGCCTTTCAATGTCACCTGCGTTTGTCAAATACAAGACTGTGCTTGCGAAATGAAAATGTGGAAGAATAATACTATTATATACAGTTTTTCTAGACCATGTAGATAGATACTTCCTACATCTACGAAGAATTCCCAATTTTTTAGATATTTTGCTGCACACGTAGTTGATATGTTCCTTAAATTTTAATTTGTTATCCACAATTATTCCTAAATATTTAATTTTCTCGACTATTTGTAAATTTACACCTTCAATTAAAACATGAAAATCATTGTTTTGCCAAGTTTGCACTAATTTTTTTTTCCCAATATCATTCCTTTGGTTTTATCTACATTGAGTTTTAACTTATTTTGTTTCACCCATAAACATATCCTCTCTACATCCTCATTTAATTTACTTTGTACATCCTTCAGATCACGCCCAGATATATAAATAACGGTATCATCCGCAAACATATGGAACTTACAGTGTTGTATCACCTGTCCCATATCATTTATATAACACATAAACAATATGGGACCGAGAATACTCCCCTGTGGAACTCCCCACTCTACATTTATTACGTCTGATTCTACTTGGCCACATTTTACTTTTTGTTTTCGCTCCCTTAAATAATCTTCAAACCATGATATGACTGTCCCCCCCATCCCCATACTTTTTAATTTTCTAATCAATATTTTTCGATCAACTGTTTCGAAAGCTCTTTTCAAGTCTAAAAAAATTACAATTGTTATTAAATCATTATCAGAACTGTTAGTCCAATCATTTAATACATACTGGAATGCTGTTTCACAGTTGTGGTTTTTTCTGAAACCCGATTGATACATTGTCAGGATGTTATATCTGTGAATATACAATTTTTTCTAATATTTTGGATGTAGTACAAAGCATATTTATACCTTTTTCTTCTCAGCACGATCTTATTTAGAACATGACATTATCGTACAATTTAATTGACTCTACATTTTTTCTTTCAAGGTTGTTCAAGACAACTTAAGCGAGTGTCTTTGCAAAATGATACGAAACTTAGCTATAAAAATACCTGTCATTTCCCCTGATATCTAGTCGAAATTTTTTCCACCGAAGATGATCGTGTTCCGGCGAAGATCGTTTCGACCTCTTGTGTTGTTCTTTCAGGATCTCGGCATCATAAAGTGCAGGTTCAAAATGACGTATAAAGTCATTTAACACCAAACCTGAAACAAAAATAAAAACAAAAATTTTGAAATAATATACTTAATCAAATCACCAGTTTATCACAAAATATTTTATATTTCACATTTCGTAATTAATTAAATGGTTGGAGCTCAGCAACGATTGCTAATTGCGCCTTACACAACCCATCTTTATAACTAAAATATTAATTATAGGTTACAATAAATATAACAATAGATAAATATATTTTAAACATTGTTGTAAGTTACAATCAGCTGATGGTTCGGTATCAGTGCCGTTGAAAAAACCCCGCAAACCCAGAAGTGTGGGGGAAGAGACGAAAAGTTATAAGGTGGCCCACAGAAGTAAAAGGGGGTATTTGTGTTACATTGCTTCCCTAAACTCCATACGAATTTTGAAAGTTGGTAGCACTTTTTAATTTATAACTGGGCTGGTCTGGTCAATAACTTAGAATTTTCTAGCAAAAATTTAGGTCCTAGTCCGTCATTGGTTGCGCAGTATCAATTTTCGGGGGGGGGGGGGATTTAAATTACTCCGTTGGCAGCCATTTTGATGACGTCAGTTCTAGTTTTACGATTGACGCTCAGAAGTTCTAAATTATTAAATTAAATTTACTATTTTTCTAATGAAAACTTGTAGTTATAATAAATAGTTGTAGATAAAACATTGTAACGCAGCGGTTTCCAAACTTTGTTCACTAAAAGGCGTATCACACTAGAACGCTATCCAAGTTTTATTTTGTAAGTCTTTTTCGAGGATTCAAGTCTTCACGTCTTCTGCTATCACACGGGAAACAGGGATAAGTAACTTGCGTCTGCGTACATAACGTTAACAATAGACCCATCTCACTTGATCTGTCTGAGAGAGCGAGGACGCGCACGCGCATTTAACGACTTGAATTTCGTCTGTCTTCTTGAGACAGGGGAAATGTATTGCGAAATGTATAAAAATGTTGCTCGATGAATTTGCTTTGTCTTGGCTTTGTCTTAAAAACCTAGGTTTTTTGTCATGCTATCACACACACAAGACTTCGATTCGAATGCAAAGACTTTAATTTTCCAAGTTTAGACTTGAATAATAACTCTAGTGTGATAAGGCCTTAACGCCCCCTTTATAAAAAATCCCATCTCTGGCAACCCCCTATTTAGGAAATTTAAAAACATGAAATTTAAAAATAATGTCTTAACTGAAATAATAATCACAAAAGTAGTACAAAATATGTAATGTAAATAATTTCTCTAATTCCTAAATATTTATTCTCACAACATAAATAACGAAAATTGTACAAAAATAAATTATATTAATATTAAACGTAATACAAAATACAATAAAAATGAATCAATTTTAATGTGAAGTATGGGCTTGTTTCTTCGCACATAATTCGTTAAAACTCGGTTCATATGAAGAAAGAGCTACTCTTATTTCGTTTTCCACTATTAATCGTTCTTGATATTTTGTTTTAATAACAGTTTATGTGGAAAATCCTTTTTCGCACATATATTAGGTCACAAAAGGTACAAGAATGTTCATAGCTTTTGATGATAAGGCGGGATATTCCTTGTTCACTTTCAACTAGAATTTCCCCGGATTATTCGGACTGAATTGATCATTTAGCGAGCTATCACAAGAAAGTTCTATTAATTTTTCCTGTTCATTAGTTGTTAGTTCAAAATTATCATTATATTCGACAATAAACGATCGAAAAAAAATTACATATTTGCAATTAACCCGCGATCCCTTGGTGAATCTTGTACAACACTTTTCGCCCAGAGGCACAAACTGTCAGTATACTTGCCTGAGTAAGACTGACTACATTTAAAAAACTCGTTATCAAGTAAACTCGGTTCGATTGATACAAAGTTCCATGTAAAGACTTCTAGATTATTTCATGGTTTTTCATGGATATGACTTACTAGAACTTTCCGGAATATTCCACGAAATTCCACTCATAGGCGTCCCATGAGGGAAATCAAAACATTTTCGTCACAATATTGTATACGACTCGCATATAATGATTATTCGCACTCGAATGATTAAAACCGTCGCCTACGGCTCGCTATTTTAATAGTATCATGTCCAAAGTCCAAACTTGGACATTAAAAAACAAGTTAACTCTAAATGTATCAAAAACAACATGTCTAATTTTTAGATCAATATTTAATAAGACCTTCCTGAATGGATATCTAAATTTTCGTGGAGATGAAATTATGATCTCTAACGACATTAAATTATTAGGCGTTAAGCTAGATCCGAAGATTACCTGGTTCGAGCATATAGATTATCTTGCCCACAGATTAAGTTCATCTATATTTGCCCTAAGATCGCTAAAAATTAAATGTAGCGCACATATTTTAAAAACAATTTATTTTTCTTGCTTCCATTCACATTTGCAATTTAATATAATACATTGGGGTCAATGTAGTGAATGGAAGCGAATATTTATATTTCAGAAATCAGCTGTGCGAATCTTGGATTCCCTCGGTCCTAGAGAGTCCTGTAAAGAGTCGTTTAAAAAGTTACAAATTCTGACCCTGCCATCTGTGTATGTATTTTTGCTATGTGTATTTACATACAAAAATAAGCACTTGTTTCACTCTAAAGTCCATTCCCATAACACACGCAATAAAACTCTTTTGGAACCTAAGGCACACAAAACGAGTAGTTACCAAAAAGGGGCATATTTTAATTCCTGCAAATTTTTTAATGCACTGCCTAGCACAATTAAATCAGCAAAATCAATCATTATATTTAAAAAATTGTTAAAAAGCCATCTATTAGAAAAAACACTGTACGACATAAACGATCTTTTTATATAAATGTATTGTAATGTATTATTTTTATTGTATTTTTTTTTTGTTTGTTATATTGCATTTTTATTTATATTATATGACTGTATGACATACTATCATAAATGATTATTACATGTATTGATTTTATGATAATGAAACGATAAACTAAACTAAACTAAACTATGGTTGTTAAATAAAGTATTATTAATTTAAAAAATGAAGAATACTGTTTTAAATAATAAAATTGCATAATACATTATAAAATTTTAAAATATATAATGGCCATCTTCTTGTTCCTCTTTTGCAGGTGTATTCATGGACAATTTTATCTATAGTCTATCTTAGAAAGAGCGATAGTAATAAATCTTTTTGTCAGTTAGTTACCAGTGGCGTGCACATTTTAAACACGTTTAAATTGGTTTTGTGTATTTCTATATTACTATTTATCATTTTATTAAACGCACGTCTGTGACAATATTTATCATATCATTAAACGTATGCCTGTGACCATATTTTTCTTCAAAATTTTAGGATAAAATTTGTATGGTCTATTGTGTTTAACCCTAGTTCGTATTCCCATATAAGATGTGCGGCACACTCGGTTGTTTTTTAACAATATTTCGTTTCGAACTATTCATATTTTGTGTGCCGCTTCTGTGTGAAAAACCAATAACTTTTTACAAATAATAAATTTTATTACTATCGCTCTTTCTGAGATAGACTATAAACAATCAACTCAACTCTTTGTGTCCGTTGTAGGCGAGAATAATATCAGGTTTAAATTTATTATCTTCCGCAAAAATGTCATGTTCGTGATGCGCTACATACTTTTTTGGCTTACTGATATTAGATAACTGCGTCAATAACCAGCAGACAACCGGGTGTATTCTCTAAGAAATGCGTTGAAATTAGCGTCAGGTTAATATCTTTATTTTAACTCCATGTCTAACGTCATTATCCAAAAATGCTATTCTGTAAAAGCATTTGTTAAGGTAAGCGTTAATACAATATTTGTTAACGCGAGGCGCTAACTCACCCTGTAGAGAGGCTAATATTAACTGCATGCGCATGCGCTGTTACGTTGAATTTTAACAGGAGTATTTATTTAGTCAAATGCCAAGAGAATCTTAACCTAATATTTCGGTGTTGAATTAAATATTCAGTGGCGAAATTTATTTTAAAAATGGAACAGAAATGTTTGGTCTTGTGATACTCATTATAACTGGTTTCCACAGTGTATTAAATAAAAATATAACTTTATTCAACTTTTGTTTAGTCAATTTGTATACTACATTGTATTATAACAGTTTATCAAATTTTTTAATAATATGTGAATTATATGTTCATTCTATTTTTAAAAAGGTGTTCGGTGATATTAATTATTAAATTTGATTTATTACGCTATTTCTACCCTGGAATAACACTGTTGTGATCGTCATTATCAATCTCATCAATTGTTTCTTCAAATAATACACCATTAAAATGTACTGCGATATTTTGAAACACGGCGGAGGCATAAGTGAAGTTTTGTAGCTTTCAGAGTGTTACAGGAGGTAGTACCTCGGGAGAAGTTCCCAAGATGACTATCCAGAACAATGTACCCAGGCTAAGCTCACGAGCAGGGTTTCTAGTATGTCGCCTGGGCTTGAAGAGCCTTGTCTTGCTAAAGCGTCTGAAATTGAGGTTGGGTGACCCTTTTGGGATGTTCCAAATGAAAAGCACAATTGAATTTACATATTTATTTAACAATAGCATAAATAAACGTACAGAACTGCATTTAAACTAAACTTATTCTAACAATACAGAAACAACAATGCAAAGTTGAAGACTAGGATTGTGGGTTAGGGATTGTGATAGGACGGCGAGCGTCGGAGTGCGCGGCGAGCGTCCAACATGGTGATGGGCGTCGCGGCGTTGATCTTCGATGGACGTCGAGCGTCGTGGTTTTGTCCGTGGTGGAAGTTTGCGGACGAAGTGTCCTTTGGTGGCAGCGCCAGCAGGCGTTGCGGTCCGTTGCGCCGAATATCTCGGTGAGGTGACGGTGACGGAGTGCGTGATGCTTTTATCTTTTACAGTCCGTCGTCCCAATACTCAGCCAGAGCGATGGGTGACTGTAGGTTTAGGATCTTTGGCGGGTGGCGCTTCAAGCGAAAAGGGCAGTGGATTATTAAGGACTCAGAAGAGCTGAAGGCTTTCGTAGTCCTGGTTTCCAGGCGGCGCTGCTATTTATCTGAATATCCGCACGGTTTTGTGCCCTGGCGGAGATGCGATCTCGGCCCGGTGAGCCGTGCGGGAGCAGCGGTTGGCGGCACTGGATTGAAGGTGATCGGCCCCGGGCGCGTCCAAACTATGGGGCGCCGCTTCCGATGATGTTAGTGGTGCGGTGAGCCTGGCTCTCGGGTCTTCCTTTTCTAGGAATCTTGTACTTCCTTCGAGATGTTCTTCCCCATCGTCGATGCTGGCGGCGGTTGGTGCCACGTAGTAGGAACGAACGGGGGGGGGAAGTTGGTGTTCGCGTCAAGCGAACATCTCCGCGTTAAGCGACCGTAACCCAGCGTTAAGCGAGTTTGTTGCAGACCACGTTAAGCGAGGCGTGTGGCGAACCTAGCGTTAAGCGAATCCGTGGTGCGTGCCGCGTTAAGCGAACCGTTGTTGCGGGCCGCGTTAAGCAAGCCGAGCCCAGCTTTAAGCGAGCTGTCTGCTAGTGACCAGTGAACTGGTAGGTGCCCAGATGGGACTGGTATCGGTCCTGGGTTTGGAGCGGATATTTATACTAAATATTGACGTCATTCGGGGAATTCCCGGATTTCAGCCAATGGATTTTTAACTCCGCCCATTGATAGGGTCTGTTTTGGCAATACCTGCTAAAAATGCGCGGGTTAAGGCAATTAGCGGTTTCAGGTGTCGGCACGAATCACGCGGTCACGATGAGGTGAAAAAGCGCGCGGTGCTGTCACCGGCACGCGTGCAATCTGCGGTAACAAGAGTATTATAATTTTAAGTTCTGTGTCTCAACAAAAACCAAAACTGCTCTCCAATACTCCATTTACTTCCTTTCTATACAATTACTTGAACCTGCGTCTGGGTTACTTGTATAACAAAAATTATGAAGCGTCATTCTTATCTCTACTGTAAAGAATTCACTTTAAAAAGTAATTGAAAGTTGATTAATATTCCTACCGTCTTGTGTTTTATTCATTTTTTTTAAATAACATGACACAGGATCAGCCATTTTTGCAAACTAAACACTAGCGTTAACTTTTAAATCCACCGTTTCGGTAGGCGCTTATTGTAGAACGTTAACTGGCTATTTTAACGCCGCCGCACTATAATTTTAACACATATATGTTTAGCGAATAGTATTTAGGTTAAAAATGGTGTTAAAAAAATTAACATCAGTTTCTGACGCTAAGATTTTAACATCATGCTTAGAGAATAGACCCGAACTGCTTGTTAATAAAGAAGTTTGTCGTCATAAAATGATTTGCTATAATAAATTTTAAAAATACGCAGAATGAATTAAATTAAATTGAAAAATAAAAAAGGTACAAAAAAATTGTACTCTCGGGTCAAGTCTGACTCCGTTTTGGCAACGGTTCAAATCGAAAATGTTCGTCGTTTTAATAAAATATTTAAAATTTAAGACCTCAACTTAATAAAAGAGTTTGTACGTCTTGACAAGTGTGTCCATAATTTTGGAAATTACTTTTGAAATTATATTATGTTGAATGAAAGTGTAGTATCAATGCAATATATGATTTGCATGTTTTAGACTCAGAGCTGCAGTAAGGAAAAGTTGGGCTAGGGGCAAAACCGTGTTTTGCAATACTAAAAAACAATACTGAACAAAATATAAATCATGAAAAAAAAAGATAAAAAAGTTATTTTGTTTCTTCTATGAACGATATCATCTTCTCTCTGCAAAAACCAGCACTAGTCTCCCATCATGGTTGATTCCCACCTTCCCTGGTAACGATATTCAACTGTACTTATATCCAGGTGAAACCTTCCACCTTGCTCGTCACTTTAAATTTAAATCTCGCACTAAATCGTTTAGTTCAGTTTAAATTATGAGATCTGGTTCGGCACTGCTTCGAAATTCATAATCTGGATAGGAAAAAGGCGATGGACCTACTATGTACTCTTCTACAATTTCATCAAATAAATTTAGAACCTGTTCCCAATCAGAAGATGGTTTAGGAACTGGAATCTCAGTCCGATGTAACACTGGTTTCATAACAGAAGAAATGTTAGCATAATCAATTTTATTTTTGTTTTTTCTTGAGAATACAGAAATTTTTGTCATACAAAAGTATCAGTCTGTATAGTGATTTGTAGGTTCAAGCCATATTTTTGGTATGCTGAATGGCATAGTATTTTTCTTTCCCTTCAACCACTGAACTAAATTTACATAGCACAATATACAGCATATATATGGCGCCCAGGTTTTATCTTGGTCTCCAACATGGCCAAAATAATTATAATAGACTTGTTTTACTACCTTTGTTATGATTTTACGTTGTGTTTTTGTCGTAAATTGACCACACACATAACAAAAATTGTCTGGCAAATTAATACAGCCACGATGGTGTCCCTTCATTGTAATTATATAGCACTAAATTATTATACACTACTTTTCGCACTTGTGTTACGTCCAAACTTCGATTGGATTACTACAAGGTCACAAGAAAAAGGAAAACAATAACAAAATATCCCCTACCTTACCCTTTCCAACTATGCCCTCTGTTTGCAGTCACAAACGCCAAAATTCAAATAATTAAGTTGAAATTTGTTTCATGAATAAATAAAAATTGTGACCTCGTAGAAAATGTTTGAGTTCAGATTTAGAATCAGGGTATTGGAGTTAACTAAAAATCATTGTTTTCATACATGTTAGTAAAATCTTATTGACCTGTGTAATAGATAATTACTTCATGGTATGCGATTTTTTAAATATGAGTCGTTTAGACTTAAAACTTTTAATTCAACGAATTGCACTGAAATACAAGTATATTCAAGGAATTTAAGTTCAAATTTCAAATTACAGGAGATTCAAGGATACTGCAGGATTTCAAGGATGGCAGACACTCTGCTACTATATCTGCGTGAATTATAGCGTGGGCACCCCTATGTATAAAATTTTTAGTACTAGAGTTTCCCTTTGCTGTCCTTGTATAACTAACTACCTTGTAATTATGTAACTAGAGTCTCTGATATATGCGGGTTTTCCAGTAGCATGATTGTATACTTAAAGAGGTCAACGATGGTATAAAGGTTAACAAAATATTACAGAATAAAGGTTAACTGTAGAGGAGCAAATATTTTAGCAATATCATAAAAACTGCCCTTTTAAGTTGATTAATAGTAATTCAAAAATAAACCATCATTAATACAGTATATATTTTCACATACTTCCATATTTTCAGTCACACATCGGGTCATTTGCTAAATTAACGTTTAAATGTCCCTCAGGACTCTCACAGGACAATCATGATAATTAGTAACTACTATTGTAATCTTTTGTTTCCCTTTACTCTGAGGGAGGTCCGGGTCTACTCCCACAGTGACCCATGATCAGTTAGGGAAACGTGATAAATGGTGGCATTTCTTGTTAGTTTGTTTATTTTAAAGAAGACTAGCTGGTGTACCCTTACTTCGTATGTTCGTTATGTACATTTTTGCTGTAACTTAAATAATAAGTGAAATATTTCAATTTCAAATAGAACAGAATATAATGGTTTCTTTATTCTAAGCCACTCTTACATGTACTTGATATTGTAACGGCAACGTTTCTCAGTGGTGAATTAACAAAAATGTCCACACCAAGTACATACACACAAAGAAAGTCACGAGCAGTATCTATTTATCTATTTATTTATATTTACACTTTTATATCATACTATATACCTTATCATTACTATATACCTTATAATTATTTATGTTCTGTCCAGAGTCGCAGTAAGGGAGGGGCGGAGGGGGCGACGGCCCCTAGCGCACTAAGGAAAAGGGCGCTGACGAGCTTGACCAAGGGGTGCCACATTGCGAAGGTGAGGACGTTTTTTTTTTGCTCAATACTTGGATTTTGGGAGGTGAAGACCTTTTTTTTTGCTCATCACTTGGATTTTAGGAGGTGAAGACCTTTTTTTTGCTCATCATTTGGATTTTGGGAGGTGAAGACCTTTTTTTTTTTTGCTCATCATTGTGATTTTGGGAGTTGAGGACCTTTTTTTTGCTCATCATTTACATTTTGGGAGGTGAGAACCTTATTTTTGCAAGAGCGCCAAAACACGGTTTTGCCCCTAGCACAAGTTTTCCTTACTGCGGCTCTGGTTCTGTCAAACACTATTATTAACTACTACTGTCCAAATTTCCCGTAGTCAACCCGCATGGCTTAAACATTTTGTGGCTTGCCTACTTAAGCTCCATAGATCGAAACAATATTAAGTAAATAATAAGTGAGATGCTTCGTTTATAAATAGCGCTTCTCGAAAATATCCTCCTAAAAATTCATCTTATTAAAAACTCTCTTGAAGGAAAAGGAATCGTTTATTCATATTAAGCATATTTTCTTACGTGGCGCGGTTAAAAAGTAATCGAACTAGGCAAAAAACACAACTTTTTCTACAAGACTCATTTTATTTCTCAACATAGTCTCTTTTTAAAACTATACTCTTCAATGGATTCAAAGGATTCTCCAATTTTTCGATGCTCTCCGAATAATACGATTTCTCGAAGACCTCAAAACAGGCCTCTGTTTCAGCGATGACCTCCTCATTCGACCCAAATCTCTCACCACAGAAAACATTTCTTCAAGTTAGGAAATGAATAATAGTCGCAGGAGGCCAAATATGGCGAATATGGTGGGTGAGGAACCAATTCGTAGCGAAATTCATGCCATTCTGCCATTATGACTGCGCATTTGTGGATCAGTGTGTTGTCCTGGTGGAACAGCACTTTTATCTTCGCCTAATGCGGCCGCTTTCGCTTCAAATCGGCGTTGAATCGGTCCAAGATAGGTCCGTGATCGTTTTACCCTTTTCCAGGTAGTTGGTGTGAATGATACCGTGCGCATCCCAAAAAACTGTAGCCATGATTCGACAGGAGCAGTCCACTGTTTCGAATGTTCCTTGATCTCTGGTTGGTTGTGATAGATCCATGTTGCGTCCACGGTTACGAAACGGCGCAAAAAGTCCTTCTTACCGCGGTTGAACATCGCCAAACATTCCTTCGAAATGGTCAGACGATCGTGTTTGTTGTCGACTGAGAGCAAAAACGACACCCATCTGGCAGAGAGATTCCTCATTCCCAAATATTCATGAAAAATGTTGAGCACCCATTCGGTTGAGATGCCCGCAGCCTCAGCTATCTCGCGCTTAAGCCTGGAACAGAATGCAGAGCGCGCTACGCCGTCAGCGCGCCGTCATTTGCGACGGCGTTGCGTCAACGCCGTTGAGATTTTCGCCTGCACACAATGCAATAATTTTTAACGCCGTCAAGTGTCACTTGACAACCTATATCTGTGTTAATACGTGCGCTTTCTTTTATTAAAAGTATAATGGATGATGAAGACTTGTGTGTGATGTTATTTATGTTGTATGCAAGTTATTTATACATACAAACACTTTACCATTCAGTAAAAACTGAGGTTAGGTGTTCTGCGTCAACATTCAACGGCGTCAAAAGTTGGAAGTTGACGAACATTCAGTATCAACGGCGTTCGAACGACGTAGGACGTTGTCCATTCTGTGCACTTGCGTACGACAGCTTGGTTTTAACTTTCTTCTGACAGATAGCGGCGTACGAACGCCGTCAACGCGCCGTAGAACTCGTTGCATTCTGTTCCCCACTTTAGTCACTCGTTGATTATCATTTCATGGATTTTATCGACCATTTCTGGCGTGGTGACCTCTTTTGGACGGCTTGGACGCTCAGCATCCAAAAATGCTCTTACGACCGCGTTTAAATTCAGCTGTCCAATATTTAATTGTTAATATCGAAGGTGCAGAATCCCCATAAACATCGTTCAATTCGGTGTTGATCTTATCATTCGTTTTCTTTTTCAAAAACAAGTATCTTATCACTGCACGATATTCGATTTTATTCATTTTTATAAAAATGTAAAAGTTGTTCGCTTTCAATGACTGATAACACAAACTACATGACGCAGCTGGTTAAAAATTTAAAAAGTCATTTGAAGGATAGAATTTACGAAAAACAACATTCAGATCAATTCTGTAAAAAGTTATTGTGTAGTAACGTTACAAGATAAAATATTATAAAAAGTATAATGACTTTCATTCATGATAGTAACTGACCTTGCTCATAGTGACAAATTAAGTTACTATGATCATAGTAACTGAGTTACAGAATTGGTCTGATTGTTTTGATACTGGTGGAGCCATCTCTTGCCTAGGCCGATTACTTTTCAACCGCATCTCGTATATACAGTGTAGCAATTAAGTAAATATTAAGTGAGATATTTTAAGTTCGTAGTTAGTATTCCTCATAGCTCTCCAAATATGTACCTGAAGTCTGTTATACATTGTATACTGTATACTTTTCTCCTTAGCACTACGGATTTTTTGCGTAGTATTGACCTAAAAAGTGTAATGTGAAACACAATAATTTTTTCAAACTTTCAATGCTATCCAACTTCTAACTCAACTTCTGAAACTACGTCCAGTCTGAGTTTCTTTACTTTTTCAGGCGTACCAACTTTACGTTTATTTTTATGCTGTACTATTTCACTTTTTCTGGCATTTCTAATAATCCTGGCTGAGTTCTGGTCTTGTAATTATAAACTATACTAGCCAGTGGTTACTGTAATTAAATATAAATTAACACACTTCAACGAGGTTAATACCCATTATCCTCCTTAGACATCTGTTTACAAATACTTGTACTTTTCTCCTTTTGCTCTCGGTGAGACTCCAGGATTCACAGCAGTACATACGTATCGTTCTTACATTTGTTGAAATGTCCTTAGCTTCTTTTTAGGGTTTTGTAGGTATGACCAAAAAACCCTTATACCGTCATTTTGTCGTCTGTCTGTCTGTCTGTTCGGTAAAAATTGTAGCCAAACGGCTAAACCTAGAGAGTTGAAATTTGGCATGCTTATACAACTCTTTGACCCGCACATAGGAAAAATACTAAAACATCTAAAAAACATATCCCTCTAAAAATATAAACAAATATGTGCTCATCAAAAAAAAAATATATTTTTGTTAAATTCTGAGTAGGTTATCAAATGAAAGCCCTTAGTACGTGGATTAACGATCAAAATTTTATTTTTGCAAAATAAATTATTTTGATGCGATTTTTGCCAAAATTGTGCAAAAAAAATGTTGTCCCACACCCTGTAGCCCAGATGGTCTAAACTAAAAATCTGAAAAAATTCTAAGTAATGTACATTGGTGTGAACCGGAATAGTACAACAGGAATTTTTGATCAGATTATGTTTTCGGAAAATAACGCATTTTTTGTGTTTTTAACTAAAATACGTTAACTATTTAAAACGTTGTGTAACACACCAGATCAGTAGCTCTCGTGGCGTGGTTGGATTTGTCGTACGCTTAATAATATAAGAAACTTGCAAACTAGGGTTCGAATCCTGTTGATTTCATTTTTTGTTTTTTTTTTTGCATTTTTATTTTGTTTAAATTATTTTGTTAAAATTCTAGTTATATTTGGTAAATTTTGCATTTAATTTTTAAAAGCGTAAATTTAATAACCAGTGGAAAGTGTTGAAATTATAATTTAATTCTATGTTTGACGAAATCAAAGGGCGGGACTTATGATGTAAGCAACCAATGGAAGCCATAGGTGCAATTTTCAAAATCTTAATGAACTTTGCTATATAAAAAAATACTGCATATATTTAGAAACTTAAATAATGGTATTAGGCATTCGAATTAAAATTCATAAAAAAATATTTTGACATAAAATTTGTTTTGGCATCCCAAATAATCATCGTTCAGTTACTAAATACCTGCAAATCCCAGAAATGTGTGAAAATTCACACTTCACATCAATTTTTTTACTAAATACATTAGACATCCAGACTTTCTTCAAAGAGTGAAAAATAAATGGTGCTTTTTGAATTCGGTCTTTAATTGCTGCCTCACTCCCACCTTTTTATGGTGTTGTAGGTATGATCACCAAAAAAACCCTTATAACGTCACTCGTGAGTCTATCTGTACGGTAGAAATTGTAGCCAAACGGTTGAACATAGAAAGTTGAAATTTGGCATAGTTATACAACTTTTTGACCCACATATAGGAAAACTATAGAATTCAAAAAAATACAGCGCGGAATAAATATAAACAAATATGTATTTAATGGAAAAATAAATATTTTTTTATAATTTTGAGTGGGGTATCAAATGAAACCTCTTAATGAGTGGATGCACAAAAAAAATGTTTTTTTTTTCATGGGGCTTTTGTTGATATAATGGCAAAAAACTTTTGTCCCCCACCCTATCTCCCAGAGGGGTTGAACTAAAAATCTGAAAAAAAAATCTCAATAATGTACATTGATGGGAACCGGAATGGTTTAACAGGAAATTTTGATTTTCGCAAAATATTGATTTTTTTGTGTAGTCGAAAAAAAATGCATTTTTTTAAAATTTATTGTGTGGTATCAAACAAAAAGATCTTAAAACGTAGATAAAGGAACGGGAAGAAGTTTTTTATTTGTTTTAATACGATTTTTTCCAAAAAAGTACTAAAAAATCAGTGTCCCGCACGTTTTAACCCTAAGGGGTTAAATTAAAAATATGAAAAAATTCTAAGCAATGTATATTGCTATGAACCGGAAACGTACGAGAGGAATTTTTATCCGATTTCCTTTTTGGAAAATAATACAGTTGTTATTGAAAAAAAAAAAAATAATAATTTAAATTTTATTGTGGGGATATTAAATGTAAGCTCTTTAGGTGCAGATTAAGGATCGGTAATTGATTTTTGAAATACATTCTATTTTGACTAAATTTTGCCAAGTATTAAGATTTTCTTTTAATATCTTAGCTAAAATTAAAAAAAAATATTTGTATATACAGATGATTCCGCTTAATTGGGCCACCGCTTAATTGGGGCAGCCGCTTATTTGGGCCAAATCTCAAAGAACAGAAACCAAACCAAGGAACCAATAGTAAATTTACATGTTTAATTGGGACAACATTCCGCTTAATTGGGACAGTAAATTTAAGTACATATTGTTACACATATTCTCAAGAAAAAATATGTACAAAGAATTTAATATTACAGCGTTATTTTATGCAGGAAGGAAATGAAGAGAGCCCTACATCCGCACTGAATACCTTTGCTGATTTTGTAGAAGTGAAATGTTACAAAAACAAAAGACAGTCTACACTTGACGCATTTTTGCATTGAATTAAATTGTATGTATCTATTTATTATTTTATTTTGGAATTTATTATTATTTTTTCTTAAAAGTTTATATTTTTTGGTTATATGTAATTTATAGTTTTGTCCAAGAGTTTATAAAATAAAATTATTGAAAGAAAAATATGCATTGTTTAATTTTATGTGAAATTCGCTTAATTGGGCCAAAATGTCTAAGTCCCGATGTGTCCCAATTAAGCAGAATGGACTGTACATGGATACATTTCGTTATAGGTGGAGAAGAGATACGTAAATTTATTTTACAAATATCGACTAGGAAAATAAATAAATGACTGGTCGGTTGCTGGGATTCCATTTCTAGTAGAGAATCTGTTAGTTTTTCATATAGTCGCAATATAAACAATGTCTCTCCAGGCGTTATAATCTTGCGTGACAAAAGATCGCCCGAAGTGTAACCAGGGTTGAATTTGAAAATTTTTCAAAAAAAAAAAATGCCTTAAGATATGCATTATGGTATTATTAGAGATATGTGATACACGGTAGAAAAAATCTAACTGCAACCTTCTTGTCGTGCCTATTGATTTAAAGGATTTAAAACCTTACACTTGTAAGTGTGTTATGTAGTGACAGGCATTCATCGTTTGGCCTTCTAATAATCATCATTCACTGACTAAATACGTACAAAACCCTGAAATGTGTGAAAATTCACACTTCACGTAATTTTTTTGTCTAAAACGCTACCAAGATAACAAAATGTATCAACCTTTTGTATACCTGTTGCTGTTTGTTGTTTATTTTTTACGTTCATAGCCAATGATGCTATCAATAATAAGGGAGTTATTTCAAAATTTTAATTTTAGGGTGTTCCCCCGTTACTCCCAAAATATTCGTACAACTGAAAAAATGTAAAAAATAAATTCGATCTGTTTTATTATTATAAACAATTTATGTTATATACTTTTTTCTATAGTCAATAATAAGGGAGATATTTTAAGGTTTTTAGTAAATCGTTTTATCTCCGAAACGCCCCCTTAGAATGAAAATTTTGTTTGCGAACTAACCTGTGTTTGAATTACTCTATCATTATACCAAATTACGAGAAATTTGATCATCCGATAAAGCAAGGCCTACTAATCGGTAATCGGCCAATTTGCTTGTCGGCACAACCCTAGTTTCTACATGTTTCAGATAGTTATGAGGCGATATCCGCAAAAATACAGTTTTTGAGGCTGAAAAAAAATTGATGTGAAGTGTGAATTTTCACACATTTCAGGGTTTTGCAGGTATTTAGTAAGTGAATGATGATTATTTGAGATGCCAGAACAAATTTTATATTAAAATTTTTTTTTTTGTTAATTTTAATTCGGACGCCTAATACCATTATTTAGGTTACTAAATATGTGCAGTACTTTTTTTTTTTTATATATAGCAAGATTCATTAAGAATTTTAAAAATTGCGCCTATGGCTTCCATTGGTTGTTATAAGCGCCGCCCCTCTGATTTCGTGTACATTGAAACAGAATTAAATTATAATTTAAACAATTTCAACTGGTTATTAAATTTACGCTTTTAAAAATTAAACGCAACATATGCCAAAATATAATTAGAATCTTGAAAAAAATAATTTAAACAATATAAAATTTAAAAAAAAATAACAAAAAATAATATTGTCTCTTCTTGCGGGGTTCGATCCCTTTCGGATCGAGTTAGTTGGGTGAAAAGCCAGCGTCATAACCACTAGACCACAGTGGCGGATTTAGGTCAGTTAAGGCCCCGGGCGCAGTAAGAATATTGGGCCCCTCAATTAGGAAAAAGTGTAAGATTAGGTTTTTGCGGGGCCCTTTAGAGGTCGAGGCCCCGGGCGCGCGGCTGTTGCGCCCGCCGTTAAATCCGCTTCTGCTAGACCAGCATACACCTTTTAGTGCAGCGTGTTACAAAGCTATAACTTGTGTACATTATTAGCTAAAAAACGCAAAAAATGCGTTTTTTTCCAAAAACATAATCTGATCAAAAATTCCTGTTGTATTATTCCGGTTCACACCAATGTACATTACTTAGAATTTTTTCAGATTTTTAGTTTTTAAAAATTAAATGCAACATTTGCCAAAATATAACTAGAATTTTGAAAAAATAATTTAAACAATATAAAAATAAAAAAAAAAAATAATAAAAAATAATATTGTCTCTTCTCGCAGGGTTCGATCCCTTACGGGTCGAGTTACTTGGGTGAAAAACTAGCGTCAAAAACCACTACACCAGCATACACGTTCCAGTGTAGCGTGTTACAAAGCTATAACTTGTGTACATTATTAGCAAAAAATCACAAAAAATGCGTTTTTTTCCAAAAACATAATTTGATCAAAAATTCCTGTTGTACTATTCCGGTTCACACCAATGTACATTACTTATAATTTTTTCAGATTTTTAGTTTAAACCATCTGGGCTACAGGGTGTGGGACAAAAATGTTTTTGCACAATTTTGGCAAAAATCGTTTCAAAATAATTTATTTTGCAAAAATAAAAATTTGATCGTTAATCCACGTACCAAGGGCTTTCATTTGATACCCTACTCAGAATTATAAAAAAATATTTTTTTTTTCGATTGGCACATATTTGTTTATATTTTTAGGGGGATATGTTTTTTAGATGTTTTAGTATTTTTCCTATGTGCGGGTCAAAGAGTTGTATAAGCTTGCCAAATTTCAACTCTCTAGGTTTCGCCGTTTGGCTACAATTTTTACCGAACAGACAGACAGACAGACCGACAAAATGACGGTATAAGGGTTTTTTGATCATACCTACAAAACCCTAAAAACATGAGATGTATAGCCTTCAATTTTATTAATATTGATGAGAAGAGATGAATGCCATATCCTGGTATACACGCATCCGGAATATTGTTCAATAACACGAAAAATGTGTCCTTTAAAATTTCACACACCTTTGCCTTGATCCAGATTTGAACCTGGGACCTATGTCATTCGAAATAGGGGCGCTATCGATACCTGCTATTAAAATAGTTTTATCTATATTCATACATTGCATAACAGTTTTTTTTTTCTACTAATAACTGAAAAATATCTGAAAGTTGCTTGTATCTTATGATTCCCAAGGATTTTATGCGTTTAGATGAA
Organism: Liopterus haemorrhoidalis; assembly: GCA_963971575.1. Classification (NCBI taxonomy): domain Eukaryota; kingdom Metazoa; phylum Arthropoda; class Insecta; order Coleoptera; family Dytiscidae; genus Liopterus; species Liopterus haemorrhoidalis. The sequence goes on along the minus strand of OZ020615.1, from coordinate 17,365,420 downwards.
ATTGTGAGAGTGCAAGATTGTGAAAGATTTTGCATTGTTGATGTAAAATGAACAATGTGAATGTACTTATTACTTAATTACAGGGACAAATTATTGAGATTTTTTACAGCTAAATAAGTTTTTTTTTATTTCAACTTATTACAATCAATTTAGAAATGGTTGGATATTTACTTTCAAATAACAGTAAATACTTGGATACGCATTAAGAATGCGTCATCGATGTTGCTAACCATATTGCTAATATGCCAGTTATAGATTTTTGATTTGTAAGAGAAGTTTTGAAAAAGTATTCACTGGTTTATTGAAGACTTGAAGGATAACTGATATATGCAGGCTATTCCAAACGTTTAGGCGGAACTAAAAGGGAATTTCGTTCTTTTAGGTTGTCACGAGAAGGGACCTTGCTTGGGTTATTTAATTTTTCACGTTGGAATGTCAAAATTTAAAATTCCAACAGTGAAAAATAAAATGTTTTTTTACTTATTTTAATTAAAGTCACTATATTATACAAAGTAGCGCAACGGCGGCCATGCTGGGGCTAAAAATGTCGCCAACACAAATGATGTTCAGTGATTCCAACAATACAAAAATAAGAAACTAGTACTACCAATAATTTTATTTTAAACATTGTAATCACGATTTTTTAATCAAAGATGCACTCACTATAACAAAATTGTGGTACAATTTCAATTATTTTTTTAATTTTTATTAAATAAAATGGATATAATATATAAATTTAAATGAAACTTAACCTTAAATATTCAAACCGCTGACAAAGGAGGTTATTAAATTAGAGCGAGAGAGAGATGTGACAGCGCAGACGCAAACTTAAGAACATAAAAATTGCTGCTTTAGTTTGCTTAATAGGGGAAGCAATGTTGCCAATCAAACCCTGGGGTCTGTCGGCTTCTTCAAAGGCTTGCGCTATTTTGTATAATCCAGTGACTTTAATTTTAATGACAAAAAAATAAATAAATGGGAAATGTGTATTAAGAATGAAAATCAAAATATAAAGAAAATGATATTTTAAAATGATATTAACCTTAACCAAAAAAATGTTTATTGTGAAGTATATTCCAAACGATTAGGCGGAACTAGATTTTCAAATCTAGTAATATTTACAGATTGATTGAAGCTTTAGATCATTTTGTTCAGGAAAAGCCAACTTCAATATATAAAAAAATAGCTAATGACAACTTGCAAATATGAAAATTCCAGTTAGTTCCGCCTAATCGTTTGAAATAGCCTGTAAGTATGATTTACAAAGCTTAAACAACACGGCCAAAAAACATAATTTCAAACGATGAAAGTAACTAAAGCCTGTTTCTTTGGTTTTTTTGTTGAAAATGGCGAATGGCGAATATAGTGAGCAGTTAATAAATGAAAATAGTGAAAATTTGCAATGTTTTTTATTCCAGCCATTATTAAATATTAAACAGTTTTAACCCCGAAACAACCCCTTAGAATAAAATTTTTGAAATGCCTGATAGCCTATGTTCGAATCCTGGTTTTGGAAGAAAGGCGATTAACTGTAAGAAAAAAGTTAGGACTGTAAGGAGGATAAGTTACTTTTTCCATCTCTATGTTTCTTCTACTGCTGAAGCAGTCGTGCATAATCATGATGAAGAAGGATTATTGTTTTGGTGGTTTTTCGTATATTTTTTTGAACACAACCGGTAAATAAATTCTGGCATACTATTTAGCAGTGACTGTACGACAATGTTTCAGTGGAGCAGTGTCAATATGACCCTTACGTCTAATGAATGAAGCAACCATTTTCTTGCCAGTCCTTCGTGTACGTTTCATTTTGACTGGTTTGTCTTCGTCTATTATGATCCACTGAGCCGACTGCAGTTTACTTTCTGGTTCGTAGTAGTAAATCCACGTTTCGTCACCTGTTACTATGTTGTAGACAACTTTTGACTGGCCTCTGTTAAATTCAATGAGCATTTTATTACTTCACTTCACACGCGACTTCTTTTGCACATCATTTTACTAGTGTTGTATCAACCGAGGACAAAGCTTCCTGTATTGATTCAAATCATGGATATGCCCATGTAAGTACAGCAGTTATCCACCTCCAACATATTTGGGACAGCGTCATGTTCGCATTTGAGAGAAATCTCCCACGTTGAAACTCGTTGACCACGGTTCTACAGTAGCCAAGGATGGTGCTGCGTTGCCAAAAAAATCGATTTAATTTTTGCGAACGTTGTTCTCGAGTCCAATCTTTAAAATCATAAAAAATCATGGCTCGAAAATGTTCACGTGTTCAATTTTTAATAGAAATGGTTTTATTTAAATGCGTGCTAAAATTGTATACAAATTATTTCTGTTACTTGTTAACGCCAATTAACATAAAAAAATAAAATATCAAAATGAACAATTATTGTCCAATCTAAAATCTATCAAGCAACAGCTAAAGCGCAAAACTTAATGATAGATTAAGACCGTACCTAATATAACATTATGTTCTTGTAACCATTTTGTATACTATAACAGGTTAATAAATATTATTATTATTTAAGCGAGGGGGGTAGTACCGTCTAGATTTGCCCACAACATATTCGGTACAGACGAGACGCTCACCTCTTACCTTCGGGAACGTCGAGGGATCTTTATCCCAGTAATCGGACGCATCCCAAACCTTGGCGAAATACGACCGATGGGCTCACACCAAATCCAGAGTCCGCACAATGCGAAGCGAACCGAGCAGCACTGCTTTTTGCAATCTGCAGACCAGAGAGGTAGCAGATGGGATCTCGATTTCCCTCTTGATAGCAGCTTTAAGGCCACCCAATACACCCAAAATCAAGACTACGAGCTTCACAGAATAACCCTTGTACTTTTTTAGTTCAGACAATAGGTCCAGGTACTTGGTTCTCTTCTCGTCCTATTTGAGAGTGATGTTTTTCTCAGCTGGACAGGATAATTCGATGACAAAAATGTCTTTTGTCTCCAAATCCAGCAGGACGATTTCCGGTTTATTGGATGAGAGAAGCTTGATGGTAGATAATGCATAATTCCAGTAAATACGACATCTGGAATTTTCAACCACTGCTTCAATGTCAGTAGGAGTGTTATTATTATTATTATTATTATTAAATAGCAACCCTCGTATAAACAACAAAATTTGAAACAATTATTTAGCGCAAATGTTTAGTTATTATGAAACAAAAATTTTCTTTTTAAAATTACATATATTTTTCAATATAATCTCCCTAACGTCAACACATTTTGTTGCGATGTTCCAATGCTATTCTCTCATCCTGGAAGGGCAATTCATCAAGCCCCTCAAAATAGCCGTTTACCGCAGTTTCTAGCTCATCAGTTCAAGAAAACCGCTAGCCACCAGGAATTTTCTGAAAGAAGTTTAAAAGTACCTTAGTATATATTCGAAGAAATTTATCTGAAGTGTGAATCTTCACACATGTCAGGGTTTTGTAGGTATTTAATATGTGTAAGAAGTCAACAGAATGCTGGAAGTCTAGGACAATAATTTTTCTATGTAACATCACATCACAATTAACAGATTTTTTATGATCATTTTTATTCGTTTTTTGAATACTAAGAGATTTCATTTAATTTTTAAAACTAAATCTAAATAATTTGGGAATATTTCGCCCAATAAAATTTAAAGGACAACTTTAAATTATAAAATCCTATCGATTTTTTTCTGCATTTGCTTCGTATCTTCATTAAATGAATAAAAAATATATTGGTAAATGGCTTCATTGATTTTCGTAATCAGAATCGAATTTTAGGCTATCATTTTTTTATTATATTTTTAATTTAAAAATAAGATATACACTACTTTATTTTTAATTTAAAAATAAGGTATACACTACCTTAGTTATAAATACAAAAAATCCATAACATTAGTAGCAATAATTGGAAAAAGTGGAATATTTTTGAAAAACTAAATCTGATCAAAAATTCATATCATCATCATCATCATCATCATTTATTAGCCATTGACATCCACTGCTGAACATAAGGCCTCCCCTTTGCATCTCCACTCCTGTCTGTCCTGTGCCACCTGCAGCCAATTACCGACTAGTCTCTTGATGTCATCCGTCCAACGGGTAGGAAGTCTGCCTCGGTTTCTAGTACTGTCTCTAGGCCGCCGTTCCAGTATTCTCCTGGTCCATCTACCATCATTGACTCTAGCAACATGGCCTGCCCACTGCCACTTCAAACGTGAAATTCTACCAATTATATCGCAAACTTTTGTTTGCTGTCTGATCTACAAATTTGTTTTTCGGTCTAAAAGTGTAACGCCAATCATCGCTCTCTCCATCGATCTTTGAGCAACTCGTAATTTTTTTTTTGATACCACTCAATAAATTTAATATATTTTTTTTCATCGATATTTTTCGAAAATCTAATCTGTTTCAAAATTCCTGTTAATCTATTTTGATTCCCATCAATGTAAATTGTTGAGGTTTTTAAGAGTTTTAGATCAACCCCTCTACGAAATAGAGTGGCGGACAAAAGTTTTTTGACGTATTTTTGGAGAAATCCCATAAAAAAATGTTTTTTCAAAACTAAAATTTAGCTTGTTCATCCACGCATTAAGAGATTTCATTTGATACGACTTAAGATTTAAAAAAAAATCTTTTATCTATTTAAATACATATTTGCTTATATTTCTCTCGTGATGTATTTTTGAACTCTATATAGTTTACCTAAATATGGGTCAAAGAGTTGTTCAAAAATGGCCAATTTCAACTTTCTATGTTCAGCCATTTGGCTACCTAATCGGTGGTCATACCTACAAAACCCTAAAAAACGATAATGCCCCTATTATATCGTATAAATATATATTAAGTACGAGAGACATTCAATAATTAAAAAGACAAATTGATGTAGAAAAAAACTGTGTAGTCTCATTTTTACAAAATGAGACTACTACTACTTTTTACTACTTCTCAACATAATCCCCACGAATATTAATACACTTGTCCCAACGATGAACTAGTTTTTTATAACTGATGCAAAGAAATCTTGTGTTGAGAATGTCTTGTTGTTTGAGCCAGTTTCCCACAAATTCAATTTGTGAGCTTGTTAATGATAACGTGATGAACTGTGCCAACACTTACTGCAACTTTGTTTGCTATATCTTCAACAGTAATATGTCGGTCTTCACGAATGATGTCGTCAATGCGGGTTTCAAACGAAGGAGTTGTCACTTCAACTGGCCGGCCAGGACGTTACTCATCAATCTTTGAGGTTCGACCATTTTTGAACTGTTATGCCCACTTATAAAATTTCCGCGATTTATACAACTTTCACCATACTGTAAAATCATTCGAGAAAAGATTTTAGCCGGTTTTTCACCATCAGAAAGCAAAAACCAGATCACTGATCGTTGTTCAACTAATGTGGAAACTTCAAGAGGAGACGCCATCGTTAAATTTTGAGGTTATAAACAAAACAATTTTTATCCGTCAGGTGTTCCCAGCTCATCCAAGTGAAGATAACCTAAAGTCATGAAAGTACCAAACTCCTCCTAAAAACCGTTTTTTTTTTCTACATCAATTTGTCTCTTTAATTATTGAATGTCCCTCGTATATATACGTATAATGTTTATGTAATTATTCGTGATGTCATGTTCTTCTTATAAATATTCGACTATATATAGAGTACATATACACCATAATAAATCACCTCAAGAATTCAGCACAGAGGATTATGGCATACATGGAAAAATGGAAAATTAAGCCAAACCGAACCAAAACCGAACCCATATTATTTACTAAAATAAGACCACACCTAGTAAACAACATTAATATTAGCGGCAGTGATATTGCATGGAGTCCAACTGTGAAATATCTAGGAGTAATCATGGATCAAAGGCTAAACTACACGGAACATTGCAGAAATATTAGTCAAAAAGCGACAGCTAGTATGGCCACCTTATTTCCTTTGCTAAACAAGAGATCCAAATTAAGCCGGGAAAACAAACTACTCCTCTATAAATCAGTAATCAGACCATCTCTAATTTACGCCTGTCCAGTGTGGAGTAATACATCAAGGGTAAATTATAATAAACTACAGGTAGTGCAGAATAAGTGCTGTATTTGTTAATTTAATGGCGAGACGACGTCACCGAATTTTACGTGCTGTCTAGCAGAAATACTGGTGAATACTATGACTATAATAACTATGATTATGAAGAAAAAAGATTATGCGCATGCGCGCATAATCGCCTGCTACGATGTGTATGAAACGGCAAATTATTAAAACTTCCAGTGACGTCGTCTCGCCATTAAATAATCACTCTGTATAATCTGTTGACGCCACTCTCCGTGTTTAATAAAGCCGTCCCTGACAGCCTCAATAAAAGTTGACGTAGTCCTACCTGTCATTTGCAATTAGTACTAACATTAACGTTAAATATGATTACAAGAGGTTTACAGATCACAGGTTTAGGTAAGAGTGTTGTCATGGTAACGTGGTATTCAATAGAAAGGGCGAAAGGGAACATTGATGCCGGCCGGCCGGCCTACCAGCCGTGCCGCGCCGTCTCGAGTCTCCACAACCCCGCATGAAACACGACACACAAGATACTTTTATTTCATCTTAGGAACATTAATGATACTTCAGTTGTTCTTATTAGGGTATCTTTGATCTTAAATTCATTTAAAAAAAGGCGTTTAATTTACAACTATACGAAATCTTCAATTTGTAAATACAGGGTCCGGCAGAAAGGTATGATGTTTTTGAAAAGACTGTCACACATTTAATTTCGAACCAATTTCAAAATTTATTGTTTTTATACATAACTGGTATAGTTTGTTTCACGATAAATTGAAGTGACTATCTACTTATGGTCCTAAACACAGTGGGTGGTAATTACAAATAAATCTAATCCCTTGTTTGCACCCATAAACTAGCCAGAGATGTATCAGGTATAAATTACATTACACCATGTAATGACAAAATTGTAACAAGAAATAAACATAGGATACTTTATTTATATTTATAATAAACTTTATTTTTATTATAAATACAATTAATTTATAGAACTTATAATTAAATTTAAAACATTACAATTAGTATTTAAAACATTAGAATAAAATAAATTTTAAATTAAATAATGTTTAAGATAAAAAAAAATCTTACAAGTCCAAATCATTCTCTGAATCAGTCTCTAAATTAATGATTATAATATGTTCTATATCGTACGAAACAAACTCAAAAGGTTGGGTGGATACGTCAAATAAACGTCAAACAAGAGCACCGTCTAATAAAGGTAAACGTATTACGATACTTCATGCAGGTTCTGAAACTGGATGGATACCGAATGCACTTTTGCTTTCTGCGAAAAATATCAAAGATTCTAGACTCGACTACCATGACGATACCACGGCGGTAAGTTCGAAAACTGGTTCGAAAATAAATTACTCCCGAATATACCGGCTAACAGTGTTATTGTTATGGACAATGCAAGTTACCATAGTCGGCCACTAAATAAAGTACCGAATAGTGCAAACAGTAAGAAGGAAATCCAAGACTTTTTATATAAAAATGATATTTACTTTGAAGAAAGTTATAAAAAAAATTGTTTAATTAAATTATTAAAAAGTTATAGTTTTTCTAAAGAATATGTTTGCGATAATATTGCTCAATGCAAAGGACACGCAGTTTTACGACTACCTCCGTATTATTGTATAATCAATCCTATTGAATAAACGTGGAGTCAGTTAAAGGCGAGAATAAAACGGAATAATGTTTCTCCCACTTTAAACGGCACTGTGATACAGAACTTATAAAAATAGAAGTGGAAAATATCCCTGTAGATAGTTGGAAAAATTGTGTAAATCATGTTATTAAAACTGAGGACAGTTATATTCAAATAGAACGTACTATAATCATTAATTTAGAGACTGATTCAGAGAATGATTTGGACTTGTAAGATTTTTTTTATCTTAAACATTATTTAATTTAAAATTTATTTTATTGTAATGTTTTAAATACTAATTGTAATGTTTTAAATTTAATTATAAGTTCTATAAATTAATTGTATTTATAATAAAAATAAAGTTTATTTTGATGATATCTTATGTTTATTTCTTGTTACAATTGTGTCATTGCATGGTGTAATGTAATTTATACCTGATACATCTCTGGCTTGTTAATGGGAACAAACAAGGGATTAGGGTTATTTGTAATTACCACCCACTGTGTTTAGGACCATAAGTAGATAGTCACTTCAGCTTATCGTGAAACAAACTATACATTGCCATTTGCAAAAAATACACATTTATTTTCGAAAAAATAATCAACAGTTAGGTGCAGTGGCGGATTAAGTTGCTTGGGGGCCCTGGGCAGTAAAATTAAAATGGGCCCTCTATTATTTTAAATCAATTTAAGTTGATAAATATCTAGGCCTCGGTGGGCCCCCGGATTCGTGGGCCCCGGGCGGCCGACTACCGCTTAATCCGCCTTTGGTTAGGTGGTGCCCATTTTTGTCGAGGCATTCTTGTAGACGGGTGGCGAAATTGTCCATACAATGATCAAGCATGGCACGTGGAATCCTTTGAATTTCTCGCGTTATGTTTTCGGAAAGCTTGAGCTTTTAGATAGTCCCTTAAAAGTAGTCACAAAGTAACAGGTCCAGTGACCGAGGTGGCCACTCCATGAAATCAGGCATCCTGGGAAATGATGTCTTAAAATGCCATTGTTTCTCTTGATGTATGGCAAGTTGCCCCATCTTGTTGAAACCAAATTGTGTTGAGGTTGTTGCGTCGTCTTCTTACTTCTGGCAGAAAATAATCACTCAAGATGGTAACGTAGCGATCTGTGTTAACAGTCACTGTTCGTCCGTTTTCACGAAAAAAATAAGGCCCAATAATGCAGATTCGAGTTTCGCCATACCAAACAATTACTTTCTCGCTGTGCAGAGGATTCTGATGCGGGTTTTCGGTTGCCCAGTACCGAAAGTTCTGTTTGTTTACCATCCCCGATAAATTAAAGTGGGTCTCGTCACTCGTGACCAAACAAGGCTCCATTGCTACTGAAATGGCATCTGTTGACGAGTAGATATCAACCATTCCGAAAACAGTGTGACCAACAAAGAGCGCGTAACAGTCATTTCAAAAACATTATACCTCTCTTCTGGACCCTGCATATAGGGTGTTCATTTCAGTTTGTCCACTATTGCTATCTCGAGAACTATAAGAGTTACTAGGTTGCTTAAATTAAACAGCAGTTATTATTTTATTAGGAAAAACACATACATACGACGGGGTAAAAGTATTTACCAAATTAAAAATAAACTCTCGGTACAATATTAGAATTTATTAGTCGTAACAACATAATTATTGTCCCTACTTTTAAGTTTAATTTGTGAGGTGACATCCCTGAGAGGGAAAGACTATTCAAAAATTCTATTGGATAGTTTCTTGTTCCTGAGGCGTCCGCAGTCGATTGAATCGATGCTAAGACATGTTGCAGACTGGCCCTTTAAAAGGTTCAGAATCTCTTCGTTGATGCTTGTAGCATCTTCATTTCGGGGGCAAAGGATGGCTGTATTGGAATAGTTAAGGACATGGCTGGCAGTTAATCTGCTTCAAATGTAGCCGTCACTATTGATTCATTGATTGAGCTTATCTAGAATTTCAATGATATCCTCTCCTATACACGCGGGGCTCATAAGCGGCTGCCTACTCAACCTATTAGGTAATCCGGCACTGGTGAAAAACCAGTGGTACTGGAAGACATGCATGCGATACCCTAAAAACCGAATTGTGTTCAGCAGTAATAAAGGGGTAAACTGATAACAAAGTCGTGTTTAGAACACACCCAGATATTGAAATTAAACGTAATCAAACAAATTTTATCTTCTTGTCCCATTTTCCGCCCCTTCTGGGAAATATAGTGCGGGACAAAAGTTTTTAGACACATTTTAGACAAAAACCTCGTAAAAATATTTTTTTGCAAAAATAAAATTTTGTTTGTTGATCTACGTGTCAATAGCTTTCATTTGATATCCCACTCATATTTTTATATAATATACCAGCTGTTCTTAACCTTATTTAGATGACGACACTCTAATGTAAAATATGAAAAATGCAAGGCCTTACTCTCATTTCTCTGTATGACTGCCGTATTAATTCGCCGTTCCATACTTACAGCAGGTTGCGGCGACACCCTGGTTGGAAACCACTGGTGCAGGCAGATAGTCAAGCGAAACTCTAAAAACCGGATTGTGTTACTCAGCAAAAAACACCCCAACAAAAGTAAAAAAACATTTTGAAATTTTAAGCTATCATTCGGGTACCGATTTCGGAGTAGATAATTAAAATTTCGGAAAACTAATAACAAGGTCGTGTTAGGAGTTTCGAACACCTCCAGATATTGAATTTCAACGCAATCGAACAAACTTCATTTTTTGTCCCATTAATATAACATGGGAACTTTTTTGAATCGCAAGCTCGCCCCCTTATTGAATTTTCTAGGTTTAGGAATTTTCTCATCTTAAGAATGGACCCAGGAAACTTTCTAGGTCACCGGGAAGTACGCAAAAAACCTCTGGAAGGACACCTCAGCGATTTTAAAATGTATAGATAGATAAGAGAATATAAATGAGTGAAAAAATGTTTTGTTTCGACCAATGGTTTTCAAAATACGTCATAACTAGGAATGACGTCGGGTACCCGGGTACCTGCTACCCGACCCGTTAAGGTTCTACCCGGTTCCGAGTTTGAATACCAGTTACTCGTTATCTACCCATTACCCGTTAGCTAACGGGTATGGGGTAATTAACGGGTAGCGGGTAATTAACGAGTACCAGTTCAGGTAAAGACTTTTGTTTTGCTCATCACTTGGATTTTGGAAGTGAGGACCTTTTTTTTGCTCATCACTTATATTTTGGAGGTTGACAAAATTGAAAAATATATTGTATTTCCAAATTTTGTAGCGGGTAATTAACAGATTAACGGATAACGAGTAATTAACGGGTAGCGGGTAATTAACGGATAGTGGGTATGAAATTTCTAATTCTCGGCATTCCTAGTCATAAGTCACAACCAACCTATCGTATCAGGTATTCAATCGTTATTCGAGAAATAGATTTAGATTTTAAAACAATATAAAATGAATCATTTTTAGATACTGTAAACTATAAATTTCCAGGCGCAATACTAATATTTACCAATGCATCTAAAATTAATGATGACATAGAACTAGCCGTCTACGATTTCTCAAATAAAAAATCCGAGTTATATAAAAAAACAAATAATATAAAAACAATTATGTCATGCTGAAATGTTAGCCATTCTAAAGACAACTGAATATCTGATTGGAGGAGAATTCGTTAACAGAAACATAATTATTGTATCCGACTGTAAAAGTGTAATGACAAAATTAAGAACCCCTGCCATGTCAAATTATCCGACAATCTTGTGTAATAATACGAGGATTACTTTTTATATTTTTACAAACGACCATTAGATGTCACTATTGAAATGTGTCATTATTATATTCGTAAAATTTGACATTTGTTATGATGGAATCGGCGGCAGCTTATAAATTGACCGAGTAGTTTGTTGACAGTGAGCGTTTAAAAAAATAAGTTTGTGAAAAAATGGATATTACTCGTGAAGGTTTTCGTTGGATGATTGTTTATGATTTTAGAAACAACAATGCATAGATTCACTTTGTTCAACTTTTGGTAATGAAGCACCATCAGAAAATACTGTTTACAATTGGTTTGCAGAATTTTGCCGTGATCCTGCGTCCGTCAGTGATGAATCTCGAAGGTCGACCAAAATCGGTTGTGATTCAAAAAAAACATCGATGCTGTGCTCAAAATGATTGAATGAGATTGGCATGTAACTTACCGTGAGATAGAAGTACTTCCAAGAAAACGATCGCTTGTTTCTTCAGTTGGACATGTCGCAACCATTTTTTTTTAGAGGATCGAAGAACAGTTAATGCTGAATGGTATACAACAATTTGTTTGCCAGAAGTAATCGACAATATCACGAAAAACAACCAAAAACGTCGCATCATTCTTCACTATGACAATGCAAGCTTCCACACAGCACGTTAAATAATTGACCATATTTTTGAGATACCAACTTCAGAGTGGAAACAACGTTTCGAGAATTGGATTGAACGCATGCAAAAGTGTATAATAATAGTGTATATAAATCTTAAAGGCGAATATTTTGAAAAACAATGAAACAGTTTGTTCCAAAAAAAAAAATTCTTTCTTAGTTTTTGTAAAAACTTAAAAGGTTGCCCTCGTATAAGATAAGTTAAGCAACTTTGCCACCAACCACGTAGTAGCAATATCAATAACATGAATAAAATGCATTATTCGTCAAATATTCTTACTTAATATTAGTTTCTATCCGGTTTTTAAAGAATTTAGTCGTTTGATGCAATTAGTATTATTAAATGTTTTTGTAATTTACGATATAAATAAACAATTATTTCTGTATCAATTTATACGTATTATTGACATAAAAATAGTAATAAAATGTGAAAATATAAATTAAATAATATGAGAGCCCCGGGGTCCTCACTTCCAAATTACAAGTGATGAGCAAAAAAAAGGTCCTCACTTCCAAAATACAAGTGATGAGCAAAAAAAAGGTCCTCACTTCCAAAATATAAGTGAGATGAGCAAAAAAAAGATCCTCACTTCCAAAATACAAATGATGAGTAAAAAAAAGGTCCTCACTTCCTACGACTTTGCCCAGGACCCCGGACCCCAAAAACCCCAGGACCCAAAAACCCCAGGACCCAAAAACTCCAAGGCCCCGGCAATTTTCCCTGGCTACCCCCCACTCTTGTCGGGCCTGCATGTAGATAACTGTCGTTCAAAAAAGAATGCACAGGACTCAAGCAGAGTAAAATAACTTCATTCTTAATTTGGAAGATTTATCTCCAAAATAGGTGAATCAAAGTGAAAGAGAGAGTAAAGATGGATCCTCTATTTCAGATCATTATTTCTATACAAATGCCAATTACGGTGATTTTGACGATACCCAAGTGATGAGTGGCTAATCCGGGCAATAAAAGGGCATTTTAAAGAAGCAAATTTAACACGTGTCGAGCGCTATAAAGTCCATTTACCATAACTATGAAATGACGTAAACTGTCAAAAAAAGTTAGGTTATATCGAACAACTTCTAAAAATATATTGAAAACCAATATTTCCTATGGAGGAAAGGAATTAATGTAAATTATGATGCCCAGCAGTTCTTCCTAACCGATTTGTCGCGAAATTTATGGTTTATATTATATTAAGTGTGTAATGTAGTATTTAAAAAATATATAAATTTCAGTGTATAAGGGCCGAATTCAGAAACGTTCCTAATCCTCACCTCATCCTCACCTCAACCTCACCTCAGCCTCACCTCAGCCTCACCTCATCTCACACTCATTTTAGGTTGAGTCGTTCCCTCACTCACTTTTGTTATTCATAAACAATTGTAAATGAGTCACTAACTTGAGGGACGGTTGAGGGAAAACGTCACCATTTTAATGACGACAAAACAAAATAATAAGTAATAGCTATGGAAACGGTTTGGTAGTGACAAATAATATTTTGACAGCAGTATATTGTTAAAAACAGAATACGTAAAAATAAAGTATTATTTTATAGCTGAAGAACAATTAAAACAAGAAATTTTAAAAACAAAAATTTTAGAAAAGCAACTAAATTTATAATGTATTTATTATTTATTATATTATATTATAAATAAACATATAGTATTATTATTCATGTGTATATAATTGACACGGCTGCCGTAAATCTACATACTTGGCGATCGCTGTACTTAATTTTTATTAATTAGTAAAATGGCGTTGAATAAAAGCTGCTTTTATAGCATTTCCTCTGAATTGTTGTCCAGCCGGTAAAGGAATATGAGCAACAATCCCTTGATCAACTTCAATTTCATCAAGTACTTCATTTTCCTTGATAGCCACACTATGTAAGACGGCAGTCGCAGCAATAATTCTAGTGACATTTCTTAAACTATATAAAAGTGGATTGACGAGACATCTAAATCTTGACCATATTCCAAAAGTTCGTTCTTCCACATTTCTTGTTCTACTATGGGAATAGTTGTATCGAGTTTCTCCTCTTGTAGTAGGATTTGAAACTGGAGTATAACAGTAACTTGTCTGTTTATATACACTATCTCCGAGAATAATTCCTGACAAGCGATTTTCTTCAAATTTCATTCTAACAGAACTACTGTTAAATATCCTGCTATCATGGGCAGATCCTGGCCAGCGAATAACAATGTCCAAGATTTCACAGTTTGAACCTGCTACTACTTGCACATTTAATGACATCCAGCCTTTTCTATTTCGAAATAGTTCTGCATTCCTGCCTCCTGGATTTTTTATTTCGATATGAGTACCATCAACACAACCGGTGACTCCAGGAAAACCAGCGATTTTAAAAAATCCATAACGATTTTTTTCGATATCCTCATTAGTATCGGGAAATCTAATATATGTTCCCAGGTTTGCAGCAATATTTTCAGAAACTTCTTTTATTAATCTGCAGCTCGAGGATTGACTAACTAAATGTAAGTCACCATGTATTCTCTAATATAAAGATATATAATAATGAGTTTAAAAGAATAACTTGCTTATCTAATAAAAATATACCTCGTAACTTCCTGATGCATAAAATTGTAAAGCAACGCATTGTTTCACAATTGGAGAAATAGGCAGACCACGCTTCTGTAGTATCCCATATTCTGGATATACCATAGGAAGTATTATATGTGTTATCGTGTTTCTTGAGAAACGAAATCTCTTTATAAGTTCGCAATCAGTGAAATTTTGAAGAGGATTTTGAACATCCCGTAAATACCGCCTGATAAAAACAATTATTTTATATTAAAACATAAGTAATTTTTTTCGTTTCATATTTACCTAGGCACATTTAAATAAACGTTTTCATCCTCGACATACTCCAAAAAATCCCAAAAATCGTTATCCATATTGCTATAAATATATTTTTATGTTTATATACACTAAAATTTCAAATGAGTCAAGTTTAAGGTAGCTTGCTACTGGCCTCAAATCTCACTCACTTTTCACTCAAATTTGACAGATAAGTGAGTAGGCAATGAGTTACTAATTTCCCACTTTTGTTTCTGAATTCCAAATGAGTGACTCATTGCCAATTGAGTTTGAGGTGAGGATGAGGTGAGGATTAGGAACGTTTCTGAATTCCAAATGAATGACTCATTGCCAATTGAGTTTGAGGTGAGGATGAGGTGAGGATTAGGAACGTTTCTGAATTCGGCCCTAAGAATATTTGTTTTTAGAAATGTGTAGTGTTCTTTTAATACTTTTTATACAATTTAATTTAATTTTTCGCCTGGTGTCACATTGACACAGCGGGTTCGGGAAGCCAACGCGGAGTGTTCCGAGTCACACTGTTTAACTCCAGACCGCTCGAATAAACCCATTTAGACCTTTTCTCGAACGCTCCGAGCTTGCTTCCTGAACTCACTATATGATATCGGAAAGCAAATGATAAAGAGTCAAATTTTTTATTATTCGAATAGAAATTTTTGAATTTCAGATGTTAGATACAATTCTGTTTCGAATAATGAATATTCATATATTATTTCCAGTCGAACAGTTTATTGTCGCTAGCTGCAAGTGTAAATTTCATGAGTATGCTAAAATTACTTTTCGTTTGCATCTGATGATAATAAACCGTTCTACGTAACAGACCTGTAGGTTAAAATTACAAAAAAAAAAGAACGTAACAAATGTAAATAGAACATATTTTATTGATCATATATAATATTTGTTTATCGACCAAGATACAAAATTAAATATTGTTTTTGTTCACTTACATTACAAATTATAAAACCTTTTAAAATATACAAACACAATATAGTGTCAACAGTAACAAGCTCTCATAAAATCAAATTTATTTATTAAGAGGCCTCATGTAGAGATGTTGTGTCCTTACTATTACGGTACATCTCATAAATTACATTACGTATCTCAACTGTTGTAAAATTGTCTAATTCTACAACAGATTTAGTACGTGTTCGTTTCTTTTTCGGGCTACTGACAGTTTCACTTCTCGTTTGTTTTGCAGCGATTTTATTTACTTTAGAAATGCTGACATCTAAAGCAGCAGCAACTCTCTAAAAAGTTAACTAACAATTATTTGTAGAAATATATTCAAGTGAAAAGACCATAGATATAAACTAAATTTTATATTTACTCACATCTCTGACGCATTTCACATTTATTAAAGGTCCACCATTATTTCGCTCTCTTAACAAATAATTAATAAGAGACAAAACCATCCTTTGAGCACAGCTACTAAGAGCTTTGTGCATTTTTATTACAATAAAATTTTAAAAAAATTAAATTTAACCTCAGTAAATTCTAAACAGCTAAATGTCAACCTGACAAATAACGATTGAACAATCCAATTTCAAACCGGCAACATTGGAAAAATGTACCAACATTAAATAAATAAATGTACTAACTGAGTTATGGATTGATGTTGATTAAAACATATCATAACGTTGGTATTTAAATTAACCAAGTGTGACGTCATCTCATACTTATCGTAAACCGACTTTAGAATATAATTTTAATTTTATTACTACAAAACAAGGGGGGCATTTTTTTTTTTTGCCGGAGCCCCTTGTGTTTTAGTGACGCCACTGTAATATACAACCTCGTTACATAAGCCTTAACACTTAAATACAAATTTTAAAACATAAATGCACTTCTCGTATTTTGAGTTAATCGGCGGAACTGACCCGAAATGCGACTGGAACTTAAAAATTTCGATGTCGGAGCGGCCCCAACACATAACCGCAAAGGGTTAATATTACCAGGGGCGGCTGGTACATAAGAGCTGCAACACCCCCAAAAATGAAACGAATAAAAACGATATAAACGTTTATAATTTTTTTATGCTCTCTCTCTCTCTTTCTTTACTTATTTTTTAATTAAAAACTTTCACCTGTCGTGCGTAAACAAATATGTTGTCTATAGGTCAGTCTTTCAATCAAAGCACTTGGTCATTTTGCGTCATAACTTCAATGACGAACTTAGTGACGAAAAAATAACTTAATAGCTTTTGCGTGTGAATTATAGACTAAAGTTGCTCTTCACTTTTATTTTACTAAAACATACCTTTTGAAGTCATATTTAGTTTGTGTTCGACAGTCATTTTGAAGATTTACAAATTTGAAAAGTGTATATTTAATATAGGGACATTTGTATTGGTATCGCTAAATAGAAGAATGTTTACATTTGACATTTTATATACGCTGTGATGTGTTTTGATACTTGTGTTCACATATCTAACTTACAGAAATTTCTAAAAACCTTTTTTATTTAGCTTGTTGTTTATTTAGCAGTTTTGTGTTTAGTTATATATATTTTTATAGATATCTTAGAGATTTCCATTTGATATTGTGTGTAGTGAATAGCTTTTTAGATTAAATTCAACGTATTTCTATTTTATTTTCTTTGATCATATTTTTGGATCACATCAGCCTTTTTAGGATTATTTAGCCTATTAGAATAGTTTATTTGTTTCTATTCTGTTCTTATTCTAATATTTTCATTTCATTACGATACAAGTGATAGCGTACGAATATTACATTCGTTAAATGGATGCTCTGTAGACGTACTAAATATGACGTCACAAAAACATGTGACGTTTTCAGTGACGCAACTGTACTGATTCGCCGACTGCCCTATACAAATTATACAACGACTCACACAACGACTAATACAACGAATGTGCTGTATGCATTGGCAGCTCCAATTGCTATTGTATTTCCGTGATTATAGTTTAACTACAGATATTTTTGTATTTCTTTATGTTTTTATGGTGTTGTGTGCAAGCAAAAATAAAGTAATTCAAAATCTTTTAAAATTAAATTAATTTTTAAAGATTTTCAAGAACAGAAGATTGATATAACAAATACAAAAATAAGAATGCAGTTTCTCGCACGTGCTGTAGACCAGTGTTTCTCAACCTTTTCGGTCATGGGACCCCCCTAAGTAATGTAAAATTTGATTGCGGCCCCCCCTGTATATTATATATACAAGGGGAGTGAGTACAGGGAGGGGGTGAGGTGTGACGTCAGCGTTTATATTGTGCCTGTGTCGTATTTTAAATGCTTATAACAGGATTATATTTTTTTGTAAAAATACTCAAAAAACTTCGAAATAAAAGCAAGCTCGACACAAAAACACTTAGAAAACAAAGCAATGAAAAAATATGACTTTTAAAAGTTCAGAAGCTTTAGTAAGTTTTATAAAATGATAAATAGAATTTGTGTTTAATTGAGGTTCGGTCGATATAAAAAAGCACAGTTTGCCAAATATTTAAAATTATTTTATTCCCGTTTGCTGACTAGTTTCGGTTACATTCTGAACCATTCTCAAAGCTTGCAAACTATTATGTAAAAATCCAAAAAACATAACTGAAACTCTCCAAAATAAACCTGAATTACAGGATATCAAGGACAACTTTGTTTTTCTTTTTTTTTTAAATGGGAACATATATCAACTTTTGATAGAGCTTTTGTAAAGAAACAGATTTTACTTAAACATTTTTTAAATAGTTTTTATGGTTGACGAAAAACTGTATTCCCTATAATGACTTGAAAGTAAAGTATTTTTATTTACAAGTATTCAAAGTGGCTTCTATTTTGATTTAAACACTTCAGTTATCTGTAGCTCGACACATAATAATAAAAAAATAAATAATAATAATAATAAATATTGCACTTTCAAGTCGTATCTACTTGAAAGTACTTGAAGTACCTCCAACGCGAACTATTATCACAGAAACGCATCAGCCGACACATACACTTAATTTGACTTTGATATATTTTAAAAATAATTGTCAAAATAAGTATAATTTATTTTATTTATGTTATAGAAGATATATTTTTATGAATATAAATGTAATAGGTATATTTATGAATTAAACACATTTTGAGCAAAATTGATCTCATTTCTATTATATTTTCATGTTTCGATCTTATATGACCTCGCGGCCCCCCGGTTGAGAAACGCTGCTGTAGACCACATAAGAAGTTAATTTTCTTCTACTTACTCGAATAATTTATGTTAAATCATAAAATGTAATATTTCAATATTTTATGTTTTTATTTGTTACAAGGCTTGTATAGCTTTGTTATAGCTTGTATAGACAGTTTTTTTTTAGTCTATCTTAACAAATAATAATAATAATAATAATAATAATAATAATAATAATAATAATAATAATAATAATAATAATAATAATAATAATAATAATAATAATAATAATAATAATAATAATAATAATAATAATAATAATAATAATAATAATAATAATAATAATAATAATAATAATAATAATAATAATAATAATAATAATAATAATAATAATAATAATAATAATAATAATAATAATAATAATAATAATAATAATAATAATAATAATAATAATAATAATAATAATAATAATAATAATAATAATAATAATAATAATAATAATAATAATAATAATAATAATAATAATAATAATAATAATAATAATAATAATAATAATAATAATAATAATAATAATAATAATAATAATAATAATAATAATAATAATAATAATAATAATAATAATAATAATAATAATAATAATAATAATAATAATAATAATAATAATAATAATAATAATAATAATAGTCCACTAGTCTCTGCTGTCCGGTTGCTGAAGTTTGAGATTAGTGGACGCTTGTCAAGACCTGACAAACCCCAAAATAATAATAATAATAATAAAATGTACCCGGGTTATTCTGTAAAGCTCGTAGTCTTGATTTTGGGTGTATTGGGTGGCCTTAAAGCGGTTTTTAAGAGGGAAATCGAGATCATTCCCGTCTGCAGACCATCTGCTACCTCTCTGGTCTGCAGATTGCAAAAAGCAGTGCTGCTCGGATCGCTTCGCATTGTGCGGACGCTGGATCTGGTGTGAGCCCATCGGTCGCATATCGCCAGGGTTTGGGATGCGACCGATTGCTGGGAAACAGCTCTCTCGACCTTCTCGTGAAGGTTAGAGAAGAGCGTCTTGTCTGTGCCGAACACGTTGCGGGCAAACCTGAACGGTACTGGCGAGACTACAAACCCCCCTTCAATAATAATAATAATAATAATAATAATCATAATAATAATAATAATAAGCTTGTAGTCCTGATAGTTGGTGTTTTGGGTGGCATGAAAGCCTCCTATCGAAGGGAAATCGAGTCCATTCCCGTCTGCAGATCTTCTGCCAACTCTTTGATCTGCAGGATGCAGAAAGCAGTGCTGCTCGGGTCGCTCCGCATTGTGCGGGCACTGGATCTGGCGTAATTTCCGCGGCTGCATATCGCCAGGGTTTGGGATGCAGTCGTGTGTATTTAGCTACACTAGTCTCTAGTATGACGCGGCTCAAAAGGTTGCTGAAGTTTGAAATTAGTGGACGCTTGTCAAGACCTGACAAACCCCAAAATAATAATAATAATAATAATAATAATAATAATAATAATAATAATAATAATAATAATAATAATAATAATAATAATAATAATAATAATAATAATAATAATAATAATTTTGTTTAGTGCTTGTACAAGTTTTCACACGTTTACACCAGTCAAAGATCATACATAATTATTAGAAATATAAATTGAAATATAAATTATAAAATTACAATACAATTGCCAGATGGGTAATTAAACAGAGAAGGATTTTTAGTATTTGCTCCAATCAATGCTGTAGTACTCATCAGTGCTGTACAGACAGTTTTCAAGAAAGACCTCTCTAAGTTTTTTCTTGAAGGTCCTGTTATTAACATTTCTGACAACAGAAGGCAAATAATTGAAGAAACATGCAGCCGAGTAAAGACCGTTTTTTGACTTCTCAAGTCTTATTTTAGGGAGACGAATATTGTCTTGAGAGCGGACATTATAAGAATGACTTGAGGAAACGGTGACAAACTGGGCTGCGTTTTCTTTAACATACACCAGGCAGATATATACAAATAGGCTCTACACTGACATTATACTACATTTTTTAAAAAGTTCCCGGCAGTGGGTTCTGGAGGGGACATTATTCATAATTCTAAGAGCTCTTTTTTGGATTATGAAAATGCGGTTGATCGATGAGCTTACTCCCCAATGGACTATACCGTAAGACAAACGAGACTGATCCACGGACACATCCACACATCCACGGACACTCAATATTTAGAAGGGTTCAAATTTTGACACTGATGTATTTTGTTATATGCTTTGAAATGGTTATTTGATTGTCAATGTAGGTATTATAATTAATATTTTGATTATAAATAATAATAATAGGTTCCCAACGCCTAGATAAGGGGCAGAGAAGGTAAGTTTCTAGATCGACGGTCATAAATATGAAAGCCACGTGGTCAGTGTGACGTTTCGACCGGTCCTATTATCCCTAAATGAACCCCAAAAAAAAAAAACGGTACTCATTTATAAGTATTAAATACCTGACGCTGAGTCGACCCCAGAGCTGACTGCACAATCTCGGCAGATAAAAATCCGAAGAAGGTGGGAGGTATCGAACCACCATCCCTGTACTCCGCAAGCAACCGTCTTACCACGGAGTTACAGCAACTCAATATTACGGCAATATTTGGATTAATTAATGCTTCAATTAAGTTGCAGGTACAGCGATCTCGTCACATCACGTGTCACAGGATTTGAAATTTTGTATGACGGCTATTGCCGCGTTGTCCGTCAACATGTAATGATTTTCTTTCCCAAAAGAAAATCTCAATTATACTCCTGGTTGCAGCACCTCCATTAGAAGTTTCCACGAGCCGCCACGAAATATTGCAAAATTTGAGAAATATTTTGACAAATTTTATCTTAGTTTATTTACCTTTGTTTATAAAATAAACCAGTGGCGAAGGGAGACCTCCGCTAAACTTGCCCTCCCATAAAAAAAAATAAAAAAATATTTTTTTTTTTTAATTTAAAAAATATTTAGGTAAATCTTCAAAAATACATCAAATTAAGTTCTATACAAATTTTTGTCCAAGGCTTGGTTTACTAGTTACGAATTTTTATAAATTTTAAAGTTTAATAATTTCCGTTTCCGGTTTCGGATTTTTATAAACAACAATAGGGTTCTTCCCAATTATTAGGAGAAAATTTTTTTAGTACCAGAACGAACTCTTTAAGTTAAACCGTTTTTGAGTTATCGTGTATACACACAGACACACACACACGAATATCGAAAATAGGTTTTTTAGATTCCCTGGACCATGAAACGTGGTCATCCGTCAAAATCTCGACATGGAAAATTTTCGCGATTACATTACTTGCCCCTTATATATTAAGGTCGGGCAAGTAACAAATACAAACTGTTTAGTGTCTATTTTATAGTACTTTTTTCACATGTCTTTTATTTTTCCAGAAAAATATGGTCACCGTAATTAACAGTAGCAAAGAGAGAGTGACTATTAATAAAATTATATAACGAAACAATATTTTGCTTAAAACACATTGCTCAATATCATCTACTAGAAATTGAAATATTTCTATGCTTCCTTTAGCAAATCTACATGAAATAATAAACAGACCGTTATAAACCACATGGACTACATTGGTATACTTTCACATGCAACAATTAAACAAGAATCTTCCTTCTGGTTTTGGTTATACAAACGGTCCAACAATGTACATACTTTCACGAAACAATCACATTATCTGTTGTTTAATGTTTCCCAAGTAATTACCCCTTCTGGATAAGCTGTTAAAATCAAAATATTACATATTGTAACAACTGTCACATCAGGTTTTCTCTTAACGGTACATTAACCCTCACAGATTACAAGTTCCTTATACAAAACTAACGATCAGAAATACAATTAGTAACAATCTATATCTAGTCCTGCCATAAATACTGTTACAAAGTGTTTGCATTATAAAAAATGAAAGTGTGAATTTTCACACATTTCAGGATTTTGTAGGTATTTAATAAGTGTAAGAAGCCAACATAATACTGGATGTCTACGTATAGTTTTTCTATTAACAATGTGTTATTTGATTTATATGTATTTTATTACTATAAATGGTTTATTCCTCTTTGATACCTTAAAACTCTATAGTGTAGAATGTCATGTGGTGTACAGTGGCACAGCCAGGATTTTGTCTTGGGGAGGGCCGAATCAAATTTCGAGAGCACGCGGGCCACATACGGCCCTCAACCTAATTTTTTGTGGCCCTTGAAGCGGTAATCAAAATCACTTGAGCTTATTTAGGGAAAAAATATATTTAAAAATGTAAAATATACTCTCTTCCCCTTTTCTGTTTATAAAAAAAATGTCAAGAAACCCTTCGGGATATTTAAAGTTCCGTCACTGCTTATCATTTTGTATGAAAAATAGAATGCGACCTAAATCAGTGCGACACCCCTGCTGTTGGATATTGATATTTATATCAAATAATAATTCCATTATTTGTTGATAAAAAAATGTAATTGTTAATTCATGTATCAAAATCTTTCACTTGATTTTTTTCTTCGATAAATACATATTTATTTATATTTTTCTCGGGATATATTTTTGAAGTCTCAATATTTCTCTTACTTATGTTCAGTTCTCTAAATCAGCCGCTTGGCCACAATTTGTACCGAACGAACAGACTCATGTGACGGAATAAGAATTTCTTGATTATACCTACGAAAACCTAAAAATAACGTGTAAATATTTTCTCTACACGCCAATGAGTTGATAACAGGTATTAAGTTAGGAACACATATTTTCGTTGTTTCTCGGGTGAGTTCGGACAAACGAAGTAATCTGATTGGTTCTTTGTTAAATTGGGATTTTCAGCTGTGGATTAGAACACAGTTTTGATATTTTTAAACTCATTGTTTACTATTATGTAACTGACAAGAAATTATGATCGCACGGTACTGTTGTGGTTAACAAATTATATCTTCAACTCCCCGAGCAGCGCCGTGTAATCTGTTGGTCCTGGGAGGGGCCCAGGCCCGTCGGCCCTCCCCTTGGCTGCGCCACTGGTGGTGTACAAAACTCGGTCCTGAGCTGAACATTTTTTGTTATATTTTTATTTAAAAAAAAGACACACACTATCTTACCCATAAATACAAAAATTCCATAACATTACTAGCCATATTTTAGTCATGAATTAAAAAAAAAAATTATTTTTGTCAAAAACACAATAACTGCAATATTTTGCAAAAACGCAAACGGATCAAATGATCCTCCGTAAGTTTCCGGCTCAGATATTGATCTGTATATTACCTATAATTTTTTCAGAATTTTAGTTTAACCCCTTTGAGTAAAAGCGGGCGGGACAAGAACTTTTTTCGTGCTAACAAAAATGAATTTTAAAAAACTACTTTTCGTTAATCTACGTCTTAACAGCTTTCTTTTGATACCACACAATACATTTTTTTTTAATTATTTTTTTATCGACGACCTAACAAATCGACATTTTTCGAAAAACTAATCTGATCAAAAATTCCTGTTGAACTATTCCGGTGGTCATCATTGTTCGTTATGGAGATTTTTTTTTTCAGATTTTTAGGTCAACGCCTCTGAAAGATAGGGTGGGGGACAAAAGTTTTTTTTGACATTTTTGGGAAAAATCCCATAAAAAAATTATTTTTCAAAAATAAAAATTTACTTGTTGATCCACGCATTAATAGGTTTTATTTGGTATGCCACTCAAAATTTAAAAAATATATTGATTTTCTATTAAACACATAATCGTTTATACAGAGCGATCAACAAATATTGTCCTTTATGCAATACTTGACAGAAACATTTAGTTATCAAACTTATTTTCAAGGACATGTATACATTGGCGTACATTCTATAAGTATTACCTTATATAGGAATTGATTATTAAATGAACACTATTTTTTTCTGCACGCCTATGAGTTGACTACAGGTATTAAGTTAGGTACAAATATTTTCGTTGTTCCTCGGGTGAGTTCGGACAAACGAAGTAATCTGATTGGTTCTTTGTTAATTAGGAATTTCAGCTGTGAATTAGAATACAGTTTTGATATTTTTAAACCCATTGTTTACTGTTATGTAACTGACAAGAAATAATGATCGCACGGTATTTATCTCGGGATGTGTTTTTTGAACTCTCAGTCTTTTTCCTATATGTGGGTCAAAGAGTTGAAAAAGCATACCAAATTTCAACTTTCTATGTTAAGCCGTTTGGCTACAATTTATACCGTACAGACAGACAGACAGACACATGTGACGTTATAAGGGTTTTTTGGTGGTCATACCTACAAAGCCCTAAAAACAGTATACGTTACAAATTATTTTTTATATTGTTGCACTTACACATATTACATAATAAATGAAAATAATTGTCTTATTCCAAATGCCCTCCCTTCGCCTACACACAGGCCTTTAAGGCTGCATATAACCCCCGGAGGTTACTAGTTTCTTATACAAAACTAACAATCTGACATAAAATTAGTATCAACCTATACATCAAATTTTGCACCGAATTTGTATCTATCTAATATGATAGTTTTAATTGTAGAAATATTTATTGTAAAAATATTATCGCTCAATAACTTAAAAATAGACATCAGCGATATTGATCTGTAATTTTTTAAATATATTTGTGGGTTTCGAATAACTTTTATATTTATATAGTTTTGTGTAGCAATGTTCAAATAATACGTCAATTTTTTTTTCGACTTGATTACTTATAGTTTAGAGCCTTCGTCGAAAAATATTATACTTAAACATAATAGAATGCCACTTGGTACACGTATTCTTCACGAAAAATAAATCATTTTTACCTTTAACACCAATTTTGAAAACCGCGGCACATTCAAGAGGGCGGCAAAAATAGATTACCAAGTACAATAACTATAAGTAATTTTCACAATGCAACAAAATAGCTAGAATCATATTTGTAGAATGAAGCTTTAGGTGCAATTTGCCGCATCGTACGCAAATATGCGTCGATTGGTTTACAAGATGGCGTCTATAATGCAATTTGCTTATTTACAACTACCTAACAGTTTTTTCTACAGTTAAAAATATTCTATTAGATAAATAAAAATTCGCTGCAAATTTTGATGTATAGATTGTTATTAATTTTATTTCCGATTATTAGTTCTGTATAAGAAACTATTGAGGACTATAGGGTTGTGCGCCGCCTTAAACTTGACAGTCAGTCATCAATGGCAGTATGCACAGCATCCAAAGGAAAATTGGCCACTGCTTTCTTCAACGATTGCTTTAGACTCTCCAAATTTGGATATCGTCTACTACAGGCCATGTCGTCCAACACTGATTTGTAGTCCAGCGGATTTAAATCAGGACTTTCAGAAGGTGTGAGTTTCCAGCCATTGCTGTGTGGACTTTG
This sequence comes from Liopterus haemorrhoidalis, assembly GCA_963971575.1. NCBI lineage: Eukaryota > Metazoa > Arthropoda > Insecta > Coleoptera > Dytiscidae > Liopterus > Liopterus haemorrhoidalis. Next base: position 17,339,012 of record OZ020615.1, on the reverse strand, counting down.
CCTAGTGAGATGGAACAGAACCTTGCTGGAAGATCCAATGACAAGAATTATACATGGTCTCATTAAGAGGCTTGACGACCTTATTCAAAATGTCATCTTGGTATTATGTTGCACTTGTCTTGTAACTCAGTAATCTCTTATACGAAATACATCACCAAACCATCACTGATGCTGGATCATGACCTCTCTGAACTCTGTGAATGACTTGAGCCGTTTCTCGAGAGCTATGTGCATACTCCCGATTATTTTGTTTATTAAAATTTTCTTTGATGTTGAACATTTTTTCATCGGAAAATGAATTTTGCGATGCATATTGTCTGTGTACCGATGAATGAATTATTTAGCTCTGGTCTTCCTGATGTCATTTAGAGATGAAGTAAACAAGTGTCCAGAGCTTCTTCGGTAAGCCCACCATCTCTAGGTCTGATACCGCGGGACATACTCCGTGTCGAAATACCAATCATCTCCCTAGATATGAATTTTTGTTTAACAAGTGGATTTCTCCGAATTCTGTTACTCACGGCTTTGACCCCTGCTGAAGTTCGTACAGTTCACTTCTTTGCAGTGATCTTCAATACCTTGAGTATCCTTGAAACGATTAATAGTGCGATACACAAACTGATGATTGATACCCAAAGATTTTAAAATATTAAAAATGTCTCCGGGCGTCTTCCCAACTTTATGCAATGCAATTACAACGATACGATTTTGTTTTGCTTTTATCTATTATTAATTGCTTAGATTTTACGATTCACCGAATTTGTGTAACCGAATTTATGGAGGGACTAGTTCAAACATGCACAACACAAAACATGCACCACATCAAAATATGCACCACATCAAAATATGCACCACATTTTTATTTATCTAATAGGATATTTTTATTTGTAGAATAATTATTGTAAATATGTTGTCGATCAATATCATAATCATTTTAATTAGCCAAATAGAAGAAAATTAACACAATGTGCTGTACAAAAGATGTAATTTCCTACATTCGTCATTCATTCTTTCATTCATACTTTAAAAATACTACAATATCTGTAATCAAACGTGCATTTTGCAAGCTTTCAACTGCTTACGACTTTAGCACGAAAAGTGTTTAACTACTGTTACCCCCACTCAATGCCAATAGCCGCGATACCATAACAACTCGAGCTGCCAATGCTTGCAGCACATTGTATATTATAACTTGTAGACGAACTACTTGTTTTATACATGACACGCGAGTAGTGAGGGTTTTTAATCAAAAATTAAGTAAAGTTAAAGATAGAAAGAGTGAAAAATATCATAAATGTCTGAAACATTTAAATTAATTATATTTGAGGGGTGATGTAACTCCGCAGCTATTATGCACAGCCTGCCACTGTTCATTACTATTTTGAAACAATATTATTTCTGTGATCTGTTATGATTAGGTACAGTAAAAGAAAATATGTCATAACACAACAAACAAAATAAATTTCCGGTAAATATATATTTTATTACTTTACTTACTTTTGATTTATTACTTTTCTTACTGGACAAACGATGTTTTAGTATTGTAATATTGTGTTCAATCTCTGTACATAATGTGCTCTTGTGATATTATTTGGAAAATAGAGAGATATTTCTGAGGTAAGGTTACCCATAAGCGCGCACCCATGGAGGGGGCTCAGGGGCTTGAGCCCCCTCCCCCGAGCTCCAAAAACACGTGGATTTTATCAAAATAAGTGATGAGCCTCCCCCAAGAGCACCAAAAACATGTGGTTGGTATGGTTGTTACGCGCTTTTGTTAAAAAGAAGTGAAGACCTTTTTTGTCATCACTTATATTTTAGAAGTGAAGACCTTTTTTTTGTCATCACTTGTACGAGGAATGTTTCCTAAATTCTGGGAATTGTGCTATAATTAAATTACGCAGAACTTATAGGCAATGTTATTGGTGCCAGACAATTCTTGACATGTTTATGCAACTATCTAGTGCAATATTGTTCAGTCTGATTTAGGTGTTCGACTGATATACGCGTTTTCATAGCACTGTTTTTGTAACCATGGAAGACACAGCAAAATCTCAAAGAGCAATAATTTTCTTTTTGTGGAAAGAAGGTGTGAAAACATCAGAAATTATTCAGCGTCTGCAAGGAGTATTTGGTGAGTCTGCAGAATCCAAAAGTACTGTTTATAGGTGGATCGATCGTTTTAAAACCGGTAGAACATCACTAGAAGACGATCCACGCAGTGGGCGCCCAATCACGTCGGTAAATGAAAGAAACATTACTGCCGTCGAAGACCTACTGAAAGAGGACAGGCGAATGACTATTCGTCAAATTAGCGTGCGCCTGGGGATAGGTACACGACAAGTTCATGACATCTTGCATGAGTGTTTGGACGTTAGCAAGGTTTCGCTGCGCTGGGTGCCAAGGCTGTTGGGTTCAGAACAGAAACTCAATAGGAAAGTTCTTTGAGGACGGCTTAAAAAATTAGTTTATCGTTGGGATAAATGTATTCAGTTAAATGGAGATTATGTTGAAAAACTACATTGTAATATTGACGAAAATTAACAAAATAATAAAAATTATAGCTAAATTCCCAGAACTTTGGAAACATCCCTCGTAGTTAATATGGTCAGAACCTTTTTCATAATTTAAATATTTTCGTCTTCTGCCCCCCCCCCCAATTACTGGGTACGCGCCTCGTTATCAGATTAGTAAAACTAAAAATCTGGACAAAAAGGCTGTATTAAACGCAAATAATCATTATTTCTGGGTACCAAAAAGTTTAACTAAAATAATCGGTTACTTTTATTTTCTTACATTTCCAGAACAGATCACAATTTATCAAGAAATATGTATATATAAGAAATAAACAAAAAATGTATCTTGTATTTATCAGGGTGCCCGTTTTTCGAACCTCACCATTGGGATCTCGTGAACCGTATGAGATACGAAGTCGGTTAAATTGGGGCAAAATTGCTGCATTAGCTGACCACTTTAATGATGTTTTGGTTTTCCGGAAAAGTGCACAGGTCACTAGATACGAGCAAAAAACTGATTTTGATCGATGTAATTTTTGGCTTGTAACTTTTTTGTTTCAATTCATACAATTTTCTAATTTGCACGTTCTGCTTGCACTTTTTTACTTAGAATTCACAGCCGTTCTCAAAATTTTTAAAGCTCGCATCATTTTCGAGAAAATCATACTAACTTTCAATTTTCATATGGGGCTCAAAGTTGTCTTTAAATGCATTAAATCGATTTTTTTTGTCTTTCTACTGATATTTACACACCTAAATTAAAATGAAAATTAACTGAGAAATTAGAAAATTATTGTTTCAAATCAAAATTTAAATTTTTTTTCCGGATTAGTTCTTTATTACTGAAAATTACATTGACAAAACAATTCCTTCCGAGATTAATGAGTGGTACAGAAACATTGTCAACACAGTGTTTCTCAACCAAAAACACACCACGGACCAGTAAAATACATATTTTTCTTACGCGGACCACTAATAGTAATTGTTGGTTCATTTTTTGCAAGAAGACAAATATATTTAATGTGCTACTAAACATATATTTTACTACATATATTTTATTTGTAGAAAATCACAGAAAGGTTACAGAAAATAAACAAAATATAAATTATTTACATAAAAAATGTGAATGAAAAATAGCAAAATAACTGCAAAAAACACATAGAAAAACTTTCGCGGACCACAAAATTTTTTTTGCGGACCACTTGTTGAGAAACACTGCTCTAACACATAAAATAAGGAAAAGGGATGTCAGACGAGCAATATCCAATTTAAGAAAAATAATAGAGCTCTGTTTGGAGGTTGAAGGTGAAACATTCGAGCATTTATTGTAATGCTATACGCCAGCGTTTCCCAAAGTGTGGGTTGCAACCCGACGCCGGGTCGCAGAAAAATTTTGCCGGGTCGCGAAAAAAAAATGTAAAAACAAAAAAGATTTTTTTTGTACATATTATTTTTTGTACGTCAGTTAATCACTAGAATAGTGTGTATTTGTGCTCTTTATTACTATACTATATTCTTTATTACTATACTATACTCTTTACTACTATTTATTACTCTTTATTACTATAAAGCTACTGCTTTAAAATAAAATTTGTTTTGTAAATAAATGTTTTTTTTTCAAAAGGTGGGACGCGAAAAATTTTAAAACCTCGTACCGGGTCGCGGTCAAAAAAGTTTGGGAACCGCTGCTATACGCTATACATACATTTTGTTTTAAAACCAATAATTTTCTAATTTCTCAATTAATTTTCATTTTAATTTAGCTGCGTTTTATATCGTTGCAAAAAAATCTTGATTCATGACGATTTAAAGATAACTTTGAGCCCCGTATTAAAATTGAAAGTTGGTATGAATTACTCGAAAATGAAACGAGCTATGAAAATTTTGAGGACGGTTTTGAATTCTTCGTAAAAGAGTGCCAATTAGAAACTTGTATGAATTGAAACAAAAAAGTTATAAGCCAAAAAATAAATTGACCAAAACCAGTTTTTTGCACGTATCTAGTATCATTAAAGTGGTCAACTAATGCAGCAATTTTGCCCCAATTTAACCGACTTCGTATCTCATACGGTTCACGACATCCCAATGGTGAGGTTCGAAAAAACAGACAGCCTGTATACAAGGAGCCACAAGAAAATATAGTTTTCCCAACGAATTTTAAGAAATATGAACATTTTATTTCGAATTTTATGTAGGTACGATATTTAAAAATTATTTGAAGAATGCGGACATTGCAACTTGAAGCGGAATAAGTGCAATAAAGGTGGCAAATTATCAAACAAATATCAGATATAATTTGCTGCCTTTATCAGGGCTCGAAAGTTTCCGGAGCAAACCTGAACAGTGGTCTGGTTCGTGAAATTATGGAAAAAATCGTTCCGGTGCGTGAAATTACTGAACATATTGAAATGTTGTACTGTTTGTTGTGCACAATAACTTTGAACTGGCGTTCCGCATCGTGATATTTTCCATTTCGAGCCCTGGCTTTTATTGCACTTAATCCGGTTCACCTTACAATAACTCTGTTAAGCGCAGAGATATTTTAATGCATTTCTACTAGTGCTGGGAACCGAAATCGGTTTTTCGGGTACCCAGTTCCGGTTTTCAGGTAAAACCGGGTTTGTAATTTTCGCGTTACCCGGATACCCGGTTCCGATTACCCGGTTACAAATACACGGTTCCAAATACCCTGTTACGAATGCCCGCTTCCGGATACCCGGTTTCGAATTCCCGGTTCCAGATACGCGATGCCGAGTTCCTAGATTAGATACCCGGTTCTATGGTCGGGAAAACACCAGAGGAATTCGGCAAAACAAAAGCGACAAAAAATGAATAGTTCGAAACGAAATATTGTTAAAAACAACCGAGTGTGCCGCACATATTATATGGGAATACGAACTAGGGTTAAACACAATAGACCATAAAAGTTTGACCCTAAAATTTTGAGGAAAAATATGGTCACAGGGTTGTGTTTAATGATATGATAAATATGGTCACAGGCGTGCGTTTAATAAAATGATAAATAGTAATATAGAAATACACAAAACCAATTTAAACGTGTTTAAAATGTGCACGCTACTGGTAACTGCCTAACAAAATGATTTATTACTATCAGTATTTCTGAGATAGAGTATAGCCATAGCCAAAGGCGAGATAATTTTAGTGCTGGGAACCGAAACCGGTTTTTCGGGTACCATGTTCCAGTTTTCGGGTAAAACCGGGTTTGTAATTTTTGCGTTATCCGGATACCCGGTTCCCAAACCAGATAACCGGGTAAACCCGAAACCGGTTTTTATTTGGAACCTGTTCCGGTTCCGTTAAGATCGATTTCTGACAGCACTAATTTCTACGAACTGTGCGCTTGCATCTGACGATAATAAATCGTTAGAAATGGTTCTAGGAACAGATCTAATACATCTTTCTGATTATGAGTATTTGAAAATGGGGACACACAATAGACCCGAAAATAAATCTTGGGAACATGGAACTTAAAAGAGGAACAAATCTCGAAAAATCTGGACGTCTGGTCACCCTACTCAGAGGGAAAAGAATAAATTGTATAAAAAGGTGAAAAGGAAACAAACCATTTAATTCCTTAAATAAACATTAATTGTAATTTTTTTATTTAGTTTTGTACAACAATGAACATTTAAAACAAACAAATTTCGCGAGACCTTATAACCGAGTTATGACACATACCGTAGCTATAAAGATTTGTTGAATTTCTTAAAACTTTCATTTCAGTTATATTAAAAATAAAAAATGTATAATTATTTCCTGCGGTACATTTAGTAATTACAAAAAATATCAAAAATCGATCCCTTGCAAAAATACTGATGTTTTAAAATAAAAGAAAACGAATTATCTGTTTTTTCGATATATGTACAGGCCATACCACAACAGAATCACCTGTCATTTGGAAAACAACAATGATTTTAAACAAACAAATAATTGAACCGTCTAAGATATGCTTTAGAAATCGATTATATATTGTTTACTATTTGCCACTTAAAGGGGTAGATTACTAAAGATCAAAGTGACCAATAACAACAACAAAATAAAAACAATATCATTTTTAATTCATTCATTTTCAGCGATGTTTCCCCCTACCATCACTTGTAAGGTGGTTGACCGATCAATTTACAGGTGCTGTCAAATAAAATTACCTAGTTAAAATTTACAAATAAAAATAAATTGAATACCTTAACCATAGAAACAAAATGTAATAGGGTAATTTGATAATTTTAATAATTAATTAGTAGTTACAATTTGTAGTAATAAGTCATTATTACTTAAAACACCATTATTGCAACATTACTACAAACAATTATGATAAAGTGAGGCAAAAATGGTTACTCAACAATGAAACTATCGATAACCATGAATATTTTTACTGCAATAAAAGTTACAGCGAATTTTCGTATTCACTGATCCATATAAATTCGATAGTAATATGAATGTATGAATTCCAATAAGCATTTCAGATTTCTTGATAAAATATTTATTATTTAGTGTTATGATGAAAACAGTGTTGATTTACCTTGCGTGATCCTAGCGATTGGTTCTAAAGGAGTTGCACCCAGGTGAGTAGCAACAAACAACAACCAGAACACAACATTCACTTTTACACCCACAAATATCATTTTGTATTCATCCACGAATCCCCTAAACTCTTTACTATCTAACATCAAACTTTTCTGTATAGATATACATAGCTACGTAGAGGTGAAATATCAATTCACCTCATTATAAGATTTATTTAACAAAACAAATGACACAGAGTGATCAAAGAATACATCTCATCAACCACTACACGAACTACGTCAGACTGAAGGAAAACATGTTTTCGCTCATTCTTACAGCATGATGCATTGACGGAGATCGACGAGTATTGCCGATCTTTCTCTACCCCAAATTTAATTTATTGAACAGCAATTTTTTTGTAAATCCTGATCCTTTAATTATCGTTAATAATGAAATGAGATAAAAATCGATATTAAATTTAAAATACATTGGCGTAGGGATAATTTAAAGGCTATAAATCATTAAATGGGTGAAAAGACAAATCAATTCGAATAATTTTAATATTTTATACATATGAAGAGTATATAAAATAATTTTATTGTCACTCAATAAACGCACAAATATGCAACAATTAGTTTAAAGAGTCCCATGTACAGCTACATTTTCCTTTTATTCCTACAAATTTTAAAGCCATATACTAGGTATATTTTAAACTAAAATTTAATTTTTTGTTGTATGGAAAAATATTACAGAAAAAAACGAGTACAATATTTTATTTTACAATTAGATATATTACAAAAACTTTATTGTTTAATATAAAATAACCGTAAATTTTAGTTTTCCTTCTCATACTTCGTTTCTACATGCAGGGCCGACGGAAGCAGGTATGCGGGCGCCGCTGCGAGGGGGGCGCTTACGTGAGACTCAAAAGGGCGCCAAATGCCAAATAAATGTAAAAGTAATTTTGCTTACGGGCGCCACAACCCTCACGCCGGCTCTTTCTGCATGTTTCAGGTGATTGTAAGGCATTCTGCAAAATTGTCTTTTCGAGCTTCACGCAAAAACAGCTGGCTACATTAGGTGCTTTCCTTTTACCAGAATACTTAGCCAAGTTAATCTAAGTTGTAAGAGCGTTCCATTTATAAAATCCCCCCGCCCCCTTGCTAAGGCATTTGTCGAACTTGTAAGCTTAGCTAAGCATTTTTACTTGTAAAAGAAAAACTTATTTTCATGTAATGTACAACGGGAAAAAAAAACATAACTGGGATTTGAATATCGGCTTTATGGTGTCTCAAACCTTTTGTTCCAAGGGGAGGTTTCGGGGAGACGCTAAATAAAAAACTTAAAATACCTCACTAATTACCGAAAACAGCCAAAATGTATGCAGAGGCGGATTTAACGGCGGGCGCTCACCTGGGCTCCCGTCCTGTAAAGGACCCCGCAAAAACCTAACTTTACACTTTTTTCTAATTGAGGGGCCCAATATTCTTACTGCGCCCGGGGCCCTAACTGACCTAAATCCGCCACTGAATTTATGTATGACAATAATTGTTTGAATTAAGAAAACACCTTTTTTGTTCTATACATTTTTTTTTTTGCTGGTGGAATGTTTGGGTACATAGTACAGTTAGATTATTTCTTGGACGGAAGGGTTTAGAAGCCAAAAAAAATTCTTAGGGACTCAGAAGTCAACAATTTTCTTGGGGGATGGCTCGCGTTTAATTAAAAGAAAATTACGTCCCTTAAAAAAAAGAGTTTTTTTAATGTTGGGGGCAAACCCGTGAGCCTCTTCAGGGTTAGGGAGTTCATTTTGTACTTTTTATTTGTTTTATAGCAAAAATGTAAATATATAAGAAATATACATATATCATTTATGTAATCATTAAAAAACTAATCATTTATGTTCTTTGTATTTTTTCAGTAGTTACATATTTTGGAAGGCTGTGGGGAACATCACCTAAATATTAATACACAGGATGTTTATTTTTATTTGTTTTATCATTGGTTAGTTGATTAAAAGTTTTAGTGCACAGCAACAATGTATATTTGCGACTAGTTTTAGCACTGGGATCTCATAAACTATAAGATAAACGAGGTCGGTTAAATTAGACAGAAGTAGATTTTTTAAGGGAGTAATTTAATGGCGCATCATACCTTTTCAGTATTCTATAGCTTACTTTAATTAATAAAATAGCATTTTGATCCGATATTTTGAAACACGAATCAAGTTCTGTTAAGCGACTAAAATTTATTGATTATTTTAAGAACTAAAAAAAAAAAAAATCAGAACTCACAAAAATGTCATAGTTTTGGAATTTTTTTTAAATGGTAGCACCATACGTTTTTATCACCATAAAATATAGTATTATTTTCTGCTTTTCAAGGATATTTATTTATTTTTAAATACGGATAGACAATAAAAAAAAAGGAAAGCAAAGGGAAAAATTAAAAACCTATTGAATTGATGAGCGAAAAAAAAAGGGAAAACGGATCAAAGTAATAATAAAAAAAAAGGAAATGGCACAGCGGGCCTAATAAATGATCTTGCAGGTCATAGTTTTGCCATACCTGTTTTAAAAACACTAATAAAATGAGGTCCAATTTGACTGAACCAAGTTGTTATTAGTTTTGCAGAACATTGTTGAAAATATCAACTTGTTTCGTTACATTTCTTTTACAAATTTCATCTTTACGGTTTAATAATCATTTTGTATATTGTTCGTAACATCGGAAAAGGCAGCTTGATAACCTTTGCAAAATATACAGTACAAAAGAAATTGTTTGCCTGAATTGTTCTACAGTATCAAAAATTGTAATGATAAAATTAATCATTCACATACAGGCTCCCATTTTAACATGGAACCAACATTGTTGATAAAAATATGCATATAAAAAATTGTAGAATAAAAATTGAACCCATAATAAAACTAAAAATAAAAAAATATGCAAGAATTCCCCTTATAAATTAATGCTATTTTACTATTTTAGCTGTAACAAATTTTGTTTTGACTAGGTTATATTTAAATCAAACTACCTGTTAATTTATATTAATAAAAATGTAACAAATTGTTGTGACGTAACCTAACAAAATCATTGATTTAACATAAACATAGCATCTAACAATGCTAAGACAAATATCAGTAAATAAAAGAGAATTTTATAATAAAAATATTTGAAAGTAACACACATAAGAAATTTTTAAGCAATGGAACAGTGCCAAACAACTTCAAGAGCAGGACCCTCGAGTAAACAATCACACGAACTGTCAAGATATGATTTCGATAGTGGACCTGTTAGTCTTGATAATATTGATTCTAAATTATACCTTGGTACTCAAAGTAAATAGTAAAATAATTTTAAGGATATGTTTAATTGAATTTTATCATTTTTAGGTAACGTATCAGCTGCTGTAGATATCGATACGTTGCACAAGTATGGAATAACACATATACTTACTTTAGATACATGTCCTCTGCCTCGAAGTATAACAGAACTGCCAGAATTAAATGTTAAATTTATACATATAGTCGATCAACCTAAAGAAGATTTATTATCTCGTTTAGAGGAAACAAATAAGTATATCGATGAAGCTTTGGAAAATGGAACGATTTTAGTACATTGGTATATTTTTCTACTACTAATATTATTAAATAATTTCCTAATTAAACCTAGTTCAGTATACTTAAGATTAGCTTATAAGATCATAAAGGAACTGGACTTGCACAAACTTGTATTCTAATTGGTTGTCAAACCAAATTTGAACTAGATGACTTTGAATGAAATTGGCCCTTATTTTAAATGTTATGCTTTTCTTTCCAGTTATTTTGGAATGTCAAGAAGTGCTGCAGTTGTCATATCATATGTTATGAAGAAATATAATTTATCTTACGATGAAGCCTTTGAAAAGTAAGATTAAAAATTAATAAATCAACTAGGTATAAAATGTAATCATTCTAATTTTTTAGAGTTAAACAAAAAAGAAATATTGTTTTTCCCAACGAAGGTTTTGTTTTTCAATTAAAATTATGGGAAGAAATGGGATATAGAATAGACAAAACAAATTCAAAATATCGTTTATTTAGACTAACAATGGCTGCCGAAACTGTACGAAAAACAAAAATCCTCCCACAATGTTATACAGATCTCATAAAAAGTGACCCTGGTTTAGCAACTGTTAAACCCGAACCAAAAGTATTCAGATGTAAAAAATGTAGAAGAATAGTCGCTTGTGATTCAAATATTATAATTCATGCTGAACAAAACAAATTGATTTGGAATGGGAAAAATCGACCTGTTGATGTAGATGATCCTGATTCATCAGACAAGGAGATCTGTAGGAAAACATATTTTATAGAGCCGTTGGCATGGATGAAAAATATTACGCAGACTGTACAAGGAAAACTAAACTGCCCTAAATGCAATACAAAATTAGGTTCTTACAGCTGGGTTATGGGTAAGTATACACTTATTAAATCCATAAATAATTCGATAGTGTGCAAATGAGCTAACAGGTTGGTTCAGCTGTGAGTAATAAATGCCTACTTACCGTGGCTTTCATATATCATTTCTGTTTTTCTCTGCCCTATGCGACATTAAAGGCGAATGCGCCCGGTTTTTTTTTTACGGTGCGTTTATTTGGCCACATCGCGATACAATCGCTAGTAATCGCACGATCGGGAAAATAACTGCCATGTAAACAACAACAATTAGATACGAAATCAATAAATAGTTGACAATTATTTTTACCGAGCGCTAACATATATAAGGGAGGTATTGTGATCATACTGATTTTGACATTACGAGATTTTGATGGATCTCCCACGAATTGAGGTCCCTACATAACGTTTTGACTATTTTTAGCATGATGTCTGTCGGTCTGTGTACACGTGCAGAGCAAATTCGGCCAAAAGGATTTTTGTGAAACTTCATATTTAAGCTTATGACATCAATGGCACGAGTTGATCAACTTTTGGTAAAAATCGGTTGAATAGAAATGGGAGTTTACTCGTGTCGATTTTAAGATTTTTGCGAATATTTAGCAACAGAAAAATATTTCGAAATTTTTTTTTAACAAATGTTGCCATAAATTCAATAACTAATATCTTTTATTTGAGACATTTTTTGGTGAAACGAAAAAAATTTTCGACATTTTTTTAAGGCCGCGAACATACTGAAAGCCGGCAGCGGCTTTACTGGCAACAAGCGCTGTTCTGCCGCAGTATCTGTCCATGTTTTCAAATATAATCGCACACGCTGTGTACTGATCGGTGTCGACTACCCGCTTACCTAAACGTTTAAGCAGTTTAAGCAGCTTATTGTCAGCGCCGAAAGAAAAAAAATATTTAAAAAATCTTGCATCATCTTCTTTTAATTGAGGAAAAAGGTGGTAGTATTCCCAATATTTACGTCTCTCTTGGTTTATTGCATGTATACCTTTTCTTTTAGATTCCATTTTTAAATATAGTGTTTCTGTTAGAAACAACTCATCCAAAGCTGTATCAGAATTCGCTATTTGCACTTATTTCAACATATAATTGAGCCAATATACGAAAGAGTAGATATACACTTTCAAAACTAGCGTTCACTCTATGCAAGGCCAATATAATTAAAAAATGTACGATAAATAGGAAAAAATAAATAAAAACTTCAATATATAGGTTATGTCATCTGTCAGTGTCACATGCAATATCAGCGTTTAGCGTGTGCTCAACCAGTAACCCAGTACGCTAGTTTTCGGTACCGATTGTCAGCGCTGATTTACCAACTTTCTGTATGTTCGCGGCCTTAGTATCTATTTTTTCATACTTATATGTAACGTTTCCATGGTCATGATAAATAATATCTCTGTTAGAAAATATTAGGCCAAATACTCTATCTATTTGGCATTAGTACCATCACTCCAACACTTCCAACCATAGCTTCTTCAGATTTTTGTCGTTGTACTCGGAAATCTTTTCATTTCATAACGCCGTTCTTTTTTTGTTTCTATTATTAACTTTTCGGTATCATATTACTTAATTCTAATTAAATTTTAATAAGCCTAATAAGCGCTCTCTGAACTGTTGATCAGCGTTACTCAACAGGGAGCCACGGCCCACTGGGGGGCCGGAAAAGCTTCGTTGAGGGACCGCGAAGTCTCATAAGATCGAAACATGAAAATGTAATAGAAATGCGCTAAATCTTGCAATATATAAAATTTATCGATATTTATAATTATCTTACATTTATATTCATAAAAATATACTTTTCATAACATGAATAAAATTAATATTTTATTTTTTATTGTCTCTAATATACTTATTTTGACAATTAATTTAAACTACAGGCTATCCTAAACGTTTAAGCGGAACTAGATGGAATTTTAATTTTCTAAAGTTGTCACTAGCTAACTTTTTAATGAGTAAAATGGGCTTTTGCTAAACTAAATGATAAAAATTACTAGATTTAAAAATCTAGTTCTGCTTAAACCATAGTAAACTATATCAAGATCAAATAAAGTGTATGTGTCAGTTGATGCGTTTTTATGACAATGGTTCGCTGTGGAGGTACTTCAAGTACTTTCATGTTAGTTTCAAGTCGGTATGACTTCTCCGAGCTACAAATAACTAAAGAGTAAGGATGTGAAAGTGTTTAAATCAAAATGGAAAGCACTTTGAACATGTAAATAAAAATACTTTACTTTCAAGTCGTTATATAATTGTCATATAAAAATATCACAATTTTTTGTGAACCGTAAAAGATATTAAAAAAATGTTTAAGTAAAAGTTGTTTCTTTTTAAAAGCTCTATCCAAAGATACCCAATATGATACGTTCACATTTAAAAATTCGAAATTGTCCTTAATATCCTGTACTTCCAGTTTATTACGGAAAATTTCAATACTCACATTCAATTTTTTTGATAAACTGTGATTATCTTTTTTTTTCTCAACATGCTCACACGTTGCCTTTTCGAGAAAAATCGTGTTCGATCTATCTTGATACACCATATATAGATATATAGGAATGCTGCAGATAATATTTGCATAATTTCGGGGGGTCCCATGCTAGAAAAGGTTGAGAACACTACTATAGATGAGGCTATTGTGGAAGAAACATAGGTCAAACGTAAATCGAAAAAAAAAGCTATTTAGACGCATTTACCCGTGCATACTCTTGTATCATTTTAAAAGACAGCCACAGTAGGGCGTATAGCGTTTTTTAAACCGATGCGGTTAAAAACCGTCCGTGTGCAGACACTCAATAAACGCTTTCCAAGATATCGAAAAGAGGAGCTCCTATTTACTCCGCACAATTTACTAGTTATTCCAAGTAAAAGTACTTCACACTTTCAGTTACCCCAGAATTACCTACTCCCGTCCCCTGAAAGATCTTCGACTGTAGTGGAGATAAACAGCTGATGTAGTTCAAACTTGTTAGGTATTTACTTCGCTTTTACACATGTGTATTAAATACAGTCTATATATTATGTATGACAAATGTGTAGAATATAAAATGTTTTGTATTTTTAGGGTAGATTTTCTTTGACATATGTTAATTCATAAGAGGGCAGCGCCTCTTTCCACAAAATGCTTAACAAAGGTATTTCACGTGCAAAAATTTTCAGGGTAGATTGGAGTAGGACATTTGGGAGTAGTTCCGAATATTTCACACCTACCTGGAAAGCGCTTATTGTAGACAATAGGTATGTTCGTAGTCATTTATAACAGTGACGCGCAGAGTTTGTAAGAGTGACTTAAAATGACTCCGTGCTTGTGGCTGATAATAATAAACTATTTAAAATGTGTAAGCACAAACTTATTAGATCTGTTTGTAGAATCATTTCAAACGGTTTATTATCATCAGACGCAAGCGTAGAGTAATTTTAACACCCTCCTTTGAGCTCTTGATTTTGAACTCTTTGGACTTGCGTCTGATGTTTGCGTCAATCGTTTAATATGACTCTACGAAGAAACCTAATGTTTTTTATTCAATGCTTCTTAAAATTCGTAGCCGCTTGGTGGATAAAAATTATGTGCGCTAGTCTCGAGCCGTTTGGCACGCATTATTAATCCAATTTTAATTAATATTGGTATTTTCTTTTCTAGGTTGCCAGTGCCCATGTGGTACCAAAGTCTCACCAGCATTTTACCTAGTACCCTCAAAAGTCGAACAATCAAATGCTGTTCAGAATATACAAATGACTGTTTAATATATATATATATATAGCTTTTTGAAAATTGCTAGCCAATTTTCTAAAAATCGTACATTTTTTATATTGTTGTAGTGTTGTTATCTGTTAAAAAATTAACATTTAAGAAAGTTTTAGAATTTATATAAAACCATAAATATGGAGTGGTAATGAAACCTAGTACAAGAAATAGAAAATCCCGGAATTTTGCCTTGTTAATAAATAATAATAATCCAATACTTTTATTACATTAGGCGTTTATATTTTCTGATATTTGTTGGTGAACCAACAAAATTTTTAATTGATGATCATTTAAAATTATAAGAAAACTAGGACTTGGACTGATCACCTTCTTCTTCCATCATATAATCAAACAGATGGATTGGTTATGTTTATGAACAACCTCCATTTGTCGCAATCTTGTGCAGTTCTACTTCGCAGAGCTATATCTAGTGGCTCATGCAGTGTGTCTTCATTGAGCCAGCGTTGTGGAGATTTATCGCGTTTTCTTTTCCCGTTGTCTTTAATTGCCTTCTCTTTTCGGTTCTTCTGCTGATGTGACTATAAAGTCGATTGGACATTTGTCTTCTTGAAGTTTTAATTCATTCTGATGATACGAAGAATCGAAGGATTCGATCATATATAATTGAGACAGTCGGTTTTATTTGTTAAAGAACAGCAACATTTGTTTCGCCTGCCAAGGTATTCCCAGCATTCGTTTCTAACAGAGTATTTCAAATCTTTTAATCTTGTTTTATTGCTTTGGCGATTAGTCCAACTTTCCGCCGCATAAAAATATATAAAAAAGAAGAAGATTCTTGAAGAGGTCTACATTTTTATTAAAATTGCTATCTGCCTCAACTTTCATGACATGAGTACTTTTCTTAATTGAATCTTGACATTATTGATAAGAGCTCCAAGGTATACGAAATCAGACCATTTTGCAGTTAGCGATAGTTTACAATTTAAACCTATTGTTGTTGTCCTCTATACCTATAAGTCATTCTTAATGTGGAGTCGTATAATATTCTGGGGGCCGTAGAAATTTTAATAAAGACATACATATTTTGCTAGTTACTTTTTTACCTTTCTCAGCCGATTCTAGAACATATCAGGCGATGCGGAGGGGCGCCCGTAATTTTTAATCCCGAAAGGGGGTCGCGAAGCCATTAAGTTTAACAACCACTGCTCTACAGCGAGATTGTGCAAACTTTCATGCTGCGCCCTCTTTTGACCTTATTGTTCAAATACATATTTGGGTTACGGTGCTTTGGGCATCTGGCGGCCCCAGTGAAGGGCGCGACCCGCAGTTTGCGCACTACTGCTCTAGAGCAGTGTTTTTCAACCATTGATCGGTCAGATGTTCTTGCACTAAAGTGACATATCAAATCTTTTTTCAGCAAATCTCACATTAAAAATTAAATTAAAACAAATTGTTAATTACTATATAGATTTGTTTATTAATTATTTATAAATCTATTTGCTTTAAACATATGATCAATTTTGCGAAATATTTTCTTATTTTTTTAATCTTCCCGGTCCGCGGATGAAAATGGGTGGGAACCGCTGCTCTAGAGCTTAATAAAGCTCATTCAACTTAACTTCATCACATGCCGATGTTACCGAGTCAGCTGCGCAGAAACCAAATTTCGTGATCAGCTGTTTTGTCGCGCAGAATTGATGACGTAATTTATGATACCCTGTGCTGAAGTTAAGTTGAACGAGCTCTAGCCTCCAAAAATATTAATTTTTCCCAATTTGTTTTATCCTACCAATATGTTTAAGATCTGCAATAACATTATCAAACTATTTCATTTTGGGACGCTTTTTTCCCCTTGTTCTTACCATTTTGCGGTACTATTTTGAAGAATTTTTATCTGCTCTGTTCTCGTTTTTTTTTCTTTCCAAATATCCAAGCCACCATCGTAACTTGTAGTTCAGACTATCAATTTCTTTTAATATTAAAAGTATTGTTATATTGTACAGGGTTGTACTATTAAATAGTTTAGTGAAAGATTAAAATATTAGTGAGAAAAAGTATTACTTTTTAACCTTTGTAGACTGGATGGTTTTGTAAAATTTTATCTATAATGATTTGTACTAAAAAATGTGCGATGAAAGAAAATGATATAAAAATGAGCTTTTGCTTAAAAATATATAATGTGCATTTATTTTAATATTGAAACCTGTATTTTAAAAGACACTCAATATTATGACAATATATTTAAATAAACCTCAATATTTAAAAAGCATATTAAAATGTTTAATTTTAAAAACCTATTTTCCTAGCGTTGTAAAAATTGTAATCAAGAAATTGACAATGCGCGCGCAGTCTGTATGCAGAGCCGGAGCAACGCCCTGGCATAGTGGCAAGTATCAGGGGCGCGAGGCCTGAAGGGCGACATCGTTTGTTTTTGTTTTGGTCATTACTTGTATTTTAGAAGTGGATTTTTTTTTGTCACCATTTGTATTTTAGAAGTGAAAACCTTTTTTGCCATCCCTTGTTTTTTAACCCACCTGTCTATTAAAATAAAAATTATGCCCTCCTTGAATAAAATGAAAAAAGATAAAAAGGGCGCTATTAAGTATTTGCTAAGGGCGCCAAAAACATTGATACGGCTCTGCCTGTATGGGAATGAAAATTCTCGCACTGCTGCGCATTTATGCATTTTCACAAACTGCACATGCGCATTAGTTCGAATTAATTTATTCCTGCACCGCCTGTTGGCCTATTAGGGTAACATGCGAAAATAAGTTAATTTCCTGTTCACGGATAATATCGAAATGAGACAGTTCTATTGTAGTCGTTGGAACAGAAATTTACTTCACCCATGTGAAAATTACTTTTTAATACCATACATCAGCGGTTTCCAAACTTTGTTCAGTAACGACTCCCTTAGAAAAAATCCCGTCTCTGCCCCCCCCCCCTATTTAGGAAATTTATAAACAATTTGTAAATAATTTCTTTATTGAAATAATAATCACAAAAGTAGCAAAAATATGTAATGTAAATAGTTTCTCTAATTCCTAAATATTTATTTTCACAAAATAAATCACGAAAATCATATAAACATAAATTATATTAATATTAAATATGTAATACAAATTAAAAATGTAATAAAAATCAATTTTAATGTGAAGTATGGGCTTGTTTCTTCGCACATAATTCGTTAAATCGCGGTTTATATAAAGAGCCACTCTTATTTCGTCTTCCACTATTAACCGTGCGCGATATTTTGTTTTAATATCAGCTAATGTGGAAAATCCTGCGACCCTCGACCTCATGGTGAATCTTGTACGACCCCCAAGGGGGTCGCGCCCCCCATTTTGGAAACCGCTGCCATACATAATTGAGGAGGTACAAAATAAAACCAGCTTTATCACAGTCATCAAAACTTTGGGTATTTAAAAAAAAAAAAACGTTTTTCAAGTTTAGTTTTATCACTACAAGGCTTTTTTTTTGGTAAATCTACTGTTTATCGTAATACAATTAAGATTAAATAAGTCGCCCACATCGAAAATTTAATAGTTTGTGAGATAATTCACTTTTTTGTTTGAAAAAAGTTGGTTTTGCTGAGACTTGTCTGGATAAAGTAGGTTTTGCTGAGATTTGACTGGATAAAGTTGGTTTTGCACAAAATCGCTTCGAATCTAATTTCTTAAAAACAACATAATAAAAGCACACAAAACACATAAAAAATAACAACACTAAACGTAAAAAGGGCAGTTATGGACTTGTTATTGTCAACTTGTATTTATCTACATGTGTTTGTAACCTGCGCAAGTAAAGAAAATAATGGAATGATGTGACTGAAATGGAAAGAGTTGATTTTGCACCAGACTCGCTTGTGGATAAAGTTGGTTCTGTTTTGTCTTGCACAATTCGATGCGACATTATAAAGGGATATCGTTGATTTTGTTCATATTTTTTCTATTTTTTAAATAGCTTTCAAGGTAACAAATGATAATCACGTGATATCTCGATTTTGAAAAAAATGTGATAAATGCGGTTTTGCATTGTGCCTCCTCAATTTACCAGAACTGCAACACTTTTTCTTTGTTCAGAAGTAGAAATTTTAATATTTTTCTTTTTATTTATTCTATTTGTAGACTTCATTTAGTCATTATAATCCTCTATTTATAAACGATATTGGATTATTCGTTAAATACAGCAATTTTCTATTGTTTGAGGATGACTTGAAGATATATAGAATCTACGAGAGTATTGCTGACCATGATCTTCTGCAGGAGGACCTGGATTCCATTGCACGTTGGTGTATTCAGAACAATCTTCAACTGAACGATTCAAAATACAAATTTATAGGTTTTTCACGCAAGAAAGATCCCTTTGACGTAGGCCACGCTCTTAACAGTGCGCCGCTTCAGTCAGTGTACGAAATTGATGATCTTGGCGTAGTTCTTACTAGAGATCTCTCATTTAACAATTACGTAAACAGAATTATAAGCAAATCACTGAGGATGTTAGGCTTTGTAAAAAGACAAATACATGATTTTCATGACCTGAACTCCATCAAGATTCTATACTTCACGTTAATAAGAAGTCAACTGGAGTATGCTACAGTTATATGGAATACCAATCAACTGAATCTTGTGAATCGTATTGAAAATGTCCAAAACAAATTCTGCAAATATGCTCTTTTCAAGATGGGGTTTATGTACGAGTCGATTTCAAGAAGCGAACGGCTAAATGTATTATATTTCCAAACGCTATCCACGAGGCGAAAGGTATATGATGTTTGTCTGTTACACAAAATTATAAATGGTACTGTTGACACACCCAACATACTATCTAGGATATCGTTTCGCGCTCGTGCTTACACCACCAGATCCTATGACTTGTTCTACACTTCCCAGCACAGGACTTCTTACGGCCAAAACACGAGCCTGGATAGAATGTGCAGGTATTATAATGAAGTGGCCAGCGGAAGCGATATGCTTAACTTGTCTTATTCCAACTTTAAAAGATCGGTTTACCGCCAACTTTGTACACCGGATCCTTCTGCATGATTTTATGATTTTTTAAATTTTATCAATATTTATTCTATGATATATATTATTTCTATTATATTTACTTATTTATATTTCTATTATTTTTATAATGAACTGTTCTTTCTTTTATGCGGCACTTTTTACATAATACAATTAGTTATGTACAATTTGGGCACGACCCGTATGTATGAATTTCATTAAATAAATAAATTAATGTATTTATTTCGGTTGTTTTTATCAGTGATAACTAATACAATTTGATATTTCAAATACTTTTACTAGGTATTTGACACAGCTCTGCTTATGATAAATCTCGTAGTTAATTCTCTGCTATAGCTGGAATTCACTATGTGATTTTTGTAGGGGGACTAAAAAAGGTGGAGCGATAGGTATATTAAACTTTGAAATGTGTTTATAAATAATTGTTATTTAGCTCAAAAATACATGAACAAATACTTATAATTCAAGTGCAAAAAAATGTACAAAAATGCTTTTAAAATTTGTACTACTGTACTGGCGTGAGTTTAGGTTTATGCTCAAAATTTTTAAATTTTATTATAAAGCTTTTCAATTTAAAGGGTTTTCGAATCCCGTCATTTTAAAATTGATGTTTCAGTTTTTACAAACATATATTAATAGTTATATTTATAGATTTTAATCTAAAGTCAAATATGTTAGTGGTGTAAATAAAAATTATAATTCTAAAAAATTAGATTAGGTAGTTAGGAGTACAGATATGATGCAATCTGCTGTTCCTACTTATCTATACGCAAACTTTTTACCAATTATTGATTACAAATAATATTAACCTAAAATAATATTATTCAGGTACAGTTTTATTTATTTAATTATTTTCATATTCAGTCTATTAAGCATAAACAAAAATTCAGCCTTTGTAAAAATGAGTAAAATATGAGTTTAACAAACTATATATTTGTTCTCTTAACACCTCATTGACGGATTGCGCTACATAAAACAATCGGCAGAAATTTGCGTGCAAAAAATATACATAGGTACATATCGACTTTAGTTGCAGTTAGGATTGCTATTTACACAGTGAAACAAATAAATGAGCGAATTTGGGTTGCGATTATAATAGCCCAGTGTTCGGCTTTATGTGCAACAATAGAAACGGATTTTAGTTGAAAATTAGACAAGCTCAAAACCAATAAAATTTTTACTTTGCGTTATTTCCGAAGTTATGCTGTAAAGCAATTATGTTCGGGGAGTATCCGTCTTATTTTGGTAAGAGCTCGCAGTTTGTTGTTCAGATTTGTTCCTAGCATGAGCGTATGTTTCTCATGTATTTGTTATTGGGATACTTCTTATCTTTTCATATATTGTTGTCTACAACATTAAAATTTAATCTACAGTTGGAAAAAGGAATGAATTTCAGACTTTAGATACACATTTTACAGTTGACAATTAGATAGACTTCTTATAATTACTTGTTATTAAAAATTAATGGAAAATTAATGGATTCAATCTTACTGTCATCTGACACTACCGATAGAGGCGCCACTTCATTGTACATCATGGCTGACGCAGATAGGATATTTTTGACAGGTTCAATGGTATCTTCAAGTGATATTTATTGAAATTAATTTATTATTCAATATGAGGGTTGAGTTAAATGAAATTTTCCGTTTTCTCAGTGTCCAAGTAACTTCTAGGGTTATAATTGAAGGTAATAAGGCTTTTTTGTTTCGAAACACGATGAAAACTTAGGTCTCTATCACGACCTACTTTTGCATTGCAAAGATAAACACAACAATTCACGTTGCATTTAATTTTTTCTTGCAATTTTAAAGACATTTTTTAAAAACCCGCTATAAAAACAACAATAAACAAACTCGACTATCCTCCACCTGTCAGTTTCTCAAAATCTCATTAGTGGCGCTTCAGTTATTGTCAGTTGACAATATATAAAAACGAATGACTGTCTGTTCGGTATACAAAGCCAAACGAAGAGACCAATATTCACCAAATTTGGTACAAGAAGTAATATAATCCGAGAAAGGGTTCAGTGAGGTTTGCGACTTCACTCGTATCCCCCTAAGGAGCGTTATGGAGGGTAAACCATCACTTTCGCATTCTCTGTGCACTTTTAATTGATTACATTGGCTACACCTATATTGACATAAAGTACACAAAAAATGTAGATCTTATCTAGATTTAAAAAACAGTTCGGGAGAGCATATACCTACAATGCACCGATATCGTGTATTGGCCAGTTTTCTGTTTTTACACCTAATAAGTTTGTAAAGTGTGTTTCTTTGATTTAGGCGGAACTAGATTTTCAATTCTAGTTACTTTTACAGATTAAGTGCGGATAATGGATGTTTATCAAAAGTCTACTTCAAACCATAAAAGGAGAGCTCATGACAACTTACAAAAATGAAAAATAGTTCCGCCAAAACGTTTGGAATAGCCTATAGGTCTATAACATCATTTCACACAGAAAAATTAAGTATTTTATACTACACAATAAAGATTGATTATAACGGAGTTATCACAGTGTTAACAGAAGCGCACATATGCACAAAAATGTGACAGTTGTACATATACAATAAGGCGCGCACGCAGAAGGGACCTCATGGATTTGAGCTCTCTCTCCCCCAATTAGCAGCAAAAAAAGTTTTGGTTAATGTTCCGTATAAGTCCACCAAAACTAGGCTTGTATATTTAGAATGAATTATATTCTAACGTTATAAACGAGAAGGCACGGTCGTAAGAGTGGGGAACCAATAGTAATCATTCATGCATCTGTAGTTGGCGGAGAAATACCCGTTTTTCACACGAGGAACGTCCGAATATAACTGATATTTTTGGAACTATTTATGAAGTTATTATTTTTCAAAATACGTATACTATAAATCTCATTGGAAACAGGTAAAAATTCCGTATGAGTACCTGTTCATATACGTCTAGCAAGTTTAAGTTTTTTCTGTCTAAAATTTTTGCTAACTAAACCTATCCTAATAAGTTTTATCATTGATTGCTTGCATATAGTGAAGATATATAAATGCTTTATACAGTTTTAATACATTTACATAATTTAGCATCTATGAATGCGACGAAAAACGGAATTTTCTATTTCAGACATAAAATTGGTAGGTCGGAATATATTGATATTTTTGAGAATTCTCTCTTTTAATAATGTTAATATTCTTCAAAATAAGTATACTATAAATCTCATTTAAACCATTTAAATGTGACTTAAAGCGTATAAATACTGAAATTTTATTATTCAAGTTTTTCTTTAAAAACGCTAATAGGAGCTAAATGTTAACAAAAAATTATTAAATAATTGCTTGGATTTCGAAACGGATAACTGTTAGATTTCTGTTTTGAATAAAAATATTGGAAATGATAAAGTGAATCGTAAATGTTATGTTTTGAAAGAAAGGGGCGGCGCTTCGCCAGGGCCAAATCTCATTCCAACTAGCATACACGTTTCTCTAACGAGTTGTCCGTGGTGGACTTATACGGAACATTAACCAAAGTTTTGGTTCGTTTTGACTGTTTTATCACTAAACACTCCTCCAAGAATGTATCCTGGGTGCACGTCTGCATACGATTTTTTTTCGGTAGTGAAGTAGCGAGTACACTGGTAGTAAATAAAAATTCAGGTCGTATAATTTTTTTATTACGTATATTGACACTTAACAATAAAGTTTTTTCTCTTTATTTAAAATATTTTTAATTCAGAATTAAGTTTAATTTATATATATTTTTTACTTTCATTATTAAAAATTTTAGTAATGGTCACCTCTATATTTCAATTATTTACTGTAGTAAATTACATTTCGGTCTGCGTCTTTTCAATATGCCTCGCGATTTTCAAGAACCCACCAACGACGCAAAGTGGAGTCTGGGTATACAAAAATGTTTAAAAGAAGTCCGATCAGTCATGAATTGTATGTGTTTTAGTCTCGCCTGTTAGGTAGCACGCCGTTGGTTCAGTTACGAACATGCCGAAGATGTCCCGCTGCTCGTGGTTGCGGTCCCGGTGGATGTCGATGCATAGCTATCACCTCGCTTTAAAACAAATGTATAGTATTAAATGGAACCGTGCACGGCGAGGATACTTGCGGTAGTTCACCCTAGCTGCTTATATAGAGATCTACAGCGCGGTCGAGGTAGGAACAAAACAGTTTGTTTTTAAATTGCACCAGAAAAGTAGGCGTCGATGTAACTAGCGCTCTGATTGGATGTTGCTTATCACATTACGGCCCTTTCTCGTCTACTGCTATCACACTTCTATATTAATAAAATTGGAGGGTATATATGTTTTTTTCTTTTTACGGCCTCTTATTAGGTTTTTACACATTTCAGATGATTAAAAAACGATATTTGCAAAAAAAAAAAGTTATTTGTGTACCTTGGCCAAAAAGAAGATCTTTTTCGGCCGCATCTGAATCTGGCCGAGGCACAGCCGAGGACTTCAAACAGATAAGGACGAAAAAGATCTTTTTGGCCAAGGTGCACATTATATTTTTTGGGCGAACAAAAGTAATTTTTATTAGAAATATTAAATTTATTTATTTATATTGGATAATTTATGGTTATAGAACAATTAATACAATTATAAATATTTGACTGTTAGTTGTTTCAATGTAACCATGAAGATCTTGTAACTTAATAAATGACACATAGATGGCTTTAGCATCCAGCGGTCAAAAAAATAAGCGAATCGGCCTAGACCGCAAAAGACTTACTTTTTGGCCGATACTAGATGATAAAAAAGAACCGTTTTTGATATGGTCGCCCAAAAAAACAATTTTTGTCTGTCTGTCCGATATCCACGCAAGAATAGCTGAACATATTTGCACGAAATTTCATATGATGATATAGTAAAACCAGGATTCGAACCCAGAGTACGTTCAGGATAACTTCATGCCAGGTCTATATTACCGACTGGGCTGCGCAGAAACCAAATTTCGTCCATGACGTTATCAACAGTTGGGGTGATACATTTCAGTGGCGTCACTTACTTTGATCTGTTCTTGACTACGCGTATATTTCGATTTTGATTGTTTAAATCCGTTTTTGTTTTCTTTTTTAAATTTTGTTGTTTATTTTCTTTGTTAAATTTTGTTGTTTGTTTTCTTTGTTAAATTTTGTTGTTTATTTTCTTTGTTAAATTTTGTTGTTCGTTTGTTTTTTTCTTCTTATATTTGTGTGTTATTAATATGGTTATTTGTGAAAATGACGCAAAAAAAAAATAGATTGGGCTTCCAAGGTATGTCAATTCGGAGCCAAGCCAGAGAAATCATAAACAATGTCGCTAAATTTATGAAAAATGAGGCAGAAAATGGAGTCTGTATACCGTTGGAGAGTTATATAAGCTGTTCACTTTTGTAAGAACAAACTAAGAGGGAATTTTGTTTTCAATAGTTTGCACCTTTGAAGCTGTATGTCATGTTGGTATTAAAAAATGTCACTTTATTAAAATGTCAATCCATTTGAAATATGTCATAATGAAAAATTATATCTTAATTATAATGATCATAACCTTATCAACCTAAAGTCGGTTTTACAGCGTAAAGAATATTTTTAACGTCAGTAACACACTATAAAAGTAACCAAAATAACCAGATCTAGTTTTTTCTTACAAAAGTGAACTGCTTATAGGTAGGGTGACCAGATTTCAGTGAAGGGTAACCGGGACACAGGGAAAAAAAAAGAAGGTCCTCACCTCCCAGATTCAAGTGAAAAGCAAAAAAAAGGTCCTCACCTCCCAGATTAATTACTTGTAATATTTTTTTTCTTACAAATGCAGAATTATGTAAAAACCGGGACAATCGACCGTCCCGAAAATATTTTTCGGATCACCGGGACAGCCGGGACGGATGGTCACTCTACTTATAGGTTAAAATTAAAAACTGTTGATACATTTATACACAAAAATATATTATTATTTATTTCTCGTACGTTTGCAGGTATGCCGTGTACTAAAACGAGAACAAAAATTAATTTGAAATACATGATTTTGTTTGTTTGATATCCACAACAATTGATAAGGCAGAAACCCTTATGTACGTCTATGTAATCAGCTGTTTTGTCGCGCAGGATTGATGACGTATTTTATGATGCCCTGGCATGAAGTTATCCTGAACGTACTCTAGGCCAGTGTTTCTCAACCAAAAACGCACCGCGGACCAGTATAATATATAATTTTCTAACACGGACCACTAATAATAATTGTTGGTTCATTTTTTGCAAGAAAACAAATATATAGTAATGTACTACTAAATACATTTATTTTATTTGTAGAAAATCACAGAAAGTTTACAGAAAATAAAGAAAATATAAATTATTTACATAAAAAACGTACATAATTTTTTTTTAAAAACTGCAAAAAACACATATAAAAACTTTCGCGGACTACTAAAATTTTCTGTTGAGAAACACTGTTCTAGGCTATGTAGCCTTTAAAAAATTGTTATTCTAAGGGGGTAAGTAAGTTTTAACTTACTAAAAAACTTAAACTTACTATTCCTTATTATTGACAGGAAAATGTATATTTTGTTCATTGCATTTTTTCACTTGTATGAATATTTGGAAAGTTACGAGGGCACACGCAAAAACTAAGGTACGGGTACGGGAGCTAGTGAATCATAAATACACTGGTTTAGTTGAATTATTACAATAATATTCATATTATTTTACTATTTATTAATCATTATTATGATAAAAGATGAATTAATTAATTTAGTATCTAATGGCTACTCGTTTGTGGGAGAAACACCACAAACTATACCATAATAGACAATAGTTTTGGCCCGAAAGTGGAGAAAAATAGCAGCTAATCTCACAGAACACTGAACGGATAAACCTCTCCAGCATAATCCGTACGTATCCACCACGAGCAGCAAGGCATCTTTGGCATGTCCGTACTGATAGAATTACACTAGAATTTTAAGATAAACTCACACAGTGAATTGTCAGAAACGCGAACAGTAAATATGCACGTTTGTCGCTTAAATAAAGAACTAGTCTGATAAACAAATTACACATTTGTAATTCTTTTACTAGTTGCTAGTGTGAGTGACACAAACACATCAGTACATTAATTATAATATCAGTCATATGACTTTGATCAGACTTCTAATAAATTTTAGTTATAGCGATACATTAATAAATATTTTAATGCCTAAAGCAATTATGTACATATTAACTTATGTATTAGAGCCCCGTCGACGAGGTGTTAATTTTTAAATTTCATAAATTCGTTCTGTTTAGATATATATATAAATAAAAATAAAACAGCTGTACGAATATTTAAATATTAAATAAGTATTAAATACTTTTAACTAAATATATAAAACAATATAAATTTACAAACACTTATACATACAGATTACAGATAGTACAGTATGAATTAACAGAAATAATTACACCTTTTACCAGTGTTCAAATAAAAAAATGTATTTAATAATAGGCATCATTTGTTACAATTATATTTATAAGTTATGTTTAGAGTTGCTTTTAAAGTTAAATAATGTAAAATAGTAAACTGATATTTACCTTTTTCACCATTATAAACCTTTCCCTTACGAATTTTCGAATTACAAAAACATGTTTGATAGGAAGAAACATAAATAGTACCTATCTTTCGACATGCTAAGGAAATTTCTCTATAATGAAGGAAACGAAAACTGTGCAATACAATTATTTACAATTTGGGAGGTGTGCTGATTTGTGTTTGCTATTAGGTCTGTTCTTTTCGCTACCTTGCGTCTACGGTTTACGGCGGCGTCAATATTTTCTGTTCGTTTGAATTAGCAGTTCGGTTTACAGCCGCAGCAATAAATTTAACGCCGCGTCAATACAGCCGCGTCTTGCAATAAGACGCAAGGTAACGAAAAGAACAGACCTGTCATGAGTGTCGCGTTAGTATTTGATGTGTGCTTCGCCTCAACCTTGGTAGTGCTTTCCGCCATCAAGATACGAAATTTCGCCGTAGGGTGAGGTTATGTTGGAGCGGTGATAAACAGTAAGATCGGAGATACTAGCGAAGCAGTGATATACAACGTATTGGTTTACATTGTTCGATTCATAGTGAGTGTTACATAACACCCATTTTAGCTTCACTGATATTCAAATTTTCACACCGTCATAGGCGATCGTGTACCGTCGTACAACAAAACGATAATACACGAAGCAATTTAATTATGCGTATGCACTAGAATATAATTAAGTTTAAAAGGTTATATTTGATGCTTTTTCTACTACGCATTATTCGAACCGAGCTTCAAATTCCTGCACATCAAGTTCCAATCCAGCTTTAAAATTACCTGGAACGTACGTGTATACCCTTGTGCGTTTTCTGAGCTTGTTAGATGCCAAATATCAACTTCCATTATTTAACATTAGGTTTTTATATTGAATCAAAGAGTAAATAATTGCACTGAATTCTGATTCTAGCCCCCTGTTTTTGACAAGTAGTTGTGACATCTGCGCTTACGTGCTCTTGCAACTCCAACTAATATCCTGGTGTTTGAGGGGGTAGGGTTTGTTAAATTTGCGTTCATCGCTGTACCTGGGAAGAGTGTTTAATACTCTCGGGGACGCAAATGATTAGTTGAGTACGTAAAATACGCGCCTGGAAAACAGCTTACGTAGCACTGACTATTAATCGGTCACTCTGTATATGTAGGTGTTTATATTAAAGCTGCGCGTAGAGCTAGACTTAGTAGCTGAGCAATGATAAGAGCGATGAGAAGGAAAAAAAAATGTATTTTTACGCTCATGTCGACTAGACATGCCCGTGGAAAAATTAATCAGAGAAATATTTGTGTGAATATTTGCATATATGTATTAACAAATATGTTATGGATTCTTTGGATTTGTGTTGGAAAATGAAACTCCTTAATTTTATAGAGTTTGGTACTAACCAAATTAATAGGATGGGCCGAATAATTAGTTCCGCCCCCCCCCCACATTTGGCAACATTCCATTATGCAGCATCTGAAGATAACAGTAATTGGAGGACTCGGTACAGTAACCGGACAGTTTAAATTTTTGCCGAAAACTGTGTTTTTGAATGGATCTAATCGTTTCGAAATTCCGCATTGATTGGTGCATGAAATAGTCAGCTCCGATGCTTAAATACCGATATATCATCATACATGGAACTGAGAAACTCCATGTATTTCCGAATGAGAAGCTTTATAATGTTTATCCTTTACCTATCAAACAGTAAAAACTAGAAAATGTTTTTGTTGCTGAAAAATATGTTCCAAAGAATTATGTTTGGTATATTATAATCAATGCTGTTAGACCAGAATTATCTATGGAAGAACCATACTAAGAAGATGAAGATATTGAAATTGAAATGTTTTAAAAATTAAAATATATTGTATTTACGACTTTAAGTGATTTTGGTAAATATAAATTAATTTTTAAACTATATTATTAGTTGTTTTTTCAATAGGTAGAAGAACCATGCTAAGAAGATGAAGATATTGAAGTTGTAATACATTAAATATTAAAATATATTATATTTACGACTTTTAGTCATTTTGGTAAATAAAAATTAATTTTGAAATTATATTATCTGTTGTATTCTGATTTTAGAACACGAAGCTGACTGCTCCTTTTTTTGGTCAAAAATGTATTAAAGTGATCTGTATATTTTTAAATAATTTTCATGAAAAATGTTACATATCTTATTTGTCAAAACAATAATTATTAATGATTTTTTGTTGATACAGTAAAATCTCAAAAATTAGAGCTGCGTCGGTTACTGCACCATGTCCTTCAATTATTCTTCAGAATAATTCATTTTTGAAAATAGTTCACCTTATTTAACAGCTGGAACTATACTATAGTAATTTTTTTAAAAAGTGTTCGACCAGGGTCATTTGTGTCAATATACGAAGTAAAAGTTTAGCCACGAATATCATGTTTTAGGCTATTGGTTCAGTTAGATAACGCTAGAACTCTAAAGTGTGTTTTACATTATACTTTTCTCCTTATAGCACTACGGATTTTTTGCGTAGTATTGACGTAAAAAGTATCATGTAAATCACAATACTTCCTTCAAAGTTTCAATGTTATCCGACTTCCAACTCAACTTCTGAAATTACCTCCAGTCTTAGTTTCAACACGCGACACACAAAAGTCAAGCCAACTAGGCCCCAAATTCGTTAAAAGAATTGATTAGTGGCTAAGCGATTGTATTATAAAAAATACATACAAGCCGCATAAAGCCTTGTCTATAATTTAGGCTCAAACACCTCGCCGTAACGTTACAGGAACCCTTGATCGGACTAATTTTAAAAATGTTAGTATACCATTACAGCTCCTCTATAAGCACATCAAAGAAAAGTACATTTGATTAGCTTTTTTCGCTGTTCTTTTTGCTTTAATCACTGCTCTAACATAAATACACCTTTAAAAGAAGACTTTTCTATGAAGGAGTTACGTTCGTAAGGAGAGGTGTACAAGGATGTGCCTTATTTCATGTTCTAAACATAACTTATTGGATGAACAAAATTTTTCTAAAACCTCTAATGGTTAAAATAAAACACAAGCATTATCTACAATGTTTTTTTACTATCTCCCGATAGTAAAACACTTGACTGTCCTTCGGTAATTTCAACCGCACATTTTCTAGGGAACCAACCTCTAACTTTCAACGGTCTTGCTTCAATTTCATTATGTGTGATCACTTTATCACCAAATAACCAGTATTTTCTCCATCTTGTTACATTGACTTTGTCTCCAGGTAGAAGTTTAATTCTAGGTTCATCTGTGCAAGGTGGATGGGAACAGACCAAGAAACCTTGCGACCATAATGGAAACCATGAGCCAGATATGGAGTTCGTGATGCTGTAAACTCGGGTTCGTTGGCGTTTTTCGTTCTTCTGTTCCATTTGTTCTCGCTGAAAAGTTTTCTTGTCAAAAAAAGATAGTTTTATAACTGAATTTAAAAGATATATCAAAAACCTTTATGATTGAAGTCATTTTGAAAATTGCTAGACTGTCAAATTGTACAATATTATATTAGAATAGGTAGATACCGAGTGATAAATATGATTGACCGTGAAAATTACTATTTTTATTCCATTATGCATAAAATTTTGTGCGAAATGTCACTTTTGCGCATGAGCAAATAACATATGCTTACGAAGCTATGCAGGTGCCGCGCACCGTGCAATTCTTTTAAAATCTGTTTAGTTTAATATCAATATGCTCCCGAATTCGGTATCAGGTGTATACAGGGTGTTTGTTTGAAACGGGGCACCCCGAAAATCTCCTTTATTTGTAAAGATATAAAAAATCTTCAGAACAAAAGTTAAACTAGACAAAACGGTCCATCACATCACGGACAACACAAATATCCATGCCATAACCGGGATTCTAACCCGAGCCTACATGGCCTATAAGTCATCGCTACACTAGCCACTACGCCACGGTGACCAGCTAACCTGAAGGTTATTTTCCCATGAACTGAAAACTATAGACTGTAAACTGTATAAAGTGTAAATAGTGAATCTTCAACTCTTCAGTTCTCCTTTTGGAAAAGTTGTGAAACAGATTAAAGGGTTTTTACATGGATGGAAAATTGTGATTTGGGTAATGAATAATTTGTACTACGAGTCATCTTGTGGAACGAATTAAATTCGTTAACCGATATATTATTGTACCCTATCTGGAAAAGGTAAAAGATAGAGATTTACGGATTGAAATTATAGAATCCCTATACATTTTTACCCTAGTTACAATTTGGGGCTTTAATTATCCAACTTTTTCAACTAATATTAATTATAAAACAAAATCCTTGAAAATAATTAAAAACGAAAAACATTTAACGAGTATACTTTAAAAAAACTTTTTGCTTTTCGACCAAATAAAATGTTTGTCTCAGATGTAGCTCAAAATATACATACAACAGTTTGCATCTAAGTTGGTAGTACATAGTTAGATGCGTCTTAAAAATGTTTTAAAAAGATTGTATGGTAGATGTTCTACTAGTATTGTTATCGGCAATAATTGCAATCTACAAACTTACAATTTGTGAGTTGCAAGAAGCGGCATAGGTGAGTTTGATCCCAACTATACAATCTTTTTGGGACACTTTGTATAAAAGATAAGAAGAAATTGTTGAAAGAATAGTTACTTACTGTTAAAGTATATTGATCACATCCTTCTGCAATATCCCAAACGATTCCGTCTCCAACAGGACTGCAAGAGAAATTGCATACTTGTCTAACATTGTTCCAAAAACCTAGGTCATAAGGAAATATAAATTCGTCTCCGTTATTATGTCGTCGATGATTTGCTTTTTCTAAAATCCAGTCTTCTACTCCTGTTCTGTTCCTTATAATAGCACGAACCTTAATAAAAATTTACGTTAAATATTTTAGTTTAGACAGTAAATTTGATTGTAATACCTGGAAGAACAGCAACATTCCTACAGCTAAAACAACTCCCACTGATAAACCAAGAGCTAAAACAGTCAATATTAGAGTATATATATTTAAGTACACCATAGGTTCATTTCCAGTTCCGTAGTACGTATACCACACTCGATTAAGTCCTCTGTAAAGAGAACAAGCGAGAATCACAGCCGATTGACTACATCCAACTACTGCAAAAGACAGGAAGGCTGTGAAATGACAATGGTTACCCCAACCAACACAGCCGTTTATCCATGGGCAGTGATGGTCCATTTTTAGGACACATTTACCACACTTTCGACAATGATGAGATCGGGGAGCTTTATAACCTTCACAAACCATACAATATTGAAGAAACTGTTTATCTGATTCTTTGCTCTAAAATATAAAATAAAAACAAATAAACGAGTTATAAAAAAAAAAATTAAGTATAAATTTTCACATTTTAGGATTTCGTAGGTATCTAGTAAGTGTAAATTTTTATGTACATTAACCCTGGAAGTTTAGAAAGGGGTACAAAAAATACAACACGATATTACCGCATCAGATAACTATTAATGAATATTAATTTTATATCAATGCTTAAGCCACATCCGAACAATATTTTTTTAACTTGAGCAACAGAAGAAACGTGGGTATGTTTACTGCACAAATCATTGGGTTGACTATAGGAAATCAGTATGTTAGCTACAACTGAAGCGACATATATGTAGGGGGACCGTTGTACCTTGAACATAATGTACCTTGGAACAGCTTTTAAGTTCCTGACCTTCTCTATCATCTAGCAGCTACTGTGTAATACATGTAGTGAATCTATGTTGTTAGACAGTAGCTTGTTGGCTTTTTTGTTATCTGCTCGTTTGCAACTAACTTATTTGAAAAAAAAGGTATTTTAGTGTTAAAAGTAAGTATTTTAACATTTTGATATTTTTTATCATGTTTTCTATGGTGTTACTATCATCTGTAATCATCATCTTATGTAGTAGACTTTGGTGAGTATTTGTACAACATTATTTTCTACTCAAAAGATAACCTGTTCAGTTTTTCACCATTTTCATGGTTTTAAACGCCCCCATGTACCTCGGAACAACAAGTCTTGTGACTGGAATTCAGTTCCTACAATTTAAAATAGTTATATTTGTCATACTTTTGTAAACTACTATAAATCTTCGATTTTAGAATTTGATATCATAGAAATTATTTAATGAAAATGAATTATTAATTTTTTCTCGAAAATATTAATTTTTTTGTAATATAATGTTGCAGCTACTTTTGGTAACCTTACCAAAGCATTTGCCTGCGTGTCACAAGACATTCTTTGCAACAAACTCGTGCGCTATAGAATTTGCGGCAATGCACTCAGTATCATTAAAACCTTTTTAATCAACAGGAAGCAAGCCACCTGTTATAATAGTAGCATGTGTGTAATTTGTAATCCTGAAGTAGGTGTTGGACAAGGAACAATAATTGGGCCGTTGATATTTATATTATACATTAACCTTTATCTTTCGAATGACGCTTTTAGGCGTCACCGTTTATATTCGTTGTTGGCCGAATAACGCATATAATCGTCGCTGCGTATGTTTACATTATGTATGTGCTGACGGTCGTTTGTTATTGAATTTATATAAACAAACTGTATGGATTGTTTGAGTAGATAATAAACAATATGTGTGGGCTATAAACATAAAGTTATTGTTTATTTTTTTTCTTTTAAGGGCTTTTCTTTTCCTTACAAATGATAATCTATAATATAATAGCCCAATGAGAGTTCCGGGGTGCGTGCCTGTCGTCTAAAACAAATTTGAAGCGAGAGTCCAAAATGTAACGAAATATTTCGAAGCTTACCGAAGTGTCACCAGCTATAACTTGACTAAAAAAAATTGTATTTTTCAGCGGCTGGTATTTAATTTATCTGAATTTAATAAAATAACATGTAGAAATGTCTAGGATTTCGTAGGCATAAACAAGAAACTCTAGATACTCCTTTATGCTTTGACCGATATGAACAATATTTTGCAGATTTATTCTCTAAGAAACTACGGATAAAATTACATATAGAAATGTCTAGGGTTTCGTATCCACAGGAACTAGGAATATATACTTATGATTTCGCAAAAATAAGGTAAGTGGATTACTCTTAAAATATATATATATATATATATATTTATAAAATAGTTATAGGAATGTAAAAAATTTTCTCTTTCATTTCGTTTTTGTTTCATAATTCTAGTGTAAATAAAACGGTCGCTACATTATTTTAAGTAAATGTTTGCATTTTGATGCACCTAATGCAATTTTTATTCCGGCCGCCAGGTAGTTCAAACGAATTTAAATGCCGTAAGATAAAGGTTAATGATCGTCAAAAGAATGTTAATGAAACCACTATTATCTATGCAGATGATACATTTATAAATAGCGGGGTACACTCCAATCAAATACAAGATAGTATTAACAATACAAAATCCGAGGCCCCCAAATGGTTCCACAAAAATAAATTCTAACTGAATGAGTATGACCAGAGCCGTAGCAACGGCCTGGCATCGAACAACTGCCAGGGGACCGAGGCTTGATGAGGGGTACTATCGTGTGTTTTTGGACATTACTCAGTTGTATTCTGGAAATGAGGACTTTTTTTTTGCTCATCACTTGTATTTTGGAAGTGAGGACCTTTTTTTTCCTCATCACTTGTATTGTGGAAGTGAGGACCTTTTTTTAGGTCATCACTTGTATTTTCACCTGTCTATTAAAATAAAAATTATACCCTCCTTAAATAAAATAAAAGAAGATAAAAAGGGCGCTATTATAAGTAAATATAATTTTTTGCCAAGGGCGCCAACAACATTTTTACGGCTCTGAGTATGAAACACGCCAGTCTTCAGCTTAAATAAGACCCTAGACAATAGAGAAAAATTGAAAAGGAGACATTTAAGTTTCTAGGATTCATGTTAGATTCAAAGCTAAACTGGAGACAGTATGTAAATGCTACTGCCAAAAAAGTGAACAGATACAACTTTATGCTTCACAAAATAATAAATTATGTTAATAATAGATATGTTCGATTTGCACCTTCGCGTTATACTGCTAAACGCTAGCAGTAAAACGCTACAGTTAGCAGTTTACTACTAAAAACTGGTAACATACAGCGAGTTTAATTTTCTGTTCGATTTGTTTATACGTAAAGAACAAGAAGTACGTCTGACGTAAATGTTAAATGTCAGACAGATGTCAGATAACTTTCCAGGTTAAGAATCTTTTTACGATTAGGTTCGGAGATTATCTTTTGTGTCGAATAGGGTGACCAGACGTACTCTTTTTAAGAGTATTATACTCTTTTTTGAGTAATATTTTCTATACTCTTACTTTTTATAAAAAACCCTGAATATACTCTTTTTTGATGGTCACTTGTTTTTATTACTTCTAGTTTAGAAGTGAGGACCTTTTTTTTGCTCATCACTTCTATTTTGGGAGTGAAGACCTTGTTTTTTTTTTTGCTCGTCACTAATATTTTTGAAGGAGGACCTCTGTTTTTTGCTCATTATTTGAATTTTTGGAGTGTAACCTTTTTTTTAGTATACTCTTTTTCTGTGAAAAATATTAGATATATTTAATGGATCTTGAAATATTATCAAATCCAGAATCATCTGATTCAGATTTAGATTTTTCGAGTTCGGATGATGAAGTTATGAACTGTATTTGCGAGGTTTACAAAATGCCCCAGGATAGAAAAACTGAAATATTTTGTAGAAACTATTGTCCCAGGATATTCAAAAAAAGAATTTGTAAGACATTAGCCATCAAAGAATATAGTATAAATATCAAAACAAATATGCTAGCCATATTCTTGTCAAAAAGTCAAAAACAAAGTACCAACCATTTATTCTTTATCTATGGTACCAACTCAAAAAGGTAAACAAACACAACCGTAACTTTTTCGCAGTAGCGTCATAAACTGGCAGTAAATTACGACAAGTCGAACAGATTTGCAGTTAGTGCGAAACAAAACGAACATACACATAACAGTAAACAGTAATTGCAAATGTTTAATAAACTGCCACTGGCAGTTAAAAATCTGAAAATTGTATGATTCAAGAAATAAATAAATGGTTATTTGCTACAGAAGGCCTTTTATAGCATCACTGAGTTTCTCAGTCTTCTAGCAAAAGTTGTAAAAAATTATAATATTCTATTAGCACACATCCCTTGTAATATTAATTATTTAAACTTTTTCTGTGACTGGTTTTTTGTATCTCTCTTGTACGCAAAACTGCTCAATAAATTTATTATTATTATACATTTATAAATGCTTTATTATAAGTTATTTGACCCTTCTACACTGTTATAAATATTAAATAATAATTATTTATTATTTATACTAATTAAAATTAATAAATATTTCATGGTGCAGGAGGTTATGTTCCAAGGTACACGGCCATTTGTACCATGAAACACTTTGCAAGGGTTTAGAAAATAATTTTAAAATATAGTAATACAAAAAAGAAATAATAAAATAAACAGTGTACCAGTAAAGAGACGAAAAAGCAAAGTTTATTTTACATTAGCATTAAATTTTAAATCACATATCTACAATATGATTATTTAGAAAATGTAAAAAGTGTTCCAAGGTACAACAGTTTCCCTTACATGTATGGCAAAAAATTACCAAAAAACTTCGTTCTTTTTTCTATGATGAACCCAAAAATATTTATACCAATCATCATTCATAACATATTAAGAATATTTCATTTATTAACAAATATTTCTGGGGTACAAATTGTACCCCTTTCGGAACAAGAGGGTTCGGGTACAGAAAGATCAAATCTAATCACGTCTAAATAATTTTTTCTTGAAAATAATTTACATCTATTAATTTTAGTATTAAGAGTTTTCAGTTAATAGCATACAATGAAGTAAAACAAATATTGTTTTCAATAACTCAAAATGAAACATCTTATGGAATAAAAGAAATCTGTTTGTACGAATTTGGCTTACATCAATGTGAATAGATCTCATTTTTTCAGTTTTTTAGATCGATCCCTCTAGCTTACAGGCCTAATAAAAGATTTTTTAGCAATATTTTTTAACAAACATAGCAAAATAAGCACAAAAAAAATACTTTATGTTGGTTTATCTAGGTTTCATGAGCTTCATGTTATAGAGTTTGTTTCAATAGAGAAAGAGCCAGGGACGTTATTGTGTATGCGCAAAACTTAAACGTTAATAAGATTTTACCGCGTATTTTGACTGTAATGAAAACTTTTATTTATTTATTATTTATTATTATTTTTCAACAATCAGGTACGTTTATGTTTTTTATAATTTTATGTATTTTTATTTTACATTTAACCAATTTATATCATCAAAATTGTATTTTTCTACTTTTAAATTTTTTTGTAGCTTTGATAATGCTCGAATTGAGCGAAACTAGTCAGCTGTAACTAGAATAAAGATTATACACAATTGACAAT
This sequence comes from Liopterus haemorrhoidalis, assembly GCA_963971575.1. Classification (NCBI taxonomy): domain Eukaryota; kingdom Metazoa; phylum Arthropoda; class Insecta; order Coleoptera; family Dytiscidae; genus Liopterus; species Liopterus haemorrhoidalis. The sequence continues at coordinate 17,300,916 of OZ020615.1, read as the reverse complement.
ATTATATTTATTCGTTGAAAATCCAAAAAAAAAACCTTCAACTCCTTAAACGTCATCAGTGGCGATGGATATTTTTGACTAGCTGAGGTACTCGTGCTTCGCTATGGTATTTAACTAGTTTAAATCCATTTGGACTCCAATAAGCTTTCCTTTTTTTTCGGACCTTTGCAGCTAAGGCTTGGTCTAGAGCTATTTACTGTTTTTTTATAACTTTTTGTATAACTCAATTTATAACCTGTTATTATAATTTAATTTTGATTAGTGACATTTCTTGGCAAATTTTATGTTTGAATTAATTATTATTTAATTGTATCTTCAGATTCTGAACCCTAGTCTCATGACGCTAACTCCCTCAATGAATAGCACAAGTTTGGATTTTTGGATGTTTGGACACAAGGACGGGGATGTTGCTAGTGAGGGCCGTCACAGCGGGACCGCGAGTACACTGGGAGGGGACCCATTGGCTGGTCTTACAAAAGAGAATGCAGTTAGTAATGCCAGCTTTTCCTTAATTGCAATGAACAGTTTAAAGGTAGGTATGCAATTTAAACTGAATAACTACCACATGTCTGGCAACACCCTGAAATTATTGAAAGTCATGGTTCCATCGAATTACTTGACCAACACTATATTCATGTTCAGGTTGCAATTCCTATTAACTTGTTACTTCATGTAGTTGAAAAATAACTGAAACGGGAAGTAATCTTAAGAACAAATAACTATTCACAGAATATTCATATGCATGCAGTGATTTAGCACGCCAGTCACTATAAGTTTTATCCATTTTATATTATAAAAAAAAAAAAAAAATACGCTGGTGGCTATGTGCAGACTACATCAGATTTTTTTAAAGTTAATTGTTCCACTTTTGTCAAGTTATGGTTAAGTGTGAAAACAAAAAAACTGTTAAATCGGCGAAGGAACGTCCTCTATCAAATAAAAAATACCAATTTATTCCTTTATGGATGCAATTAAAAAAAAAAAACGGTTAAAACACTTTCTAAAGATTTTAAAAGGAATGTGATAACTAAACACCGGCGATTCGAAAGGTTCTATAATTCACCCTGAATGTAGATTCACCCCTTTAGGGGTTGATTAAGACAAAATTATTAATGTCTTTAAATATTTGTATGGACAAGAGTAAAAAGCAAAAACAAAATCGATATCTCATCGCGCCTAAGAGATATTGAGGAATCTCTGAAAACACATTTTACCCCTTTTCATTCCCGAATTTCGAAAAATACCTTTTTAGTGGGTACTTACGTCATTGATGGAATTTAGTCCTTGAATTTCATGTTTCTATGTCCAGGGGTTTGAGCTGGGCGTTGATGAGTCAGTCAGGACATATGTTTTTATATATCCTTGTTCAAAGTGCCAAACCGACCGAAGCTACTGAAACGGCTACCAGCCAACAGGCTGTCTAGTAATGAGCATTATGAAATATTCGTTTTTGCGCCTATTACATCACTCAATTGTTTCTACTGAATTGGACTCTCTCTCAAAATAAATTTAAAAAAAGTAATACGAAGATTTTTAAAAATAAATTTTTGTACTATTCAGGTCCACAATGGGGAATACTTTGATTACTCAGATTTTTAAACAAACCCCTCTGAATAACGGGAAGGGACAACAAATTTCTGTAACATTTATGGCGAAAAATGGCACATATATATTTTCAACAAATCAAAAAAAAATAATTTATGCATCAAAAGCATTCATTTGTTGCCCAGTAAATGTATTTTCTATGGATCTACTATTTCAAGCCTTTTATGAAAACTCATAAAGTCTGATGAAAATAAACTGTTCAGCCATTTCTAACGGTTTATTTTCATCAGACACAAGTGCAGCTTTCATACATAAATGGCTCTATGAACAGAGCTATTATTTTTTCTTTATGCCAGTGAAAGAACTATATATTCTAGTGAAATTTCAACACTGTAGGCCCAGCCGTTTGACCACAATTTCTACCGTGCAAATACATGAGTAAGAGTATAAAAATTTACATATACCTACGAAACCCTACATATAAATTGGTTTAAAATTGATGTAATTAACATACAGGTTTCCATTTTAAAGGTAAAAATCCTGGTCCATGAAAACATGCTGATAAAAAATTGTACAGCGTTAACCCAGAAAAAGCCATGAATGAAAATGTATTCATAAATCCCCCAAACGACTCATGGGGAGGCCACCACATACTACTACAATGTATCGTCATTCCAGTGACAATTTTTATAATACCTGTAATATTTACATATAATTAATTATATGTTATGATATTTATAACCTAAAAATGTTACCTAGAGCACCTATTGGTCCCCAATGGCACAGCCTATTAAACGGCTCAAAACACATGGTTATAATTTAAAGTTATCTAAATTTACACTTGAAAATTACTTTTATATTTCATAATTATATATTTAAAAACCCGTATGTAGTAAGTGTACTTGGTGTCACTTGGTGTTCAGTTCTAAATCGCGAAGATCTAAAAAAAAGTTGATTGATATGTAAGAATCAATTATATTAAGAATAGCCCTGTTGTATTTTACCCATTTTTAACCGATTTTCGATAATAAGCTTACAAATTTTCATTTACATTTTCACTATCACTTTTTTTTTTGACGTCTACTTTTGAACATAACCTACAAAAATGGCATACCGTAAAGTATTAAACACAGCTATTCTTGGTAGTGTTGCACTTGGTAGTTGGTGTTTAGGTTCATTCGTGGAAAGAAGAAATATATTACAACAATTAAAATATGATAATAACTTATCGGACTTAAAACATTTTCCTGGTCTTCCGATATTTGGAACTGTATCAGCAGCTACCGTAGTGCCATATACTCCAAAAGTAGAACTCAGTAATACGAGTAGAGTATCTCAGATTATGAAACACGGTTTTCCGGGGCTGGATAATGTAAGATCATTTGATGATTACGTATTGTCTTATGATCGTAGAAACAGAGTTGCTCATTGGGTATTTGAACATCTTACTCAAGAAAATGTAAAAAAGAATGATGCTGTAGATAGAGCTAAATGTGACTTTACTCCTGATGAAAGTATACATCCATATTTCAGGTAAAACTTATGACATTAAAATAGGTTAGGGTAAGGTTATGTCTAAGGATAGGTTATATAATCTTTTTTTTTTGTAGGTCACAAAATACGGATTATAAAAATTCAGGATATGACAGAGGTCATTTAGCAGCAGCTGGAAATCATAAATGTAATCAAAAACATATAGAACAGACCTTTTTATTATCAAATATGGCGCCTCAGGTTGGAAGAGGGTTTAATAGAGATTCTTGGAATAGATTAGAAAAACATGTTCGAAAATCAACAAAATATTATAAGGATGTGTACGTTTGTACCGGTCCACTGTATTTACCAAGGTACCATTTTACAGTTTATTTACATTTTGAAGAGGTGTCTGTTCAAGGTCAAAAGTGAATCATATGAACTAAGATTTTACCTATACCTACTTCAGACTATTGGTGTAGTATATTTGTATATATAAGCTACTTCAAACAGTTAAGCGGAACTAACTGAAATTTTCATTTTCCTAAGTTGTCATGAGCGATTTTGTTGTCATGAGCGAAAAAGAGATTTTTAATGATTGATGTTGGCTTTTGCTAAACAAAAATATCGAAAGCTTGACTTAATCGATAAATGTTACCAAAATTAAAAATCTAGTTCCGCTTAAACCAAAGAAACAGGCTTGGTGAAAGAAACAGAAATGGTGATTATGAACATATGTCACAACTTATGCGTTTTGTATTTATTACGTCCTTGCAAGTATGAGCGAGATAGAAATTTATCAATATGATGAATATTGAGTCCGACATATGTCCTTGAACAGACATCTTTTAAAAATTCAACTATAGGATTTTTTATACTAAAATTTGTATTAATAGGCGAGAAGCAGATGGCAAACTATACGTGAAATACGAAGTAATAGGCGTAAATCATGTATCTGTCCCAACTCATTTCTTCAAAGTCTTAGTTGGTGAAACACCAGATGGAAAATTTGAAATGCAATCTTATATAATGCCAAACCAAGTTCTTGACGATAATACACCTTTAAGTGTTTATGAGGTATGACAATTATGATGTATAGTATGTCCAAAATAAAATGGCCACCTTCACTTATTGATTCCAGTAATGACTCACAGTATAACCATTATACCTGCTGAGTTTATGGTTCTGTTAATAACAGTTGCCAGGACCGTAATAGTTATTAAAAATAAACGTGTTTTTTTATATGCTATTTAGAATGAACTGTATATACTCACATGACATTCCTTCACATTTTTATCAGGTTTAGCACTGGCTATATTTGAATTATAAATATAGGCATGTTTAAAAATCGTTTTGTTTTAAAGTATTTATAGTCCATATTAAATACTTCAAATTTGCACAAACAAAAATCATTCTTTTTTTGCAACAAAATTAAATCCTAGCAACTTCAAATAATTATAAATATGACTAATTTTGTATGGAAATTCTATGCCGTCTTCTTCCAACTTTTTTTATTAAGAGATGCACAGTCAGCACTATATTTTTAGAATAAAAATCGTATGTTTTATTTATTATTGTTTTAGACACAAAACTATCTATTTTCTTGAAAACTTGTAAATCACCTGTAATCAACTTTCGCTGCTGATTTTTGCCACGAACAATGATACGTTGAATTGTTCTGTATGGAACACTAGTTAATTCCGCAGGTCTAAGTATAGGTTTGTCATTACCTTCCAAAACTAACTTTTTATAAACATTCAGTATCAGAACTTTGCAATCTTCTGACAATGACATTTTTCTTTAGTAGCGACGACCACATTTTCGCTTTCCACGTCAACGTCCACATTTTCGCACACATTCACTGTTTTCACTACAGAAATTAAGAATTTCTTCAAAATCAAATGGTCGCCAAAGAGACATGTTGTTAATATATGCACGCTATGAACGTTGAAAATTAACGAACAAACCAGTATAACAACCCCTAAAATTTAGAAACAATAGGATTATAAATTTGGAAAATATCCCTAATGGTTTTTAAGAAACTTCAATTGAACTAGTGTTACATCTATTCGATTTAAATTGAAAATTCCCTTAATACCTCTTATATTCTTTTTACAGCAGCGAGTCTTAGGATTACTGCCATAAACCCATTATCGCTTTCAGGGCCGCCCCTAGGCGGGGGCAAGTGGGGCACCTGCCCCAGGCCCCGCGCCTTTAAGGGCCCCGCACTTCGACCGTCAAGTAATACAGTTTTTATAAATAGTTGAAAAAAAAAATATTTTCATTGAATATAAGTATGTGTACTTTGTTAATAGTTAATAATATTAAAGAAAATATCGTTATTTAATATATCTATATATAGATGGGGCCCCGCAATTCTAGTTTTGCCCCAGGCCCCGCAAATGCTAGGGGCGGCACTGATCGCTTTGTTAAGCCTCTTAACAAGAGTGGCCATTTCATTTTGGAAATATTATACTCTGATTTTTTTTTTACATCAAAGTTATATGCGCAGAGATCTATTGCGCATGAAGTAACATACAGCTTGAACATTTACTCTTGACAGAGGGGGATAAGATGCGCAGTAGTATCTGTAATTAGAGTAGTGAGAATTTCAGTTTTTCCTGTGCGCATTATCTGTTTCTAACTGGCCGTGCGCTCCGTCTACGTAATAGATTATCCCTGCCTGCCACGAAGTTGTCAAGCTTTTGGAATTTTGTTATCAACATTTTCTTATAATAAAGACTTCGATTACATATATTATTATTGTAGGTTCCTCCAGACACGATTGAAAGAGCTGCTGGATTATTATTCTTTAGTAATTTAACCAAAAGTAAGCTAAGTAAAATAAATGGAATTAAATGCTAAAATTGTGATAATTTAGATGTAATTGTTGTAAATACATGTTTTAATAAATATTTTAAAAAATATGTTACCTATATTTATTGCATTTTTAGATTAATTTTATAGCTAGGAAATGAAGTGAAAACGGGGGTGATTAGGGTTAGATAGAACAACACCAGGGTATATTATATATATTTATTGTATTAAATGTTGTACATTTTTACAAAGGTCCATAATGTATTACACAAATTACAAATTGAATCATATGCATTACAATAATATAAAAATATAATTTTAAGAAATCTAATCAGAAAATAAACAGAGACACTTCAAGTTGATAGAACGTAAAGCCTGATCACAGAACCTCATTTAAGTCACCAAAATCACTTCGTAGGTATTCCTCAGTAGAGTAGAAAGCCTTGGCAATTAGATATTGTTTAGTTACTTTTTTGAATCTTACGAAGTTAAGGCTCTTGGTGGCGGATGGTAGAACATTATAGAATTTAATTGCATGATAATTTGCGGTATACCTTGATTTCCTGAGTCTGGTAAATTCAGGACGAATATCATTCTTGTTTCTCGTGTCGTGAACGTGGAGAGAACTTTGGACAGAGTACGTAGAGAGGTTGTTATGTACATACAGGAGGCAATGATGGATGTATAGGGACGGCAAGGTTAAAATGCCCAATTCTACAAAATTTTCTTTGCAGCTGGATCGGTATTGTATATTGCTCATGATCCTTATGGCTCTGCGTTGCAAAGCAAATCTAAGGTAAGAGAGGAACTGAAAAGGGATAAGATGAAAGTGGGTACAGGAAGGAGGGCGGTTAAGTACGAGGAGAAAGTTAGAATAGAAACAGACAAAAAAATAATGAGGGAACGCTCTGAGGAAAGAGCCAGAGAGGAACAGAAAGGAAGATGGTACGCATGGGGGGAAATGAGAAAGGAGTATTACTGGAGATGCGGAGTGGATGCGACAGAGGTGGAAAGGAGAAGAAAAAACGGGAGAAGCGTGATTGAGGAGTTGTGGAGGATGGATAAGGAAGTGGGGGAGCAAGAAAGGACAGTCAGAATAGACAAATCAAGGAGCGCAGGGAGATATAAGGAGGTCAGAACTATAGGGGTACTAAGCTACTTGAACGGAGAAAGAGGAAGGTCAGGAGGGAGAGTTAGGAGGATTGCGAGGCTAAGGTGCGGAAATGAAGAGAGAGGAAATAGATATTGGAGGAAACAGGAGGAAAAATGTGCAGGATGTGCGGGGAGGAGGAGGAAGATATAGAGCACCTCGCGAAGAGGTGTAGAGAGATGACAGTATGGTCAGGGAGCACATTAGACCTGTTGCACGAAGATGGAAGGGGGGAGAGGTGGGCGAGGGAATTAGAGGCAAGAAGGATGGAAATTGGGGAAGGATAACAGGAAGAGGTAAAGGAAAGAAGGAGGAGACCCGGTGGCAAGCAGAAGGGGATAAATGGAAGGAAGGAAGGGGGATGAGGTTACCTAGAAATGGGGAGGAAGGAAGGGAGATAGGAGGAGGGGTGAAGAAATGGTTGGAAGGGAAGAGAATAAAATAAAATAAAATAAATCAAAGATGGGCTAGAGAACTGGAAGCAAGAAGGAAGGGGATCGGAGAGGGAAACCAGAAGGAGAACTGCAAGAAGGAGAGGGACATTGGAGCAAGAAGATAGAAAAGAGAAAAAACATTGTTAATTGTATTGGATTGTTATGTATTTATTGTTGGATTTATTGTTTTATTTTTTGTAATGGTTAATACCCTGAACGCCGCAAGGCCTAGGGAATAAAGAATATATATATGAAGTGAAAACGGGAGCAAATCACTTAAGTTTTGAGTTGTGAATAAAAATGTTGCCAATTAAAATAGACCATCAGGAACAGCGAGTGTCAACAGACGTGGTCCTTTATAGTAGCTTGAGTTTCACTGGAGGGCCTTTTTTGCCCGATCCAGTATTCTTTTATCATCATCATAATTTTTAACTGGATAACCCTTTCTGGATCTGGACCTTTTCAAGGATTATTTTGCTTCTTTTGTTAGTGACCGTTTTCCAATATTTTTTCTGAGATCCTGAGTCTTTTTTATGGGACCAATCGTAGTTCATAGTAGTCTACTAGTTTTAGTGCTGTCATATTTTCTTCTGAAAAGACTTTATAAAGTTCAAAGTTATAACGTCTTGAATTCTTCAGTTGCTTTTCATCCCTCTTGCTCAGTGTTTAAGTCTTGTATATAGTCTCGTTTATGGTTTTTCGTTTTCTAAGGCTCTGAATCTACGTTGTTCTTGTTCCAACTTTGACACTTATACTTTGTTTTCTCTTCATTTACTACGAGGTCCATTTTCTTTGTATGGATCCTAGTTCCAAGAATGCTTCGTTAACTTGGTTTACATTTTTACCAATAATGTCGATGTCACGAGCATATGCTAGGATTTGGCAGCTCTTATTGAAGATTGATTGTCGAATATCCTTGATTTTCGCATGGCCTTTACAAGAATAATATTGAAAACTGGGCAGGAAATTGTACCACTTTGGCGTATATTGATTTTTGCGTTAAAGGGTGTTTTCATTTTATATTGTTAGGTTAGGTCTATGTTTTAGAACCATATGCAATCACTGGTCTTGTAACCTTCTTATCTTCTTCTTCTTCTTTGGGCACTATCAGCTATCAGTCAGGTTGACTTTTGGCCTCACTCACATAAGCCCTCCATCTCGATCTATTAATTGTCAAGTCTTGCCAAGTACCCTGTATACCAATACATGTTAGATCTTCGGTTAGCTGATCTCTACATCTCTTGCGAGGTTTTCCCACTGGTCGAAGGGTATTCAATCTTCCTTCCCATATCTTCTATCTAATAATTCTGTCCTCTCTCATCCTCATAACGTGTCCTATACACTGTAATCGTCTGCCAAGTGTTACCAAGGGCGATACTTGGCCTTGAGTACAGTTCTCGGATATATTTGTTCTTACGGATTCTCCTTTCACCATTAATTTGAATGGGACTAAAGATTCTGCGTAATATTTTGAGGTTTCATTTGGTATGCCACTCAAAATGTTTTAAAAATATTTATTTTTTTATTATATACATATTTGTTTATATATATCCCGCGCTGTTTTCTCTTGAACTCTATAGTTTTCCTATATTTGGGTCAAAAAGTTGTACAAGTATGCCAAATATCAGTTTTCTATATTCAGCCGCTTGGCTACAATTTCTACGGTACAGACAGACACATGAGTGACGTTATAATGGCCCGGTTACACGATGCCAGTAACTTGTGCAAGTACTGGCACAAGTACTTGTGCCAGTCTTTGTAGGTATAACCAAAAAACCCTTAGACCGTCATTTTATCGTTTGTCTGTCTGTCTGTTCGGTAAAAAGTGTAGCCAAACGACTAAACCTAGAGAGTTAAAATTTGGCATGCTTATACAACTCTTTGACCCGCACATAGGAAAAATACTAAAACATATAAAAAACATATCCCCCTAAAAATAACCACACCATATTTAAAATTCAAAATTTTAATATCTTTCCATATTTATTGCTTCACATGGATTTAGCAGTGGTGGATTAAGGTAGATTGGGGCCCTAGGTGAGATTCTGTGGCAAGGCCCCTAACTAAAAAAGCATAAATCCAAAAGAAAACGATGAGCAAAAAAAAGGAAACGTCATTCCGAAATCAAGTGATGACAAAAAAAAAGAAAACTCCGATTTACGGGCCCCAAAAAAATTCGGGCTCTATGCAGTTGCTTAGTCCACTTTGGCCATTGTCCGCTCCTGGGGTTTAGTGAAGTAAATTTGTTTGACAAATAATAAATCGGGTATTGTATTTATTTTACTTTTATGTAATTCTTCAAGTACCTTGTCAGTATTTTATGACAAATCTATACTGTAACAAATGTTGCTTTAAAATAAATTTCGTTCATGACATCAGATTTGTATTTATGATTGATTACAAGCAAACATTGACAAAATAAGTGTTTTCAGCTGATGGTAAGCACGTAGGAGGTTGTTTTAAGAATATTGCTTCAATGATTTATTTGCTTGCAAATAACATTATTTCATTCTAGTTTACTCTCACGGAAAGTAAGCATAATTATCTTTTTTCAACATGTAAAGTTTTATTTCACTCCTGATAGGTAGGCAGCCTATCCAACGGTACCGTTCACTAAACTGACTATCGCTGAAGGAGTAAAAATTTACAACATAAATAGAGAGCGGCAAATTATGCATTAAAAACAGTGATGGGCGTTTACACGTAAACTTTAATTGTTTACGTTTACATGTAAACTTATGTAAACAATTGGTAAACTTGTCAACAATGTAAACAATGTAAACTTTGTAAACTGTCAAATAATGAGGTTAGTTTTAGTTATTTAATACGAATAATAGAGAGTTAATGAACAAGTATATTAAGTTCAAAACAATAAATTTATTAAAAAAATGGTGGGAAGAAACCGAAGGAATAGTTCTGAAGAACTAGGTTTCGTTTTAATTAAAGAAAATGAAAGAAAATATAGGGCGTTATGCAAAATTTGCAATGAATCTTTTCGTTGTTAAAAAATATAAGCTGATTTTCTCAAAGGTGAAATTTAATGTATTTTGTTATTAAAAAAATTAGACTGAATTTTTTAAAGAAAAAAGTTTTTTATTTTTCATATTCATATATACTAATTTGTATGTAACACCTGTATAATGATGCAAATTCGATTTTTATTAATATGTATATTGGCTTGTCCTAATTTTATATACTTACTTTTTCATTTAAAATCGTTTCATTAAAATTTTATCATTTATAAAAATGTATTGATAATGAGGTTCTGTAATTCAAAACAAATGCGCATGTCTAAATCATTGTTTACATTGTTTACAAGAGTTTTTGTGTTTACTTTACATCAATTGTTTACGCGTCAACAATCAGGTATCTTACGCGCCCATCACTAATTAAAAATCTTGATTATATGCTCATATAATGTACTGAAAAACATCAAAAATACGCACTAACAAAACATAAATATAAGCTAAACATTTTTTCGATTGTTTTTTTTTTTTTTTTTTTTAAATTAATTTTTGGATGGCCATTAACCAGGATATCTTTATTTTTATTATGGATACATCAATTTTTACAACAAATACAAACATCCATGCCATAATTGTTTTTATAAAATATTTAGTAATTATAGTCAGTTTTTTTGGTTTAAGTGGAACTAGATTTTGAATTCTAGTAACTGTTAGCGTTTGATTGAAGCTTTTGATTAGTTTGTTTAGCAAAAGCCAATTTCAAACATTAAAAAACTAGCTCGTGACAACTTGAAAATTCAAATTCTATTGGGGTCCGCTCAAATAGTCGTTTGCAATTAAAAGCTGGCGAAGTGCCCATTTGATTATAGATAATTTTGTATTTTTAAAGAATTAATGATTTAAAGCAGGCATGTGCAACTTTCAAAAGACCGAGGGCCGGATAGCGATCTGAAATACATTTACGGACCATAACTTTTTAAGGAGCTTTATTTTTTAGAATCATCAGTTTTGTGAAATTACTTCACTGAAATTGTCCTTATTATAAAAAAAACATTCTGTATTTTTTAAACAAAAAAATAAGTTCGAAAATCTTTTACAATGCATAAATATTATTAAATAAGAACAAAATGTTTATTTAATTTTAATGGGACTCTTGGGACTTCATATTGGTCACAAGTTTGCCAATGTTCGGGGAATCAACTGATGTAGCAACACGCAACGTGTTTTCTAGGTGCGAATCCGTTATTCGCGTCCTTGTTTTTGATTAACTACCTTCAACCGATAAAATAACTGCTCATATTTGTAAGTGCTTCCAAAGAGCGTAATTCTCTTCTGAGCAAAAACTGTGAGTTTCGGGAATTTGTCAACTAGAAAATATTTCTTATAAAGCCCGTTAAGGTTGTACCCGGTTCCGAATTTGAATACGCGTTTCAGTTTACTAATGGGTAGCGGATAATTAGCGGTAGTGGGTAATTAACGGGTAGCGAATAATTAACGGGTAATTGTGTGAGTTATTTTGAGTATTTATTTATCTGTGACTTTTTTGTTCTCGGTTACAGTAGTAGGAATTAAGTATGTGTATTTCATAATACACCTGTGCTTATTTTTAGGGTTTTGTAGGTATGACCACCAAAATACCCTTATAAAGTCACTCATGTGCCTGTCTGTCTGTACGGTAGAAATTGTAACCAAACGGCTTAAGAAAGAAAGTTGAAATTTGGTATGCTTATAGATACTCTTTGACCCACATTTTAACTAACTAATAAACTTATTAAATAAACACTTACACTGTAAAAAACGTTTACAATCTATGGGTGAGCACGCATGCGCGTCATAATTTATACTGCGTGCAATATGAGCAGCTTTACGCCTCATGTAATTTACTCCAAGCAGTCTTTTCAAGAACGTAGACTTGACTTTATCTATTTCTAAGAGGTGTGTAGTTTTAAGAAAATTAGAATTATGTGCATGCCGTAAAATATCACTGGTTTTATTTTTACATTGAATAAGAATGTGCCTGCCGTAACTGATAGTTTTGTGAAACAGATAGAGTGGGTATATAATTTCATTGTTTTAATCGATTTTTTGACAATGACAATGATATTATAGCTAAATTGATTTCAAGCTACTTGAAATTTTTATAATGAATAGTTTACATATTATATTAAATAAAAATGATCGGTAGCTGCCGACATAACGTGGTAAAGATCGTCAGTTACATCATTAATTACAATATAAAATGCTTAGGCCAAATGCCCGCTCAGCAATTATAATCCCTCAGCTGACGGTCTTACCCCCATTGTGCAAACAGCTGATTGTTGTCTTTATTATTCTAATTATATAATAAGTTCGATGTATAAGTTTCATTAAATTTGAAATGACTTTACATCATTTTTTTATGACAGGTTTATACAAGCGACTGACGTGTAATCCCCCACTACGCACGCAGCTGACTTTTTTTATTATTATTATTATCACTTAAACAATAACTGTGCAAATTTGAAATGACTTTTGGATATCCTTTTTTTTACAAAATGTGCATTTTCTCACGACCAGCCCCACCACGATTCTGGCGGCTGACGCTTGTTTTGATTATTAGCCTTATCTAAACTATCAATTACAAAAAAAATCCTCCCGGACTATTTTGGTCTAAGCTATAAAATATTAAGGTTTTAACTATTTAGGTTTTCGCAGTTAAATAATTATTTCTTTTATTTATAAAAAATAAACTATGATGTAAAAAGATTTATAACTTTTAAATGGAGGTACTTTGTGTTGTAAAAGGGAGTTAAATTTTCACAAACCGGTAAGTAAACGCTGGGAGAAATGCTCTTAAAACAAGTGTCCGGAGGCAAATAACAAAAACCACAAGCTCGGACATAAACGAGGTAGTGCATAACTACTTTAAGTTATTAGTAACATTCTCATAAGCTACTTTAACGTTTAAAGCAGTGGCCTTCAAACTCTCAACAGCTGTAGAACCATTGCTTTTAAGTGCAGTAAGTAGCTTGTTGGAATATACTAAAGAAAAACAAACAAACACAATTTGGTTATTATTAATTTATGTCGAAATTGCTGTTACACGAAAAACGAGAGTATCGCGACAGAACGAACCGTCAAAATTAAGCTATCGGGTTGCCTACATTCCATCACATATGTACTGAAATGTCAGTGACAAATACGTTTACGTTCGTACCTTAAGGATGGCATAAAAATGAATAAAGCTAAAGCGATTGAATTTAAAATAGATACAAGTATTTGTATAAACTGTTATAAGATATTATCCAATAAATTATCGCTTAAAACGTACATTTCAAATGTGCACGGTATTTTAATTAGTAAATTATAAATAAACCAGTGGCGAAGAGAGACCTCCGCTAGACTTGCCCTCCAAAAATAATAAACAAAAAAAAATAAATATATATTTTTTTAAATTTAATAAAGTTTTAGGTATATCTCAAAAATACATCAAATTATGTTCTATACAAATTTTTGTCCAAGGCTTGGTTTACTAGATACGAATTTTTTTAAATTTTTCAAGTTTAATAACTTCCGTTTCCGGTTTCTGATTTGTATAAAAAACAATAGGGTTCTTCCCAATTAACAGGAGAATTTTTTAGTACCAGAACGAACTCTCTAAGTTAAACCGTTCTTGAGTTATCGTGTATACACACAGGCACACACACAGACACACACACAGACACACACACATACGGACGGCACTTCGAAAATAGGTTTTTTGGATTCCCTGGACCATGAAACGTGGTCATCAGTTAAAATCTCGACATAGAAAATTTTCGCGATTACAATACTTGCCCCTTATATATTAAGGTCGGGCAAGTAAAAACATTAAAATTAAATTGTTCCACCATCACTGCTGAAAAGATTTTTGTATTTATCTGCTGTATACTTTCATTTAAAATATAGTCTATAATATAACATGTCATGATCAGAGCCGCATGAGGGGGGGGGGCGACGGCCCTGGGCGCACTAAGGAGAGGGGCGCCATTGCGAAAGCGAGGACCGAGGATCTTTTCACTTGGATTTTGAGAGGTGAGTACCTTTTTTTTGCTCATCACTTGGATTTTGAGAGGTGAGGACCTTTTTTTTTGCTCATCACTTGAATTTTGAGAGATGAGAACCTTTTATTTGCCAAGGAAGCCAAAACACGGCTCTGACCCTAGTGCAAGTTTTCCTTACTGCGGCTTTGCTTATGATCAACTCAACTCAGTATCGAAATTCATGATTCTTAAAAATTTTTGGGGCATAATCTAGCACATAATGTGAAAAAGTCTATTTTTCGTATCTTTTTTTCCAGTTTTCAAAATCTGAAATTCACACTGTAGGTTACAAACACGCTCTTCTTTACTTTACAGTTAATAAAAACTTATCCTGAAGGGGATCAAATTTTCAAGTTAAGGCATTCTAATTTAGTTCAATGAACTTGTTTAGTATGATGCTTCAATTTTACTAAATTAATAGATTATACGTCACAGCTTAGACATTTAATTTTAATTTTCCTTTTCGAATTTGTTTTATAAAAATACCGTGCACATTTGCAATGTGCCTTTTCAATGAAGATTTATTACAAAGTGTTTTATCACAGTATAAAGAAATATCTTTATTGTTTTATTCATTTTGCTCACATTATATACACGTTTATTAAGCGTTTATGTTTAGTCAGTCAGATCAATCCGAGCGAACAAGTGCTCCCGATCCGTCCCTAAAGTCAGTCGGAGCGTACACATTAGCTTATTTTTAGTCAATCCGATTGATCCGCCAGAGCGCTCCGAGCGTTTCTAAACAACCTGATGTTCTGGCAGGATTGATCACGCGAGTAAATTGAATCTTACAGCCAATAAGAATGAGTTGAAAACTTAATAAAATAAACGAAATAAGTGCCGTTTGTGATAGAATTCTATTTATTTATTTGTTTATTGGCTACACAACAGGATAACTAAAGTTAGCTTTCCCAATAATAGTGTAACACAGTAAAATTACAAAAAAAAATTACAAAAATGTACAATTCGTAAGTATTTACATATACATATTATGGTAACAAAACAAGTATAAAGTATTGTGAAAATATTGTGATAATAAGAATAAACATAGCAAATTAGAAAGTATTACAACAATTTTAGAAACAATTATTCATATTTTTATTATAACGTAATAGAATTGAGTTTATCAAAACCTTAAGCATTCTTTTTAAGGCATATTAAAGAACATGACAGTATATCTATGCTAGGACTCAGTTCGTTAACAGTATTGCTAATTCTCGCAATGGGCGAGTTTAGTCCCAAATTGGAATTACTGAACTGGTTATACAAAAGTTTTTGAGTTCTCAGAGTATACGAACGACAATTGAAATTAAAAAGTGGTAGAATTAATTGAGAATCGATATTATTATTAATTAATTTGTGAAAAAATATCAAGTCAAGTGTCGTTCGTCTGTGAAGAAGACTTTGCATTTTATAAAAAGTTAAGTTTTGTTCATATGATTTATAGTACATGTTGCGTTTAAATCTGTAATTTAAACGATTAATGAACTTCATTTGAACTTTTTCTATAAGTTCACTATAGATCTTATAGTGTGGATTCCATACTGAACTAGCATATTCAACATGACTTCGTACTAGACAGTTAAATAAGTTAATTAGCGGAAGAGGACTTGAATATAAATCCCACATTTCGAAGCGCCTTCTGTACGATGTTATATATATGTTTATCAAACATTAGTTTAGAATCAAGTATGACTCCTAAATCTTTGATCTGATTTCTAATATTAAGTATTTTGTCATCTAATATAAAATCGTAAGTGATTTTATGAATATTTTTAATAAATATCATTACATTGCATTTTTCCCCGTTGAGTGTCAGTTTGTTGCGTTCACAATATATTTTCAAAGCAGTTAGATCATTCTGAAGCAAGTCACAATCTTCCTGCTTGGTCACTGTTCTATAAAATTTTAAATCATCCGCGTATAATGAGTAATGTGAATTTGAAAAACAATTAACAATATCATAAATGAAAATACTGAACAATAATGGACCTATTATTGGTAATAACCTCATATTTATAAATTAAAACACAAATAAATAAATATTTTTTAAAATATTGATTGGCATATCAATTGAAACTTCTTAATGCAGGGATCAACAAGCATATTTTAATTTTAGAAAAATCATTTTATAACTTTTTTGCAAAAAATATGTCAAAAAACTTTTGTCACCCACCCTATCAGAGGAGTTGATAGAGAAATCTGAAAAAATCTCTATAATGAACATTGATTGGAACCGGAACAGTTCAACAAGAATTTTAGATCAGGTTAGTTATTTGCAAATGTCGATATTTTTGTGTGATTTTTTAAAAAAAATGTATTGTGTTGAATCAAAAGAAAGCTTTTAGACGTCAATGTTATATGATAAAATAAACTCACGGTATATTGTAAATCCATAAGTTATTTTGCTGTACGATTATTTTAAATCTTATTTAAATATAATTCCTCTCAGTTCTCCTGAAATATTTTTCCTGAAAAGCTTGGAAATCAAATTGATTCTTTTAAAAAAGCCAACTCTTTGCACCATAAAAATAATAAATCCCTAAGATAAATCAATTGGAAATCAGTATCCAAAGTAATTACTCGAACTTAACCTAACCTCATTTCAAGTAACCTTCAATTGAAAAGCTTCAAGTCGATTCTAAATAGTGAAATATATCTAAGTTGTTGAGAGTTGACAGATGAAAATAGTTCAATACATTCGTCACATGAATGAAACGTGCTGAGATAAACCGGGCAAGGACATGAGGTTTTTACGGTACTTCCGTCCAGCTGAATCCTTGACCGGATGTGCAACACTAGCGCCATCGAGGAAACTGTGTTACGGTGCCAAAACTATGAGTTCAAGTGCGATGAAGGTTAGTGGTCTTTGAAAACTCTTCAGCGGATTTAGATGGAAAAAAGTTTAGCTTTAAATGATGATATGAATGCTTGAACTGGGAAAACTTTCAAGTTTTTGACGACAAACATTAAGGGAGTTATAAAAACTATGAAATTTTTCAGTTAAAATTGTGAAAGAAATATTTAGTTTCTTACTCACCATACACACATAAAACTCTTTGTTATTTATGTAAGAATATATAAGCATTTGCAAAGTATTGCAACTAAGAAAATGGCTTGAGTTATTATTTATTTTTTAGGGTTTTGTAGGTATGACCAAAAAACCCTTTAAAAATACCGTCATTTTGTCGTCTGTCTGTCTGTCTGTCTGTCTGTCTGTCGGTTCGGTAAAAATTGTAGCCAAACGGCTAAACCTAGAGAGTTAAAATTTGGCATGCTTATACAACTCTTTGACCCGCACATAGGAAAAATATTAAAACATCTAAAAAACATATCCCCCTAAAAATATAAACAAATATGTGCTCATCGAAAAAAAAAATATTTTTTTATAATTCTGAGTAGGGTATCAAATACTACTTCCACAACCACTTAAATCGGTTTCCAAAAAACCTAGGTGATTTTAGTGAAGAACAGGGAGAAAGATTCCATCAGGACATTAAAACTATGGAAGATCGATATCAAGGAAGATGGGATGACATGATGGCCGACTACTGTTAGAGTCTTCAGCGAGACTGTCCTGGTAAACTCCATGATAGAAAGTCGTATATGAGAAAATTTTTGAATGATAAGTGATGAATGTATATTTACCTATATATTTGTGAAATAAATATTTACTGTATTTTTTCTTTTTAGGGTTTTGTAGGTATGACCAAAAAACCCTTATACCGTCATTTTGTCGTCTGTCTGTCTGTCTGTCTGTCTGTTCGGTAAAAATTGTAGCCAAACGGCTAAACCTAGAGAGTTGAAATTTGGCATGCTTATACAACTCTTTGACCCGCACATAGGAAAAATACTAAAACGTCTAAAAAACATACCCCCCTAAAAATATAAACAAATATGTGCTCATCAAAAACAAAAATATTTTTTTATAATTCTGAGTAGGGTATCAAATGAAAGCCCTTGGTACGTGGATTAACGATAAAAATTTTATTTTGCAAAATATATTATTTTGAAGCGATTTTTGCCAAAATTGTGCAAAAAAATTTTTGTCCCACACCCTGTAGCCCAGAGGGTTTAAATTAAAAATCTGAAAAAATTCTAAGTAATGTATATTGGTGTGAACCGGAATAGTACAACAGTAATTTTTGATCAGTATACGTTTTTGGAAAAAAACGCATTTTTTGTGATTTTTGGCTAATAATGTACACAAGTTATAACTTTGTAACACGCTGCAATGGAACGTGTATGTGCTGGTGTAGTGGTTTTGGCGCTGGCGTTTCACCCAAGTAACTCGATCCGAAAGGGATCGAACCCTGCGAGAAGAGATAATATTATTTTTTGTTTTTTTTTTTTTAAATTTTTATATTGTTTAAATTATCTTTCAAAATTCTAGTTATATTTTGGCAAATGTTGCATTTAATTTTTAAAAGCGTAAATTTAATAACCAGTGGAAATTGTTTAAATTATAATTTAATTCTGTTTCAATGTACACGAAATCAGAGGGGCGGAACTTATAACAACCAATGGAAGCCATAGGCGCAATTTTTAAAATTCTTAATGAACTTGCTATATAAAAAAAAAAAAATACTGCACATATTTAGAAACCTAAATAATGGTATTAGGCGTTCGAATTAAAATTAACAAAAAAAATATTTTAATATAAAATTTGTTTTGGCATCCCAAATAATCATCATTCACTTACTAAATACATGCAAAACCCTGAAATGTGTGAAAATTCACAGTTCACATCAATTTTTTCTGTAACTACCAAAAATTATTTAGATCTTATTCTTATTTGGTATCAGATCTTCTTTTTCAAGTGTCCTCCAGATCAATATGTAAAAATTGTTCAGAATTATCTTTTGAATTTAATAAATTCATAAAAACTAAATTATGTACTCATTTACAGTAAATATTTTAATTTAAAACTATTTTTTTTTCTGCTAAATTTTAATCATGGTGTGCCATGATATTGGAGCTTGTGTTTATCAACTGTGACTATCAAAATTACTTTAAAAAATCAGTTATGGCCACCACAGGACCGACCGCCATCACAAAGTACTTGTATAAAATACATTCTAGCAGCAGAGTAGTTATTATTGTAAAAGACAATCACGTATTATAATACATTGACAATTTCATAATGTGTAATAATTTACGATAATCATGGAAATGTACCTGCATACATACAAAAAAATACCTCAAACAAAAGTTGTTAGTTATTGCTTTTATAGCAACTTTTGTTAAATAATTTTTTTCGAAATATTTCTCTATTGTGAAGTATTCGCAAAAATCTTAAAATCGACACGACCAAAAGTTGATCAAGTCGTGCCATTAATGTCAAAAGCTTAAATATGAAGTTTCATAAAAATCCTTTTAGTCGAATTTGCTCTGCACGTCTACACGGACAGACAGACAGACAGACATCATGCTAAAAATAGTCAAAACGTTATGTAGGGGCTTCAATTCGTCGAGATCCATCGAAATCTCGAAATGACAAAATCTGTATGATTACAATACCTCTCTTATAAGTATATGTTGGCGGTCGGTAAAAATTGATGTGAAGTGGTAATTTTTACACATTTCAGGGCTTTGTAGGTATTTAATAAGTGTAAGAAACCAACATAATACTGGATGTCTAGGAATATTTGTTCTATAATCACATCAAAATCATTTGATTTGATTAATTAATAATTTTTGATAATCATTTTATTCGGTATTTGAGTACTAAGAGCTTCCATTTATTATTATTTTTTTAACAAAATTTAAATAATTTGCTATGAATTCCAGCGTTTTTCTGCATTTGCTTCGTAGTCTAGTCTTTATTAGATTAATAAGAAATATATTGATAAATGGCTTAATTTTTTTCAATTTTAGAAACGTATTTCTCACTATTAACAATTTGTTATTTGATTTATAAGTATTTCATTACTATAAATGATTTATTCCTCTTTGATACCTTAAAAAAAGGTTGAATCACAACGTAGGTACCTATAATAGTATAATAAGATAATTGAACACTACACACTACGCTCTACAGCAGTGTTTCTCAAACTTTTTAATGTGAAGGCACCCCAAATCGATTATGTAAAATTTCCGGCACCCCCATCAAGTGCATGAAATTATTAAGACATATTATTTATCTTAGGAAAATATGATTTTTTAATTAAAAAGATATTTTTTAAATGAGAACAAAAGATACACATTTTTTTACATAATTCCTTTATATTTGGGCATATTTTGGACAAACATATTCGCATTTCATGTTCTACCGACTTCAATCTTTCCTTTGGAATTAATATCCAAATAGATTCTAATAAAAATTCAGAGTATTTCATTAACAACGTACGGTCATTGCGAATTTCTATTAACTCCTCTCCTTCTTTATAGTTTAATTCTAATTTATTAGGATTGGATGATAATTCCACGAACAGATGTCGTATCCGTCAAAACTATCAATATCTGGAAAATAGTGGCAAATCTGTGTTGTGAAGTGATCATAAATCAAGTTTATTATGTTTTCTTTTGTTTTAATTGTTCTTGTAAACATTTCCAAGTTGCCTTCATTGACTTTTATTTTCCAAAATTCTATCTTGTATTTAAAAGTTCTAATTTTATCGGACGATTTTAACAAATTTCATCTCTCCCTTGCATGCTCGAATTTACTTTATTTAATTCTTTATCTATATCGGTTATATAAGCGAATTAAGTACACCGAAATTCATTTTTCAACAATTCACAAAATTCAAGTTTGTTTTCTTGTTAAAAAAAAGTGAGTAATTCTACTTTTCGTAAACACAAATCAATACTCATCCTTCAGAAATGCTCAGAACCAAGTTCTTCACACAGTTTTGAGAACACCTGTAATTTAAGAGGCCTACTCTTATGTCGGGTTGCTAACGTAAGAGTTATCTCTAACTCGAGTTAAAATCATTTGTTTTTGTATGCTACAACATACAAAAACAAATGATTTTAACTCGAGTTAGGGATAATTCTTACTTTAGCAACCGGCCATTAATAAAATTTACCATCCTAATGATTTTATTCAGAACAATTGATAGCTCCTCTCCTACTGTTTTTGAGATTAGGGCTTGTCGATGTAAAAAACAATGAGTAGATATGATAAGAGTATTTTCCTTATTGGCAAGTGAAACAAAACCCTTTAACGACCCAACCATGGACGGTGCACCATCGGTACATAATCCGACACATGATTTCTATGATAAATCTATAGATTTCAAATATTCATTTGAAATTTTTAACATTAAGAACGCGCTATACCGGGTAGTGATTTTAAAACGATCGGAAGTTAATGTAGGAATCCACGAGTTGTACCCGTTTGCGTTCATTCGGTTTTGTAAAATTTTACTATGCGTATAAAAATATCTACGATGCTAAATTTCATACCACGCCCGTGGCACCCCTGCAAGTAATGAACGACACCCCACGGTGCCGCGGCACCCGCTTTGAGAACCATTGCTCTACAGTGTAGTGTTCAAAACTCGGTCCCCAGTTGTTAATTTTTTTTTTTTATTATATTTCAAAAACGACACACACTATCTTAGCCTTAAATACAAAAAACCCATAAAATTACTAGCCAGGATTTAGCCATGAATTAAAAAAATTGATGTGAAGTGTAAATTTTCACACATTTCTGGGTTTTGCAGGTATTTAGTAACTGAACGATGATTATTTGGGATGCCAAAACAAATTTTATGTCAAAATATTTTTTTATGAATTTTAATTCGAATGCCTAATACCATTATTTGAGTTTCTAAATCTATGCAGTATTTTTTTTACATAGCAAAGTTCATTAAGATTTTGAAAATTGCACCTATGGCTTCCATTGGTTGCTCACATCATAAGTCCCGCCCTTTGATTTCGTCAAACATAGAATTACATTATAATTTCAACACTTTCCACTGGTTATTAAATTTACGCTTTTAAAAATTAAATGCACTATTTACCAAATATAACTAGAATTTTAACAAAATAGTTTAAACAAAATAAAAATGCAAAAAAAAAAATAAAAAATAAAATCAACAGGATTCGAACCCTAGTTCGCAAGTTAACTTATATTATTAAGCTCACGACGAATCCAACCACGCCACGAGAGTTAGTATTGTGATATGTTACACAACGTATTAAATAGTTAACATATTTTAGTTAAAAACACAAAAAATGCGTTATTTTCCGAAAACATAATCTGATTAAAAATTCCTGTTGTACTATTCCGGTTCACACCAATGTACATTACTTAGAATTTTTTCAGATTTTTAGTTTAAACCATCTGGGCTACAGGTTGTGGGACAAACATTTTTTTGCACAATTTTGGCAAAAATCGCATCAAAATAATTTATTTTGCAAAAATAAAATTTTGATCGTTAATCCACGTACTAAGGGCTTTCATTTGATACCCTACTCAGAATTTAAAAAAAATATATTTTTTTTCGAAGAGCACATATTTGTTTATATTTTTAGAGGGATATGTTTTTTAGATGTTTTAGTATTTTTCCTATGTGCGGGTCAACGAGTTGTATAAGCATGCCAAATTTCAACTCTCTAGGTTTAGCCGTTTGGCTACAATTTTTACCGAACAGACAGACAGACAGACAGACAGACAGACAGACAGACAGACAGACAGACAGACAGACGACAAAATGATGGTATAAGGGTTTTTTGGTCATACCTACAAAACCCTAAAAATTGTCAAAAAACAAAAAACAAAAAACTGCAATTTTCTCAAAAACGCAATCGTATCAAAAATTCTTCACGTACGTTTTCGGCTCAAATCAATGTACATTACCTATTTTTTTTCAGATTTTTAGTTTAACCTCTTTGGGTAAAAGGGGGCGGGACAAGAACATGTTTAGAACATTTTTGGGTAAAATCGTGTTAAAAAAAAAAAAAAAACAAAAAACCACTTTTCGTGGTCTTATTTCGAAAAGTGGTTTTATTTTTAAAAATATTTTTTGGACTTAGCTACTAAGGACATTATTATTTTTGTTTGTATGTAAATATAACCAAACTAATAAAAATTCATTTATTGTTTATAATTTACTATTTTTTAGCCGTCTAGGAACTTGTCAAATGTCAAATGAATATTATATTTAATCACCACTGCATATCTGTTGCCATGGATATGAGCTTGCTTTCATAATTTGCTATGTTGCAAATGAAATAACTCACTTCATTGACATTATATGTGAAACATGTATGTTGCATGTATAATTCACCCTGTATGTTATTATGATTAGTATTGAAATGAATAGGAAATATACATATTTCAATGTTATTTTTAGGTTATCGTAGGTATAATCGAGAAATCTTTATTCCATCACATAAGTCTGGCCATTCAATAGAAATTGTGGCAATGCCGTTGGATTTAGATAATTGAACACATGTACTAAAAATACTGACATTTCGCAGTACACTACTAGCCTACCCAGTGTACTGCGTACAGCCTACCCAGTGTACAGCGTGCAGCCTACATAGTTTGTTGTGAATTTATTTGCTTGTATAACTTTTATAGGTTATGTAAAGTTAGAGTGATTTTAATTAAAATGGAAAAAGGAAAGAGAATGAATATAAGATGGGAATGGTCAGGGACAGAAATTGAAGAGGTAAAGAGTATGAAGTACCTCGGATATGTTCTAACGAGGAACAACAGAGCAGAGCAGCATGTTAGAGAAAGGGTGAAGAAAGCAAGAATGGTTATGGGGAAGCTATGGAGCATAGGAGAGAGGAGGTTTGACGACGATATCAGGTGGAGAATGAAATTGTTTGACGGGATTGTGAAGAGTATCCTCATGTACGGAGTAGAGATCTGGGGATGGAAAGAATGGGAGATAGTAGAAAGGGTACAAGAGGGATACATGAGATGGATTATGGGATTAGACAGAACGACACCAGGATATATAGTGAGAGAGGAAATGAAGAGGGAAAAGCTGAGAGTAGGAGCCGGGGCGAGGGCGGCGAAGTATGAGGAGAAAATCAGGAGGGACGAAAGAAGGAAGATATTAAGAGAATGCTGGGAAGAAAGAATGAAGGAAGAACAAAAAGGTAAACTGTCGGAATGGGGAGAAACAAGGAAAGAGTACTATTGGAGATGTGGGATGGACATAAGGGAAGCTGAGCGAAAGAAATGGAGGAAGAAACATAGTAGAAGAATTGAGAAGGAGAGACAAGGAGGTACAGGAGCAGGAAAGAACAGTAAGAATAGGCAATTCAAGGAATGTGAAAAGGTATAGGGAGATAAGGACGGTAGGAATACCTAAATATTTGAAAGGGAGGAGAGGAAAGGCAGGGGGCAGAGTTAGAAGGATTGCCAGATTAAGATGCGGAAATGAAGAACGGAGTAGTAGGTATTGGGCAAAACCGGAGGATAGGGTATGCAGAATGTGTAGAGAGGAGGAAGAATCCTTGGAACATCTTACAAAAAGATGTGGAAAGATGACAAAATGGGAGGGAGAGATAAAGGAGCTGTTGAGTGAAGAAGGAAAGGGAGAAAGGTGGGCGAGAGTACTCGAGGAAAGAAGGAAGGAATGCGGAGAGGTAAGACAGAACTGAGTACAGGAAGGAAGAAAGAGGCAATGGAGGAGGAAAGAAAAGAGGGAAGAGAAGCGAAGAAAGAGGGGAAGAAGAACTGGAGTCAAGAAGGAAGGAGACCGAAGACGGAAGCCGAAAAGAGATTACGAAGAAAGAGATGAACACCGGAGGTAGAAAGTAGAAGAAGAAGAAGAAGAAGAAAGAAAATCATAAAATGTATATTATATTATTTTATTTTATTATTATCATGATTATTTTTTTCTCAATGTAATAGTTAAAACCCTATACGCCGCAAGGCCTAGGGGAAATAAAGAATTATATATAATTAAAATAAAGTTTAATTCTATAAAAACAATTTATACTTGTTTACCGAATTAAATTTTATATTAAAGTATATAAAATATGGAAGATCCAGGCCCCAGTACGTCGAAACATAGTCGAACATATTGTTTAGTACCGATGTGCACAAATAGTTCAAATAGAAATTAAAAAAAAAACAATTTATATCATTACCTGATGGCGAAAAACAACAGAAAAGGCGAAATTTGTGGCTGAAAGCTATGAGGCGAAATAAAACCGATATTTCAGAATGAAAGTAAACTTTATGTTGTGTTTATAAATCCATCAATGTTAGGTAAATTATCACTCTGAGCCATAACAAAATCTTTATCTGCCATTTTAATAATAAATGCGTGAAAAATTGTTTAATAACAAATACAAAATTCTCGAACAATACAATATACACACGTAAAGATTATGTTGTAGCTGTTTCTGTGACGTCAAACCCCAGTCGTTTGACGTCAAACCCCAGTCGTTTGACGTCATACTCAGTCGTATTTACTCGGCAACCTTCGCGCCGTGGTCGGCTTATTTAAAATTTACAATATTTTAATTAAAAAATTTGGCTATAATATTAATTAAAATGTGATTTTTTGTTTTGTTAGGTGACATAACTAACATTAACATATCAAAAAAATGTAGTTTTAAGGAAATATAAATTTTATGCGTATCCCCTATTCTCAGCAAAAATAGTAAACATTTCAGGGATATAATCTTCCGCAGATAAGCCATGTTTGAATAATATTTAGCCTGTGGGATTATAATGACTGCAGGTATTTACATGTAGAATGCCAGTGTTAGTGTTTTTAATTGATTTTGTATTTGACAGTAAATTTGAATATGAGATGTGAACAAGTTTAAGAGGTACAAATAACCGTCTAATATTGTTAACTCAGAGGCTGTGTGATCGTAGTGGCTAGATGGTTTATGGCCGTTTGGGATAAATGGTTTCTAGGAAAGAAAAATACGAAACGTGACAATTTGTAAGATATAAAACTTTCTAAAAATATTAAATTTTAAAAATACCTAAGAAACATTTTAAAACCTATGGAAATGTGTAATAAAAAATTATTGGAACCAACGCCGCCACAGAACCTTTCCCCCGAGCTATTCCTGGCAGGAGTGTAGAAGGTGCCAACGAACCGGTGTCGCTGTATCTAGGAGCAGCCGGCTATAGTTCGTTTGCATTGACCTGGAAATGACCGAATTGACTTTTTAGTGATATATTTCTACAAGACCCTTAATTTCTTTGGAGTATATAATAGACAGTGAATTAATATCATTTCCTAATGTTTCTATAGCTTTAAGAATTTTTTTAACTCTGTCTGTTCCAGTTTAAGTATTTTATTGGGTTAAAATCGAAATAAAATTAGAGTAAATTAGAGTAGGCCAGTCTAAATTAGCAGCCTAAACTAACCTTAGCATTATGGAAGTGTGTGTTCAAATAAACATTCATCATTGCCATAGTACTGCCAAATTGCTGAAAGCATTACATTATCTAAAATGTTTACATAATTACTGACCTATATTTTATTACCAATAATAACTAATGATCCCAATTTATACCAATAGAAACAGCTCTACTTACAGTAGTGGTTATTTTGGGTATATCCAGTGGTGAGATATGGGGCTCGCATGAGCCCTTTGTTAAATATTCCTGGAATTCCTAAAAAGGACGAAAAATAAATAAATAAATAAACATACAATTTTTATAAAGAGCCAAATTTTATATTTGTGGATTGTCGACATGGTACTACAGCAAGATTTGAATCATAAATTTAGGTATTGCAATCTATAGTTATAAAGGACACCGACAATAATCGTTTTAGATCATTTTAATTCCAAAGCCTATGCAGTGGTGTGTTATGCGGTGTCAGATCTGGCCTCGGGTTCATAGGATGCTCTTCATGAATTTCTACTCCCCTCCGGTCCACAATTGATAATTTGGAATTTCTACAACTCGCCAACTTGAATGTGAATGTTTTTTAATGCGAAATATGCATTCTGCGCAATATCGAAATGAGAGAGTTCCATAGTAGTCGTAGGAAAAATATTTCCTGTTATATTATGGTTTGGCTATGAAGACACATAAAAGATCTAGAAACATGAAATAAGAAGAAAATGCTGTATGTTATTAAGTTGTCTATATTTTTAAAGTGGTCTATATGATTTAGTTTTGAGTTAATGTTTTCTTTGTTACTTTGTTAATATTTAATTCGTTCGTTGGTATGTATGTATGTATGTATGTTACCTTAAAACTAAAGAGCTGCTATACCGATTTAAACGAAAAATACACCATCGTGGTCATGGCATCGTTTATAATGGCAGAAAAACATACCTACATTTGTACCAAGATTATTAAAGTAAAGGTTGTCTCGTAACTTCTGACCAATCAGAGCGTGAGAGGAAATACGTCACACGTGTCCGTAGTTCAAACTAGCATACAAAATTAATATAGATGTTGCATGTTTTTAAATATTTTTATTCGCTATTTTCATAACAGATATTTATTTCAAGACAGTTCTATTGATTAAATTATAAATAAAAATAGGGTGACCATTTTCTTAAGAAGGCAATGCGGGACGGAGCAAAAAAAGGCCGTCACTTCCCAAATATAAGTGAAGAGCAATAAAATCGAATACAAATATAATTTAAGGTATATTTAAATAAAAATAGAAAAACAAATTGCTATAATAATCTAGTAATTAATAAAAATTGGAGGTTGTATCTGTTTTTAAAAACAAAATCTCAAAATTTTCTTTCTTAGGGGCTGTTTCTGGGTTAAATCTGGTACTAATAAACTTAAAATATTTCATTTATAAACAGATCTATCTTAACAGAAGAAACTATACAATAAAAATTGTTTATAAGAAAACAAATATCATTTGTTCTATGCATTTTTTCAATTTGATGAATATTAGGGTAGTTACGGGGGAACACCCTAAAACTAAAATATTGAAATATTTCACTTATTATTCTCTTCACATCAAAAATGAAAAAAATTTATTTAGAACGAAGAAACATTCCTTTCGAAGAAAACAAATTAAAACAAGTAGAAATAAAAAATTAAACGTTATTTTTATATGTATAGCCACAAATCCCACTTCACGTGTATATAACATATACGATAAACAAAGACTGACGTCCTGTTAGCATACGGATGACGCGTAGCCTCTCTATTTACCCCCACCACTAAAAGTTACGAGACAACCTTAATCTTGCATTTGTACAGGGTCGTTCTTGGGTTGCTGGCCGCCCATGTGGAAAAACTATATCGCCACCCTTAATAATATATATTTAATTATATATATTATTTAATTACGAATTATATACCAGGTCTACAAGTATGAAATGCGGATTTTTTCAAACTTGCCGCGCAAACAGTGTGTATAGTTCAAAGTTTCAACACATATGGCGTTTTGTTAAGTTATCATTAAGTGTCAAATGCGTATAGGTTATAATTTGAAAAGTGATCATATAGTTTTGCTTTACTGTGTTAAAAATGTCAAATTTTGTGCCAAATAAAGAGCATTCGCGGACAGTACTACTGTTTTGTTATCATTTGAAAAAAACTGCTGCTGAATCATACAGACTGCTTCGAGAAGCTTATGGTGAATATGCTCCATCGCAAGATACGTGTGAACGATGGTTTCGGCGTTTCAAAAGTGGTGACTTTGATCTTACAGACAAAGAACATGGAAACCTCCAAAAAAATATGAAGATACAAAATTGGAAACATTGCTACAGGAAGACGATAGTCAATCACAAAAACAACTAGCAGAGCAGTTAGGCGTTAGTCAACAAGCTGTTTCCAATCGCCTACGAGAGATGGGTAACATCCCGAAAGTCGGCAGATGGGTTCCACATGCATTGAATGAGAGGCAGATGGAAAAACGCAAAAACACTTGTGAAATTTTGCTTGCACGATACAAAAGAAAGTCTTTTTTGCATCGTATCATTACTGGCGATGAAAACTGGATTTATTTTGAAAATCCCAAACGCAAAAAATCATGGGTGAACCCAGGCTCACCATCCACATCAACTGCAAGACCGAATCGCTTTGGCAAAAAGACAATACTCTGTACTTGGTGGGACCAAAAGGGTGTGGTCTATTATGAATTGTTAAAACCTGGTGAAACAGTTAATACCCAACGCTACCAACAACAACTCATCGAATTGAACCATTCGCTGCTCATAAAACGACCAGAATACGAAAGAAGACAGCACAAGGTAATCTTTCTTCACGATAACGCTCCATCACATATGGCAAAAGCAGTTTGCAACACATTGGAGGCACTCAAGTGGGAAGTGCTACCCCATGCCGCTTACTCACCAGATTTGGCCCCTTCAGATTACCACTTGTTCGCATCGATGGGTCACGCACTTGCCGAGCAGCACTTTAGTTCATATGAAAATGTGAAAGAATGGCTAGATGAATGGTTTGCGGGGAAAGGGGAAGAGTTCTACTGGTGAGGTATTCACAAATTGCCTGAAAGATGGGAAAAATGTATAACTTCTCATTAGAAGTTATACATTTTTCCCATCTTTAACATCCCATCTCTAACACAAAGTATGCTCCATTGAGCATACTTTGAATAAATAAACTTTTACTGTTCTTTATAGTTTAATGTGTTTTATTTAAAAAAAAATCCGCATTTCATACTTGTAGACCTGGTATATATACAAAACTATTAATACATGACAAAGACAACTATTAGTATTAAATATATTGCAAATGAAATAAACCATTTTTGACAAATCCAATTTTTCGCAAATATCTTTCTCCATTGACAATAATGCAATATTAGTTCGCCTTTCCTGTGACATCGCGAACCTGAGTTAATTTTTAATTAATTTTAATTTAGAAAAACTTCTTTCACCTGATTCCACAGTTACAGGCAGAGTTAAAAAAAAAATCTTAAACCTGGAGAAAATTAGGAAATGAAGATATTATTTATTGTCTATTATGTACTCCAAAGTAATTAAGAGTTTTGTAGAAATATTTTACTAAAACTTAATATTTCGTTAAATATAATAATTCAAGTCCATTCGGTCATTTCAAGGTCAATGCAAACGGTCTACAGCCGGCTGCACCTAAAGGTTTACGGCTCCTAAGGGCTGCCCCTAACCCATGCAATTAAGGGTTTTGTTGAAATGGTTAAGTTATCATTAAGTGTCAAATGCGTATAGGTTATAATTTGAAATGTGATCATATAGTTTTGTTTTACTGTGTTAAAAATGTCTATATCTTAATATTTCGTTAAATAATTCAATTTAGTCCATTCAGGTCATCTAAGCCAGTGTTCTTCAACCCGTGGTCTGCGGACTATTTTAACGAATCATGTAGATGCACACTTCTATTCAGGAGTATATAGCAAATTTTTTTAGTCGACGGAGAAGCTAACTTTTTCCGGACCGTGATTTATTTAATATTTACTGGCCCCAATACAACGCCTCTTGCGGCTATTTTTAGGGTTTTGTAGGTATGACCAAAAAACCCTTATACCGTCATTTTGTCGTCTGTCTGTCTGTCTGTCTGTCTGTCTGTCTGTCTGTCTGTCTGTCTGTCTGTCTGTTCGGTAAAAATTGTAGCCAAACGGCTAAACCTAGAGACTTGAAATTTGGCATGCTTATACAACTCTTTGACCCGCACATAGGAAAAATACTAAAACATCTAAAAAACATACCCCCCTAAAAATATAAACAAATATGTGCTCATCGAAAACAATTTTTTTTTTTTAAATTCTGAGTAGGGTATCAAATGAAAGCCCTTAGTACGTGGATTAACGATCAAATTTTTATTTTTGCAAAATAAATTATTTTGATGCGATTTTTGCCAAAATTGTGCAAAAAAAATTTGTCCTACACCCAGTAGCCCAGATGGTTTAAACTAAAAATCTAAAAAAATTCTAAGTAATGTATATTGGTGTGAACCAAAATAGTACAACAGGAATTTTTGATCAGATTATGTTTTCGGAAAATAACGCATTTTTTGTGGTTTTTGGTTCACAAAGTACAAAAGTTATACCAATGTAAGACACTCACATACAACGCGTGCGATAGCGTAACGGTTAGAGCACTGGTGTCGTAAGCTAAAATGCGTTGGAAACGAAGGGTTTCGAGTTCGAGTACGGAATGAATTTTATTTTTTCTGTTTTTTTTTTTTTGCATTTTTATATTGAAATTATTTTGTCAAAATTCTAGTTATATTTTGACAAATGTTGCATTTAATTTTTAAGAGCGTAAATTTAATAACCAGTCTTATTATATGATTAACAGACGATAAATTATTTTAAAAATATCGTTCATTTTGCCGTGATTAGTAACGGGTGTTTTTTTTAGAGGTATAGAACTTTAAGTTGGCATTACTGTTCAAGATGGCGACAGATTTAACAGCTGTCAAGTGATTTATTCTCAGTTTGGTTTGGCAATTCATCATGAATAGACTCACGCCTGAACAACGCTTGCAAATAGTGCAATTTTATTTCGAAAATAATGGTTCTGTGCGGAATACGTATCGCGCACTACGTCCATTTTATCGTCGACAAAATCGTCCATCAGAGCAGTTAATTCGATTAACCATGGAACGTTTTCGCACCACGTTTACTCTTATTGATAACTCGCATCCCCAGAGACGCCGTACGGTGCGTACAGAAGAAGCTACCGTACTTCTTCAAAAACGATGATGGCCAGAACGTTACAGTCAATGGTGATCGGTATAGAGCCATGATTACTAACTTTTTCATTCCTGAATTGAACAGCCATGATGTCCAGGAGCTGTGGTTCCAACAAGATGGCGCAACATGTCACACAGCTCGTGCCACAATCGATTTATTGAAAGACACGTTTGGTGACCGCCTAATTTCACGTTTTGGACCTGTGAATTGGCCTCCAAGATCTTGTGATTTAACACCGCTGGACTACTTTCTGTGGGGCTATGTAAAGTCATTGGTCTATGCGGATAAGCCACAAACGCTTGACCATTTGGAAGACAACATTCGCCGTGTTATTGCCGATATACGGCCACAAATGTTGGAAAAAGTCATCGAAATTTGGACGTCCAGATTGGACTACATCCGAGCCAGCCGTGGCGGTCATATGCCAGAAATCATATTTAAAATGTAATGCCACAAGATTATCTTTCGAATAAAAAAAAAATCATGTCAATCGAATAATCCATCGTTGTTTTATTGCAATTTAAAGTTCTATACCTCTAAAAAAAACACCCATTACAAAGTAAAATTTGTCCTACACACTCAGCATGCCACCTTCACTTATTATATACCTGCAAAACCCTGAAATGTGTGAATATTCACACTTCACATCAATTTTTCATACTTCTGAACAAGCTCTTTGGAATAGTCGCGTATAAGAGGAAGATATAAAAATATTTCCACTTTTGGAAGAATTTTTGATTGCTGCTGATGTCAACCAGAAAGTCATATTCAACTATAAGTCAACATTTAAGATCATTAGCTGCAAATTTTTACAATTATTGCCCTGAAAATGAGGATCCTCGTAAAGGTAACCTCTGGATTAATAATCCATTCTTGAAAGATATAACGAAAGATAATGTGTACTGGATCCTCGTGAAAAAGAAAAGCTGATCGAGTTGTCTTGTGATGTCATTCTGGTGTCCAGACATAAAATGCAATCATTGTCTCAATTTTGGAAATCGCTAGAAAAAGAAGAAAAAGAATATCCATCTTTGAGTTAAAAATCTATCAAATTATTAGTCATTTTTTCGACTTCCTATTTGTGCGAAAAGATTTTTTCAGTCATTACAATTATAAAAACCAAACAGAGAAATCGAATGGATGTTAACGCAGCGCTTCGTCTCTCAGAAACAACTCTGCAGCCACGTATATCAAATTTTCTAACAAAGAAGCAGCAGCAGCAGATGTCGCACTAAAAATTGTAATTATATAACTGGATTTATTTATTTATTTATGTTATTCGGGTGACTAAACAGAGAAAATTCTCCTACAAGTCTCCACATACATTTTACAAAATTAAAAAAAAAATACATATGTATATATTTAAGTGTATAAATACTACACTAAATTAACAAAATAAATCATACATTAACTACAAAAGAAAAGAAAAGAAAGAAGAATACAATAAATTATGAGAACCTAACATCAAAAATGTTACAGCGAAACATCCTGAAGTTTACTAGTAATTTCCAAAAAGGTTGAAGAACACTGATCTATGCCACAACAAAAATGGTCTGCAGCCGGCAGCCCCTGGGTTCGGCTGCCCGTGTGCGGGGGCACCTTTTGCACCCCCGCTAGGATGCTGCATTTGTAAAGATATCAGCAGAGAATGTAATCAGTTTTCTGATAAGGTGCTTAAGTTTCTGTTGCTATTTACAAGAACGGACTAGTTGAGAGTGCTTCCTCTGCTTATATCTTTATTAAAAAATACATATAAGCTGTAATAAGTTGAATGCAATTCCAGAATTAAGATTACATCTTGCATCAGTTAAACATGATTTCAAAAAATTCAAATTTTCAAAAGTTAAAAAGTCTTTAAATTATTTATTTCTGTAATTTGTAATGTTTAACTTTATGTTTACGATAATTTAAAATCATTACATTTATCTTTCAAGTTTTGAATATATGCACTGTTTGTTCAATTTATTATTAGATTGTTTTTTACTAAACCACTAGTTGCCCCACCCGGCTTTTCTCGGGGACAAATTGTTATTATTGACCTAAACTTACAATATATCTACTCCTATTTCGATGACAGTACAATAACCATGAGAAAGACCATGATTAAACTGAACAGGAATACTATTTGAGAGCCTCTTTATATACAATGTTTTTAGTTTTACCATTAGGCGCTAGTAGGTAAAGGTTATTACTAGAACTGACTTGCGAACACGCTACATATAATTGTCCATGCAAGAAGCATGGACTCCGTAAATCAACGCTAGCTAGTTTTAGGGTTAGACCCTGTGACTCATTAATAGCTATCGCAAAACAAACCTTAGCAGAAAATTGGAGGCGCTTGAACTGAAATGGTAAAATTATAGGAATCATCGGTATTATAGGGATTATATCATTTTCGAATCTACTGCGACCAGTTATTGCCTCTATATAGCCTCTTAACTATTCCCACATGAAATATCATAAAATGTATATTTCTATATTTTATATGATTTTATATGTATAAGTATATGTAGTTAAACTTTTTATGCCTGATTACTATGATTTACTTTGCCGAAAGGATTCTGAATTATAATTCTGGTTGCAGCACCTCCATTAGAAGTTTCCTCGAGCTGCCCCCTCTACACTAATTTAGATTACCATTAATAATTTTGGTACACATATCAATCAATGGTCCCAAACCATACTAACAAAAACAGCTCCATTAGAAGGATATTCCGCATTTAGTGAGGGATCCAGTTATTTTTTGTAGGATATTCTGTAGTAGGTATATTTAGTTCCGGAAACTTATTATCAGAGGCGCAGCCAAGGGGGGGGGGGGCGACGGGCCTGGGCCCCTCCCAGGACCAGCAGATTACACTGCTCTGCTCGGAGAGTTGAGGATAAAATTTGTTAACCACAACCAGTGGCACAGCAAAAGGGAGAGGGCGACGGGCCTGGGCCCCTGCCAGGACCAACAGATTACACGGCGCTGCTCGGAGAGTTGAAGATAAAATTTGTTAACCACAACCAGTGGCGCAGCCAATGAAATGAAAATTTAACAAATTTATCATAATCGTACAGCAAAATAACTTATGTATTTTACAATAATAATAAGCTATATTTTATTATGATTAGTGTTGAAATTAACAGAAAATGCTTATTTACATGTTATTTGTAGGTTTTCGTTGGTATAACCAAGAAATCCTTATTCCGTCACATGAGTCTGTTCGTTCGGTACAAATTGTGGCCAAGCGGCGGATTTAGAGAACTGAACATAAGTAAGAGAAATATTGAGACTTCAAAAATATATCCCGCGAAAAATATAAATAAATATGTATTTATCGAAGAAAAAATCAAGTGAAAGTTTTTGATACATGGATTAACAATTACATTTTTTTATCAATATCCAACAGCAGGGGTGTCGAACTGATTTGGGTCTCAGTCTATTTTACATACAAAGTGATAAGCAATGACGGAACTTTAAATATCCCGAAGGGTTTCTTGACATTTTTTTATAAACAAAAAGGGGAAGAGAGTCTATTTTACATTTTTAAATATATTTTTCCCCTAAATAAGCTCAAGTGATTTTGATTCACGATTCCGCTTCAGGGGCCACAAAAATGAGGTTGAGAGCCGTATGCGGCCCGCGTGCCCTAGAAATTTGATTCGGCCCTCCCCGAGACAAAATCCTGGCTGCGCCACTGCTTATTATCTAAGTATTACTCTACAACATTATTTAGTACGATATAAAATATAAATACATCTAACGTCTGCTGTTAAACTTCTTAAAACTATAAAAATACGTTCGGTTTTTCATAAAGACCGTCTTTATCTATAAAATAACTTTAAACTTTTTACTTTTCCACAGCCAAGGTTACGTTAGTGTTTTGCGGGTTTGCAGTAAACAAGAAGTTAGTTGTAAAAAACTATACTTTCATAAAACACATTTAGATAATGCCAAATGATTTTAAGGGCAAAATAAAAGAAATTTAGTTGAAATATGCAGTAAAACTGTTGCTGTTATCATTTTATTATATATTTATAGTTTTTCACTGACAAGAGATTAACGTTTTAGCGATATTATGCAATTATGTCACATACTTGTGACATCTGTGAACCACTTTAGAAATGAATTGCGTAATTGAAACCACATAAAAATTTTAATTTAATATTTATGAATTAATTTATAGATAGGAAATTATTAATTCTTATCTGTTATTGTTTAGTTCAACACCCTGTTACGCACGTTCTCATAAATGTTGATAATAGGAAGACTAGATAATGGGAAGATAAATCTAGATAGTAAATAGGAAGTTTATGGAGCTGCAGTTCAGCAACGTAGAAAGGCAGGGGTGAGAGGGGCACAGGCCCAGGGGGCCCGATCTTAGGGGCGCCAAAATAAACGCTTAAATATACATATTATACGTTTTTAGGGTTTTGTAGGTATGACCAAAAAACCCTTATACCGTCATTTTGTCGTCTGTCTGTCTGTCTGTCTGTCTCTCTGTCTGTCTATTCGGTAAAAATTGTAACCAAACGGCTATACCTAGAGAATTGAAATTTGGCATGCTTATACAACTCTTTGACCCGCACATAGGAAAAATACTAAAACATCTAAAAAACATATCCCCCTAAAAATATAAACAAATATGTGCTCATCGAAAAAAAAAATATTTTTTTATAATTCTGAGCAGGGTATCAAATGAAAGCCCTTGGTACGTGGATTAACGATCAAATTTTTATTTTTGCAAAATAAATTATTTTGAAGCGATTTTTGCCAAAATTGTGCAAATTTTTTTTTGTCCCACAGCCGGTAGCCCATATGGTTTAAACTAAAAATCTGAAAAAATTCTAAGTAAGGTACATTCGTGTGAACCGGAATAGTTCAACAGGAATTTTTGATCAGATTAGGTTTTTGGAAAAAAACGCGTTTTTTGTGATTTTTGGCTAATAATGTACACAAGTTATAGCTTTGTAACACGCCACACTGTAACCTGTATGGCTGGTCTAGTGGTATTAGACACTGATTTTTCAATCAAGTAACCCGATCCGATAGGGATCGAATCCTGTGAGAAGAGACTAAATTGTTTTTTGTTTTTTTTTTTTTAATTTTTATATTGTTTAAATTATTTTTTCAAAATTCTAGTTATATTTTAGCAAATGTTGCATTTAATTTTTAAAAGCGTAAATTTAATAGCCAGTGGAAATTGTTTAAATTATAATTTAATTCTGTTTCAATGTACACGAAATCAGAGGGGCGGAACTTATAACAACCAATGGAAGCCATAGGCGCAATTTTTAAAATTCTTAATGAACCTTGCTATATATAAAAAAAAAAAAAAATACTGCACATATTTAGAAACCTAAATAATGGTATTAGGCGTTCGAATTAAAATTAACAAAAAAAATATTTTAATATAAAATTTGTTTTCGCATCCAAAATATTTATCATTCACTTACTAAATACCTGCAAAACCCTGAAATGTGTGAAAATTCACACTTCACATCAATTTTTTTTTATTATTTTTTATTATTATTACCATTTATTTAACAGCATCAGGGCAAAAAAAATACATATAATATACAAGTAGTAACAAACAAAACAAACAGATAGTGAACAGAATAATTACATAACTTACAAAGAAAGATATAACATAAAAACAAAAAAAAAACAAAAAGAAGATATAGTACAAACATTGGTCCAGTCTATCCACAGTACAGATTCAAGTATTAGTGAAGCACTAATTGCTTAGAGCAATGGTTGTTATACATAACATCATTTTTCATACAATCAACAAACAGCTTATTTGTAAAGCCCAGCAAATCCGCGGATTATCCGCGGATATTCGCCATTTTTCTGCGGAAGCGGATAAATTATCATTTAAATCATGCGGATGCGGGTTATATATCATATCCACTTATCCGCAATATCCGCGTGAACATAAAATCTTCAGTTGGACGCTTCTGCCTACGGAAGACGCGATTAGAACTCCAAAAATGTATCATTGGCATTTGTATTGTGCTTTTGGCAAGAGTGAAATGATAATACGCTACGTCACTTTTTACTTTTTTTACTTTTCCCATAAAGACCTACTTTACGCTTACTTAAATAGCTAAATGTAGTAGAGTTTATATAACAGTCGTAGATACAACAATTTCTTTGGATTTATTGCATTTATTAATTTAAAAATAATTATGTATCACCTTATTTTGTATTTTTGGAAATATTAGTAAAAAATTAACCATGGTAATTTGCCACATTTAAAAACATAGAAGCTCATATCAAATTTAATAAAATAAAAATATCTTCAAATTCTTGAAATCCTCATATAACTTTCATCTTTTAATAATAGGATGAATTTAAGAATTTAGTTTTATTATTAAGAACTTATTTTTTTTTAATTTGCTGACCTTATAGGACTTTCCTTGTTATTTATTGGTCATAAATGTGATAAATTAATCTGTTTAATTATTCCTAAATATCGTTGCTCTCAAATAAGTTGCTCTTAAAAAACTAAGTTTCTGAGATATTGCTGTTTACAGTTTTACATTTTATATAAACTTGGTTGAAGGGTCGAATAATTGTAATTTCCATCTTTATTTTTTAATCTATATAATCTCAGTACACCGTTAGATAGAAAACATATTTCTGGACTAAGTAATATTAATGTAATAAAATTTTTAAAAAATTAGTAATGTTTTAAAACAGCGATATGCCAAATAAGGCGAAACAAATTAGATATTTCCAAACAGACAGCAAATTCTGTGCGGATTGTGCGGATATTTTTGCGGATGCGGATCGTATGAGGATTTTATATTTATAGTTATAGTTATATTTATAGTATAAATCTACTTATTTGTTGACAGCCAAAGCCTGCTGCTAAAAGAAAAAATTCGTTTGCGCAGCATACCCCAACTGTATGTTATTCTATTTTGCACAAACATAAGGCTAGCGCTACAAAATCTGTCCAAGCCATTTATAATTCTGAAGGCGTAATTGTAACAAACTCTGTATCTATGTCTAATTGCTTTTGTTGCATTTGTTCATAGGGGTGATGCGTAAACACAGGCAGAGTATGAGTTGAATAGGCAATTGCGCACACCTTTACTACATTTTGCAAATCGTCTATTCAGCATATTGGCGCGCACGCACAACATTCGACACTGCCTGCTAATATCAGCATTGTCCGAAAGATTGTCGCACATTATGTGACCGAAGTATGTCACGGTTGACAAGTATGTTGACATCTTCGTCGAACCATTCTCTTAGTATATCTACTAAGCGTTCCGAAACATTTTTCTTTCTTAGAATTTCAAGAAGTTTCCCTCTATTCACTCGATCAAAAGCCTTGCTAAGATCTAGGAAGCAAGTATCGTGATTTTTCTTGAATACGTACTGATTATTGGCGCATTGAAGTTTGTCTTCAGCTTTCGCTAACAGTATCTTTTCCAATAGTTTTGAAATCACGTTAGCAATAGCAATTGGACGGAAGGTGTCTCTACTTGTTGCTGAGCCCTTCCCCTTTTGAACTAGAACAACGTCTGTGGTGAGGAAATCTTTCGGCAGATGGCGATGCAGCAACATAAATGAAAAACAGTCTGGTAGGATGTTATGCAGACTTTGTGGTGCATATAGTAAATGCTCTCCACATATGACGTCTGCTCCAGATGTCTTCCCACTCCTCAGATGAAAGATAGCTCCAAGAAATTTCTCCGCAGTGACGAGGAATTTATCAAGCGGAACAACATTTGGTTTACAGCAACAAATTTATTAAGTTTTTCAATTTTTATTTAGAATAAAAATATATAGATTAGATACAGTCTTTATTCGTGCCTTGCGGCTTTGAATGGAGTACAGTTCTTACATAAATAACCCATAATTAACTTTTTGATATATATAACAAAAATAAAACAAAAATAAATATTTGATACTATTTACAAAAAGAAAAATGAAAATATATATGTTAGGGTCAAAACTAGTTCTTGGACCTCCTTTGTAATATGTTGCGTTAGTAACCATAACATAATAACATATATGTGACAGATTGTAAATAGACGTAGTAATAAACGCTTATATGTGTTTGGATTTGTGTGTTTTAATTGATATTATCATGAACGCTATAAAGCGTTCTAACATCAGAAGTGGGATGCCTACACCTACAACTAATTTTGGCCAGTATTTGTTGTTCCATACATTAAATATTTTGAAAATGATTAAAATGAAAAAAACAAAAAAATGAGAGAAAGATTGACAGTTGCAAAAATAAATTGAAATGTCAAAATTGGCTGACAAGAGTTTTGAAAATGGAAAATACAAGTGCTATATTATAATTAAACTGTAAAAAATAATTAAACCCAAAACATTGCGTACCCATATTATGGTGAGCCACAGTGATACGTAGAAGTTGAAATGTTCTAGAATGAATTTGGATAAAGTACATTAAAACTAATAGCAAGGACTGGAAAACACTACAAGATGCAAATAAATTTTTCGATAACATTGCAAAGGTTAAATAAAGAATAAACTAAAGGTAGTATTGAAATTTGACGCCAAATTATAAGAAAATAATGAGGTATGGTATTTATAATTTGTTCTTGATAATTTAGAAATTTTGAATAAAGACTTAACACGCGAGGACGCGGCAAGATCAGGACGGCCGTGTTAGGGTCAAAACTAGTTCTTGGACCTCCTTTGTAATATGTTGCGTTAGTAACCATAACATAATAACATATATGTGACAGATTGTAAATAGACGTAGTAATAAACGCTTATATGTGTTTGGATTTGTGTGTTTTAATTGATATTATCATGAACGCTATAAAGCGTTCTAACATATATATATCTTTATATATAAAAATGGATATTTGTGGCTATGTCCGGAAATTCTAACCCACTTCCAGATACGCTACCGAGTTGAAATTTTGCATACAGGTAGGGAATGCTTTCATCATAACTAGAAAAATCGAAAATTTCAAAAAAGTCCCATCAGAAACGAGAAATTAATAATTTTGTTTTTAATTATATTGGACCATCGAAGTATGTATGATGCGTTCAGCGAGATCGCGGGAATTTCGTTTCAATGGTTGTTTGGACAACTATAGTAAGTTCGTGAAACATCGTTCAATGTCGTTCGGCGCGATTCATCTTTACTCTGCTCTAGCAGATTTATATATTGTTATTTAGTAAAATTTTTTTGAGCACCTGTTTTCTGGTTTTTAATTTTAGGGCATTTTTATGAACTTTGTTATTTTTATTTATTTATTTTTTTTCTATTCTTTTATTTAAATGTTTAAATATAATAGTAAAATCTTTTATATATATATAAAACAGAAAATCTGTGTGTACCGAGTTGGAATTTGGTATATAGGTAGGAAATGCAGTCAATATAAGGAGGCAAATTGAAAATCAGAAGAAAAAAAATGGCATCACTTAAGACGTAGACTTAACAGAAAAATTGCTTATACAGTGAAACCTCTATCTATCGTTTTTGAAGGGACCTATTGAAATAAACTATGGATGCGGGAAAACAATGAAAAACACATTAATACATATTTAAATGTTTAATATGTACGTACATATATATTCTAAAAATGATACATGTTTCAGGTATAAATCAATTTTTTTAAATAAAAAATATCGTAGCGAAATAAAAAAGGAAGCTGCATGCCGACAAAAAAAATTATACTTTGTATTGTATATAATCTTTCATCGTCATTTACTTTTTGGCTTTTTATATTGCCGTAAGAAATCAATATTCTTTCGGTGTTACAAATTAAATTTTTTTCGGCATCAGTTATCGAATGCGCATAAAAAAAGTTTTCAATTTGAAAAAAACACGAAATTTGCTGCGTAATTTAAACGATGAATGCGGTAAAATGATACAGAGAGAAATGATCGATGCGATCTATTTTTGCGTGTTTTGTATGAAATTAATTCGGAACCGCAAGAAATAACGATATATACGGGAAAATTATTATTCGAGGAACGATAGATAGAGGTTTCACTGTAATAAGAAAGCAAATATTTTTTTTTAATGATTTTTTTTTTATTGGATTGATTTACGGGAGTAACGAAGGGACAACCTAAAACTAAACTTTTGAAATATCTCATTTACTATTGACTTAACAGCAAAAACGCACATGAGAAAAGCTGTTTAAAATAAAAATACAAATACCTGTTATCCTATAAATTTTTCAATTGGTTAAGAAGCAGGGGAAGGGAGATGGGGGAGGTGCTAAAACTAAAATACTGGAAATATCTCCCTTATTATTTACTTTACATCAACAATTTATAAAGATAATTTATAAAGACTTTGAATGAAGAACGATTATTTTCTGTTTAGTGTAGCTTCTGAATATTTAGGGGGACAGAAGGAGCGC
This sequence comes from Liopterus haemorrhoidalis, assembly GCA_963971575.1. Taxonomy (NCBI): domain Eukaryota; kingdom Metazoa; phylum Arthropoda; class Insecta; order Coleoptera; family Dytiscidae; genus Liopterus; species Liopterus haemorrhoidalis. The sequence continues at coordinate 17,258,547 of OZ020615.1, read as the reverse complement.
TACTTATAAACTTGAAATATCTCTTAATATTGACTTAACATTAAACATGTGTATAACAGAAGTTGTTACAATATCAATAATATAAATAAATAAATAAACAAATCTTTTCTGTTTAATCTTCTTCTGTATATAGGTATATCATTTATAAAATTTTCTTATATATGTATATAAATACATGACCTGACTGACTCATCAACGTTCAGCCCAAATCACTAGACCTAGAAACATGAAATTCGAGAAGTATATTTCCTCCATGTCGTAAGCGATCACTAAGAAGAGAATTTTCGAAATACGACCCCTAAGGGGCTGTTAAGTGATTTCAGGGATTCCTCAATATCTCTTAGGCCCAATGAGATATTGACTTAGTTTTTGCTTACAAAGGTTACACATACAAATGTTAAGAACTAAATTCAGGATTTTGTTCTAATCAACCCTTAAAGGGATAAATTTATTATGTATTCGGAGTGAATTATAGAACCCTTCGTATTTCCGATGTATGTTGAGTTATAACATTGTGTTTTGGCATATAGATGTCTTTTTAAATCTTAGAAACTTTTTGACAGTTTTCTTTTAAATTTTCACGCCTAAAAGGGTAAATTGGTATTTTTTATTCAATAGAACGCCCCCTGGACATAGAAACATGAAATTCGTGGAGGAAGGAATGTTCCTTCCATGATGTGAGCACCTATTAAGAAAGATTTTTTTTAAATTCGACCCCTAATGTGGTGAAATGTTTCTTTCACGGATTCCTCAATATCTCAGACCTATAATGAGATATCGACTTGGTTTTTGGTTACAAAGATTACCCATACACATGTACAAAAACGAGGTTCAGTATTTTGCTCTGATCAACCCATACAAGGCAAATCTAGATTCAAGGATATTCATAAAACCCTTCAAGTGACCTGTTTCATTTCTTTTTGGCACATAGGCGTCTGTTTAAAATCGGTATATGTATTAAAACTCAAAAACGGATAAACCGATTTTAGTGCTATTTGCAACAGCGTATTCCAAATTTGTCTGGAAAGATTTTAAGCTATATATCATCGCGGTAAGACACCAGGTTTCCGATCAATTAAGAAATATTTAAACTATAAAAGATACACATATTCAAAATATACCTATATTAACGAATTTTGGGTTTAATATTGCAACAAAAATGTTCCCGAGGATATATATCACAATTTTCTTTATTTTCATTTTAGACGACAATTGTAACGTTAAATTCGCTATTGAACATTATTGTAACCCCCTAAAGCAATACGAAGAAAACTTACTTCGGTGGCAAGAATATTTACTAACGAAAAAAAGTGCTCTGATCTATATAGGTACGATTTATAAATCAGGAATAATCACGAAGTAATTATAATAAATATCATAAAAATTATAATAAATAATTTCGTAAGGTGCAACATAAAATGCTTTACGTGACTGGAGCTGCCTTTGGCAATGATTCTCACATGGGCATTTTCCTAGGTTAGCACATCGGGATACTTATACGTGTTGATATTAAATGTCTGTACTACCAATGTTTACAAAGAAATTCGTACTTAAATTATTTGTATAAGAAGCACATATTAATACAATTGTAGATTAAAACAAATAAATATATTTGAATATAAAACGATTCGTAGCAACCAGTCTTGAACCGATTTCAAAATGGGCCAGATCTAAGCGGGCTACGACTACTTTATTTCGGTAGCGAAGCAGCGGGTACACTGCTAGTATATATATATATATATATATATACATATATATATATATATATATATATATATATATATATATATATATATATATATATATATATATATATATATATACATTTATAAACTTATAACTAAAGTATGCCCTTTTTACTTTTATATTGCACTCTCTTTTTCTCTTCTTTTCTCTTCTTTTCTTTAGCACCCTTTTCATCCATGTTAACCCGGCTCCCGACTCGTCCAGCAGTTCTTGAACCTTCCTTGGCTCTCTTCCTATTTCTTTACAATTTTGTAGGTGTTCTATCGTTTCTACCGCTTCGCCGCACGTTCTACATAATCTCTCGTTTTCTTTTTTCCAATATTTATTTGCCTCTGTCTCATTTCCACACCTAAATCTTGCTATGGTTTTCTGTGATTTGTTGCTGTTTTGCAGATATTGTGGCAGCCATTGTGTTTGTGTTCTCCCATATTCTTTAAAATACCTAGACTTGCTAATTTTATTCTGTTGGTTCTGCAGTTGTACCTCTCTATCTCTTTCTGTTGTTATTTGTTCAATTGCAATCCGTCCTCCTGCTTTCTTCTTATCTCGTCTGTGCTGTAGCCGTTTCTCTCGTAATATTTTCTTCTGTCGGTTTTCCAATTTGTTTTTGTATTATTTTCTCTTTCTTTCCAGCTTTCCTTCAGGATTTCGTTATTGCAGGCTTGAATTTTTTGTTCATATTTTATAGCTCTGGTTCCGGTTTTTAGTCTTATTTTGTCTCTCTTTGTTTCCTATAGTACTATATAGCTCGGTGTTTGCCTGTCTAATCCCAATGTCCATTTAATGTACGTTTCTTGTGTTCGTTCTACTTCTTCCCACTCTTTCCATCCCCATATTTCCGAGCCATAGAGGAGAATTCCTTGTATTAAGGTATCAAAAAGAAACATTCGTTTTTTATATTCGTGGTTTAGTTTTCTCTCTCCGATACTCCACACTTTTCCCATCGCCATTTTCGCCTTTTTCGTCCTTTCCTTTATATGTTTGTTGTCTCCGTTGTTCTTTTGAAAAATATATCCTAAGTATTTAAATTCCTTTACTTGTTCTATTTCTTGTCCTTCCCAATTCCAACATTCTTTCTTTTCTCTTCCACCCCCCTTTTCTGAATTCAAGTACTTTCGATTTTTCTGTACTGAAAAATATATCCTAAGTATTTAAATTCCTTTACTTGTTCTATTTCTTGTCCTTCCCAATTCCAACATTCTTTCCAAATTATATTAACTATAATTTGAACAAAAATATATATTTCTACATCAAATTCGCAAATATTAAATACACAATTGAATTTAAAGACACAAGTTTGCATTTATTGATTAATAATATTCAGTCTTCTTTTGGACGTTTGCAAAATATTAGCTCATATACATGTTAGCGAAAATATAATTATGCAACATTTATCCTTATTAACGATCGTGGGGTGCTATATCGTTGCTAAGGCATATTGTTTGATGTAAATAGAATAGTATAAAATATATCATATGATGTCTGATACGTATTAGTTGATCAATAAAATCATGTCTTATTTTTCATAAAATACCTTTTTTATTAATATCAGAAGTGGGATTTGGCCTATCACCCACAAGAAAATTAAAATAGAAGACTATAAGTGCAATATTAAAAATATTTTTTTAATGCAACAATACATTGTTAAAGGTGACGATTGAGAATCATATAAAGGTAGTATGAATTATGAACTAGATAATAAATTGGCAAATTTCAAGTTATTTTGTCAAAAATTATTTCAAGTGGTTTCTAAGGAAATGACACTTATTGGAATAAATATGAAATGTGACATTTGTTTGAAAAATGCAGAATCTTAACAAAGATCCCTAAAAATTGTCAGGATGAACGAGCGTTGCTTTGTTATTAACAAACACAATTTACGAAGGTAACTGGTTAGATTGATGATGACTAAAATGGTAAGAGGCATTTTATTGTTTTGGTTAAATCATGTGGCACGTGTTAGCCATAATGTGTAAAAATTAGATTTGAGATTTTGTTTTTGATATTTGTGATTTAATATTTGAGTTATGATATTTGAGATTTGATAATTAAGATCTGAGTTTCGAGATTTGAGTTTTAAAGTTGAACGTTTATTGGAAAAGATAAATGACAGATCACTGGGATCGGATTGGCATAATAAACTGATAAATGTAATTGCTAATGAGTTGAGAGAAAAGGTTGTCGAGTACCGCAAGACATGCCGCTGCCAGTGGCATCAGTCCGGTAATAGCTCTGTAACCATGGTGGCAGATGGTGAGCTATGGCGACGGGCTGATGATGATGATAAAGCACTGCGTGTGCAGAAACGAATAGACGCTCTCTGAGCTTAGCACTGTGTGTGCAGAAATGAATAAACGGCCGCTGAGCTTGTTGTACTGTAGACAATCTGTAATGAAGGAAACTAATAGATAGTTACTGAGTATCTGAGCTTGTTGATCTAGTCACTGAGTTCGTGATAGAGAAATGAAATGATAACAAAAGTCTCTAAACTTTCAGATCACGATTTATACTCTGCTATTGGAAGGTTTTGTTGTAAGCAAATATTTATTTTAACTAATTGATATTGGTGCATGGTTGATTTTGTGAAAGATCAATTCTGCGCCCAATTTTGCTCTATTTACAGATTATGAATTAGGTGAAGACTTTCAAGATGCAGTAGAAGATGAATGGAGTTCCTGGTATGCAGGATGCTGTTACTGGTATCCAAGATGCAGAATGCTGTTGTTGGTATGGAGCAGACCATTGGTGGTATGCAGGTTGCTGTTGCTGATAACAACAATGCTGTTAATGGTGTGAAGAATACAGTGGCGTCCCGAGAACGTTCCGCATGTCAGTCTGGCCGTGTTAGCGAAAATATAATTATGCAACATTTATCCTTATTAACGATCGTGGGGTGCTATATCGTTGCTAAGGCATATTGTTTGATGTAAATAGAATAGTATAAAATATATCATATGATGTCTGAGACGTATTAGTTGATCAATAAAATCATGTCTTATTTTTCATAAAATACCTTTTTTATTAATATACACATATTTTTGTATATAAATAACAAAGAAAGTTCATTGAAACGATCTTCTGACATGTTTGAAGATGATGTTTTGGAGATAGTTCTTTAAATAATTTAACGTAGAAAATGATTATACAGTAGCATAGGTCCTCACTCTAAAAAATACAAGTGATTAAGGGAAAAAAATAGTCTTCAATCCTAAAAGAGAAGCGACGAGCAAAAAAAAAAGGTTCTCACTCCCAAAATAGTGATAAAGCAAAACAAAAATCCTCAAAAGTCCTCATTCTAAATAATAAAATATGTATGTCGTACCTGCAGGTGTCAGCCAAGGAACGGTCCTTGCACCACTTTTATTTAATATATTCATCAACGATATCACGAAAATAAATCACGTATCATACAGTTTATACGCAGATGATACCGCGTTCCTCACGGTTTTCCTGGCTACTCGACACTATCAAAAATAGACTCCAGTTAGCCATTTCTAAAATAATAAAACATTTTTACAAATGTAAAATTAAATTAAACGATATTAAAACAGAATTTATCATACTTACAAAACCAGACGAGACCTTACGAGACCAGAGCTAAGCCAATATAGCACAATGTGTGGTCTCAATAATATAAAGCCAGTTCCGTATGTAAAATATTTGGGAATCATATTAAATTATAAGCTATCATTTGAACATCACAAATACATCACTAGTAAAGCCAATAAAATCTTACATTTACTTTTCCCGATATACAACAGAAAATCAAATCTAAATCACATAAATAATAAAACATTAATATTTACTTCTATAGTTCGACCAATTTTAACATATGCTTGTCCCTCGTGAAACTTGTTAAGTAATTTGAACTGGCAAAATATTCAAACTATTCAAAACAAATGTTTAAGAATTATTGGTAGATATCCCAAATATTATTTAATTTCAAAAATGTATCAAACATAAAAAATTCCGATTATAAAAAAGTATGCTACAAAGATAATCAAATATTATTTTTCAAGAATCAAAAACCATCAAAATACATTAGTAAAAAATATTGGGAAAATGAACTCAAAATCCAAAACTCACAAAACTATAAAATACTTAATAGATCAATAAATTATTGACGTATGATAGTAATTTTTTTCCCAATTTTTGACAAGGTTTTCCCATGTCATTTCCCTAATGAATTTAAAAATAATTTAAAAAAAAAGTAAATTCAGCTCAGAAAATAAAATGATGTAAAATTATAAAAATTGATTTGAGGTAAATAAATAAAATAGGAACTCAAAAGATAAACAATCTATGTATGTATGTGATTTTATTTAAAAAATTATGACAATAAACTCATTTTATATATTTATATGTATGTTTTATATATTTATATGTCGAAACCTAATTTTCTATTATATCTTATGGGAAAACAATTAATCAGGTACCAGATTAAATCAGTGGCGTAAAGAGACCTCCGCTAGACTTGCCCTCCCATAAAAAAAAAATAATAATAAAAAAAATAGATACTTTTTTTTTTTAATTTAAAGAAAGATTTAGGTAAATCTTCAAAAATACATCAAATTATGTCCTATACAAATTTTTGTCCAAGGCTTAGTTTACTAGTTACGAATATTTTTAAATTTTAAAGTTTAATAACTTCCGTTTCTGGTTTCGGATTTTAATAAAAAACAATAGGGTTCTTCCCAATTATTAGGAGAATTTTTTAGTACCAGAACGAACTCTTTAAGTTAAACCGTTTTTGAGTTATCGTGTATACACACTGACACACACACACACACACACACATACGGACGGCACTTCGAAAATAGGTTTTTTGGATTCCCTGGACCATGAAATGTGGTCATCAGTCAAAATCTCGACATCGAAAATTTTCGCGATTACAATACTTGCCCCTTATATATTAAGGTCGGGCAAGTAAAAATTATAAAGAAAATCTAAAATGGCGACCATTTATTTACAAACAAAAACGGAAACAAAACAGAGGAAATATCGTAAATTTACTTCGCTTTTTCGGGACAATATTCCGTTTAATCGGGACAGTAATCGTGTGAATTCCCGTGGCGCCAGGGAATTCATGTTGGAGTGGGGATTCACTTTGACATCATTATGTATAAGCGTGGTTTTTGTGGTCGAGTTAACGTAAATTTAGTATAGTGACTCACTGATATAACCCTTAACGGGATGCCGAGAAAGGATTTGACACATTTGAAAGCATTGGATTATATATGACATCATTATGTATACTCCATTTTATTTTCTGACAAGGTTTTACCGCGTATTTTGTCTATTATGTTAACTTTTATTTATTTATTATATATTTGTATGAAAACTATGTAGACAATTTTTAAATACGAACAAGGACTTAATTGTGATACAAGCGGACAAAGGTAATGTAACCACGATTTTAAATAAAACAGATTATTTAGATAAATGTAACAATATGTTAAATGATAACTGCACATATAAATCTTTAAAAAAAGACACGACTACCACAATACAAACTAAAAACAACAAAATCGTTAAAGAACTACTTGACAGACAATACATTGACGACAACAATTATAAACACATGATAACCCATAACGGGGTAGTCCCAAGAGCATATTTCCTCCCCAAAATTCACAAGACCCACGTCCCTCTAAGACCTATCGTCTCGTTCGTAGGAGCCCTCACTTACAACACAGCCAAATTTCTGTCCAAAATTCTAAACCCCCTCAAATACCTATCGCCATACTTATTAAGGAACTCCTTTGATTTTGTAGAGAAAATTAAAGATCTACCCATACCCAATACCCATACTTTGATATCATTAGATGTCAAAAGCCTTTTCACCAGCATCCCCTTGGATCTAGTCCAAGACAGCATAGTCCACCGATGGGAAGATATTCGTCAAAACAGAGCCATGGACATCGATACATTCATTAGTGCTATTTCATTTTGCTACAATTCGTCAATTTTTAAATTCAACGGTAATTACTACCAACAAACCCAAGGTCTTCCGATGGGCGCCCCCATTTCAGCTGCCCTAGCCGAAATGGTCATGTTTCGTTTAGAAACAGAGGTTTTACAGTCTCTGGACTATACACCCTGTTTCTACTTCCGCTATGTCGATGACATAATCACCGCAGTCCCCTCAGATTGTATTGACGATATAATGTATAATTTCAATAAATTCAATTCCAACATCCAATTCACACTAGAAAGGGAAAAAAATGAATGTATTAGTTTTCTAGATGTTACCCTAATTCGCGGTCCTAACAATCGTATCCTCACCAATTGGTACAAAAAACCCACCGCCTCAGGACGTTACCTTAATTATTTTCCCCATGTCCCGCAAAAATTCAAAATCAATGTAGCCAGAAACTTAGCCCACCGAGCCACCTTGCTATCGCACAAAAAATTCCACCATGATAATTTTAATTCCATTCACAAATCACTGAGAACGAATTCCTACCCAAGAATACTCCATTTTATTTTCTGACAAGGTTTTACCGCGTATTTTGACTATTATGTTAACTTTTATTTATTTATTATTTATTTGTATTTATCATTTTCGACAATCAGCTTGATAATGCTCGAATGAGCGAAACTAGTCGCTTTAATAAAGAATTTACTTAATTAATATTATATTTATTTCGGTGGAAATCCAAGAAAAACCTGTAGGTACAACTCCTATTACATAACCACCAATAATCTTATACATTCTACATAACATAAAGTTTTAAATGTAAATTGTCGGGTTAAAAACCACGTTTTGAGATAGATTCGGTAACCTTTTTTTTCCTTTTAATGATAATATATTTTCCAAATACAAATACATATATAGTAATATAGTAATACAATTTGAATACACAACAAAAAGGAATTAAATATAATAATTATTTACCAATAAATTAGTGAAATAGAAAAAGGTCTTAAACAAGGAGAATATACAAAATGTATAATTGTTCTGCAACAAAATAAGTTTGGTTATCGCTCCTTTAGATGAATACCTTCAAGACCAATGTTAAAAATATTCTTTTCACAAGCTTTATAAACATTATTTTTTTAAAAAAATACATCTGATACTCTGCTTTGGAAATTTGTATGAGGTAGGTAAATTTTATTTGTTATTTTCTCAATTCACTGATTCATATTGAATATGTTAAAAAGGAAATACAGAATTCTTTATAAATTATTGGCGAGGAAAATGTAAGAAAGTTATGGAAACATTTTGAAGCATTTCCTTACAAATACAGAAGAGAATCAACGTATGTAAGTGGGATCGCAACTTCATTCCTAAGCCAAATCAAACGTAACTTAATACTCGATGCAAGTATAATAATGTACATGTATGGAAGAAATTCACGTAGTTTCTCATACTACATATACAAGGTGTTTCAGGTTTAACTGTATTAATTTAAAATATTAATTCTAGATCTCAAAGCAATTATTTTTTTTTTCTGTACATGTAAGGGCGACTGTTGTATCTTGGAAACCTTTTTACATTTTCTAAATTTTCTGCAGATATTTATTTTTGAAATTTAATACTAATGTAAAATAAAATTTGCTTTTTCTTCTATCAACTGGTGCACTTTTTATATTGTCACGGGGTGAATTCAAGAACGAATTCTTTTCTACAAAATTTATTACTTAAATAATATTAATTCATAATACAATTATTTAATAATGGTTGAAATAAAAAACATTGTAAATTTTCACTATTTCTATTAACTAACTGCTTACTAGTTTCGGCTTTCGCCATTTTCAAAGCAATCATTGCTTTGAAAATGGCGAAAGTGAAACATAGAGCAAAGCAGCGATGAAAGCGGAGAGTAAAACAGCGAAAGAATGTCGCGCTTATAAAAGAGTGTCTAAAAAAATTTGGTATTTACTAAAAAATAAAAATAAACACACTAGAAGGTGCAATGTTCACAGAATAAATAAAAGTAGACATATACATGGTGAATTTCATCTTTTCTATATGCAACTCCACAAATATCCAGAAAAGTTTCATTCTTATTTTCGCAGGAGTATTTCAACGTTTGATTATATTTTGGAAAAAATTCAACATAAATTGGTAAAAAATGGACAAATTTCAATCGGATCCTACAATAAATACCTCTTATAAATGAGAACTACTTGTAAATGCCTCAATATCCATTTTAAACAACTATTTCAGCAACGATGATAGCAGAGAAATCAAAATTGTTTGAACCCGTCGCCTTGCTCGACTATAACAACGATATAACCTCGCTGCATTACGCTCCACTATGCGCATGTTAACAGGAATTAATTTATTTAATTTCGTTGCTTTGCTCTTTTTTATACCTTGGCTTAATTATATATATAAAAGCCCTAATTTCTGTGTGTCATCGTAACGCTAAGTTGTGTGGTGTGAATGAGTTTTGCGGGGTGTGGGCGTTAACGAAGTTAGAAGTAGGGGGCGACGTATACGACGAAACAGATAGCTTACCAGACACTAGAGCAGAGAATTGCAGTACATACGGTGACTCGAGGGAAGGTTGTTGTGTCAGGGGCAGGTTTTGAATTGATGTTACGCAACGTATAACGACCCGCGGGCCGTCTCCAGCCCGATACTAAATTTTTAAACTTTAAACGACATGCATTGAGCGGATTTTTAGGATTTCCTAGGTATAATCAGAAACAGCTATACCATTGATGTCCAGCATATGGCCCGCGGGCCGTATCCAGCCCGATACTAATTTTTTAACTTTAAACGACATGCATTGAGCGGCTTTTTAGGATTTCCTAGGTATAATCAGAAACAGATATACCATTGATGTCCAGTATATGGGCCGCGGGCCGTATCCAGCCCGATACTAATTTTTAAACGACACGCATTAAGCGGTTTTTAGGATTTCCTAGGTATAATCAGAAACAGCTATAACATTGATATCCAGCATATGGGCCGCGGGCCGTATCAAGCCCGATACTAATTTTTAAACGACACGCATTAAGCGGTTTTTAGGATTTCCTAGCTATAATCAAGAAACGTTTTTGTTTTGTTAATATACGCAGAATCATGCAAATTTTAATAATTAATTCCTGCTTATATTGATTTTTATTCGAAATTAGTTTGCCAACGTTGTTGGCAACGGGGTCTGCTAGTTTATTTATATTATATAGGTTTTATTTAAAAATGTAAAGATAAAATACGAAAAAAGTATCATATAATACACAAAAAGCATTTATTAGATTTTTATATAATATTCTTTTTTAATAGTAATTAATTTCACATTAACATTACCCAATATAATAATCCTAATTTGTTCCTACTATTTTTACAATTCTAACATGAAATATTGCATTTTATTATAATACTAATATAGTAATCTTAATGTTAATTTTATATTATTTAACATAAAAATAACACTGTCATACACTTTTTTTTAACGAAGAAGATTCTTCTTATTTTTTTCTTATTCTGTTAACTGCTAAGAAGAATAAGAACTAACACTATTAGTATTGTTATATCACAATTGAGAAGTGACATTACCGTTGGCGGCGCTGTACTTCAAGGCAATATGGCTGTCGTGTCTAGTATTTAGCAGTCAATATGCTAACAGCGAACAGGTTAATTTAAGCACAGTACATTTTTATTTTATGAAAATGTATCTATCGACATTCTAACAAAAAATCAACATATGTAATAATTTCAATCAGTACTACAGTCGCATAGTACAATATTTGACCACCAGACTGCGTATCCGAGCGTGTCAGTTCTCAATAGATGGCGCTTATATTTTGTGTACTAATATTATTAAAAATTAAAATTTTAAGGTTCCAGCGCTCTAGCAGTAATTTCTGAATTTCAAAGTTTAAACATCGACATCGGTAGTAGACATCGATGTTTTAGCGATACCATCTGAGCATCGATGGTAAAAACATCGATGTTTTTAAAACAAACATCGATGTGTTCGATACATCGATGTTTTTTCCCCATCCCTAGCATAGAGCATGCTGTCTATTTAGGTTATGTTATTGCTCCAACTTGACACCTCAATAGGAACTGAACCTAATCTATTTGGTTTCCCCAGATCGTTTTTTTAACATTCTATCCCTTCTCATTTTCATCACGGGTTTAATTTACTGAAATCGTCTGCCTCTCATTTCCTTTATATAGGAAAGGGTGAGAAAAAGAAAGAAAGAGGAAGATAAATAAAGGAACTACTAAGAAGCATGGAAAGTAAAAGAAATATAGAATTGTCATGTATAGAACTTAAATTTGATTATTTTTGTCTTGTCCGCCATTTTATGTAACATTTTACATGTTTCACCCTTCATTTTATATCTGGTGTTTAAATCCTTCATATTTTTCTTTGAAGAAACTCTCCTATTGTACGAATGTCATATTATATGAGGGTATGTTCACATAGCAGGAGAAATAACACATGAATACGAAATGGCTATTACATTTCCGGACAGACGTTGGCTTTGATAAACTGCTACTCTGACGAATCGCTACATCAAACTGACGGATTTGATACTGAGTCTGACAAATTTTATTAACACTGTATCAATAATTTTCATAAAATAATCAACAGTACATTAAGGATGTCACAAAAGCAAATTTGAAGGTCATGTTCAAAGGAAATTTTATGAGATATGATACAGTATATTTTTGCTGAAATATTTTATCGCTTGGTAGCATAATATATTTAAAAATATTTTCTACAATATTATTTATCATCTAATTAGAACGTATTTTATGTTTGTAAATAAGCTGACGATTAAGTTTATTATTGTTAATAATAGAGAGTTTTTGCAAACTGTATAAATAACTAACGTAAAATGACAAATATTACGTCAAAGTAAAGTCGTAATATATTTAGAGTTGTATGGAAAAACAGTTTTTGCATAACGTCACCTAGTTTTTACGTTTAACCCCTTCCTTAATACATGATAAGTATATATTTAAGACAGAAATGTTATTTTATTTATTAAAATATACAATAGAAGGTATATAGGTTTATTAAAAACAATTTACCATTGTAAATGTTTTTAGTTGTCTCTCTTTTGGGTTATGACACCAACGGAAAAACTATATGACAAACCTAAATGAAAGACGTACTCCGTCATTTGAATAACATTAATAATTATCGTACGCATGCGCAGTTAAGTCGACACGTGATTTTAACGGATAGCCGGCAACGTTATAAGATTTGCAAAAACTCTCTAATAAAAAACATGTATAATCTGTCTCAATTTGTAATACGAAACTAGATCTGGTTACTTTAGTGACTGTTGTGGTGTAAATAGACTTTTGCAGAATCATGTGAACTTGTAAATCTGGCTTTTAAAAGTATGGTTAAGTTTCATCATATTGAGGGTATTACTAAATTGACATGTCAGAATTGTGATTGACAGGTCAAATATTTTGAATGTATATACAGTCTGTTCCAAACGGTTAAGCGGAACTAAATGGGAATTTAGTTCTTTTAGGTTGTCACGAGAAGGGACCTTCCTTGGGTTATTTCATTTTTCATGTTGGGATGTCAAAATTTAAAATTCCAACAATGAAACCATGGAAACGAATTACATATGTCAAAAGTAAATATATTTTTTTTATATTTTAATGACAAAAAAATAAATAAATGGGAAATTTGTATTAAGAATGACACAAAAAATCAAAATATAAAGAAAATGACATTTTAAAAAGATATTAACCCTAACCAAAAAATGGTATTGTAAGTATGATTTACAAAGCTTAAACAAAACGGCCGAAAGGCACGATTAAACGATGAAAGTAACTAGATTGCAAAATCTAGTTCCGCTTAACCGTTTGGAACAGACTGTATTAATATTTATTTCATCAAACTTTCGATTATTACTCGTAGAATAGTAAAAAATATTACGATTATCAATGAAATATCGTGATAAAATATAAAATAATTTATCATTTTATTGTGCTGCCCTTAAAATCTAATTCTTGTTTTCAAAATTTAATAACATATTTAAACAAAAATATTCATTTTTTGAATGTAAATCCCAAATTTTTCTCTGCAAATCTTTCCGAAACATGTAGTCTGTGGTTCTATCTGTTTTCTTATTATTACCTCTCCCCATGTTCGTCGGTCTTAAATTTTCTACACCTTCATTTAAAATTTTTCTTACTTCTCCTTCAGAAATCTAAAGAAATTGAAATGGGTAAATTATTTTATATTTCACAACACAAAGGACACCAAGATTTACTGAAAAAATATCTGCCACAAGGTCTATAATTTCGCTTCTTTTTAATTTTTTTCTAAACAAAATATTTATCTAATTGTTGTCTCTTATGCATATTTTCTGATGTTATGTTCTTATTTTGGTTGTATAAAAATACAGTCTGTTTCAAACGCTTAGGCGGAACTAGATTTTGCAATTTAGTTACTTTCATCGCTTAAATCGTGCTTTTCGGCCGTTTTGTTTAAGCTTTGGAAATCATACTTACAATAAACATTTTTTGCAGACACCTTTATTTTGGACGTTTGCCATTGCTGATAGTACTAGGCTAGAATAGTACAATATAATGAGTATTAGTATCAAAAAAGATATAATACTACAAGAGTAATATAAAAAATTCGGACGTTTCGGAAACTGCTCAACAATCTGTTTCCGTCTTCAGCGATCACGAGAAGTGATAAACATTTCAGTTTTCTTCGAGTTTTTATACCTAGTATTGTAAGAGTGGGAGCAGGTTATAGGTGCGTTGCTATTGGTTGGGTGGTTGGGATCAGGTATGGGTAGGGACGCGACTACCTGCTGAGGATTAACGACCGGATTAAGGTTGTTTGTCACATTATTGTGTGGTAATGAGTTGTTTGTTACTGGATTAGTGACTTGAGGATTAAGAGGATTGTTTTGAATAATGGAAAGCCAGAGTTGAGGAAATTCTATGCTGGCTTGGCTGACAGCATCTCCAGAGTTTTCGATCAAAGCAGACTCTTTCAATTTTCTCTTGAACTTGTTTTCCTCATACATTAAGGGTTTAGCATCTTTCCATTGGAAATGGTGTTCATTTTCCCAAGCATGTTCAGCCAGTTTGGAACTGTAAATTTCGCCCTGTTGAACTTTCTTCTTATGCTCGTTTACCCTAACATGTAGAGGTCTGCAAGTCTCGCCAATATATTGTTTCCCGCACTGGCAGGGAATAGAGTAGACACAGTTTTTGTTTAGGACAGATTTGGGTTTTGTACATGATAGGATAGATCTTAAAGTCGAACTCGATTTGAAGGCTACTTGGATATTATGCTTCTTTAGTATCTTACCAATTTTCTCAGATACTCCTTTATAATAGGGCATAGAGACATATCTCACTTCGTCAGTTCTAGGTGTGTCATTTTTCTTATGATTGATAGCATCAGTAATAATTTTATGACTGTAGCCATTATCTTGTAAGGTGGAACGGATGTTCTTCAATTCAACTTTAAGAAGCTTTTTAGAAGAACAAATTACTTTGGCTCTATTAACTAGACTCAGTGCAACAGCTCTCATAGTGCTATTATGGTGGAATGAGTTGAAATTAAGATATAGACCTGTATGTGTTGGTTTTCTGTAGACCGTGGTTGCTAGAACCCCCTTGCCATTTCTGATTATCAATACATCTAGGAAAGGCAGTTGATTGCTAACTTCCAGTTCAACAGTAAACTTAATGTTAGTGTGTACTGAATTTAGGTATTGATGGAATTCGTGGAGTTTATCTTTACCATGTGGCCATATGACAAAAGTATCATCGACGTATCTTAACCATTTATTCGGTTTGTACTTGGCTTCTTTTAAAGCTTTCGCTTCAAAATGTTCCATGTATATATTAGCAATAATAGGTGACAGTGGAGAACCCATAGCCATGCCATCCTTTTGTTGGTAATAATCGGTTTCAAGTTGAAAATAGGTAGTTTTCACACAAAGTGTTAATAACTCCATAATGCAGTCAACTGAATGATGTGTTCGAGTAGATAACGTCTGATCGCACTCTAGCCTTTCTCTAACAACTACTAGAGCTTCATCTACAGGCACATTAGTAAATAGACTCTCAACGTCAAAGCTTACCAGAATCTCATTACGTTTTAATTCTAAATTCTTTATAACACTAACAAAATGCTCCGAGTTTTTTACAAAGCTCTCACTCTTGCCGGCTAGAGGTGTTATTATTGACACCAGGTATTTAGCTAAAGTATAGCATGGTGAGCCAATGGAGCTGACAATAGGCCTCAAGGGGACGTTTTCCTTGTGTACCTTAGGTAAGCCATAGATATGAGGAGCTTTGCTATAATGCGGAGTTAATTTAGATCTCATTTCATCAGTAAATTCACTTTTGAACCTCCTTAGTGTAGCGTATACCTTAGTTTCCACCGACTTAGTAGGGTCTTTCTTAAGTCTCTCATATTTGTCATCCGTAATATTCGACAAAAGTTTTTGCTTATAGTCATCGGTGTTTAATATGACTGTAGCATTGCCTTTGTCTGCTGGTAGAATCTTAATGTCCACATCTTTTCTGAGTTCTGCGATAGCCTTATACTCAGCTTTAGTGATATTGTTAGTGGGAGCCTTAGATCGTTCTAGGACGGAACGGACTCGCCAGCGGACCTCTTCCTTTATTACGGGTTCGAGAGTATGACAAGCTTGCTCTACAGATGCTATGATATCTAATTTATTGATGGATTTAGGATTTACAGCGAAGTTTAACCCTTTACGGAGAACTTGCTCTTTTTCAGTTGTTAACTCTTTGCCAGAGAGATTAACTACCGTTTTCCTAACCTCCACATTACGGGTGCTGTCAATTTTTTGGGTGCAGACAATATTATTATCCTTTATTTTTAAGCTAAATAAAGGATAATAATATTGTCTGCACCCAAAAAATTGACAGCACCCGTAATGTGGAGGTTAGGAAAACGGTAGTTAATCTCTCTGGCAAAGAGTTAACAACTGAAAAAGAGCAAGTTCTCCGTAAAGGGTTAAACTTCGCTGTAAATCCTAAATCCATCAATAAATTAGATATCATAGCATCTGTAGAGCAAGCTTGTCATACTCTCGAACCCGTAATAAAGGAAGAGGTCCGCTGGCGAGTCCGTTCCGTCCTAGAACGATCTAAGGCTCCCACTAACAATATCACTAAAGCTGAGTATAAGGCTATCGCAGAACTCAGAAAAGATGTGGACATTAAGATTCTACCAGCAGACAAAGGCAATGCTACAGTCATATTAAACACCGATGACTATAAGCAAAAACTTTTGTCGAATATTACGGATGACAAATATGAGAGACTTAAGAAAGACCCTACTAAGTCGGTGGAAACTAAGGTATACGCTATACTAAGGAGGTTCAAAAGTGAATTTACTGATGAAATGAGATCTAAATTAACTCCGCATTATAGCAAAGCTCCTCATATCTATGGCTTACCTAAGGTACACAAGGAAAACGTCCCCTTGAGGCCTATTGTCAGCTCCATTGGCTCACCATGCTATACTTTAGCTAAATACCTGGTGTCAATAATAACACCTCTAGCCGGCAAGAGTGAGAGCTTTGTAAAAAACTCGGAGCATTTTGTTAGTGTTATAAAGAATTTAGAATTAAAACGTAATGAGATTCTGGTAAGCTTTGACGTTGAGAGTCTATTTACTAATGTGCCTGTAGATGAAGCTCTAGTAGTTGTTAGAGAAAGGCTAGAGTGCGATCAGACGTTATCTACTCGAACACATCATTCAGTTGACTGCATTATGGAGTTATTAACACTTTGTGTGAAAACTACCTATTTTCAACTTGAAACCGATTATTACCAACAAAAGGATGGCATGGCTATGGGTTCTCCACTGTCACCTATTATTGCTAATATATACATGGAACATTTTGAAGCGAAAGCTTTAAAAGAAGCCAAGTACAAACCGAATAAATGGTTAAGATACGTCGATGATACTTTTGTCATATGGCCACATGGTAAAGATAAACTCCACGAATTCCATCAATACCTAAATTCAGTACACACTAACATTAAGTTTACTGTTGAACTGGAAGTTAGCAATCAACTGCCTTTCCTAGATGTATTGATAATCAGAAATGGCAAGGGGGTTCTAGCAACCACGGTCTACAGAAAACCAACACATACAGGTCTATATCTTAATTTCAACTCATTCCACCATAATAGCACTATGAGAGCTGTTGCACTGAGTCTAGTTAATAGAGCCAAAGTAATTTGTTCTTCTAAAAAGCTTCTTAAAGTTGAATTGAAGAACATCCGTTCCACCTTACAAGATAATGGCTACAGTCATAAAATTATTACTGATGCTATCAATCATAAGAAAAATGACACACCTAGAACTGACGAAGTGAGATATGTCTCTATGCCCTATTATAAAGGAGTATCTGAGAAAATTGGTAAGATACTAAAGAAGCATAATATCCAAGTAGCCTTCAAATCGAGTTCGACTTTAAGATCTATCCTATCATGTACAAAACCCAAATCTGTCCTAAACAAAAACTGTGTCTACTCTATTCCCTGCCAGTGCGGGAAACAATATATTGGCGAGACTTGCAGACCTCTACATGTTAGGGTAAACGAGCATAAGAAGAAAGTTCAACAGGGCGAAATTTACAGTTCCAAACTGGCTGAACATGCTTGGGAAAATGAACACCATTTCCAATGGAAAGATGCTAAACCCTTAATGTATGAGGAAAACAAGTTCAAGAGAAAATTGAAAGAGTCTGCTTTGATCGAAAACTCTGGAGATGCTGTCAGCCAAGCCAGCATAGAATTTCCTCAACTCTGGCTTTCCATTATTCAAAACAATCCTCTTAATCCTCAAGTCACTAATCCAGTAACAAACAACTCATTACCACACAATAATGTGACAAACAACCTTAATCCGGTCGTTAATCCTCAGCAGGTAGTCGCGTCCCTACCCATACCTGATCCCAACCACCCAACCAATAGCAACGCACCTATAACCTGCTCCCACTCTTACAATACTAGGTATAAAAACTCGAAGAAAACTGAAATGTTTATCACTTCTCGTGATCGCTGAAGACGGAAACAGATTGTTGAGCAGTTTCCGAAACGTCCGAATTTTTTATATTACTCTTGTAGTATTATATCTTTTTTGATACTAATACTCATTATATTGTACTATTCTAGCCTAGTACTATCAGCAATGGCAAACGTCCAAAATAAAGGTGTCTGCATTAATATTGGACCATTGCAAAATAATTTCAAAGATATTATAAACATTTTTTGGTTAAGGTTAATATCATTTTAAAATGTCATTTTCTTTATATTTTGATTTTTTGTGTAATTCTTAATACAAATTTCCCATTTATTTATTTTTTTGTCATTAAAATATATAAAAAAATAATTTAATTTTGACATAGGTCATTCGTTTCCATGGTTTCATTGTTGTAATTTTAAATTTTGACATTCCAACGTGAAAAATGAAATAACCCAAGAAAGGTCCCTTGTCGTGACAACCTAAAAGAACGAAATTCCCATTTAGTTCCGCCTAAGCGTTTGAAACAGACTGTACTTTTCAATTAAAAAAATAAATTGACATATAATTTAATGTCAAATATGAATTGTCAAATGTTTTGAAAGGTGCCTTTTCAGCAGTACCACCCTAAGATGATATTTTAAATAGACAATATAAAAAATGAAATTTTCCTCTTAGTTTCGTATTACAAATTGAGACAGATAATATCTTCTTAATGAGTAGACGACTTAAAAATGTTTAATTAAGTAAACATTTTTCGATTAGTGACGTGAGAAAAAAGTATAATTTTGCTAAAAATAAAAGATTCAATGTCCACGGATAATATTTAGCATACGTTTCAGGAGTACAAAGCGACAAATTTAGAAAAAAAAATTATGTGAAGTGAGAATTTTCACACATTTCAGGGTTTCGCAGGTATTTAGTAAGTGAATGACGATTATTTGGGATGCCAAAACAAATTTTATGTTAAAATATTTTTTGGTTAATTTTAATTCGAGTTCCTAATACCATTATTTAGGTTTCTAAATATGTGCAGTATTTTTTTATATAGCAAGATTCATTAAGATTTTGAAAATTGCGCCTATAGCTTCCATTGGTTGTTTTAAGTCATAAGCTCTGTCTCTCTGATTTCGTATACATTGAAACATAGAATTAAATTATAATTTCAACAAATGCCCCTGGTTATTAAATTTACGCTTTTAAAAATGCAACATTTGCCAAAATATAACTAGAATTTTGAAAAAATAATTTAAACAAAATAAAAATGCAAAAAAAAATCAGAAAAAATAAAATTGTCTCCGACTGGAAGCGAACCCTAGATTTCAATTTAGAAAGCGAGAATGCTAACCATAACTGAAGTCTAGTCATAAATCCCATTAAACCTGTATGGGATATGTTAGGACGAAGGGTTCGGCTGCACTGACCACCCTCTCAAACCCTTCAGGAACTGCGAAGGGTTCTTTTAGAAAAATAGGACTATATATCCCAAGAAGAGTTTTATAATCTAATTCTAAGTATGCCACTGCGACTAAGGGCTGTTATAAGAGCTAAGGGAGGCAATACCCGTTAATAGCAACCCTTTTGCTAACGAAAATATATAGAATTTTTGTTTTTGTTTTTACCTTTTTTAGAATATATTTTTTTATTTTGTGTAATATTATTAGTAAAACATTACTTGTTAATAAAAAAATGTATTTTTGTGCTGTGTTCTTATTATTCAATAGCTAACAATGCATTAACAGCTAAATTAGGAATATTTGCAGCTTTAAATCAATATTTCAAAGTGTTCGGATTTTTTTTGTCTCCGAGTGTATTAATTTATATTTTATTAATTCGTATGGTTTATTTTGACTGCAATAGAATTACAAATTTCAGTTAAAAATTGGTTTTCATAGTTACACAATAAATAGATTTCATGGACTTTTTTATTTAAATTTCTATTCTTAAACAAAATTTCAATACTATATCGATTTGAACGTTAAAACTTTCGAAAAAGCAACTTCGAATGTTTCGATTTTCGTTTAAATACAAGGTGTCTCAAAAGAAATTTTATATTTAGTGGATCGATTAAAAAAAAAGTAAGCCGTATATAGAAAAAATGTTTATTAATTATTAAAATACACTTTTTGGGGATTTATTTCTTAAAAATAATATCGTCTAAATGTAGACCCTCGCGTTCTCGGCACTCATTTAATCGAACAGTAAAATTACTTATGACGTCTCGGCAGGTGGACTCAGGGATGGCTGCCATTTCGTGACGGATATTTTCTTTCAAATGCACCAGTGAAGTCGGTTTATTGGCGTAAACTTTAGATTTAAGATAACCCCATAGGAAAAAGTCCATAGGGGTTAAATCTGGACTGCGTGGAGGCCAATTTATGTCACCTCTCCGGGAGATCAATTTGCCTGAGAAAATTTCACGAACACGTGGCAGAGATATATTGGACGTGTGTGAAGTTGCTCCGTCCTGTTAGAACCATGTTCTTTGGTTATAGCCAGGAAAGTTTTGCAGTTCAGGTACCAAGAAGTTGTCTAACATCTCCACATAAGGCTCTGAATTCACTGTAACTGCACGCCCCCTTTCGTCTTCAAAAAAGTAAGGGCCGATAATTCCTCGCGCCGACATCGCAGCCCATACGGTCACTTTAGGCGAATGTAGGGGTTTCTGATGTTTGCGTTTCGGATTCGTTGCACTCCAGTAGCGGCAGTTCTGCTTATTTACGTGGCCATTAAGATGAAAATGAGCTTCATCCGAAAACAAAATGTTGGTAAACGTTGAAAATCGCTCAATCACCTGATTTACGAAATTAAGCCTCTGACTGGCATCTTGGGGCTTTAATTCTTGCACCAATTGAATTTTGTAGGGGTGCAGCTTTAGGTCTTTGTGCATAATGCGATGTAATGATGATCTATGCACATTTAAAGCACTTGCGCGCTTCCGAATTGAAAGGTTCGGGTCGTCACGAACAGACTGATTAACATTCTCCACGTTTTCTACCGTTCTTGATGACCTAGGTCGCCCGGATTTTGATTTATCCAGCGTTGTACCAGTCTCTTCAAACTTTTTAACCCAATGTCGAATGAGAGGAATGCTTGGCGCATCATTTAAGTGGCGAAAACCTCGAATACTGCAGAATTTTCTACGCGCTACAGTCGCCGAATCACCGTTTTTGTAAAACTCTCGCACGCATAACGCGCGGTCTGCTCCCGAGAAACGCTCCATAGCGACTGAATTCCCAAGAGCCAGGCTACCGATTGACATAACCCCCGCGCCCCTCGGATACGTTGCGTTCACGCAGTAAGCTAAATAAATATAAAATTTCTTTTGAGACACCTTGTAGATGCGTGATTACGTTAGAGAATAAATATATCACTATTTTGGAAGTTTATAGAATGTAGCCAAATTACTGGAGGCATTAACATATATTTTATATCATTTACCTAATGAAAACAGATGTAGTAGACCTTGAGTAGAAAATAGTATTCGGCTTAGGCAAGCTTCAGTTAATTTTGTTTAATATTTTGAAACTCAAGTTGTGAAATAAGAAACATACGCCATGTTATGATGTCATGATGCTACCAACTTATGAATTTTTTTCCAGCCCGATTCCAAATTCAAATATGTAGTCTGTTTCTTTGGTTTAACCGTAACTAGAATTTCAATTCTAGTAACTTTAACTGATTAAGTGAGGTTTTTAATCATTTTGTTTCGCAAAAGCCCACTTTAAACCTTAAAAGAAGAGCTCGTGACAACTTACAAAAATGAAAATTCTAATTTCGCTCAAATGTTTGGAATAGCCTATAGTCTGTTTCTTTTGGTTTAAGCGGAACTAGATTTTGAAATCTAGTAACTTAAGAAAATAACAGTCCCGTTTAGTTTCGCTTCAAGATTTGGGATAGTCTATATCAGATAATTCTTTGATGGTATTAAAATAAAAGTAAACAGAGATATGGAACCATTTTGAGTATTCAAAGAAATTAGAGAAAGACGATTACAATGGATAGGGCAAGTTATGGATGGAAAAGAATAAAATAGTAAAGAAGATTGGATCATTGAATATTTGTAGAACAGTGGGAATATCTTGCAAATGATAAAAAAAAATGTAGCTGCAAGTGCAAATGAAGAGCCTGTTGCCAAAACGACTGTTGTCCTATTTTTTTTTTTAAATTAATAATATTATTATTTTTGGTAACATCGATGGCACCTCTTAAAAAAACGCCGTAAATTCTTACAAAACAGACCCAAAAACCTTAAAGAAATGACTTTCAAACTGTCGCATCTTTCCAAAAGTAAGATGGTATCGCTCAACTTCTCGACTGAAGTTGTGGGAACAAATCGTCTCTTGTCCTACGATCCTGTATCATAGTGTCACGCTTGTTCTTTTCAAAACTGTCTTTTGTCCAAAATTCTCAACACTGTAGTGTGACACAAAAATCAAAAATATTGTATTGAAAGGTAAGATTTTAATTTTTCAATGCCCTTAACGCCGCAAGGCCTAGGGAAAATAAAGAATATATATAGTAGTTATAGGTAAGGTTTTACACATTTCCCTTTTCAAATAACTTTAGTAGCAGGCTGTGCGTAAGGTTTTCTTTTACATACTACTCAGCATACTACGCGCTTTTCCATTCGCACTTATTCTATGGTATAGAGCAGTGGTGGCGAACCTATGACCCGCGGGTCAGACACTGACCCACGAAGGCTTTTTAAGTGACCCACGCGTTGAATTTATAAAAAAATAATAGCATAAAAGAGAGAACAGGCAATCGAAAATATTAAAAAATTAAAGTATAAATAAATATCTAATGTCGAATTTATAAAAAAAAAAAATATTTCCAAGTGGACGTTGACTAATTGATTTTCTATCGTATCAATGTACCTGTATGTGAGCCATAAAATTTTCAAATATAGATTGGTTAAATGATTTAATGTTCTTATGTGACATCACTCAGCATTTCAATAATACCTCAGCATTTCGGAAATAGAAGGAAAAATTTCTGAAAGTACTACAGATAATAATGATCCCAAACTAAAAATTGAAAATATTATATTAAACGTATGGGATTCTTTACCAAACAATTGTATATCAATGAAAAAGCTTGCTAATGCTCTGTTATCGATTTTTGGGTCCACATATTCCTGCGAAAAATTGTTTTCCTCAATGAATTTTGTAAAATCCTCCAACAGAAAAAAACTTGGAAATGAATTGACAGAGAAATGCGTTAAACTAATGAATACGGATTATGAACCTAATATTACGAAACTATCTGAAAATAAGCAACAACAGATTTCACATTAAATATATATACTTTTATCAACTTTATTATATATACAAATATTTGTAATTATGTTTATAATAAAGAATACTTCATAATATATATATATGTGATGTTCTCTATTCCGTGTTCTTTAATATTTAGTGCAGTGGTGCGATAATTCATGATATTACTCCATTGATGTCAGGTTTTTGACATCGACCTTTATTTGTTGCTCTTCACTTGCAAAAGTAAAAAATGTTAAACAAAAAAGAAACGTATACCTTTTTAGTGATTTTAAAAGTGAGTCCCAAAAAAAGGGTCAACTGTCGAGTTTTTCTGTAAACAAATTTTCGGTGTTCCAAATTATTGGTACCCCTTTTACCACCTTCCAAGTGGCATCTATTGACTCAGTGACCCACGGACTAGTATTAAGAAAAATAATTAACAAAATTTGACCCACTCCTCAAAAAGGTTCGCCATCCCTGGTATAGAGCTATGGGGGACTGCTAGTGAAGCAGCCTCCGTTTTATTAATTCAAAAAGCTGCTATTAGAGTACTGGCTGAAATTGGTCGACGTGATCACTGCAAACCCCATTTTATTAAATTTCAAATACTTACTGTTCCTGCTTTATACGCCTTTGTTAGCCTGTGCGAACTACACAAAGAGACTAGTCAATTAGTTAAAAACAGTAATGTCCATAATTATAACACCAGGAACAGTAGTCATATCCATCTGCCACGGCACCGTTTAGCCACTACTTTAAATAATTCTAATTACCTAATAATTAAATTTTATAACAGCTATAGTGCGGAGTAGAAAGACCTTCGGCCTAGAGATGGGTCGTTCATGAACGAGCCGGCTCACTGAGCCGGCTCAGTACACTGACCGAAGTGACACGGTTCACCAAATTGAAATGAGCCGGCTCACGGCTCACTGTATAGTTTCAAGTTTCAAGGATACGATTGGTCGGGCGATTGTGAACAGTGACCGGAGTGATCCGGATCTGGATCGATGTCATGTTGAACTTCGCGAGAACTTGGCTTGTAATGTATTATCATAAAGTGTATTTTGTCATCAATTTGTAGGGCAGTTTATTTGAAACTAATAGGGTTAGTCTGTATTTTCTTACAACCATACTATATAAAAATATTAAAAATATTGCCCAAATCCCAGATGTCCGATTTATAAGGGCAATAAACATCGCCATAAACTTAACACATCTGGTTTAAAATACAGTAGCTACATAAAGTGAATTGCTTGTTTCAAAAATGTTAGATAAGAGTCGGGGCTAGCGACGTTCTACCTACGACCGGACGACCGGCAACTGACTGACCTGTGTCTCGGGATCATGTTTAAAAGAACCGGCTCTAAGCAAGAGTCGGCTCTAAGCGACGTTCTACCTCTAAGCTCTAAGCGACGTTCTACCGAACGACCGACCGACCTGTGTCTCGGGATCATGTTTACAAGAACCGGCTCTGAGCAAGAGTCGGTTCTAAGCGACGTTCTACCTACGACCGAACGACCGACCGACCTGCGTCTCGGGATCATGTTTACAGTTCATATATTGCAAGAATCGGCTCTAAGCAAGAGCCGGCTGTAAACGACGTTCTACCTACGACCGAACAACCGACCGACCTGTGTCTCGGGATCATATTTACAGTTTATATATTGCAAGAACCGGCTCTAAGCGACTTTCTACCTACGAACTAACGACCGTCCTGTGTTTCGGAGACATGTTTACTTAACCGGATCACTGAGCCGGATCAATGAACCGGCTCAACAAACTGAACGACCTCCACTGATCCGGTTCCGCAAACTGAGCCGAAATTCCCATCTCTACTTCGGCCAAGTATTTTTAAAAGTAAGTTTAAAAAATTATTGAGTAATTATCCAATTGAGCACCAATAGCATTGATGAGATTTCGTCTATAAAATTAAATTAATTTCAAAAAGGTTAAATATATATATTTTTGTGGATAATAGCCTCTTTGTATAGATATTATTATTATAATTTGTATATGAATTTGTATTTTAATTTGTATTTTAATCTGTACTTTTTGCATATTGACGTGCTATAAACATGTATAATGTAACATGGTTAATAAATATTATTATTGTTATTATTATTTTACTGCGATTGTTTGATGAATTGTTCGGTATCACGTCACACTGTTTTTCATTTTCCATATCCTATCTGTGCCTTACATTTTGATGAATTTTTATAAAGACCTTGAGATACATCCACCGAGAGGTTCATGTAATTTTTCCAGTATTTGGACACTAATATATTCCTCCGGATCGTGTATTTGGAAGAACTGAAAGCGAGTTGGAAAATCGCGATACTATCATCAAACCAGAGGAATCGCTAATCCCTTTAAAAGAACCTTCATTCTGATGACTTTTATAATAATAATAATATAATAATTTTATCTTTCAAAAAGTATATACAAACTATTTACAATTTTTTATTGTTACAATTTTTTACAATTTCCTCTTAAATTGAGCCCATGAAAGCACTTGTAGTGCTTGAGTATGGGTTTGTTCTATAAAATATTTTTTTAAAAGAAATTAAATAGTGTTTAGTGCTGTCAATACATCGTAATTTAAAACAGTTTATTTATTTCCAACATTTCCTTCGGCAGCCAAGGACAAAGTTTAGCTTTAACTGACTTGAAGTGTGTGGTGGATTGGATATTTACTGGGAGAAGGTTATATATTTTTGCACTTAAAAAATCGAAACATCTCAGTCCAATAGAAGTATGCCTTCGCGGTACTGAAACATGGTTTTCCTGTAAAACCGTTGTATTTTGTGAGTGTGATAAATTATGTAAATGTTTATTCTTCACCTGGTATACTATGACCTTGAAATACACTGACCTGATGTCCATGAGTTTCTGTTCTTCATAAAGCATTGCAGACGGGTACAGAATAGATTTCTGGAACATTCTTTTCAATAGTTTTTTTTTGGATTGTAGCGAATCCGATATGTTACTTTATAACTACCAGTTATTGTCCACTAGGTAGCGAGCCTGTGGTATAATATTACGTCTAATCTCTAACCTAAATGAGATTTCTGACTAAAGGAGTTCGGGTAATACGCGTGAGTGTTATCCAGGGTTCATCATTACGATAAGTGAATTAAATGCTTGCTTTTACCAACCGACTGATCAGGCATCTTGTAATTAGACTGGACTTAAATGTTCACTTACGTTAAGACGGTTTGAAATTAATGAATTTGATTTATTATAACAATATTTACAAAAAGTTAGGTTTGAAAGATTAACATGTATTTAAAATAATTAATAAAATAAAACTAACAGAATCGAGTAGTCCACCAGAATGCTGAGCAGTTCCTCTAAGAATTCAACAAATTAGGTGTTAATGTTATATAGACCGAATACTGACTGATCTCCTTTCCAGAGAGATAGGGGTTTAAATAAGCAGTTTAGTCGCATTTATAAGAAAAAGGGTAAAAAGGTTGTTCAAAGTTATTCGGCCCAATTTTGTAAGCATGTTACTACAAAAAAGTTACAATAATAGTTGCTAAATACAAGGTCAGTAACTTTTTTAGCAACTTTCACGAAATCCGTATTCTGTAAGAAAAAAGTTACTATGAAATTAGTAACTAGTTGCTAAAAAAGTTATTATGGATAACAACTAACAGAAAGTAGTTGCTACACTTAGTAACTTCAAAATAAATTGTTAAAATCGTGAAAAATCGCAATTTTTTTGTTTAATAATGAATTATTTCAAGCATTTTACAATGAAGGGCAACATAGAGACAATAATTACAGAAGGATTTTTATTTTATTTTCTGTATAGCACAAAATTCTTCGAGTTCTTTATTTCAATATCTATTTTTTTTTTTTTTTTGTTTATTTACATTTGTTTTATAATAGTATAACAATATAATATTTTTTAAATGTATTAACTACGACTGTCAATAGAAGCCGCGAACACAAGGGGGTGGTCGACGAGTTTAGACCCCCTCCCCTAAAGATTTGAAAAATCAAATACTTATTTAATAAAAACTAAGCGATTGCAAATAAGAATCACCTTTTTTATTATTAAAAATTAAATTATAATCAAAATTAAATATATAAACCCAGTCCTCTCCATAAAAACACAACAATACATTTGTATTATATTACAGATATTTTTTCGGAATGGACCCTTCCCAGATCAATGTTTTAAGAGCGCGCCTGTTCAATGGCTATCCGAACTTCTTTAACTGTATTTCACCCAATTCATTTAAATTTGGACTATAACTATAACACATCACCACAGCACCACCACTCGTTCCTGTCAATTATTTTTTAAACACTCGTATCACCGACCATGACCGGGTTTTTTGCCAGGAAATTTAACAGAATTTCCATCTGTTTGCAATTCTTTTTCTGATTTTGTTTATAAAACATTTTT
This sequence comes from Liopterus haemorrhoidalis, assembly GCA_963971575.1. Classification (NCBI taxonomy): domain Eukaryota; kingdom Metazoa; phylum Arthropoda; class Insecta; order Coleoptera; family Dytiscidae; genus Liopterus; species Liopterus haemorrhoidalis. The sequence goes on along the minus strand of OZ020615.1, from coordinate 17,230,147 downwards.
CGTTTAACCTCAGAAACTCACAACATAGCTGTCAAACTCAATTAAAAACGAATACCTCGCCTGCGCAGAACGTAATCTGCTTCTAGCTTCACGGTTCTTTGTAGCAACGTTACTAAATATAACTTGTTATAAGAACGTTGCTTGTGCTTATGCTTGGAGAATACCAATTGTTTGGCGATTGATAAGAAAGTTACTATAAAAGTTATTTCGTAGCAACGTTACTCAGTAGCAATTAACCTAGTAACTTTTTACAGAATCGGGCCGATTATCTAATAACTTAGAACAATGAGTTCCTTGAACAATAAACTTTAAAAAATATTTTAAAGTTACTTGTTGCAAAATTAAATTTCTAAAATTTTATTATTTGAATTCTCAAAAATATACCCTTGTAAAAAAAACCAAAACACGATGGCAAACCCTTTTCAAAGAAATTCTCGCGACTGGTGATTTGTGAAAGTTTGGTTCTTTATTCCAGCGGACTAGTCATTTCGTTACAGGATCTTTTCGAGTGGCTTTATGATGTTATTGTAAGCACCTCCTCAAGCTATTATTCCATACTTTAAGATTGAAAGAAACAGTGCATGGTATACACAGATTTGATTAGATCTTCTTAAAATGGATGATATCGAAGTTTTTTCATAAGAAGGTCTATGTATACTCCTAGGTAAAGCGAATAATTACAGCATCCTATTTCGAAGCATTCACAGTCTAGGTTAGTATAGGTTTCAGAATTTTCAATTTTGAATCACAATAATATATGAATATGTAATATTATAATCATAATAAATAGTTTATTATCTTTATTTCTTGTCAATTTTTTCTAGAACGTTTCTTGTCCTTTTTTTCATTTCCAGAACGCCTCTTGTCCGTACTTTTGTTCAAAAATATATGGGACAAAATATGGGACATACAGCCGCGTTGATACACTTAAATAAGTCCACACGACAATTGCGAGTAACAAGGTCGTCTTCTGTAGAGACCGAAAACGGGTGGATTGCGGAAACACGAGGCTGTAATAGCCTGACTTGTCGACACTAACATGAACAGGGAGCGTTCATTCGATACTATGTTAGCTTAGGAAAAAATGTAAGCTAAGAAAACCCCCCACTAAATATTAAAAAACGTATCCTAGTGAAGGGGCGCGAACAAGGTAGGTTCGCACATTTTTCCAAACACAAAAATTGCTGAACACAAACCAAAAAAATAATTTCAAATTTTAATGACAAAAAAAGACTTCGCTTCTAAAATATAACTGAGAATCAAAAAAAGGTCCTCGCTTTTCAAAATACAGGTGATGACTAAGAAAAAAGAGCTCTAAAACTCAAATGTGTTCCTTAAAAACACTAAAAACACGTGTTTTATGAGTGATGGAGGGCAAGAGCTCCCCCCCCCCCCCCGGCTGCGAGCCTTTTCTATACATCCAGTATTCTATCGGCTTCTTACCAGTGGCGGCTGGTCTATTGGTGACTCAACTTAACGCGTATCCCTCTAGCGGCAAAAAAGCGAACACTTCGAAAAAGGTTACTGTCATTGTTTACGTATAATTCACCATGTGTTTTATTGTTTCTGTCCATTCTCACTCCATTTTTACAGCGAATTAAGTGATAAATTTAAGAAAAAAAGATTAAATACTCCTTGTTGTGTGTATGGTAGTCAATCACAGGAAGAACATCTTCGAATATTAGATTGAAAGATTATCATTGATTCTAAAATTTTGTTTCTATTGAAGGGAATTTATACTGTTCAGATGATTTTAAACAAGTTTTTAACGTTGAATTTTTCATTTTCCCTGTCTCACATGTGCAAGAAAATCGTTTAATGTTGTGTAAATTATTGTTAATATAATTAAAACCCCTTGTTATTTCATGGGAGTGTTCCATAACTGTGTTAGTTTGCAAATATTTGACAGTTTTCTTGTGTAGAATAAATTACAAGTTCTCTTTCTATAAAATTTCTTGAGATATGTGTAGATATTAAGTATTCAAATAAATGTTTTAAGTTCAAAGTATAACATTTTATTTTCTCTGTGAGTATAAGCCGGCACCAACATACAATATATAACCTCCGAAAATATTCATTTACAAGCAGCAAATTTTATCATAAAATGGATTCACATATATTTATACACTTTTTTAATACTCGGTTATAATTTAAATATACTGTATACAGCAAGAAAACGTAAATTATACCAAAAATTGATTATAAACCAATACTGTTTACATACGTTGACAGATGACTATCCTTTTTCGTGTCAAAAGTTCACAAGGCGATAGTGGCGTCGTTTCGGTAATTATAGTCGCGAATAGGGATTTGCAGCTAAGCACCCTACCATCTGGTGAGCGTTTCATGAACTTGTGTACATCAGATAACATTTCGTTTTGTGTATTGGTTTTGTATGAAGTTTGTTTTTAAAGTTTTATTATAATCATTGAAAAATGTATAATACATATTGTTGTGTGCCTATATGCAATTCATTGAAAAGAAGAAACCCGGAAATATCGTTTCATTTGTTTCCACTAATATCAGACACCGTACGGTTCGAAACAAAATTGGGAAAGCAAGAGGTTAGGAATCGACGCGATGTTTAGATAAACAATTTAAAAATTGGAAAAAAAGTGAGCCCTTGTATCAAAGTTTGCTCATTACATTTTAATGATAGTGACTACAAAAAATATTTTCAATTTTGTATTTATTATCGCATATATTGAAAATTCCTGTTATTGTGTGTGGGTTTGTAATGCACAAGTTTAATGCAAGAGAGTTCATAAATCTTTATGAACTCTCTGTTTTTTTCAGTGACTCCACACAATATTATATGCCCAGCATTGTACATTTCTACCCCTTGGTAAACAACACGGGAATTATTATTTCCCCCAATATAGTTAAAATAATCGACAATGGAAAACTGCCATAACTTAAAACCAGATCACAAAATGTAGTATTTTAGATGTTTACAAGTAATGTCACTTCACAAAATCAGAAAATCCCAAACAATTATTTATTTTTTGTCGTTTTTTGATACACTTTTCGCTGTTATTTACTAGTAAATGTCAAGTGGTATCTGATTTAGAATGGTTTCAAAAAAATCCGCGTGGCACTACGATCTTAAAATTTTTCCCCTATATTTATATTATTTATATTGCATAATATTTGAAATATTTTTGGATTTATATGTATATCGACAAGTTGTATTCTAGAAAACGCATTGTATCTGTAGCGCAACGAAAGACATCACGTAGCTTTACAGTGGGTTAGATAGTTATTGTACCTTCTGTTCTCTCCGTTTCTCTTTAATAAATCGCTGGCGAACTACGCAGTTCTGTGCTCAGAAATATCCTCTTTCGTTACTATTCGGCTATGGATCGGGTTCGTAAATCTTTCGAACGAAAGTTCCAATGAATGGATTTTGAGCTGCAAGGTCGTGCAGATCAAATTGTCACGTGTCGTCAATATTAGAATATTTGTTGCGCTTAGCGCTGATATTTTTATGATTATTTTAGTGAATGAGTTTAATATGGAACAATTTAACGTTTAGTAGATAAAAATGGATGTGAATTTTAATTTTAATAAGGAACGTCTTAAAGCAGAACTTTTTGTAATATATTCAAATAGTGATTACAGAAAAATATGTGGCGCTGTGTCTTTCCTAAAATTTATAATTTTAAATAATTTGGACGAATCGATGGCGGAGACAAAGAAATTTTTACAAATTCTTATAACACTTATAGTTACTGATGAAGCTGAACGTTGTTTTTACACTCTAAAACGAATAAAAACTTTTCTTAGAAACACGATGTGTAAGATCGTCTAACGGCACTTTCAGCGCTGTCAATAGAAAAAAAAATCATATATCAACAACACCGAACTATACCGATAAAGTTATAGATAAATTTGCTGCTAAGAAAGATCGGCGAATTGCATTAATATTCAAGAAATTGCATTAAGGTAAGAACATAAGCATATAATTTTTACTCTTATTATTATTATTTTTTTCTTCTTCCTTGCAGAACATCCAAACATTTTTGTCACCAGCCGCCACTGCTTCTTACACTTATTAAATACCTACAAAATCCTGAAATGTGTAAAAATTTACATCATTTCATATTTTTTAAATTGTGTTTTACTAAATTTCTGTTTTTGAAATTAACATTTACCAACTCTTACATTCCTGTTCTTATTGCAACTGACATAAATTATTTCAATATTAAATTTAACAGCACGAACTGTATACAAATAGACCATCATTTTTTAAAACAGTAATTTCCCCAATAATTTTTACATCGCTTACAAAATTATCTTAACTTCCGTTTTAGAATAGCGACGCGCGCAAATAATGTGCACCGATAGGAGGCGTCTCTTGGTACCGACGCTCTTGCAGACGGCATCTCGACGCTCTGAGAAGCGAACGTGTTTTTGGACGGTCTGACGAATAAAAACACGCGTCGAGTATAAAGTGTGTGGACGAAAATATTTTAAAAAAATATTTAAGTGTTTATTAATAATAAATGACAATATTTATGTACATTTAGTGAAAAATATAGGAATATTTTTGTGAATAATTGGTGTGAATTTTTTTGTATAAACTTTCATACAAGTGAAGTCGGACGTTAAACAAACTTTTTGGCAATTAAAAGTGTTTAAATAAATAATAATAATGTATATTTTATATAAATAATTTTTTTAAAAACGATTTTTTTCAAATTATTATTTTGGGAGGAATCTCTAGCAAAATTTAAATTAATTTTTGTTAAAGAATTCTATCAAAGTTAAGAATCTTTGATTAATATCATTTCTACAATCTAGTTCAACTTTGCTGAGAACTAAAAATTTAATTAAATCAACTTCTAAAACCCGTATTATAAATTATTCTCGATCAATGTAAAGTAAAAGAACTAAATTAAAAATAATTTGAGACCAATTTCTGACTGTTTTAAAAATACAAAGATGTATTTAAAATAAATATCTAAATGGAAATATATCCAAAGTTCCAAGCATCACCACCTCAAGAAGTGGCGTTGTCATCTCTCCGTTTACCGGAAACAGAAAACACCTATAATACAATCAGACGTTTTAGTACCCAAATAACACCTAGTACTCAAAATATTTCATTTTTTCCAAAAATGTTTCCCACAGATTATATGGGACCGAGTACATTGTTAGATTTTGGTGAGGATAAAATGGAGAAATATGAAGTTGGAATAAGAACAAATGAAACAACTTTAGTTATGAATTCATCTATGAATGCTAATGCATCAATGCCGGAACTTTTTTATAGACATTCTGCAGTGATGACTGTTGCTTATTGTGTGGCTTATATATTGGTTTTTGCCGTCGGTTTAGTTGGTAACTGTTTTGTTATCGCTGTTGTCTTCAGAAGTCCCAGGATGAGAACTGTTACGAATTTTTTTATTGTTAACTTGGCCGTGGCGGACATTTTGGTTATAGTGTTTTGTCTACCAGCTACTCTGACATCAAATATATTAGTCCGTAAGTAAAATTTTATTTATTTTTAATATATGCATGTGTAGCTAATTACACGTCCCGCTTTTAATGGGATAGTCCTGGTTTTAGCGGAACAGTCCCGGTTTTAGCGGGATAGTCTCGATTTTAGCGGAACAGTCCTGGTTTTAGCGGGATAGTCCTTGTTTTAGCGGGACAGTCCCGGTTTTTACTAGTTTGTCTTGTGCCCGTGATGTTATAAGAATGTTCCGTTTTTTAGAAAATGATCCACATTTTAGTAAGTCTATTTATGTCTGTTGTACTTTATGATTTATGCAGGCTGTTCAAAGACGGCATCGTTGCTAACTCTGTTATTAGCAGAGCTACTATTACGATTAAACAGACAAATTAGTAGTATTTTTTATGCAGATGATGATATTGAAAACATCGATAAAATAGAGAAGCGTTTCTCAGCCTTTTTACCCGTGTGGAACCATTGAAATAATATGTCTCAGGGAATTCCTATGTATAAATGAATATAGTTTTGAATAATATCCGGTTAAATACTTTTCCAGATCAGGTTAAATACTTTTTTGTAATACCTAAGTATTTTCCAAGACTATTGGGTTAATTCTGTGGCAAATCTATAAGCTACCGACGATAGTATCTAAGGAGTTGTTTTATGTGTTGTTATGGACAGTTTCTTATAGATTTTGTCTGTAAACTTACATGTTTGCCACATACTTGAACTGTATGTCGTATGTATAGTAAAATTACGAACACTTAATTAAACACAATAATCGATATGAAGTGTATTTTTTCACACATTTTAGGGTTTTGTAGGTATTTAGAAAGTTATGCATATTAAAATTAATAATTTTCGATAACTTTTGAAAGAATACCTATGTGCTTCAATATAGAAACTCACAACCGTACTTGATACTCGCATCAAGATCCCGTTGTAGCTATCCAGTTCTTCAGTCACTCAGATAAATTTTGTCAGCACGGTGTTACAAAAATAACAACGATATCTTCAGAAATAATTATCAGATCAAAAATTCCTGTTGTACTATTTCGACTCACATTAATTTGCATTATTCAGAATTTTCTCAGATCTTTAGATTAACCCCACATTTTTAACAAAAATCGTGTATAAATAAATAAATTTTAAGAAACTACTTTTCGTTTTTAGGGTTTTGTAGGTATGACCAAAAAACCCTTATACCGTCATTTTGTCGTCTGTCTGTCTGTTCGGTAAAAATTGTAGCCAAACGGCTAAACCTAGAGAGTTGAAATTTGGCATGCTTATACAACTCTTTGACCCGCACATAGAAAAAATACTAAAACATCTAAAAAACATACCCCCCTAAAAATATAAACAAATATGTGTTCATCGAAAACAAAAATATTTTTTTTAAATTATGAGTAGGGTATCAAATGAAAGCCCTTAGTACGTGGATTAACGATCAAATTTTTATTTTTGAAAAATAAATTATTTTGAGGCGATTTTTGCCAAAATTGTGCAAAACATTTTTTGTCCCACACCCTATAGCCCAGATGGTTTAAACTAAAAATCTAAAAAAATTCTAAGTAATGTATATTGGTGTGAACCGAAATAGTACAACAGGAATTTTTGATCAGATTATGTTTTCGGAAAATAACGCAATTTTTTGTGGTTTTTGGTTCACAAAGTACAAAAGTTATACCAATGTAAGACACTCACATGCAAGGCGTACGATGGCGTTATTGGTTAGAGCACTGGTATCGTAAGCTAAAACTCGCTGGTAAACGAAGGGTTTCGAGTTCGAGTACTGATTGAATTTTATTTTTTCTGTTTTTTTTTTTGCATTTTTATTATGTTGAAATTATTTTGTCAAAATTCTAGTTATATTTTGACAAATGTTGTATTTAATTTTTAAGAGCGTAAATTTAATAATTATCTTATTATATGATTAACAGACGATAAATTATTTTAAAAATATCGTTCATTTTGCCGTGATTACTACAAAGTAAAATTTGTCCTACACACTCAGCATACCGCCTTCACTTATTATATACCTGCGAAACCCTGAAATGTGTGAATATTCACACTTCACATCAATTTTTTAATCTACGTTTTAAAAACTTTTTTTGATACCACAAATTATATTTAAAAAAATATTTATTTTTTCCAGGACAAATCATCGATATTTTTCCAAAAACTAATTTGATTAAAAATTCCTGTTGACGTAATGCGGTTCCCCTAAATGTACATTTTTGAAATTTCAGATTTTTAGTCAATCTCTCTGAGAAATAGGGTGGGGACAAAAGTTTATTTACACATTTTTGGAAAAAATCCCATAAAAAAGAATTAATTTTTCAAAAATAAAATTTGTTGGTTTATCCAGGCGTTCAGATGTTTCATTTGTTACCCCACTCAAAATTTAAAAAATGATATTTATTTTTTAGTTATATGTGTTTTCGAATACATATTTATTTATATTTTACTGGCGATTTGCTTTTATAGTTTTTCTATATGTGGGTCCAAAAGTCATACAATTATGCCAATTTACAACTCTATAGGCCCAGTCGTTTGGCCACAATTTTAACTGACAGACAGACACATGAGGGACGTAGGTCTTTTTAGGGTTTTGTAGGTATGACCAAAAAACCCTTATACCGTCATTTTGTCGTCTGTCTGTCTGTCTGTCTGTCTGTCTGTCTGTCTGTCTGTCTGTCTGTCTGTCTGTCTGTCTGTTCGGTAAAAATTGTAGCCAAACGACTTAACCTAGAGAGTTGAAATTTGGCACGCTTGTACAACTTTTTGACCCGCACATAGGAAAAATACTAAAACATCTAAAAAACATATCCCCCTAAAAATATAAACAAATATGTGCTCATCGAAAAAAAAAATATTTTTTTAAAATTCTGAGTAGGGTATCAAATGAAAGCCCTTAGTACGTGGATTAACGATCAATATTTTATTTTTTCAAAATAAATTATTTTGGCGCGATTTTTGCCAAAATTGTGCAAAAAATTTTTTGTCCACACCCTGTAGCCCAGATGGTTTAAACTAAAAATCTGAAAAAATTTCGAAGTAATGTACATTGGTGTGAACCGGAATAGTACAACAGGAATTTTTGATCAGATTATGTTTTCGGAAAATAATGCATTTTTTGTGTTTTTAACCAAAATATGTTAAATATTTAATTCGCTATGTAACCCAGTAGATAAGCCAGTGCTCATAGCGATGTGCGTTTAGAAATTGGTTTTCTAATTTGCTAAACAGGTAACTTGCGATCTAGAGTTCAAATCCTGTCAGTTTTAAATTTTTTGTTTTTTTTTATAGTTTTCTTTTGCTTAAATTATTTTGTCAAAATTCTAGTTATATTTTGGTAAATGTTGCATTTAATTTTTAAAAGCGTAAATTTAATAACCAGTGGGAAGTGTTGAAATTATAATTTAATGCTATGTTTGATGTATACGAAATCAGAGGGCGGAGCTAATGATTTAAGCAACTGGTGCAATAGAAGCCATAGGCGCAATTTCCAAAATCATAATGAACCTTGCTATGTAAAAAAAATACTGCACATATTTAGAAACTGAAATAATGGTATTAGGCATTCGAATTAAAATTCATAAAAAAATATTTTGACATAAAATTTGTTTTGGCATCCCAAATAATCATCATTCAGTTACTAAATACCTGCAAAACCCTGAAATGTGTGAAAATTCACACTTCACACCAATTTTTTTTAGGTCATTACTTGTATTTTCATATGTAAACGATTAAAAAATATTTCCTGGCCACCCCAAATTTTACTCAACATTTTTTGGCCCCTCCAGATTTTAAGAGCTAGCGCCGCCACTGATTATTTGTATTAATTATTACAATTATCAACAAATAAATTAAAGAAATTATGCTATAATATCACAAATAATAAAGATGGACAGAGATTTAAAAAAAGAAAAAAAATAGGCCCGGGCCCTGCAAGTTGCTCCCTCTGGTTATACCTACAAAACCCTAAATATAACACATAAATACAGCTGGTACAGACTATTTGAGGTATTGGATAGTCCGGCTTCGATCAGTTAGGATTCACTATAGTCCGGTTTGAAAATTTCAATACAATCTAAATTTTAATTGAGGCAAATAGAAAATAACTTCTAAAAAATTAGTGCCCAAATATATTATTTTATACATAAATGATCGTTTTTTTCTTTATACAGTCAAGTCTCTATTTCTGCGGTTTATTTTTATGCGGTTTTAAATTTATGCGATACGATACATGCTTCAATTTTTTCTGGGGTTCCCTGTTATATATGCCTGCTCGAGAATTAAACTATCAAAAATTATTAGAATGGTTGAAACCTTGACAAAGCATATTATCGAAGTTGATCCCAATATTGAACATAGCCTTACAATTCGCCGAATGATAAACAATGTAATTCGTTGCTACAAAGAAATGTATGAAGAGAAAATGCCAAAGAAGAAAAATGTGCAGACATCGATATTGCAATTTTTAGAGAATAAATAATGAATTACGATTTTTTTTAACTGATTCTAATTAAGACATTTGAGTTTATTTATCACGTTTTATTTATTGAAAAACAGGGAGAAAAACGGAAACGATTATCCAAACAATGCGAGGTATTCCTGTACAATTACTTATAATTTACCTTTTCGTCACTATTTCTCGCGGAACCTCTGACGATAACACGCAGAACACTAGGTTTCCGAGAAACTCTGGTTGAGAAACGTAGTATACTAAAGCATCAGAGTTATTCATAAAAACGATATTTTTAAATGGAACTGTCTGTTAATTTTTGAATATTCTGAAATAGCTATTTATTCATAAAAAAAAAAACAAAAGAGAGATCTCTTATCCCAACATTAAACCAAACATTATCCCAAAATTGTAATTTAAGGAATTATCTTTAAATGTGCCAATATATTAAAGCAGTGGTTCCCAACCTTTTTACTTGCGGAGCCCTTTTTGGAATTAAGTTCTATGGCGGAGCCCCTAGGCCTACCCTTCTTATTCTTCATCTTCCTTGGGCCCTATCAGTCAGGTTGACTTTTGGCCTCCCTCACATAAGCCCTCCATCTCGATCTATTCATTGTCTTGCCAAGTCTTGCCAAGTACCCTGTATACCTATAATTGTTAGATCTTCGGTTAGCTGATTTCTCCACATCTTGCGAGGTCTTCCCACTGGCCAACGGGTATTCAATCTTTCTAACCATTCTGTCCTCCTTCATCCTCATAACGTGCCCTATCCACTGTAATTGTCTGCCTCTGAGTTCTTGGGTGATACTTGGCCTTGAGTACAGTTCTCGGATATATTTGTTCTTACGGATTCTCCATTCACTATTAATTTGAATGGGACCAAAGATTCTGTGTAATATTTTATGTTTGAAAACTATGAGGTGTTGTCGATTTCGCTTTGTTAAGGTCCATGTTTCGGAGCCATACATAAATACGGGACGTACTATTACTTGGTATAACCTGATCTTGGTGCTCCTCGACAAGAGTTTCGTTTTGAAGAGGGGACCAAGTGCAAAAAATGACACATTTGCAGCTTTAATTCTATTCTTTAAGTTAGGCCTACCCTATGTCTTACAAATTAATGGTGTTTAGAAGTAATGTTACGGGGTAGGAGGTAGATTTTTTAGTTAATATAAATTCACTTTTTTCTTTCACAGCTCACATATAGATAGATTTTTATAAAATGAAGCAAATAATCAAAATACACGCAGATTATTCAAACAAAAATGCATCTTGCCGATCACATTCCAGCTAGTCATAGAGTCATAAACCGACTAGAGTTAGAAATCACTCGGATATACATACATACAACTTGCTCAATTTTCTTTCAGAAGGTAATTTCCAGTTTTCTTATATTGATTCTGTTTTGTATTTCTAATTCTTTTGATTTTATTCAATTTTTATTTATTTTATTTCCCGGAACGGCTGCGTAGCCCCTGAGAAGTATACGCAGAGCACTTAGGGCTCCGCGGAGCACAGGTTGAGAGCCGCTGTATTAAAGAATAGAGAGTTTACTCTGAAAAGCTTTATAAAATATCAATAATTTAATGAAAAATAAACTTTATTATTATTCTTTTTATTATTATTTATTATAAAGAAATTAAGAAAATCGAGGAAACAGCAAATGTCTTCTTGTTCTGAAATATTGTCTTCAATATATATTAGAGCTCTCTGCTGGATAGCATTAGTAATGCAGTCTTGATTTTATAATAAATTTTATTAATACTATTGAATATTGTTTAATTAAATTTCTTCAATTTGATTACTATTTTTCTTTAACAAAACAATAGTGCGAACTTTTCTTGTTAACATTATTTTCTGTCTACCGATTTGAAGTAAAATTTTTATTTCAAAAGTTCTATTTCAATGTCTGAAAAGTCTAGCTTAAAAAAAAGCTGTTATAAAGCTCTAGAACGTCGATATTCTATTCCATTTGGTCTTTGTAAAGTAATTTCACTACATAGCAATCAGTTAGTGAGCTGAAATTGAAAAAATTGAACTATTCAGGCAATTGAAACCTTAAAAACACACATATATGTTTTTTTGAAAGGAATATTTATACGAAATGATTTAGATATTGCAGTTTCATTTATTAATTTTATTACAACTAGTGTAAACGTGCACGTTTATAGTGTGTCCCCAGATCAGGTTTTCAATATGTATAATGGATAAAAATAAAAATTTAATTAGATTTTCATATTTGGGAAGTAAGTTCTGCTAATCTTCTTGTCTATCTATATCAGGGGTGCCCATCCTTCGAGTTTTCGGAGCCAATTTGTGAAATGCTGAAATGTAAAAGAGCCACGAACGTGTCTATAGTATAGTTATCATCAAGTTCATTCGCCATAACTTTAGATGATAACTATATATTTTATATAAGCTTTATATATTAAAGTTTAATAATATATTTTTTTAAATAATGTTATAAATGTGTGAGCAGCCGCATTGAACGAAACGAAGAGCTGCATGCGCCTCAGTTTGGGCATGTGTGATCTATATTAATAAAATTGGAGACTACATCTTGTTTTTGCTTCATATTTGGTTTCTACACGTTTAAGATGATTATAAGACGATATCCGCAAAAAATCTGTCTGTTTGTCTTTCGGTATGTGTGTCTGTCTGTTTGCCCGAGGTTTACGCAAAAACTGCCAGACATGTTTTCACGTAGTTCAATTCAATCAACTTAATTCCATTTTTATTTTTAAATTTATTACAGTTTAATCTATATTTATATTCAAAATTTTCTTAAACATATAATTTAAAACAAAAATATTTAATTTATGGCTGTTGATTTGAAATCCGTTTACCAGTTTCTTGATTACGTAGATTATTCTAACTTTTCTCTCTTGTTTTCATTGTATTTAATTTCCTTCCTTCATGTTATTACATCCATGCATATCATCCTTCACTTTCGCTCTTTTCTTGTTTCTTCCCTGCTTCTTATTTCTCCGCATTCCACCAGCATGTGCTCAATTGTCTCCCTTCCTTCTCTAAACATCCTGCACATTTTTTCTTCTTCCTTTATCCAAAATGCATTTTTCTCTCTTCGTTTACCACACCTGAAGCGTCACCTTTTTCTCCCTATTTCCAATTTCTTTCAGGTATTGTGGCCGTTGCGATGCCCAAGTTTTTTGAAATTTACTATTATATCGTAATTCCTGTATTTCAATGTCTGGTTCTTGTTGTTCAACGTATTTCTTTCTTTCAATTTTTTCTTGCATTCCTTGTCAATTAAATCTATTCCTCCGTACTGCTTCAGTTGAAAATACCTTATATTCGTACATTTTTTCCTCTTTGCCTCCTACGCTGATACTACTATTTTTCTCTCTTCATCTCTTTTCTCTATTTCCTTTCAACATTTATTTAGTTTGGTATTGGTTAGCATTTTATGTTTTCACGTAGTTTGGTAGATAAGTAAATAATAAATGAGATATATCAAGATTTTAATTTTAGGGTACTCCCTTAACTCCCCAAATATTCATTAAAAAAGTACATAGAATAAAGAAGTTTTGTTTTCTTATAAACTGTTTTTGTCATATAAGATTTTGCTGTTATGTTAATGATAAGGGAGATCTTTTAAGTTTAAAGTTTTCCCCCGTAACTCCCCAAATATTCCATTCAATTGCATAAAATGCATACAGAAATGATTTGTTTTATTATAAACAATTTTTGTCATACTCTTTTTCTATTAAGTCAATAATAAAAGAAATGTTTCAAATATTTATTAAATAGCTAACTCCGAAATATCCCCTTAGAATAAAAATTTAGAAATGCCATATAGCCTATGTACGTGTCCTGGTTTTACTTTATCATTCTATCAAATTACATTAAAATATGTCTAGCCGTTTTTGTGTGAATCTCGAGAAGACAGACAGAGAGACAGAACTTGTTTTTGTTGTTATTGTCTTTAAATTATCTGAAACGTATAGAAACCAATTATGACAAAAGAAAGAAAAAACTAGATATAGCCTCGGTAGAGGATTAAAAAATATGTTTCCTAAGACAACTATAGAACTGTCTCATTTCGATATTGTTAAGTAACAGGAAATCTGTTTAATTTCTTATGTTACCGTCATGCACGCGCAGCCGGAGCGGGAATGATAAATTCGCACCAATGCGCATGTGTAGTGTGCAAAAATATTCATTCTCGTACTGGCAGCGTGCGCATTAATGGCTAAAAAATGGTAATCAGAGGAAAAGCATAATGTGCAACACGCGCAGAATACATATTCCGCTCTCAAATGAGCTGCATCACTCGACTCGTTTAGCAAACTTCATTCTCATGCGGAATATATAGCATTCCGCGCTAATTGCACAATATACTATGTCACTTTGGAAAATACTGCTCTGTAACTGTGGTGCGTAACTATGGGTCTCGACCTCGTCATGAGTTAAAATTACAATTTACTTATTATTTTTTTTTTTCTTGTAAACTTTGTTTTCTTTTCTTTCCGGCCTAACCGCCCCTATGTATTGAATCTCTGTGTACATCTATCCTAGATCTATACATGAACGTAGCTTGTCTATTTCCATTTCAATTTTGTCATTTTATCTACAATGTCGCTCTCTTGTTGTCTTGTTTGATTTTCTATGTATATATTTTTGAAATATTGCTTTGTTTTAACTTTTTCCAGTTTATTGAAAAGGTAAGTTCATTTAAGGATTAAATCTTCCGGAAAAATGATTTCTGATAGAAAATTTCCTTTCTTCTTATTTAAATAAGATGTAATAAAAACTCTTTAACAATTTTGTATGCTCGTGTGCCGCCGAAAATGCGATTACCTCTACTTCTTTCAAATACCTTAAAGTCACATTTTCTAGTATTAAAAATTAAAGAAAACCTTTTTAGTATTCAAATATTTTTGTCATTAATTTGAAAAGTCTTAGCATTTTTTTATTAAAGAGGAGGATGTTCTTTTGTTAATAAACAAAGAAAAAAATGCAGATACAAAGAAACCGACTGTCTCATGAAAATAATAATTACAGTTGCTTATTTTATCGGCTTTGTCGAGAACTTTTGATCTCTGGACCTCATACAGTATACTTTCACAGTTAGAAATAATGGATTGTGTTTTTTTATGGGTTTAAATCGGAGGACAAAGGAAATTAGGATGTTATTTCTATTAATGGTTTATTAACATCTTTAATTTATTGGAAAAGAATTAAAATACATGAATATATTTTTCGTTTTGATAAGTTTTGACGGTCAATTAATATTTATATGATGGGCTTAGATATATTTTTTATCTGACTGATAATGAAAGATAACAAATGAGTAGGAAAAAAATAACTTTTAAATGGCATAGGCACACTCTGCATCGGGAACTGGACTGACCCGGTGGGATACTGGAAATTATCCGGCTGTCTAGAATAAATGTTAAAAATTACAAATACTGTTATGCAAGAAGTAAAGAAATGAAGGGCTTTACGTCGCAGACGCCTTAAATTTTGGCAAATTTACATAACTGACTTTGTTTTATAAAATCTGCTCTATTATTTGTATTTTTTTTTTCCTGATGCACACTTAACATACTCAATCCGGATAAACGATCAGAGTGACGGACTGACCTGCCGGGAGACCGGGAAATTTCCTGGTGGGCCGGTCTCAATGACTCTTGATCAATGGGGTCGGTACTTGATCCAACGAGACTGGTTTTTGACCCTATGGGAGATTTATTCCAACTTTCTAGGAAATTTTGTCAGTCCGCTACTGTAAACGATCATCCATCATAGTTGACAATATAATAATAGTAAAAATATAATAATTGAAATAATAGTGTTTATAAGTGTGAACTAGACCCAATTTGATTGCACACAGTTATCAGTATTTGGGCCCCTTTGTGGCGTTTCTACGTGGAAAATGAGCTCGTTACGTAAACATATCTTGTTAAATGCGGAGTCCTGCAATGTTGCCAGACGGAGACATTGACCAGGTTTCTGCTCTGAGGAGCAAGTTCGCGACGATCGTAAGGCAGGACTAACGGTCTGGTTGAAAAACGAGAAATAAAGCGTATGGACTTTATTAGGCGCAATCTCACGCGATTGTAGAATGTTGTAGATGGGATTGGATGTATACAGGTTGATGGACTTACCTAGTGGTTGAAACGTCACGTAGCAAAGGGCCCTTTGAGATGCTGTAGGCTTCGTAATACAGTAGGTCTGGAATATAGTCCAAAGTCCACAAAACAGAGTAAATTAATTGAGGTAGAACAAGAGTAATTCTACCTCTGCTTAAAGAAGCACGATACTAAGAGCACAGCTCACGAAGCTGCAACAGTGCAGATAGCCTGAATAGAGATCGCGTACAGTCAGAACTGAGTACAAAAATTGACACAGATGGTTCGAATGTTATTCGGTAACTAATCTAAAAATAATGTTGGACTGAGAACCCCCCTCCACTTAAATATTAATAATTAGCTCGACTGTCGTGAACATATTTTATATATTATATTACAGAATAAACAAAATACAATTTCTATCTACTCGCAGTTTTTTATCTGTCATCTGGCCCGTAATTATAGTTTTTCGGGGGAGGGGGCGAAATAAACGTCTTCCAGGGCCTTGACTCATTATATTACCGGGGTCCAGGCCCTCTCTCGGCGCCCTTGGTCACCCTTTCCGAGACCCCAGGAACTCCAGTGTTGCGTGGCCCCTTAATGCAAACCTTAAACTAGCAAATGCACGTGAACTAAATTTTGTTTAACATTTGATAGCAAACGTAAAATAGATATAATAAAAACCAGTGCCGCAACAAGGGTGGTGCCGACCAGGCGCGGGATTCATAGAGGCCAAATGGCCAAATTTCATTTTTTTTTATTGTTATTTTTTATATTAATAAACTATAATCGACACAAAATTGTTTTCATAAAAGAATATTTTTTTTCAGAAACATTAAGTTACCCAGCAAACATTTTTATACGGGCCAGTACTGGTAAAGCACATACTCCCCGGCATTGAAAGTAATGGGCCAGTACCCCGGTGTCCCCGTGGCCGTTACTGGCCCATTGATGTATCAGTTGCTGGCCCAGCAACGGTAAAGTGCAAAATAATCGCATTAGTTGCAGGATTTATTTCTGATGGTTTTAAGTAAAAAGTATGAGTGAAGAAGAGTGCTTATAAAATGCTGGTAAAGTACTTCGTATAGGCGGAATGCGAAATACAAATGTGAAGTACATTATTAATACTGGCGTTGCACTTACTTTTGGTGCCAATAATTTACCAGCATAAAAGCAGTTTGCCAGCATTCGGCCGTTAGTTGAATGTTTGCTGGGTAAGAAAAGTAAATTCAAACTATATTATTTCGAATTGCAGTGCATTAGTGCAGCGGTTCTTAACCTTTTTATACTCGGGACGTCCCAACTAGTCTAAAATATTATCTGGACCCTCCAAGAAAATTTTTGAAATAATGTTTTAAATGTTCTTAATAATAAAATTTTATTGTAATTTTAAAGCAAAAACTGGTAAAAATTAATTTTTTTCTTTTAATTTGGGGTCCCCCTAAGGTCCAAATAATTTTATTTACACACCAGGCGGCAATTTATGTTGTTGCGGTACTGATAAAAACAGTTACAATACAAAATAAACAAATATAAAAATAAATAAATTTAAGAAGGAAAAACATAAAGGTTTGGAACAAAACATTTAAATGTGGAGATTCCAGGGGGGCATGCGCCCCCTTGCATCTTACTGTGAGCGCCCATGACTGAAGATGACTGAAGAAAAATTATGAATTTTCTTTGTGATGCTATATCTAATAATAATTTTAAAAAAATAATTCATTATAATAAATATTTAAAAATTATTTTATAAAAAATTTGATTATTTAAGTTTTCAAAGAAATATTTTGCCAGCATTTAAATTTATCATATATATTACATTTAATGTATATTGTTATTAACTAGATATCGATAGATTCAGTCACTAATGAAATCAGTAAAGTGTGATTGAAATTGTGTAAACAAACTTTTGATTTATATCTGTATACATACTTAATTTAAACAATTTATATTAAAATATGTTACTGACGTATAGGAACAAGGTAACATCCATTTTATTGTCTATTAGATTTTTTGACGGGCTGTTGAAGTTTAGCGAAGATTGGCGTATTAGACTGTCTGCCAAATATCAATCTCTTTCAACATTTTCAATATTTATGTATCGATATTGCGCGTCTGCTTGAACGAATATGAAATTCAAATACCTGATCTAATCGAGCAACAATAATTCAATTATAGGGTATTCCAAACGTTTAGGCGGAATTAACTGGAATTTTCATTTTTCTATGTTGTCGTGAGTTTGAAGTGAGCTTTTCCTAAACAAAATGATCAAAAGCCTCACTTAATCGGAAGTTATAAGAATTGAAAATCTAGTTCCGCTTAAATCAAAGAAACAGGCTTTATTTCATGACATGTCGTCTAGTACAGAGTTTCTCAACAGGTGGTCCGCGGACCAACAGTGGTCCCCAGAAAAATTTTAGTGGTTGGCGAAAGTTTTTATATGTGTTTTATATATTTTTTATGCACATTTTTTATGTAAACTTTCATTGATTTTCTATAAATAAAATAAATGTATTTAATAGCACATTAAATATATTTGTAGACCATATTAGTGTGAAGTCACATATTGTGCTGCCATCTGACCACGGTTTCCTTTAGATTTTTTTTGTTTATTTAAAATACATGTGTCATTACTTTGGTTTTCTTAATTTTATTTTAATTTTGAAATTTGGAGCAAAACTTTTTTTTTTCCTATTAATTTAATGAAAAACGTTTTTTAATTTTAATTTTATTATGACGAAATTTTCGCAAATTATTTGCATTTTGTTTAAAAAAATTAAATGGAAGCTTTTAGTACTCAAATAAGGAATAAAAATTATTATGAAAAAACTGTTGATTTGGATGTGAGTATAGAGTATAGAACAAATATTCCTAGACATCCAGCATTATGTTGGTTTCTTACACTTATTTAATACCTACAAAACACTGAAATATGAAAATTCACGCTTCACATAAATTTTTACCTACCGCCAACATATATAAGGGAGGTATTGTGATCATACCGATTTTGACATTTTGAGATTTCGATGGATCTCTACGAATTGAGGTCCCTACATAACGTTTTGACTATCTTTAGCATGATGTCTGTCTGTCTGTCTGTCTGTCTGTCTGTCTGTCTGTCTGTCTGTGTGTCTGTCTGTATGTCTGTCTGTCTTTCGGTCTGTCTGTCGGTCCGTGTATACATGCAGGGCAAATTTATTTAACAAAAGTTGCTATAAAAGTAATAACTAACAACTTTTATTTGAGACATTTTTTGATAATGCAGCATAAATTAAACAAGTAGTCTGTGATGGCGGTCGGTCCTGTGGTGACCACAGTTGATATTTTGTTCATGTTTGCTCATTTTGAATGGTACAAAACAAGTTTTAGATTAATTTAATGATTTTATTTTACAAATTTAACAAAGAGGAAGACACGGATACCAATATCTCAGTTTTGAATTTTATGTTACAAATCACGTTTTGAATGTTACCTCCTTACAGGCCCAGGATTTGGGGTTGGGGGGCAGAAGACAAAATTATTTAAATTATGAATAAGGTTCACAATTCTAAATTTCAAGTGATTATCTAAAAAAAAAAATGTCCTAGCTTCTGAAATATAAGTGATGACTCTCAAACAAAAAAAGGTCCTTGTTTCTAAAATACAAGTGGTGACCTGAAACAAGGTCTTCGCTTCTGAAATACAAGTGATGACCTAAAAAAAAGGTCGTCACCTCTATTTTTAAATACGTATATTTACCTAACACAGGTAGTAATAAAATATTCTAGTGTGTTTTTATTTTACACGCAATGGTGTACCCAGGCCACCCCCTTGGGTACGCCACTGACTCCTCATATATATACTTGATTGATTTCAACATATAAATAAGGATTCGAAAATAAATGTAACTAACAAGAAAAACAAAATATCGTTAATACGTATTCAATTAAAACTTTGTAATCATTGATATTTTGTTACAGAATGCATAATGGTGTATTATTTTGCTCCAAATTGTAACCAGTACAGCCACATTTATAATTAAATTTATCGTTTTCCGAAAGATGAAAATGAAAAACAATAATGGATAAAATAATAACAACTTATTGTTACTTCAGACCATTTATAAATGGCAGACTGATTTATTGCTACGTTTCTTGATATAATAACGATAATTAACGCTATGTTTCAAAATTAACCTGCAAAGTAATATTGTTTTGTAAATATAATGACATATTAAATTATAATAAGAATTTTAATAAATAAATATTGACTTTGATGTAACGCATTTTCTTGCTTTGAAAACTGAAGTTATACTTCAAAAATATAATTTTTACACTTTGAATGCCAGAAGGTTTTCAGTAAAATTTTCTGGGAGCCTTTCGTAGTACGCGATCGGTTCGAGGGACGTTTGAACTGAACACTACTATAATAGTCACTAGAGCCCAGCAAATCCGCGGATATCCGCAACTTTTCTGCAGATGCGGATAAATTATCATTTCAACCATGCGGATGTGGATAAATTATCATTTAAACCATTCGGATGTGGATAAAATTTCATATCCGCTTATCTGCAATATCCGCATGAACATTAAATCCTCGATTACTTTCGGAGAAACACGCGATTGTGTTCTGACTACGCAGTCATCGGTTACCTTCGGTTGTCTGTATACACATGGGATGTTTTGTACCATTCTATCTCACTCTATGTTACTGTTATTAAGACAATTGTCCATGATCGAGATTGTGTTGAGAAATCAACACAACTATCTCTGCTCTAATTCTGTTTTTTTTTTTAATCTAATAAACGCTTTTTTATACATAAAACTAATTAGTAAGTTTTATTTAAAGAAAGGGTAAAACTGACGTGAGATGTTAGTTGACATTAATATGATACTTGACAGTACTATTAACACGTATTTAATGGACAGCAAGTCACCTGCTTCCTACGAAAAAGGACGCTTGGGTCCTCCAAAATTTTTGTCTCTCTCTAGGTTTCAAAATTATTAGCGCATCTAGACCTCAAAACTTTTGGCATCCCTTAAGTTAGTTTTAGTTTTAATCCAAAAATTTTCAAAAATATTTTAGAGCAGCGATTACCAAATAAGGCGAAACATGTTAGTTCTTTCCAAACTGTCAGCAAAACCTGTTGTGCGAATTGTGCGGATATTTTTGCAGATGCGGATTTATTATTTACAAAAGCTGCGGATGTGGATCGGATGCGGATACAGAAAAGCTTATCCGCGCAGGCTCTAATAGTCACACAACCAAACTGCATAATAAACATGTCCACACTGTAGGTGTTGTACGCCAAATGTTCGCGATCTATCTCTCGTAAAACCATTGAGCAAAAGGGGTCTGTGAATGTTAAATTTTGGGAAACACTGCTTCATATTATTAAAAATTCTCTGCAAGATTTGATGTATAGATTGCTATTAATTTTATTTCAGAATTGGACAAAGACCTAATACTGTTCCTTTTATTTCTGAATGTACACGATTGAAAATATGATCTATCGTGCAAATAAAGATGAATTTTGTATGAGAAACTTCTGAGAATTGTGGTTTGCCCTTAAAAGCCCTACCATACTGGCCCTGGGTCTATAGGTGCCTCTAAATGTTTAGGCTTTTTCTTTTCATTCATAAAACTCACATTGCCTCGGAACTTATTACAAACTAGTGGACCGGTTGCAAACTGTGTTGGCAAACAAATCATTACCTTAATGTGGAACTTGCTCGATACCTCATACTTCTTTCTCTAGCCATACGCCTAACTTAATCTAATTCAAATTGAATCAACTCTTCGCACATTATTAAAAACTGGACAAATAATGAGTATTATTTCGAATTATTTATTCATTAACTTTTTAAGATGGGAAAACGATTCATTTTCACTCGTGCATTACCTTTATAATAATAAAACTGAAAATGATTTGAGACGTTAAATTTAAAATATATTTATTAAAATAAATTTTCCAATTACTTATATAATATAAAAATACGCACACGGAAAAAAGCGCAAATGAAAAAATACACACACGGAAAAAAGCGTACTTACACTATACCTCAAATCAGTTTGAAATATATCGTGAGAAACTATTACAAAGTAAAATTTAATTGCTTGCCCGTTTACTTTTATAGTGTAGTACTGACTTTTAAATGTAAATTTGTCATTTCAAAATATTCCTTACGCTGTCAAACCTACTTGTTGGTTATGATTATAACTAAGATATCATTTATCTTTATGACATATGTCAAATGGAATGAAATTTTAAGAAAGTGAAATTTTTTACCATGTTTTAATACCAACATGACATACAATTTCAAAGGTGCAAACTATTGAATGTATCAATTTCTAATTTTTACCAAAATATTTTAAATATTTCGAACCAATTTTAAATTTACACAAATAAGTTGTCAATTAGCGCGTTTAATGACGTCTGGATAATTCGGTAAATTTCGGTAAGTTACATGTTACATGTAACTTACATGTTACACGTTACACATAAGTTACATGTTACAAGTTACATGTCGGAATCTTGCTGCTACTATTTTTAGTGAAATATATTAATTTATTATAAAAAAGAAGCAAGAACGCCAAAAACTAATAGACAGATAAAAGAATCACTATTTAAATAATTAGAAATCGTAGAAATACAAAAATAATAAAACATTGAAAAAATAATAATTCGGTAAACTTCGGTAAGTTACGTTACATGTCGAAATATTGCTGCTACTATTTTTAGTGAAATATATTAATTTATTATAAAAAAGAAGCAAGAACGCCAAAAACTAATAGACAGATAAAAGAATCACTATTTAAATAATTAGAAATCGTAGAAATAAAAAAATAATAAAGCATTGAAAAAATAATAATAAAGAAAAAAGTCACATTTTTCTTACTTTCATCAAACCAAATATTTTTTAAAGTAATTATTTTTCTGCTAATAATAATTTTAATCAAAAATGTCGAATATCACGGAAGGATAACGTTTTTCTGTGTTTTGATTCGTAAAAAAACAATCCGTGTATTTCACAACTAAATTAATAATTGTGAAGTGATTTTTTAATGAAAAACACAACTGTCATTTTTACTAATTTATTGTCAACACTGAAAACTAAAATTCACAGCACACTACTGTCCAATACATAAATTAATACTACTATATAATAAGAATTGTTTCCACGCACCCAGACAGCCAGGGACACAGGTTGGGATATTATATTATAGATGGGTCCCGTATTTAGTTGGTTGGTTTAGTTGGGCTGGTTTCCAGATATCTTGTACATTAATACTAGCTAAATTATTTGTCAGCTGATGTCCCCATATTTCGCGAGGTCTTCAGAAAAATCAGATAACTAAGCATATTTTTTCTAGTAAAGAATTTTCTCTGTGGCTATAAATCTTTACATTGTAGTAAATAACACATTTTTAAGCAAAAACTCAACCTTCGAGATTCTTGTTCATTTTCTGTCTATTATAAAAATCAATACCATTATTCTTTAAAAATCCACATGTTATCCTTGAAAATGAATTTAAAAAGGAACCAAGGAATAATGTGTGTGGAGGTGTTGTGTGATGTTTTGGACGGAGAATGACTGATGAATGATGAAATGATGAATTGAAATGTATTCATGGAAAGAAGATGTATGGATTTGTCTGTGAAAATATGTCAGAATAAGAATGGAGATGTAAAAATGTCTCATCATGACAACTGGAAAGGGTTTTTGTCTCTTACATCTGTCTACTCGCAATGCGTAAATTTATATTAATGATCCCGGTTTTGAATACACAATGTTGTGGTTATCAAATTGTATTATCAATGTTATTTCGTTATTTAAAAGCTTACAGAGGGACAATTTGGTCAAGACGTATAACTGGACCTTGTTTCTTCGAAGACTCTGCGAGTAACGTCGTACTGGTTGGTTTCCAATAGACGTAGACGTAGAATCCTACGTCTACGTGAAAATATAACTAATAGAAAATGCGAAATGACGTAGATGCAGAAATGTGCACATATAATATTGATATTTTTTATATTTCACGTCTACATTTTGACGTCTGGCCAGTAGGAAAGCATGATAGAAAAACACAAAACATATTCCATATGTCGTATGTAGATAGATTGAACCTGTCAACATTTGTTGGGCACACGGTATTGAAATAAGGGAAATAAATAATTATCGTGGTTCGATTAGATTATTGTTTAATAATGCATTTGGATAGAAAATTCGTACTAAACGTGGAAACTTTTCGTAAGCCGCCGTGTGCTTGCATAAAACGGGCAACGCCATAAATGGTCGAATTTGGGGTCGATTCTATAGAATCCTACTAATAGAGAGCGGTATTATGAAAGCTTGCGCACGGGCGACATTTGTGTTCTATTCTAGAAAAACAGGTTTTACGGATGTTAGCACACGGGCGGTGGCTCTGGTTGCAAAGTTAGACTTAGCTGCCATCGTGCCTTAGATATTCTATGTTTACGACGTCGTTTGTGAATAATTAGCATAACAGTTACAATAAAAATTGCTAACATTGCTAAACCAGCGTCCAGCGTTATTTGGTGAATACCTATTATTTGACACTTTTTAAGAAACTTCATGAGATTCTTAAAAAGTCTTCATGGATAATTCTTTTTCAGACGCAATTATATGGATTCAACAAAGCTCGGAGTGCCTTTGTTTGGAACCTTTGTATGATTTTTAATCTAGTTGCCTTGGCAAATTCCCATAATTGAAGTCCATAGGACTTCCACAGGCTTGAGTATGATCTTATAAAGAGAAAATTTATTTGAAACAGATTGGCAAAGTTTTAAGTTTACGTTCGTTTAAATGTGGTTGCTCCAGCTTAGCCGTTGGTCCAAATTTAGTCCAAGGTATTTTTTTAACTTATAACAACTACTGAGTCGTACTGAGTCTGGTAGTAGCCGTGACGTGTACAAATTTAGAATAATTTACTTAGTTCGCCATTTATTGTACCAATCGCAAATGAGATTTAGATGGTTTTGAAGAATTTTAAACGCTTTCTTAGGATTATGGTTTATTGACAGTATAGCAACGTCATCAGGAAATGCAGCTGTCTTCTGTTTCAAGTATAAAGTAGGTAGAGAAATGACCCAAGTACACTACCTTGGGGAACACCAGATGTTATAGAATTATAAATGGATAGGGCATCATTGTATTTGACTAAGTTTCTGTCTGTCAAGTAGAACTTAAAAAAGGAAGTCATAATTATTGGACTGGATGTTCTTCAATTTATAGAGCAGATCTGTATACCACACCTTATCAAATGCTAGCGAAACGGTTATGAAAAAATATGACAGCATATTCTTTTATTCATGGTTCTTGACATTTTGATTTACTATTCTATAGGTTACAAGATCCAAATAAAGAAATAATATAAAAATATTTATTATCAGAATTATTTGAAATGATATTAGTAAAGTTAACTTTTGCCCACCCTGTATTATGTTTTTGAAATGTATTTTGTATTTTTTTCTCAGAATTAAATCCTCTTTTGGTGATATTTGCACATATGTCAAATGATGATAACTAGCAATTTTCTTTGAAGTATCGGCCATCAACTGACTGCTTTGTACATGGGGGATATATCTGTCAGTGCTTTATATTATGAGCTTACTGTGGGCTTTTATGTTTTCACGGAACTCGCTGTAAAGCTGTCTAGAAGCGACCAAGTGTAATAACCTTACAAAAGTCATTGTTAATAAAAAAATATATATTAAAAATTCAATTTGAAATTTATTTAAAAAATATCAAACATATTTTATACAACAAAAGAAAAAAATTATATACAAGAGAAAAAATGCTTAATAGGACTGTATAATTTATTTCATTATTTATAAAAAAATGTACAGGGGATTTTTGAGAATGTTTTAAGCATAGATAACTTCTTTATTATAAGAGATACGTAGAAGGTTAAATTAGAAAAGGTGAAGTATTTTATTCTATTAATAAGAAAATTCCATTGAGAAAACAATTTAAGAACAAATACATGTATTATTTCAAAAAAATTACATTTTTTAAATGGAATCCTGTTTTTTCTTCTATCGCATAGAAAGTGTATTTTTCTTTAATAAATTGTTAGGGTACTTAGGGTACTAAGGGTTTTACCAAATCGGGATTTTTAAGGTACTCACTCCCAAAATAGAAGTGGTGAGTAAAAAAAGGTCCTCACTCCCAAAATAGAAAGTGAGAAGTCAAGTAATTTTTTTTTGATTTATTCGGGATTTTAGCTGTCTTGCGCGGGACTATCTATTTTTGTTCAAAAAACGGGACGTCCCGCGAAATTCGGGACGTCTGGCAACCCTGGTCTATACCCAGTATTAAAAAATGGACTTGATTAAACAAGTCTATCCCAAGTAAAACAAATATAATCTCTATGTTTCATAACGACTCATTTTATTTAGTCAATAAACGTTAGATATCAAATTTTAATAAGGAATAATAGTAATTAATAGTAAAAATGTGGTTATATGGAACATAGAGAATATATTTGTTTTACTTGAGATATTCTTGTTTAATCATGTCTTAATAACTTTTATAATATTGGGTTTAGACCTACATTTCCCTTATGACTTGTTAAAGAAAATAACATCTTTGTGACAGAAAAACAAAAATACTGACTATTCGCGACTGAAACTAACGTTGGCGGCGCTGCATACAACAGCTGATGGCGCACGAGAAGCGTATATGTCAAAAGTTTTTTCTTAATATTTATCTGTTCAAACAATATTTCGGCAAAAAAGCACTGTATTTAAGTCACTATATTTTAAAATACTTCTTAATTCACATAAACTGCAGCACAACACGCTACAAATATTATCCAAATATACGCTTCTGTTTAATTTAGCTAGTCACCACCAGACGTCTCACTGTTATTTGCAGTCGCGAATTCCACTTAAAATCTACGACCATCAAATAATAAATGCATTATGTGTCCAACTGTAAATACATAATGCTGTTCATATTGCAACAAGTGTAAAAAAGTGACAAGCATGCGTGCTCACGCACTAAAAATTAATGTTTTTTAAAACTGCAAGTTTTTATTTAGTAGTTAATTAGTTTAATAAGTTAAGTAGTTTAATTAGTTAATTAGTTAACGTTTTAGTAAGTTAGTTTGGCGCTTAGCAGTGATGACAGTTTGCGATTTACGCAGCCCATCTTTATAACTAGAATATTATTACTTAATCACTGTGGTATAATACAATCAGCTGATGGTTCGGCAATCATCTTTGATGACGTAGGTTCTGAAGTTAAACAATTGACACTCGGAATTTCTGTGTTTTGAAATTAAATTTACTAATTTTTTAATAATAAAAATAATAGTTGTAAATAACAGTATTTTATTTAACAAGCATATAATGAGACAATGATTTATAAATTAGAATAAATAAAACAATAAATAATAGCATTTGAAAAATTGTTGTAGGTTACAATCAGCTGATGGTTCAGTAGCCATCTTGATGACTTAGGTTCTGAAGTTTTATAATTGACGTTCAGAATTTCTGTGTTTTAAATTAAATTTACTATTTTTCTAATATAAAAATCATATTTTTGTTAATAAAATATTGTATTTGATTCGCATATAATGGCTATATTAGACACAGATGATTACAACTCTCGTCAACGGTTCGGGTAGTAAACTTCATGCTTGTGAAATATAGCCTCCATTACATTCTTGCGGACACCGTTATTTTGGACGTTTGCCATTGCGAATAGTACTAGGCTAGAATAGTACAATATAATGAGTATTAGTATCAAAAAGATATAATACTTCATGAGTATATAAAATATATTCGGATGTTTCAGAAACTGCCCAACAATCTGTTTACGTCTTCAGCGATCACGAGAAGTGATGAGTCATCACAGATTGTTGAGCAGTTTCCGAAACGTCCGAATATATTTTATATACTCATGAAGTATTATATCTTTTTGATACTAATACTCATTATATTGTACTATTCTAGCCTAGTACTATTCGCAATGGCAAAAGTTCAAAATAACTGTGTCCGCATTAATATTGGACCATTGCAAAATAATTTCAATGATATCATTACATTCTTATTAAATAAAATAATTTTTTTTTAAGTAATTCGTTTATTTGATGTTTAATTGTTTTTCCAATTTATTATTTTGATATGTAGAGGAAAATATTTCATCTTTTCTAGTTTAACCTTCGGCAGTTTTGTTGGTAGTCACGAGAAATAGACATGCAAAAATGAAATATAAAAAATAGTGTACATTTTCTATTTAAGATTTTATTTAATACATTTTTATACATATTAAATAAACAATTAAAATTGGAAGAATGTCATTATTTTGTAACTGTTAAAAATATCATGGCCTACTCAGATGAGGTATCATCGTTAGTGAATACATTAGCTCAGGGATCTCCAAACCAGAGCCGCAGTAAGGGGGGTGGAAGGGGCGACGGCCCCTAGCGCACTAAGGAAAAGGGCGCTGACGGGCTTGCTAAGGAACGCCATTTGAGAGGTGAAGACATTTTTTTTTTGCTCGTCACTTGGATTTTGGGAGGTGAGGACCTTTTTTTTTGCTCATCACTTAAATTTTGACAGGTAAGAACCTTGTTTTTATTTACCAAGGGCGCCAAAACACGGCCCTGCCCCTAGCGCAAGTTTTCCTTTCTGCGGCTCTGCTCCAAACTACGGCCCGCGGGACAAATCTGGAGATTTTTTAAAAACTTTACTTACATAAAAACAGCAATTTAAAATAATGATAAAATCTCTAAATAACATACAACAATAAAATATCTGAAGAACAAACAAAATAATCCAAACTCCGATGACCGAAAGAAAAGAAAATCCAAAAGTTCAGACGAGTAAAAAAATTTGGAAATGGCCACACTGGTCTCATGAACGCAGCTCACGTGCCAGATCTATACCATAGGCTGTAGTTTGGCTACTCCTGTTCTAGAGGTTCTGGGATTGTTCAGATAATATTGGTTAGACTGTATCTACACCTCCAGACATCCTGTTGTAATGTGACGCTACGTGACGCCTGGATTGACGGGATACGAACCTTGAACCATTGTCTGTGGTTTCCAGTGATGGATGACGGCAGGATATACCTTTACCAGAACTGTATTAAATCTTCAAACAAATCCAGATTAAACTAACATATTTTATTTGACATTTACGACCAATTTATAGTTCAAACATTTGAGTTCAAAAGAAAGAGCAATTTAAATATTTATATGTGTTTTAATATTGATAAAGTGTTCATTGATTAGAGTTTTAATATAGCTTGAAGTTTAGCTAAATTTATGCTTTAAACTTCTAAGTATAATTGAAATTTTCTCTTTTTCGATTTTATGTAAATTATCTTCATTTAAATAGCTTACGCCGGATTTATTTAACCAAAAACCTAGTAATACCCGAGAGTATTTTGCACACCTGGCGGCAATGCCTTATTCCTTTTATTTGTTTTCTCGTCACATCTTTCTCGACACTTGCTCCATCTCTGAATATGATATTGAACGTGTTAGAAATGACAACACGTACGAGTGTCAAGGGGATTTTATTTATGAAGTCAAAATTGAGTGACCGTCAATCCTCTAACATATATTCCGGACTTCGATTATTTATGATGCTCAAATTGATAAAACATTTTTGAGATGTCAATGGATTACTTCATATAAAACAGAGGAAAACTGAATACAGGAATTGTAATATATTGGGTTGAATCATAAATAAAATCCGTTTTCGTATAAAGGTTTCCGAAACTCTTGGGACCAGACATTTTTTGGAATTTGGAATGGTATATTTTTGTACCGTATATCAGGCATAATGCAACTACGGCACGCGGAATACATACGGCCCGCGGAATAGATCAGGACCGAGTATTTTCCCTTTTTTGCTCGTTAGTTCTTTGAGATTTCTTGTTTTGCTTGTCAGATATTTTTCGTTTTCTTTCTTTTTACTCGATAGCCTTACTGTTTTCTTTTTTTTTTTGTTCGATATATATTTTGGATTTTTTTTTTTATTGCTGGTTAGAAGTTTAAGATTTCATTTATAAGGTTTTGTAGGTATGACCAAAAAACCCTTACTAACATCACTCATGGGTCTGCCTGTCTGTTCGGTAGAAACTATAGCCAAACGGTTGAACATATAAGGTTGAAATTTGGTACGTTTGTATAACACTTTAAAGTGAGTTCAAAGAAACATACCACGTGAAAAATATAACAAATATGTATTTAATTAAAAATAAAGATTTAAACAATTTTCAGTTGGGTATGAAATGAAGCTTCTTAATACCTGGATTAATTTTTTTTGGGATTTACACCAAAAATGTGTCAAAAACTTTTGTCTCTCTTCCTTTAAGAAATAGATGGGTGGATATTGGATTTTTGATCAGATTGATTAGAAAGCTCTTGAAACGTAGATTAAAGAACGGAAAGTTGTTTTTTTAAATTTCTTCATATTAATACGATTTTTTCCAAAAATGTGCTAAAAAATTCCTTGTCCCGCATTCTTTAACTGGGGGGGGGGAGGTTAATCTATAAACCTGAAAAAACATTGAGTAATGCACATTAATGTGAACTGGAATAGTACCATAGGAATTTTTGATTTAATTATTATTTCGAAAGTTATAAAAAAAAAAACACCGTGCTTACAATATTTATCTGACATTGTGCTAAAAAATTCTTTGTTCCACGCCATTTAACCCAGTGGGGGTTAATCTAAAAACCTAAAAAATTCTGAGTAATGCACGTTAATGTGAACTGGAATATTACCACAGGAATTTTTGATCTGATTAATATTTCGAAAGATATCGAAAAAACCGTGCTTACAATTTTTATCTGATTGGTTAGAACTGGATAGTTACAGCTGGGTTTCAAGCGCATTTCAAGTACGGATGTTGTCTATAGATGGAAGCATGTGGTTTATTCTTCCACAAGTTATCGTAATTTATAATTTTTAATAATATATGTACCCAAAATTTACCACTTACTAGATACCTACAAAACTCTGAAATATGTGAAAATTCATACTTCTGTTTGCTTGTCTGATCTCTTTTACTTCTTTTTTTTTGTTCATCAGATTTTATTGGATATCCTGTCTGTTTTGGTCACTTGGTTCCTCAGAATTTATTTTCTTATGTTTGTTTTCTGATCTGCAACGTCTTTTTTCGAGCAGAATATGGTTCGCGTTAATATGGATAAGGTGTCCGAAATTAGGAGACCAATTTTTATTTTAAACAAGTTCAATATAATCATATATTTATTAATTTTTCAACAAAATAAAACTGGGTTAAAACTGTTTACATCTTAATTACCAAGACAAAATAAGAATGTTGTCATGATAACTAGCGAAGAAAGTAATGTTCAAATATTCGCAACCTCTGTTGTAATTAACAATAAAACAATTTGTTAAAATTAAAAATACAACCACGTTGTTAAACGAAATACCTTCAACCAAGCGTGCACCCAGGGGAGAGGGGTCTCAGGAGCTTGAATTCCCCCCAAGAGCTCTAAAAAACATCTGGTTGTTACGCGTTTTTGTAAAAATAAAGTGAGGACCTTACTTGTATTTTCGAGTAAGGACCTTTCTTTTCATCACTGGAACGTTTGATGTGAGAACCTTTTTCATAATTTTAATAATTTCTTTTTCCGAGGCCGCACGCCCTCCTCCCTTAATTCTGGGTGTGCACCTGCCTTCAACAGAAAGTGTCTCTGAAGAGTTGACATTTCTGTGTTTTGGATTGTTTTATTGACAAATAAGGCAAAAGCTGATTGTGTGTGCTGTTCGCGAATTATAATTATTAAAAGTTAAAACCAACAATTATTTAGTAAGAGTATTTTATATGCCTGTACATTTGAAACCTGTTGTGCGTAAAATGTTATACGTACCTCACGCTGAATGAAAGTTTACACCCTTAGACAAATTAAGGCCCTCAACTACACATCAAGCTTCAAACTTCGTCCGCGGATGCAAACTTTCTTTTTCGGCTGGCTATTTGGTTTATGGCAAGGGTGTCAAATTAGCCGGTCGCATGCGGCCCAATTCTTACATTTTTGCGGTCCGCAACGACGTCTTATACTATAACAAATTTTTATATTATATGGCTTATATAGTATAAAAATTTATTTGAACGAAAATACCTCGTGACATAACCTGTTCCGGCAGCGGCGTCAAGACTTCTGCAAAGGGCGGAAAACCAATAGTCAGGCAGTAACTATTGCAGTTAACCAAGGCCGTGCGATAGTCGGAAGATCGGTGATTCCCCGTAATCACAAATAATACGTAAACAGAGCTTTCAAATAGCTTTTCTATAGGTGCAATTGCTGTGTACAGTACCAATCTGCTGATTTCAATCCGTTTTTGTTTTGTTGTTCGATAAAGAAAATATTTTGGCATAGTTTAATTGTTATTATTCAAACGTTATTTCTTTACTTCCTTCAGAAAAATATTCAGAAAAATGGTGGCAAATGAAAAACAGAATGAGTAATAATATAAATACACATCGTGCGGCCTGCGTGTATTTTACTTGTTAGAAAAATGGCCCGGGGTTGAAATGAGTTTGACACCCCTGGTCTGTGGTCTAGGAATGTCTTGTTACTGTAAGCTTCTGAGTATATAAATTATGTATTTCATTAAAATCTCATAGTTATCTTCAATAATTTTTTTTTTTTAAAGGCCAATCTCAATTCCGTAAATCGTTTTCCGAAATATGGCTACTTTCCTTTAGTTGCGTCCCAATTATATAATTGTTATTTAGTAATGAAACAAATAAAACAATTTGTTAGTGTCGAGTAATGTTTATCGCGGTTCAATTTTCACTGCAATTTAATATCAATTTCTGTAGTAAATAATTTATTATGAAGCGTCCCCTGACCTAAATAGTAGTAGTATTGACCTAGGATAATATATATTGGAACAAATCGTTGCATCAGTTCCTATATATTGATTAAATATAATCGGACGGTGCAATGTAAAATATACCATTTTATCTTTAGGTGTGACATAAATTTTTAAAACTGGCACAAGGATACATGATATATATTATCAACTTAATCTTATACCTTAATCTATTAATTCTGATTTATAAATATTTAATAGAAATTTCAGATTCAAAATGCATAAGAGTTACGAGGTTTATTTAAGAGGTGTGATCAAAAAGTGAAATTATAAAAAAATTATAACACAAAACCGGCAAAGAAAATTAGAAATAATACCATGTATAATAAAATGTAAATATACTATATAAAAATGTAAATGCTTATTAGCACAAATGACCAGTTGGTCGAAGTGCTTTATTTAAATAAAAAAAAAAAAAAAAGTTCTTGAAAATTTTTATATTTCCGCGCTGCATTTGTTGGATTGATAAAATATTTTGTTGTCATGTTGGCGAACTTGTCTCTGCTGACTGTCTCAATTGGCATCCATATTGGATGTGTATTTTAGATTTGACAGCTAATTAAAGAAGTTGTGTTTCTGTATATTTCGTGATTTTTTATTTTTCACAATGAGGGATCAAAGAATATGCATTAAATTTTGCGTGAAAAATTAAATCAAGTGCTGTTAAGTAGTTGAAATGTTAGAGAAGTCATTTGGTGAGTCAAGTAAGAATGAACGAGCGATTTACAAATGGTATTTGTCTTTCATATTTGTATATATTTGTATATATATAATAAAAGTTGCGCAAGAACACAGCTAGTCCACTGTTGTACAAAACTCATTTTTCAATAAAATGTCAACTACTGTTTTTGCAAACGGCGAAGGTTTGTGGAAGCCTTATGCTCCTTACATGCGTTCTAGGAACACTCAACCTCGTTACACAATTGACTTTGATTTGACACATAACTCAAAATTAAATAATTCCTTTTTTTTTAAATACATCCTTCATTTATCTCTCGCACGTCCTGTAATTTTGTAGAGCCATAATAAAAACTTATTCAAAATTCTAAACAATATTAATTGACTTGTAATTTAGTTTTATAAAACGTAGGATAAAATAATGATTAATTGAAATTTCTTAATTATCTTTCCATCAGTTATCCTGTTAATTATACTATTTCTTATCCTCCATCTTATCTCCTATTATTCAACATTCCTTATTCTTATAATTACTCTTTGTTTTAATATAGTCGCACGTAACTAATGTAGTATCTCTTGCTTGTCGCGAATTGAATTAAAGGGAGCATAAACCACACACGTATAGTGTGTAAGACCCCCTTTAATTAGTTTGAAATCTTGTTGTCACATTCAGTTAAGTGTGAAACAATATCAACTAAGTCGAGAAGACACTTTGTTCTCAAGTTCAAAGTGTTTCTAACAGACATGAAGGTGAGAATACAGTCTGAGCATTATTATATGATGATGTTTTTATTTGACAATTTCATGTGAAAACAATTAGATTTCACCAAGTCCCACAAAGGATGCATTAAGGTTTTCATAGACTCTAGGTAATCTAGTACTCGTCTTGCCATAAATTTTGTTTTTCGTCCGTGTAACATTATTTAAATCCTATTTTCGTAGACCCTAAAATTTTTTTAGGCCTTAAAAACTGTGCCTCGTCTAAAAAACGGCCTTGAAGCCCACCACTTAGGAGCACCAGGTGTTTTTCATAACTTCGCGCCTAACACCTGAACGAATATGGTCGATAGTTGTGGACATATCAACAAGCACAAATATAAACGAACTACGTGGAATAAAAGGTTCCTGTTCATTTAGACCAGGTGCTTGACATTTTGGAAGTCTTTTACCAGTTGGAAAATTTGATACACGTCGTGGTCTATATAATAGACAAGCCTTATATGCATACATAAAACGTAATTAAAAAATATTAATAATACTAAATAAAACGTCAGAGTAAGCCGTGTAAGAGAAAGACAGCAATATAAAGCATGTTAGAGCAAATACAAAAACAGTTTATTACTGTAATTTTAGACATTTTATTTATGTGAAATTGTTTATACAAGTATTTGTGTCCATTTTTACTTGCTACTTGATAAAATAAATAAATAAATAAATAAATAAATAAATATATAAATAAATAAATAAATAAATAAATAAATAAATAAATAAATAAATAAATAAATAAATAAATAAATAAATAAATAAATAAATAAATAAATAAATAAATAAATAAATAAATAAATAAATAAATAAATAAATAAATAAATAAATAAATAAATAAATAAATAAATAAATAAATAAATAAATAAATAAATAAATAAATAAATAAATAAATAAATAAATAAATAAATAAATAAATAAATAAATAAATAAATAAATAAATAAATAAATAAATAAATACATAAATAAATAAATAAATAAATAAATAAATAAATAAATAAATAAATAAATAAATAAATAAATAAATAAGCAAGATTTATTTTAAAGAACAAATTTGTAGTATTAAAAGGTTATGTGGGTAGATCTAACTTTAGGCTCGTATTTAGAAACAACAACTAATGGAAAATTTGTTCAGTAAAAACACTTAAAACTAGTTTTGTTCCATGCATTTTATTATAATTTGCCTTGTATTTTCAACTTGAGTGAAATATTTTTAATTATTATCTTTATGCTCCGAGCTACAGATAGCTCAAGAGTAAAGATACGAAACTGTTTAAATAAGAGAAGGGCGTCTACTCGTTTTTTAGATGTGTCTAGCTTAAATGTAAACATCGCGTAGACAATGTAATCAATATAGTCAATACTGACTATGTAGACAACAAGAGTGGGGACGAAGAGTACACAAACTACAAGGTATATCCCTGGTTTAAATCAAAATAGTAGGCACTTTGAACATTTTCATATAAAAATATTTTACTTTTAATTCGTTATGGAGAACATAATTTTTCGTAAACCGTAAAAGATATTAAAAAATATTTGAGCATAAGTAATTTCCTTTTAAATGGCCTATCCAAAAATACCCAACCCAATATACGTTACCATTTAAAAAATCAAAGTTGTTCTTGATATCCTTTACTTCCCATTTGTTCCGGAAAATTTCAATAGTACCATATAATTAATTGGGTAGACTTTGGCAATAAATTTTTAAAACTTTCCCAACTTTCTTACAAATCGCGTTTCGAGGGGTGGATGAATGATCTGATACATTCTGTAAATATAAGATATGTTACAGCCAATGAACGAATGCGGGCAGTGTTAACAACGACCGGCCAATGACAGGTTAGGTTTAGTTAGGAAAAATGTAGGACTGCAGTAGCCGAAAGGCTCGAAGTAAATTTAAAGGAGTTGTTAACACTGCCTGCCATTCGGTCATTAGCCGTAACATAATTTCGTAAATTTGTTATGGCAGCATCGTATTTGAAGGCCACAATTAAGGGTCCAGTGGACCACAGGTGTACCCCGAATTATGGATTGAGTTCTTGATTTAGATGTTTAAATGGGGCAATAACGCTCGAAGAAGCGACACACTTTAAATTATATTTTGCGGGACGTTTATAAAATATTCAATTTTACTAACGTAGTTAGAACGGCGATGTGAAAATTACTAAATATATACCTATAGATATTTATAAAAAGTCTGTTCATGTTAAAGTTTCAAGTTGTTGCAATATCAAAGATATTTATTAGTTATAATTATATGCAAATACTATGACAGGCAGGGCTGTATTTACCATTAAGCGAATAAGGTGATAGATGGGGGCCTCTCTTGACAGGGGGGCCCGTGTTTGACTATCTACAAAACAAGACGTACCCAGAGGAGGCTCAGCTCAAGCATTAAAAAAAAACTGGTTTTAGTTTTTTTTTTAAGAAATGCACTTTGATTTTCATTCCTTTACTTCAATTTTAGAGGCCATGACCTTTTTTTAGGTCATCACTGATATTCTTGGAGTGAGGGGTCATTACGGGATTTGTACCAAGTCCTTTTGGTATTTTTGGCCCGATAAAATTGTTGGTCCCGGCCCATCCTAATTTTGTCTTCTAACCTCCCCGCCAAGAAAAATCTTGGATACGTGCCTGCTGCAAAATATTTATTTAAAGCACATACACATTTTTATAACTTAAAATATTTTAGCCAATATAACGAATCCAATTAATAAAGAAGTCGATTGAACAATTAAATAATAAATCTTAAATCAATATTAATAAAATTGGAGGCTATAACTGTTAAGTTTGTTTTTCTATTTTCTTCGGTCTCATATTTGGTTTCTACACATTTCAGATGATAGTAAGACAATTATCCGCAGAAAAACAATTTCTGTTTGTCTGTCTGGCTGTTTGTCCGAGATTTACTCAATGCTGGGCATATTTTCACGTTATTTGGTACGTTAATAATAATAATAATAATAATAATGCTTCATTGTGTCTTAAACATCCGTACATGTATAGACAAAGTCATAGTATAGATAAGTTCTACAGAAAAGGTACATTTTAATTATAAATACAAATAAATAATGACTAATTACAAATTATACAATTTAAGAACAATTGTAACAGAATTTGATTAAAATATAAATTAAACTATAGAATTAGACAAGAGACTTATGTTTTTATATGAAGTATTTGATAAATATTTGGGAAGCTTTAACTACATTGAAAAAAATCTTCAACTGAATATAATGTATTTTTCAGCAATATAGATTTTATTTCTTTCTTAAATGAGGTAATATTGCTTATTTGTTTTACTGCAAAAGGAAATTGATTATAATTACAGACACTGCAGCTAATGTTTTTTTCAAATAAGGCGGTATGTTGTTGATCTGCTCTAATATGATTTTTTTGTTTAGTATTATGAATGTGCAAAGAATTATTTGAAGTCAATAAGTGCAAGTTTTTAAAAGTAAAAATAAAAATTCCAAAAATATAAATACTTGGAGCATTTAGCACTTCTAAAGATTTAAAAGCTGGCCGGCAAGAGTCTCTATTCTTTAGATTGGCCAGGATTCTTATAGCTCTTTTTTGTAATATGAACACTCTCTGGAATTCGATGATAGAAGAAAACCAAAATTCGAACTTAGGCTACATGACATCTCAAAATTTTCATACTAAGGGAGTTAAATATTGTTCACTACAAACCTTAAAATGACTCCCTTATTATTGACTTAACAGAAAAAAATCTAAAACAAAGATTGTTTATAATAAGAAAACAAATCTGTTGTTCAATGCATTTTTTCAACTGGATGAATATTGGGGAGTTACTGGGGCGCTACTAAAAAACGTAAAAAACAAATGCCTTTTTTATTCAACCAATTTTTTAAATTGCTTTATTACTCAGGGAGAGGGCCCTAGAAACCGTTTGCGCCTCGGGCCTCGATGTGCGTAAATACGGCCCTGAGGACTGGTAAAACTATTAACTGCAAAGACTGTTTTCAAATATGCAAAAAAGGTGATTTAAGATTGCTCTTAAGTTTCGACTTATTAAAGGTCGATTTAGACATCTAAATTAAACTCAAATCTATTTTTTAAGTATTTAAAATAACAATAATAATAATAATAATATGATTTGTAAAACACACAACAAGGTTCTGATATGTCCGATTTATTAGTTAAATCATAACATTACTTTCTGCACGAGATTAATTCAATCGTTGTTTACACTCTTCATTGTCGTTGTCTAGGTCTATTTGAAGTTTTCAAAATAATAGCAAAGTTGTAAAGGCAACAATTACGCTCATATAACTCAAATATTCAAAACGCAACAGTTCATTAACATTTTTTTTTAGGCTTGTGGTTGGTTCATATTTATAGTTTTAACTAAAATATACGCGATATACATAAAATCGTGAAACTTAAAAATATTAAAATTGAGTTTATTCAAACTGCACGCTAATTTGTTAGAACGCATCCATGATTTTCCAAGGCACAAATAAGTTAAATAATTTAAAATTAAGTGGCTTTCGAGTTGCCGGAGGTCAGTTAATTACCGTTTCTGTTCCTTGCGCTACTTAAATGTTGGGAACTTATCGTTATTAATAATTTCCAACATATTTTTATTAAAAATTTGAAAAATTTAATAAGTAGATTTTATACATTAATCTAATCGAATATTTTGTTTTGAAAGTCCTTGAAATATAAAGAGGAAAATAATTGAAAATATGTATTACAAAATACACGAATAACACAAAACATCTGAAACATTTGAAGGTCAGAATAATTTATCATGAACAGAATTTCACAGTTGACACATCATTTAATAAAAGAAAAAATTCAAAACAAGACGTAAGAATATTTTGAATAATTTAAAAGCAGGGACAAAAATAAAATTATACTAATATGTTGGCATTTCAGAGGAATCTTTTACCTACGAGAGTTACCTTTTAAGTTTTTACAAAAACTAAGAAAGAAAAAAAAAACTGTTTTACTGCCTTTCCTAATATTTGCTTTTAAGATTTATACACTTTTGCATGCGTTCAAACCAATTCTCGAAACATTTTTTCACTCTGAAGTTGGTATCTCATAAACATGGTTTTCGAAAGCATCAACAGCTTCTTGAGTTCAAAAAAAGTCGTTGGGGGATAAATAGGGTGAATCCGGGCAATGAGACATTAATTCGATGTTTTTCTCCTTCAAATAATCAATTGTTTGACGTGCTGTGTGGGAGCTTGCATGGCCATGATGAAGAATGATGCGATGTTTTTGGTTGTTTTTGATTTTGTCGATGACTTCTGGCAAACAAATTGTTGTATACCATTCAGCATTAGCTGTTCTCCGATCCTCCAAAGGAATGGTTGCGACATGTCCAGTACAACCGAGAAAACAAACGATCATTTTCTTGATGTGAATCGTTTATCGTGAAATCGTTTCCAGTGCTTCGTGAACGAACAACTTGTGGATTTCGGTTCATCTTGGAAAACCCAAACAGTGGATTGTTGCTTAGTTTGCGGTTCATATGAATAAATCCGAGTTTCGTCACCTGTAACGATGTTGTATACGGATTTTGCAGTGCCTAGGTTGCATTTTTTTAGTATTCCCTCACATCAATCAACACGAGCCTTTTTTGTGCTTCAAATTATGCGGAATTCATTGGGAACAGATCTTTTTCACAACTAAATGTTCATGCAAAATCGAATGTATTGCAGTCTGCGATATGCCAAAGGATGCATCTATCTAACGGTAAGTCACATGCAGATCTTCTTCAGTCATTTTGCGCACATCATCGATGTTTTTTTGAATCACATCCAATTTTGGTCGACCTTCACGAGATTCATCACTGACGAACGCACGACCACGACGAAATTCTGCAAACCAGTCTTTTCTGATGGTGCTTCATTACCAAAAGTTGAACGAAGCGAATCTATGCATTGTTGATGAGTAAGGCCTTTACTAAAATCGTAAAAAATTATCCAACGAAAACCTTCACGAGTAATATCCATTTTTCACAAACTTATTTTTTTTTAAACGCTTACTGTCAACAAACTACTCGGTCAATTTATAAGCTGCCACTGATTTCACAATGTGAAATTTTATGAATATAGTAATGACACATTTGAATATTGCCATCTAGTAGTCGTTTGTAAAAACATAAAAGGTAACCCTCATAAAACCGGTGTGTCAGCGAGGCAACTATCAAATAGTCATAATTTTAAACAGTGGTATCAATGAAACGTTGGAAACGGAATTTTCTCAAAGCGGTTTAAGTATTCAATTTTCTGTTTTCATTCTTTGTTTTAAATCACCCGCCACTGGGTAAAGGGTTGTAAGGTATGGTAATTGTAGCCATCTGGTGGATAAAACCAGAAGCAAACGGTGTAGTTGTACATGTATTTTCAAGGCTTAAGAATCTTCTGAATGTCTCGCTTGAAATGTTGAAATATTCAAATAATCCGAGTACTCCAGTACTATAGAGAGACTCAATGGAGGCTTTATATTTAGAATATTTTACAAAGCGTAAGGTAGATTAAAGTCAAGGGGTTTGGATTCTGCAATCTTTTTACTCTTTAACCACAAAAAAGAATTGTTTAAGAAAAAAATGCATAAAATTCTCACGCTGAAATTCAAGTTCAGATTTAGATCATATATAGGTTTATAAACGATTTTTTTGGATACTGTTCGGAAACGTGCTATATTTCTTTATTCAAAATCGTTCATTAATGTAGTACTTTTCTGTACAGTAACCATTATTGCATAGCAAGAGTTTTCAATACAAAAACTCTATCAATTTCTTCGAAAATATTGTGGGGGTTGCAACTTTTATAGATAGGTAATATGATGAGTTAATATTCAAAACGTGATTTGTCAAAGTAATGCAGTTTTGAGATAATCGCAAAAAACATTATAATCATGTTTGCAACAAATTGGGAACCATATTTTTTGACCTACTTATTTTTAAGGTCCCAAACCAAAGGTAGAATTGAAACATGCCATTAAAAATTTTAAAAGTAAAAATTCGAAAAATCGATTATTTAATTTAGGACAAATCACATTTTGCATGAACTTTGTGAACAAATGATGGTTAAGATGGACAAAACAAGGATAATATTTGATTTAAATGAATATTTACTAACAAAATCAAATTTAAATTATTTTATTTATGGTTTTTAAATATGCAAACCACAACTTAGTTTTCCAAATAATCACATAAAACCTTTTACTGAGGAACTTTTTTAATACGAATATAGTAGTTTTAAAAAATATTCATTTTATTTTCTATATTTTATTTTTCATAATAGTCACTTTTTACTTTTGGCATTTAGCTCCTGGCTGCCAACATGAAACATTTCGTTCTTGAACAAAAAACAAAATGATGTTTCCGTTTCCGTTCTTTAAAAAATTCTGGAAATATCGATATTTTCTTTTCGTTTTCGGTTTGTTATCATCCTTGATAAAAATTTAAACAAGAGTCGATAGATTTTCTGACTCTCGACCCCAACTCCATACTCCTCCAAAAAGCTTTGAAACCTCGATTCCCGACTCACGACTCCGACTCCGACTCCCCGTCCCTTTTTTTTCTGTGTTCGCGGATCGCCAATGCGCAGGCGTTCAATGTAAGCTGTTGGTGCTGTGTTTCGTTCAGAATGAAAACCAGCATGCTAACGTATATCACGGTAGAAACTTAAGAGAGTATGCTCGATGTATTTTGTAAATATATATATTGCGTTGATTATTATTAAGAAAAATTAAATAACTTTTCCGTTGTATTTTTATAGGGGTTGCGTAAATCTGCAACCAAAGCAAAAGTCACTAATCAATCAATCGGCTTTTACAACCCTTAGAGGGTTTTTGCCGCCTCCACAAACTTCTTCCATCTTCCTCGGTCACATGCTAATCTTCACCAATTATGGGTATCGATACTTTGTAGGTCTTTGTACACATTGTCCACCCATCTCATTCCCCCTGGTCTTCCTCTTGGTCTGTACCTGGAACGCTATCGAATACTCTTCTCACTGGCATGTTGTTGGGCATGCTGAAGACGTGTCCGGTCCAACGTATTCTGGAACTTTTTATGAAGCCAATCACATCCGGTTCATTATAAAGGTCGGGCAGGTCATCATTTCTTCTCATTCTCCATATTCCATCCTATTGGTCAGAACCGAAAATTTTCCGTAGAATCTTGCGTTCAAAGATTCTCAGGTTCACTTCCATCTGTGAATATGGGTCGGAGAAGGGTCTTGTATAAAATTATTTTTGTGTGCCGGGATAGCAATCGTAATCTGAGTAGACTGTTAAGGGCATAGTAGGTGTTGTTTGCAGAAAGGATTCTTAAAGTTATTTCTTCCGTGATGTTACTGTTGCTGTTAACGGTGCTTCCGAGGTATTTGAAGTGTGTTACGGATTCTATTTGCAGTTCTGCGATTGCTGGTGGGCATTCGTTTTAAAGTGTTCTTGATGTCCTGAGATGCTTTGTCTTTTCTGTGTTTATCACAAGCCCTTCTGCTTCTGTTGTTTCCTTTAGTGAGTTATATGATTCGACAACATTTCTTTCGGATGTGCTTATTATGAGCAAATCATCTGCATATGGCTTCGGTTTCTGAATAAGTAATGGTTGTGTTGGATCGGATTTTTCCTCCTGATGGTGTCCAGCACCATGTTAAAGAGCGTGGGTGAAAGTGCGTCTCCTTGTCTTAGGTTAATATTACTGGAAACGCCATTAGTCTTGTCTGGCCATATTTTAATTTTCTAGGAGGTGCCAATTATTGTTTCCATGATCAGGATTCTTAGTAAAAGCCGCTAATGGTCATTTCAAATATAAATGCAGTACGCAGATTTACTTTTGGTTTCACTCATACAAAACTTCAGAAAATCGATAAATTTAATGCTTTACTTGGCAACATTTTTATAAGTTTGTTCATTATCAACTATTTTAAGACTATTCTATGACTTTACACACATCATATATTTTCTAGTATCATATTATTTTTCCCGATCGTTACTTTAACGATCGGGTTCAAAATCCTTTAAAGCAGCCATCAAATTTGTCTGAATATCAATGTATAAGACATAAATTTAAAAGTTCAATGAACAGCAAAACGCTGCAGTTTCGTGTTATGTAAGTTGCCTGCATTTAGAGTATGTTCAATATTATTACTTAATGTCGAATGTAATTGAAAAATGTTCTTGGAAGAAAATCGAGGTTTCTTCGAAGTTTGTTTACAAAGGTTAATAAACTGTTAAATATTCATTGCATTTGGGTAATTTTCTAGTTTCCTCACGATTAAAGAGCCTACAAATTTCATGTTTTACATAAGTAATTTTTGTTCTAATTCGTGCAAACAATATGACAAATAGAATTACAAACGATCTGTACAAGATAGCAGATATAGAACACCATTAGTGAACTGGTTAATATGGAACATATCAACAGAATTAATAACAAAAGGATAGTGAAAACGTGTAAAAGGAAAGGAAAAGAAACGATTAAAGAAACAAAGAGCAAAAAGATCAGATGTTAACAAAGTTTCAGCTTAAAGTGACCAGATTATTAATGTTCTAATGTAGAACATCGGTTCCAAGCCCCTTCTCGCCAAAAATTATTAATTATTTTTATATATATATGTATATAAGCGTTTTTTAGCGCTTGTAAAAATATCAATAAAAACACACAAATTCGAGCACAAATTACAACCTATATTTATTTTTAAAGAACTATTGTTTGTACTCTGTCACATATCTTATCTTTAGCGCCGGCGTTACGGCGCAAAATTACATAAGGCAAAATTTGGAAAGGCGTCAAAATGTTCAATGCAAGTATAACAAATCCGTTTTTATTTTTGTTTGAAAAATTAATCTTGCCTGTGACGGCAAAAATCTAGCATCGTCGTTAGTCATCATATTATA
This sequence comes from Liopterus haemorrhoidalis, assembly GCA_963971575.1. Lineage (NCBI taxonomy): Eukaryota > Metazoa > Arthropoda > Insecta > Coleoptera > Dytiscidae > Liopterus > Liopterus haemorrhoidalis. Next base: position 17,185,922 of record OZ020615.1, on the reverse strand, counting down.
CAAGGTGTCTCAAAAGAAATTTTATATTTAGTGGATCGATTAAAAAAAAAGTAAGCCGTATATAGAAAAAATGTTTATTAATTATTAAAATACACTTTTTGGGGATTTATTTCTTAAAAATAATATCGTCTAAATGTAGACCCTCGCGTTCTCGGCACTCATTTAATCGAACAGTAAAATTACTTATGACGTCTCGGCAGGTGGACTCAGGGATGGCTGCCATTTCGTGACGGATATTTTCTTTCAAATGCGCCAGTGAAGTCGGTTTATTGGCGTAAACTTTAGATTTAAGATAACCCCATAGGAAAAAGTCCATAGGGGTTAAATCTGGACTGCGTGGAGGCCAATTTATGTCACCTCTCCGGGAGATCAATTTGCCTGAGAAAATTTCACGCACACGTGGCAGAGACATATTGGACGTGTGTGAAGTTGCTCCGTCCTGTTGGAACCATGTTCTTTGGTTATAGCCAGGAAAGTTTTGCAGTTCAGGTACCAAAAAGTTGTCTAACATCTCCACATAACGCTTTGAATTCACTGTAACTGCACGCCCCCTTTCGTCTTCAAAAAAGTAAGGGCCGATAATTCCTCGCGCCGACATCGCAGCCCATACGGTCACTTTAGGCGAATGTAGGGGTTTCTGATGTTTGCGTTTCGGATTCGTTGCACGCCAGTAGCGGCAGTTCTGCTTATTTACGTGGCCATTAAGATGAAAATGAGCTACATCCGAAAACAAAATGTTGGTAAACGTTGAAAATCGCTCAATCAGCTGATTTACGAAATTAAGCCTCTGACTGGCATCTTGGGGCTTTAATTCTTGCACCAATTGAATTTTGTAGGGGTGCAGCTTTAGGTCTTTGTGCATAATGCGATGTAATGATGATCTATGCACATTTAAAGCACTTGCGCGCTTCCGAATTGAAAGGTTCGGGTCGTCACGAACAGACTGATTAACATTCTCCACGTTTTCTACCGTTCTTGATGACCTAGGTCGCCCGGATTTTGATTTATCCAGCATTGTACCAGTCTCTTCAAACTTTGTAACCCAATGTCGAATGAGAGGAATGCTTGGCGCATCATTTAAGTGGCGAAAACCTCGAATACTGGAGAATTTTCTACGCGCTACAGTCGCCGAATCACTGTTTTTGTAAAACTCTCGCACGCATAACGCGTGGTCTGCTCCCGAGGAACGCTCCATAGCGACTCAATTCCCAAGAGCCAGGCTACCGATTGACATAACACCCGCGCCCCTCGGATACGTTGCGTTCACGCAGTAAGCTAAATAAATATAAAATTTCTTTTGAGACACCTTGTAGTTGCTATCACTACATATAAATAGTGACGTTCCAACAACTTTCTATAATATGGCTATCCTCATCATGCCACGTCCTCGATGCATCATCAGAATTTAATAAATTCAAAATAAAATAGAGGAAATGAGAATATAATGTTAGTTTTGCCCCACTCCTTGAGGTTCCTAACCATCTAGAGTTCTATCGAACATCTTGAGGTCCCTGACCATCCACAGTTCTACCGAACTTCTTGAGGTTCCTGACCACCTAGAGTCTAACAAATCAAACACAGTTCCTTGAGGTCCCTGACCATACAGAACAGGCGCGCACCCTGGGGGGATCTCACAGGCTTGATCCCCCCCCCGCAATAGTTTCAAAAACACGTAGTTTTTATGTGTTTTTGTTAAAATATAAGTGAGACCCCCTAGAGCTCCAAAAGCACGTGGTTTTTACGTGTTTTTGTCAAATTACAAGTGACGACCTTTGTTTTTTTAGGTCATCACTTGTATTCAAGAAGTGAAGACCTTTTTTGTTTTAGGTCATCACTTGGTACTTTACAAATGAAGAACTTTTTTTTTGATCAACACTTGCATTTCGAAAAATAAAGTGTATTTGACCAGCACTTATTTCCGAGTAATTTCCCAATTCCTACCGTTTAAAATAATTTTGTCTGCTAGGCCCACCCCGCAAAGAAAAATTCCTAGGTACGCTTTTGATCCAGAATTCCACCGAACTCATCGAGGTCCCTCACCATCCATAGTTAAACAATTATGGCTATCACGTGTAATATCACTTAATTAATCAAAGTAATAAAATGTCTCTTACCATTTTAGTCATCTTCAACCTAACTAGTTATATTCGTACTATTTGTCGGTCAATAGACAAACTCTTGTCCATTCTGACATTTTTTTTAAATTTATTTCTAGTTTAGATTATTAAATTTGCCATTTCAGGTAACGCGCCTCATGGCATCAAACATGGTATGATGCCATTCGCTGTGGCAAGCAAGTTAAATTAAGTAGAACTCTACAAAATCAACCTAAGTGCTGTTTTTCATTCTCCAAAATTTCTAAATTACCAAGAAAAATCAGAACTATTATATTTATTTATTTATTTAACCAGTAACTATACAGATTTGTACAGTAGTGCACAAGTCCAGTTACATAGTACTGGGAAAAAAATACAATACAATTATTATAACAATAGTATAGAAATACTAATAATGAATAAAATTAAGAATAAAACACAATATAAGCAAACGTACATTTAGATACAATATAAGTAGTCTAATTTATTTTTATATTAACAAACTTTCTATAATTGTCGTAAAAGATATCTACATCTCTATCAGAGACTTGCTTGTTTACTAGACTGAGCATTTTGTTCAGTGGTGACAGAGATTTTAAAATTTTGAAAAGTGATCATTTTTAATTCTCAATCTTATGTCAGGAACTCGAATATTTAAATTTTGAAGAAGTTCTGGGGCATCTAGTTTATTATTAAATAATTAAAACGCGAAATTCAAAGTTTAGATGTCGCGTCTCCATTCTAATGTTTGAAATTTCTTGCTTCTATTGAGAGCTAGGTTTTTTAACTGGTTTGCATAACAGATACGAAAAGGATATGTTCCGGTTAATTTCAGGGCCAGGTTTCTTACAAATCTCTTTTGTACTTTTTCTATATGATTTTTGTGGGAGTAAATTTTGAAGTTGTAGATATCTTAAAACTACCACTGTTTCTTAGTATAAATCCTAAAGTTTTTAGGGCACTATTCACTATATTGTCTATGTGGTCACTATACTGTCTATGTGGTATTAACTCGTTTCTTATTTCCATACTACATATAGCTTATTCTTTTTTGTAATATAGGAACATTCCTTAGCACCATTGCTATTAGTTTTAAGGTATTTTATAAATTCATTCGCAATTTTCAACTTCTATGCATCACTGTGCCACATCATAATGGGTGCGCAATGTTTTTGGCTTATTATTATTATTATTTTAACAATTTAATTGTAATATAGCACTTCTGTCTTCCATTTTAAAAACTATTGTGAACCAGTCTTGATATCTCAATATCACAAAACTTATTTTCTTTTGCAACAGACAATCTTTATCATTTAAATAACATATGGCCCATGTAAATATAAGTTTGGCCCTGTCTAGCCTACACCCTTGTGGTAAAGATACAAAATACAAAGTAATTTATGGTATATGTAAGCAGACGCCCACCCAGAATGTTTTTAGGGGGGTTCAGAAGCTATAGATTTTTGTAGGGTGTCTTAGAAGCAAAAATGTTTTTTTTCTGGGTTTACGTTCAATTGCAAGACAAAAATGTGTTCCTTAAAACATGTTTTTTTTGTGCTTGGGTCGTAAAAATCGAAACTTTGTAATGTATCAATTAAATTAACAAAATTACATTCCATTAATCTTGCTACAGAATTACATTTTAATATAAATATACATACTTCAAAGGATTAAAAGTATTATTTTTTATGTATCAATACTATTCGTTTTCAATTATATCAAATTCCGGCTTCCAAATAAACCGCTATAATGTATATAAACATTAAATTTAACATATAAAATATTTGATTGGCTGATAAAATGTGTTTTAAGTTATTTTTATTTTTATTCCGTGATTTATATCTTAGTGCAGATGGTCCGGAATAGGATATATTTTGTTTCAATGTCCAATAGTCAGTGGAGCAAAACGAAATATAGCTATTGAGAATCTAAGAACATTTTATGTATGCATATATTGTGCAGTATCTACAGGCATTATAAATAAGAACATTTGTAACTGGGACATTTTATCGTAGAACAGTGGTTTTATAGCATGGGTCGGACACCGGCGGCCCAGAGCCACAAGAGGCTCTTGTGGCACAAAAGTTCTGAAGTCCATTGCAGTTAAAACATTACTAAATAAAATATCGTTTTATGGAGATGACGAAGAAAAAGATAATCGAATAGGTATATAAACGAAGAGCACAGAATTAATTGGCATATGCAGAAACAGAGAAAAAGTTTTCCAGCGGAGAGGAAAATCTGGTAGACCATTAGAAAGGCCAAGAGACATCTGGCAAACCATATTGACAAGACCTAGGCCATAACAGGCATTAAGGCCTAAATTAAGAAGTAGAATCGTAGAAAGTCATGGATGCGGGCAAAAGTTATTGTACCATAATTGTTAAATATCATTTGGATTTAACTACTTACCAAATAGTGTTTATAATATTTCATTTTTCTGTGCACTGAAAATTACTTAAGGAATAAAAATGCTGCAGCTCAAGAAAATGTTGGCACTGTTTCTAAATTTAGGATGATTAGTTTTTTTTATTTCATAAATCAATCTTTTAAAAGCAGATATTTATTTTTCTTATTAAGTGCAAATTGTTTATGTATATTATCCATATTATTTATTTTATTTATCATAACATACTTTCTATTTATTTTAAGTAAAATATTTTAAAACATTTTTTAAATATAACTAAAATTATTATTACATGAATTTTCATATTTTTAAATATTTTCATATTCTGGTTTTAAATAGTCAGTGGAATTCTATTATTAAAACACGCTGATTGCCTAAAGTACCTATAAAGAGAAGATTTGTAATTGTAAAAATATTCAGTGTTGATTTTTCTAAAAAAATCAACAATGAATATTTTTACTATTACATATCTTAGTAGCTTAGACTAATTTTATTCAGTTTAATATCTTGACCAGATATATGCTGCGGTAAATGTGCATTGTCAGATTAATGTATTAATTTATCGATAAATATACACTTACATATATCATTTTTGTTGGCAAATGCTGAAACAACTTACATTTACCCATCATTTCTGGAAAATGTGAACATTTACCTAGAGTACAGACATTGGTTAACGCAACGTATTCTTTACAAAAATTTAGTTATTATTACCCGCAGCACCTATATTGTAGATTACCAAGTACAATAAGTATAAGTAATTTTCATATTAGAAAAAAATATCAGTAAATATATTTATAAAATGAAGCTTGGTTACAATTACTTAGTTACAAATATGTTACACAAATATGTGTCGAATGGTTTACAGGATGGCGTCTATAATGCAATTTGTTTATTTACAATTACATGACAGATCATTTTACAATTAAAATATCCTATTAGCTAGATAAAAATTCGCTGCTAATTTTGATGTATAAATTGTTACTAATTTTATTTCAGATTGTTAGTTTTGTATAAGAAATTATACGGTTGTGCGCCCCCTTAAAGTGAGTAGAAGAGTCGCGCCTGCAACAAGACCTGTAAAATCTTCATCTTTAGAGGTTATGTTTATAACTGTCAGTGTAGCTATTTATATTTATTAGACAATACTGCAATCTATATTATATTTGATTTTCTATTCCCCCTAGATTTAACCTTTGTAAGTTTATTAAAATTTGCATTAAAATTTGAGTCCTCTATTACAGTTTTACAATGGTTTTTTAAAATTGGTTCAGTAGTTCCAAAATTATAATGAAATTTGTGACTGCAGGTACAACGAAATTCATATTTTCCGTTCATATTTATGGTAACTCATTTTCTTCAAATTATCAGCCACAACATAATTTTCATTACTTCAGAATTGAAAGGATCTGTTCAGTAGTTTAATCCTGGCCTGTCACATGTTTATAGTATTGTTTTCTGTCCGGTCAACTAATTTCGAGTACGTATAGGGGAAAAATTTTAAGATCGTAGCGCCACGCGGATTTTTTTGAAACCATTCTAAATCAGATACCACTTGACATTTACTAGTAAATAATAGCGAAAAGTGTATCAAAAAACGACAAAAAATAAATAATTGTTTGGGATTTTCTGATTATGTGAAGTGAAATTACTTGTAAACATCTAAAATACTACATTTTGTGATCTGGTTTTAAGTTATGGCGGTTTTCCATTGTCGATTATTTTAACTATATTGGGGGAAATAATAATTCCCGTGTTGTTTACCAAGGGGTAGAAATCTACAATGCTGGGCATATAATATTGTGTGGAGTCACTGAAAAAAACAGAGAGTTCATAAAGATTTATGCATTAGGCCTACAAACTTGTGCATTACAAACCCACACACAATAACAGGAATTTTCAAGATATGCGATAATAAATACAAAATTTAAAATATTTTTTGTAGTCACTATCATTAAAATGTAATGAGCAAACTTTGATACAAGGGCTCACTTTTTTTCCAATTTTTAAATTGTTTATCTAAACATCGCGACGATTCCTAACCTCTTGCTTTCCCAATTTTGTTTCGAACCATACGGTGTCTGATATTAGTGGAAACAAATGAAACGATAGTTCCGGGTTTCTTCTTTTCAATGAATTGCACATAGGCACACAACAATATGTATTATACATTTTTCAATGATTATAATAAAACTTTAAAAACAAACTTCATACAAAACCAATACACAAAACGAAATGTTATATGATGTACACAAGTTCATGAAACGCTCACCAGATGGTAGGGTGCTTAGCTGCAAATCCCTATATTGAAAGTACAAAAAAAAGTAGGTCAAGAATAACGAATTGTCCCCGAGCGAAGTGTTGTATCCCGAAGGATTAACACTAATTTATTAATAAATTATTTACAATTTTGTTTAATTGCATATTAACTGGAAATATAAATATATTAGTTGCAATTCATATGCAAGGAAATGTCGAATCATGCGGTTCATTGTAACTTACTAAAAATTGCAAAGATAAGGTACAAAGTACGATGAACTACAAATGCAATAGAAGCTGGTCGGGGTAGCTAGTAAGGCATAAAACAAGAAACACAAATTACGCAAATTATGTAAAATCTTGAACCAGGAAATACGAAATTAAAAATGTAATTTCAACCAGATCCTAGCTAACTACACATTAAAATAAGATAAAATCTCTGATTATTTTCATTGAAGGTTTAATTCATAAAACTAAAAATAAAATAAATTACCTTGTAATGTGAATAAATTAAACTTTTACAATCAGTTTGTGGGTTAGCAAGTTGTTGAATAACGATTAAAGTGAGTTATACATTTTGGAAAACCATTAAACGTTATTAGCGCCTAATAAGTATAACAAAGAAAATAAACTAAAAAGTATCTGAAATAGCAATTAAAACACGGTTAAAACTAGGTCTGGAACGTTGAAAATTTGTCTCCAAGCACGTCGGGTAAAACAATTTGTTTAGAACGATGAAAAGATTTGCTCTATACAAGTCGGTTTAGAATTATGAGCTTGGCTACATCAGTGGTGTGCTGGTAAATAATTAACAATCGGCTCGCTAAAAACAAAAAGCGGGTGGAGATGCAACTGTTCGTTTCACACTAAATGTTTTCGCGGATGAAAAATCCTGGACAGATTCGCGATGCACAGCGCATTATTCGACGTACTTCGAATCAAAATCGCTATCGTAATCTCAAAAGCAATACAGGCGGACAAACTTCACGTGGCCGGGCGTGAAACATGCGCGTGAAATTTGTAGTGGGGATTATAAATTTGGCAAATTGCATTATTTCCTACACACGCTATTACAGTCAAGTGCATAAGCGCAACATTCAAAATATATTAAATATTTAAAATCATGGAGACAAAAAGCAAACTAGGTGGACGTGCTATTAATAGTCCAAGTTGAGAAATATTTAGCAATGTTCTTGATTTTTGTAAGCCTATATTATTTACAATCTACTTGAAATTGCTGGAGTTTGGAAAAAGACGCGGGACGGGGGGCTCTGGCCAATAAACAAGTCGACAAAGTGAATGTCAAATGCAGTAATCACATAGTTTTGTTTTTGTTTTGTTCGACTGTGATGGGAGGAACTTGTGTTTATAGACATACCTAACTGATAAATATAATGTACACGTGTAAGAATGTGAACTTGTTTCTTTGACTGTTCTCTGTATCTGTCTCTGTCTTTCATAGTGCCCTCTCTATGCGCACCATAAGCCACGCCCGCCACGAGAAGTTTGTCCGCCTGTAAATGAAATACAAGTTGTATATAATTTAATATTCTTACAACGGTTCATTGAAAATGAACTGAGTAATATTTTTTTTAGTACGAGGGTTGCCTTTTATATTTAGGAATTTGAGATCAAAAACAATTATCAAGAAAAGTGGCTTTATTGTTTTTCAAAATATTCTCCATGAAGATCAATACACTTTTGCATGCGTTTGAACCAATTTTCGAAGCACTTTTTCCACTCCGATTGAGGCACCTCCAAAACTTGCATTTTGAACGCATCAACCGATTTGTGAGAGCTCGCATTGAGCCATTTTCAAATTATGTGGGATCCAACGTGAACAAATCTTTTTGGCAGCCAAATGTTCATGCAATAGTGAATGTATGCTGGTCCCACTAATGCCCAGGGTTACCTCAATCTCACGATAAGTCATCTGACGATCTTGCAGAATCAGTTCATGCACATCATCAATGTTTTCCGGAACAACAACCGATTTTGGACGACCTTCACGAAATTCGTTAAATGAACTACGGCCATGATTGAAGTTGGCAAACCATCAATAAACAGTAGTCCTTGATGGTGCTTCATCGGTAAAAGTCAAATTAAGTTCATCGATTCGAATTAAGTTCTGTTGTTGGGTTAATCCACTTCGAAAGTTGTAAAAAATAATTGCCCGAAAAGGTTCACGATTTAATTCCATTTTTAGCCGAGATGGTTACTGTAAACAACACAAATAGCGCTCGTACGTCAAAACGTTCTGATACGTATACCGTCAAAAATGACAAACTACGATAGAAGCGTCTATCGGCCTATATATAATTCGCTTATTTTCATCGAGCAGTTTTTTAACCGCAGTAATATTTACAGAAGTAACTGTTTCACGAGGCCTTCCTGTACGAAGATCATCATCATAGTTTAAAAATTTCTCATTGAAATTGTTTACACCAACGAAACACTGTACTCCGACTTGGACAATTCTTAGAAAATATAGTATAGGGCAGTCGGCGAATCAGTGCTGTTGCGTCACTGGAAACGTCACATGTTTTTGTGACGTCATGTTTAATACGTCTACATAGCATCTATTTAACGAATGTAATATTCGTACGCTATCACTTGTATCGTATGAAATGAAAATATAAGAATAAAAACAGAATAGTAACAAATAAACTATTCTAATAGGCTAAGTAGTCCTAAAAAGGGCTGGTGTGATCCAAAAATATGATCAAAGAAAAGAAAATAGAAATACGTTGAAATTAAACTAAAAAGCTATGTACTACACATAATATCAAATGGAAATTTATAAGATATATATAAGAAAAACAAATGTCCCTATATTAAATAAACACTTTTAAAATTTGTAAATCTTCAAAATGACTGTCGAACTCTAACTAAATATGACTTCAAAAGGTATGTTTTAGTAAAATAAAAGAGTGAAGAGCAATATTAGTTTAAAATTTACATGCACAAAAATCGATTTAGTTATTTTTTCGCTACTAAGTTTGTCATTGAAGTTATGACGCAAAATGACCAACTCCGTTGATTTAACGACTGACCTATAAAGTTACACTCTTCCGCAGACAAACCACGTTTGAAATTGTACAAAATTATTCCACGATGATCTCGTCGCGTTACATATTGATATATTTACACTTGCACTCCAAAAAATAGACTGACTACATAAAATTTATTTATCAGTGTATTATTTTATGTTTTGAATGATGCAAGAATAAACTTGCTATGTTTATTTATACGGCCGTAACTCAAAATTTTCCTAATGCCTTACGTACATTTCTATATTATTACTGCTCGCAAAATTCGGGTAAAATCTTTGTTTTAAAACAATGAAAGTTGGGCTCTACACACGTCGAGGAAAACCGAAGGTTTAAAAAATGAAAAGTTTGCTCTTAAAGACGATAAAATTATAACCGATTCTGTGCTCTTTGTGCTTTTGGGCTATAAATAAGTCATACGAAACAATTTTGATTTTTTTTTTGACGTAAATTGCAAAAACCTAGCAAAAATGTGGTATTTTATATTTTACACCACAAACATAAAATTCCAAATGAAAATCTAACTTTTCCTTTTTGCCATATTTCCTAAGGTATATTTAAAAAATATGATAATTTCTATACTAAAATACAACTTTCTTTTTCCTATTTTTCCAAAAATATATTCTGGTAAACATCGAATCTAACCATGTATAAAATTTTATTTGTCTCCCTAATTTCTTATCTTTCGATTTGTAATTTTTCTTTTTCCAATAACTTAAGCAGAATAAATACTATGGTTCGAAGCGTCTAGTCTGGGATTTTTGGAAAGAAATCAATAAAATATATTAATGCTGTTATGGAACGCGTTGTCAACTGTTTGAATAATTTATTATGTAGGATTTATACTACTTAAATTTTTAATGCAATGCGAGTTTCGAGTTATGGCTTAGTAAAATTTTTATCATTTTCCATTATGCAAGTAATAAATTATTTGTAAAAATATATTAAATAATAATTTTATTAGTCTATTTAAATGTAATGGACATGTATGAAATTCAAAATTATTCTTTCTCTTCTTCCAAAGTTGTTGCTTCTGGCATTCCTTTCAGAAAATGTTTTTTTTTTACGTTGTTTACACACTAATGGCAAATTGTGTTGTAAAAATGTGCAGGTTGCAACTTTTATGGGTACCTGTTATTATTGGTTATACATTATAAAAAAATGTGCTATATACTAGTGAATAAAAGTGTGCATCTACATGATTCGGTCAAAAGTTTTCGCGGGCCGGCAGGAATTTTCTGCGTCTCATTTCTTCTGTAATACACGACTTACAGTATCTTTTATAAAAATAAAAATTAATAGTAGTTTACAATAAAATTCAGTTCGATTTGTCTCGAATTTTAAAGTTTTTTAGGCTTTGTAAATTTAAATATTCATACCTCTTAGCGTTGTAACAATGTCAACTAAAGTTACATAACCTTTGTGTTTATATGGTGACAATTGAACAAGTTTGTGTACATTTCTAAGTACACGTCTACCAACGTAGCACAATTATAATTCCCTAAGGTAATTCTCTAACGTTTGAGCGATGTTTTGACTATAATTTTGGCTCGACTGCTACATTAGAGCCAGTGTATGATAATGCAGTAATTGTACAATGTTATCAACACAAGTACGCTTGTTTGTCAATAGATTAGCCAGGCTTTGTATAAATTTTGAATATGTTAACTGCACTTGTGCATCTTGAATATTTAATAAGGAATCAAATACGGCAACCAGTGGGATCACAAGTTGGAGGAATCAGCTGACATAAATCTAGTAAGTATATATACCAGACATGCAAAAACCCGCGTGCCACTCGAGCCCATGTGGCTCTTTGTCAGCTTTACAGCGGTTTACATTTTTTTATAGTATTTTTAACATAAAGAGAAAAACATCATAAAAGGCTTTAAAATCCATTTGATATTATTGAACCAGTTTGATATATCTCAGATCATACTTCCTAATGTAGTACATGACGCGATTTCTCGTTTTGAATCTCGTACGATTTGTCGTATAAGAATTATGGTATCGTATCGCTATACGATATTACGAGATCTTGTAGAGAAAATATATTTGAAACAAAATGAAACAATAACGGCGCAGTAGGATGCGCATATTCATGTCACTGTAGCGAACAACTCTTCATCTATCAAAAATATTTTGGAGGTTATTTACTGTCAACTTAAGCTATATATATATATATATATATATATATATATATATATATATATAGCTATTAGTTTTAACGTACTTTATCCAAATTCATTCTAGAACATTTCAACTTCTACCCATCACTGTGGCTCACCATAATATGGGTACGCAACGTTTTGGGGTTAATTATTTTTTACAGTTTAATTATAATATAACACTTGTGTTTTCCATTTTAAAAACTCTTGTCAGCCAATTTTGACATTTATTTTGTCAACTGTCAATCTTTCTGGCATTTTCACTTTTTTTCAATCATTTTCAAAATATTTTATGTATGAAACAATAAAAATTGGCCAAAATTAGTTGTAGGTGTAGGGATCCCACTTCTGATGATAGAACGCTTTATAGCGTTCATGATAATATCAATTAAAACACACAAATCCAAGCACATATAAGCATTTATTACTACGTCTATTTACAATCTGTCACATATATCTCATTATGTTATGGTTACTATCGTAACATATTACAATGGACGTCCAAGAATTAGATCTGACCCGTACATATATATAATATTTTATATTGTATAAAATAAATTGGATTTAACTATTCACATTCTTAGGACATTTATACATACATTTGGATTTATTCAACAACTTATTATCCAACATACTTAACTAGTGACTTATCTAAGATGACCATTAAACATTCAAGTCCGGGAGAAAAGGACTGGGAGAATTATTTTAAAACAATTTTTGGATAAAGTTTGTAGATTTTTTTTAAACATTTCTTGTCCACAAACTATTCTTGATTACAATTTCTATACTTCTCATTTATTTATTCAAGTTGGGTGTTATTTACAAAATCAATTCAACGGAATCGTAATTAATATAACATGTTTTTATTTTCTTTAAACTATTTTATAACGATAATAATGATAAAATAATATGTTTGATAAAAAATTGTAGTTTTATAGACAAATAATTCTAATAATTAATAATAACTAATAATATAGTAAATAAACTAATAATTCCCTTTAATTTCAAATGTAATAAATTAGACCAGAAAACGGTACGGCTTTGCGAATCCAGGAGATTTAATGATTCGTGACAAAAATTAAGATTATCAGTCTTCAAAAATCGGTAAACTATCTGTCCACTCTAGGTTCAGTACAATTATTTGAATTCTGTCAACTTACGAATATAGACGTAGTGCGCAAAAATTGGTACAGATTCAAATCGATGAATATTGGATGGTATTCTACAATAAAAGTTTCATCCGATTATTCAAGCATTAACCATGCAATATAAATCACAAGAATCCATGGTGGAATTTTAGAAACTTGTTCCAAAATCAAAATACCTGATCCAAAAAAAATGTTTTGCTCGAATCTTGTCTATATTTCGAACTACATATATGTACATGTGAATCGTTGTACTCCACGATGAAATTTGTTAAAAATAAACAACGTTTCCAGTTAACAAACAAACACTGAACAGAATTACTAGGAACATCACGAGAAAGAAGATAAAACAATATTAGGCACTAGAACCGAAACCGGATAAAAATATATGCGGTATACTATGTTGATGATATGGCTTTTATGGCAGAAAATGAAAAGAAGCTGCAAGAAAACTTGAACCTATGCAATGAAGAACTTCTGAAAATTAACATGAAAATAAATATACCAAAACCATGGTTGTCAGGAGAAGCATACAAAAGAATAGAATAGCACTTGGTGGAAGGTTATTAGATCAAGTTCAAACCTTAAAATATCTGGGATCAATGCTTGCAGATAATGAAAACATTGATGCAGAAGTAAGAGAAAGAGTAGCATCAGTGGGAAAACTTTTTAACTGCATAAAATCTGCATTCCTCGAAAAATCAGAAATCAAAGAACAAGTTTTCAAAAAGGTGGTAGTTCCAATCCTAACATACGGGTCTGAGTCGTGGAAGATGACAAACAAATTAAGCAAATTAAGCTATAAATCGAATATGAAAAATCTCGCTGAACAAAAACGTTAATAAAGTACAAAAATTATTTATAATTTTTTCAATATTTTTTTTGTACAAGTATGTGTATACGATTTTTTAAATAATAGAGTGATTTTTATTATTTTTTTAAATTAATATTAAGCAAGTTTTATACACATAAGCATATTTAGTTTTGTAAATTTTGGTACGATTTTGGCAAAAAATAATAATAAATACTTCTACATTTTAATATTTCCGTCATTGTGATGTAGCCGCCACTAGTGGGTGTTCTGCTTATTAGCAGTCGACGTACGTTTATTATCTCACTTTCAAATGCATGAGCATTCATGCATTCATGTTTTGTGTTGCTAATATTGTCAAACAAAATTTGTTGTTTATATCATTTTATATTTTGATTATCTGTTCAACAACCCTTAAGTCCATTCTAAGAGCAACCAATAAATTCTAAGAGCAATCATTGCAACAAGCCACTGAACCCGGCGAGTTCATATCTGAAACCGTTCGCGGATTATTAAATTATATGGGAGTCCTTGGATTGTTGGTTTGTGCAGAGTAATTACAATAATTGAAGTATATCAATATATCTTAAATTTATCATCCAACTGTCACATTGTATTCTTATAAAATGAAGGTCCCCATATGTTGAAGAACTTCATAAGGTGCTAAAAAGTAAAAAAGAAATAAGCTTCATGATCCAGTATCAATTTTGGCCGAAATAGAAATATCTAATTGTCAGGTACAGGACTTGGGTGAGGCAATGGTGGCCAGGACAATATCCTAGTGTTTCATGCTTCCTGGGTCCCCGCGATTATTTGGACAGCACGCTTTTACAATACAAAATGGTTAATGAGGTACAATCAGCACTTATTTGTACAGGGTTCTACAAAATATGTAATATGGACTGTAAATAGATAAAAGGGTACCAAAGTTAATAAATAACGATGGAAACCTATTATTTTAATGTACGTATGTGGTCTATTTTCTAAATCCTTGAAATACAATGCGCTTTTTACTTTGGAATCTTATCTGAAGCACAAAATAAAAATCCCTGAAAACTTTCCTTTGTAGCTAACAAGTAACAAGAACTTCGCCATTAAATTAGTTCTTTTACGTGCTTCTTTTAATGTTTAAGGAGTATTTAACGAAATAACTAAGACAATATTTAAAATGACAAAACAATTAATAAGAAATCTGTGATTTTTTGCAAATTTAAATTTTTGTATGTATTTGAGAAGTAGAATGCTGCAACTGAATGCTGGTCAAATCAAAACCAACAATTTTAACGTGAATGCGTCTTTAAAACCGATCCGAGGTATCAGCTTAATTTTCAAAAATCTGGCCGACACGTAAATAGGTAGGATATGTCTCAAAAAGACGCAGGTGGAAGTTAATGATGTCAATCGATTGAGGTAAGATGTAAGATATCTTTAGATTGCATCAGTCGCGTACTCTCGCCTCCACGTCACGTCTGATATGTTTTCGTAAGCGGTACGAATTGGTGCGCTCAGTCAACTTCGGAGGCCCATAGCATACGAACGCATAGGCCGATTATCGTGTAATGTTTTTTTTGTTTCGTTGAGGATTATCTAGATATAATTTCAAGCAATCGGACCAGAATTGTAGAAGTTATAAGTCAATTTTTGCGAAATTTAGTGCATCAAAATCAAAGTGATTTGATATATACATATGTCAAAAGTACAAGCAGAAATCGATCCAACGTTCAAAATCAAATAGATTGGATCCTGAGGAATGAGCGCAGATAGAGCGCAGTACAGTACAAAAGGAGGACCACGCGGACGTATTTACGTAAACTCTAGCGGTTGTGTCTTCTAACCAGGGTGACCATATTTCAATTTAGGTAAATCCTGAGATTGAAAAATAAAAATTGGAAATACCGTATATATAATATTAGTGAATTTTGCTTTTATTTCCTAAAACATTAACAGCGTCAATCGACTGTCAACCGTCACTCCCTACTGCAGTTGATGATCTGAGTGCAGCAGTTGGCGACACAGAACAGTCAAACTTTCGGCGATTGCTGCAGCCTCTATATATCCGGCTAATCGGCTTTAACCGTTGGCGTGATCGGAAATAGAAAGAGTTAGATATACGCAGGCACAGCGAGATATGCTTTGATTATATGAAACGTAACTATGTTATTTTCATTGCTATAAACCATTTACATTAATTTTAGATATAATTAGCGTAACCCGGAGATTTTATGACAAAACTCGAAACCCGAAGAAACGATGTTGAAACCCTGAGACCTGCACACTCTGTTCCTAACACATCTATTACCCCGAGTTTTTTAAAAACCATTTTTCCAGGATTATATTAACACTCTTAAAAATACATTTTTTTTAAAAACAATTCGTATTAAAGTATTTCAAAATTATAATATGACCAAAATTTGCTATATCGATTAACATAAATGTGCATTACTCTTTTTTTCCAGTTTATTAAGCCTGCTTCTTTAAGAAATTAAGTTATTTTCTGACCTTTTAGTTATAGTTAACTAAGCTTTCAGAAACCGGCCCTTAAAGTTCAGAAAAACACACCACGAGATAAATATAAATAAATATGTATTCAACAACAAATAAATATATTTTTTTAAATTTTGGGTGGGATATCAAATGAAATCTCATATAGTGTAGATAAACCAGAAATTAAAATATTATTTTTTTCATTGGATTTTTGAAAAATATGTGACAAGAACTTTTGTCCCCCACCCTTATCTCAGAGATGTTGATCTAAAAATCTGAAAAAAAAAAAATAATAATAATAACATATATTGATGGGAATCTGAATATTTCAACAGGAACGATCAGATTAGTTTTTCGAAAAATATTGAATTTTTGTGCCGTTTGTGTGTTTAAAATTTATTGTGTGGTATCAAAAGAAAGCTTTTAAGGTGTAGATTAAGGAACGAAAAGTAGATTTTTTAAATTTCTCGATTTTAACACAATTAACCCTGTAACCCCGAGGAGTTATTGTCAAAATCTGATATATTCTGAGCCATTACTCGTTTGCAAACTTCATTCTCGTGTGGAATATATGGCATTTAGCGCTAGTTGCAGAATATACTATTCTGAAATTGAAAAAAAAAATGAAGCCATCTATTAATTTATTTCTTATTAATGTAATAAAGACAGACTCAAAACAAATTGCTGGAATTTTTTAATTGGCACTTTATTTAAATTTAGTTTAAAAAAATTAAATGAAAGCTCCTAGAACTCAAATTAACGAATAAGAGTTGTAAAAAAAAGTTGATTATGATGTGAAAATATAGAGCGACGAATGAAGAAGTATTGTGGTTTTTTAATCGACAAGTGCGGCAAAAAGCCTTATGTAACCGAGTTTTTTATACTATTTTTGCTATCTCGCTTTTTCACGACTTTTAAATTAACCCTTATATAATTAAACAACATCCCCAATTAGGAAATTTGGTACGTGAATGTATCGGTTGGCCGAACTGGTTTAACAGTTTTGTATTTATAAATGTAGCTGTCAATTATATTTTGTAAAATTTGTTTTTAGCGAATATTTCACAACAGAGAAATATGTAGAAAAAAATTATTTAACAAAAGTTGCTATAAAAGCAATAAATAACAACTTTTATTTGAGACATTTTTTGATAAAACGAAAAATATTTGATTTTTTTTTTCAAAATTATCTATTTCTTCATACTTATATGTAACGTTTCCATGGTAATGATAAATAATATGTCTGTTAGAAAATATTAGGCCAAGTTACTTCTACTCTGCTGCTAGAATGTATTTTATATAAGTACTTTGTGATGGCGGTCGGTCCTGTAGTGGCCACAGATGATTTTTTTTGACTCATCGCAACCAAAAGGGGCCAAAGAAATTAAGTAACAAAAGCAGATTTTTGACAAAACAGACAAATCAACAAGATTTTTAAAAATTATGATATAACTTTTGATAAATCTGAGATATGAATCGCAATACTACATTCCGATTCATATTAATATGCATTTTCCCGAATATGTTCAGATTTTCAAACCAGCTTCTCTGGGGAATAAGGCTGGGGACAAAAGTTTTAAAAGTAGTTACATGAGAATCGAAAGTCTGCCAGTTAATATTTTCCACTATCAGCTAACGGGCACCATTGATTTTAATGAAGAGGAAACATTATTATTGAAAGGACTGAGAAAATTCCTAGCGGACCTATTTGTGTCCTGTTAATTATTGAGTTTGTTGCCCTCTGTTTATAGCTTTTTGAACTAAACAACGAAACAAATATGTTTTGCTAGGTTATATGACAATCAAAAGTCTCTTGACAGACCTAAATCACAACTTTACCAATTGTAGGAAAATTGTGCGTGAATTTCTGATTATTATCGGAAATATAAAATTGCAAACGACTTCAAGAGAAATAACCCTTTACATCCACTGTTAATACCTATGATAATGTCTGTACATTTTAGTTATTTCAACAGTATTTTGGGTTTTAATGTTATTAAATCTCCCTCATTGCGGCCCTATATTTAAATGCTAATATCGCAGATAAGAGTATCCTTTGTTCTACAGCTAACTTCTCTTTTATCTAACAGCTGTTTTTAGAGTTTCACCATTTTTTGTAAGCTAATTCAGTCTACAATTTAGTCAGTTTTTTGTTAGGGATCTTTAGGATTGGAATAATTATAATTAATATACTAACTCAGGATTTGTTAAGCCTCTTTGAATTTTGGATATTTATCTTCGAACCTTTGAAAAAGTTAATTTCTTTTCAGTATTGTTTTTAGTGCTTTTTTGTGACCTCCAGATTTTGCACACTTCATTGGGTGAAAAGTAAATATTGTTTTCTCAAGGCTGAAGCACTAAAAAGTTAGGAATATAAAATGGTTGCTTGTTGGAATGTAATTAATAATTTTTTTAGGATATTTATATCACTGAACCATTTTTGTTGATCAACAAGATATGATGATGAAAGATAATTAAGTTTAAAATTTTAATCTCAATCACCTTAATCAAATTTTGCTATAATTCATTAGCTATGCTATTAGTTTACCACTAGGTAGTATTTTACAGCTAAATTTTACACTTCATGTCACTGCAGTTATTTAAATCACATCAAATATTAAAGCCATTATAGTCCAGTGATGTACCGGATATCCGTAACCGCGGAAGATCCGCAAAAAATAAAAAACCGTATCCGTTATTCCAAGGCGGAACCTAAACGGATATCATATAGATAAATTCGATTTAGTTTTCATACAAGCTTACGTTTAAAAATGCTCAGGATGGAGTAAATTTTACTCTGACGTTATTAGAGCATCACATTACTTGCCAGTAGTTTACGAACGGTCTAGTACAACGGTTCTGAACCTTTTTAGACCAAAAAACCCTTATACCGTCATTTTGTCGTCTGTCTGTCTGTCTGTCTGTCTGTCTGTCTGTCTGTCTGTCTGTTTGTCTCTCTGTTCGGTAAAAATTGTAGCCAAACGGCTAAACCTAGAGAGTTGAAATTTGGCATGCTTATACAACTCTTTGACCCGCACATAGGAAAAATACTAAAACAACTAAAATCATATCCCCCTAAAAATATAAACAAATATGTGCTCATCGAAAAAAAAAAATGTTTTTTATAATTCTGAGTAGGGTATCTAATGAAAGCCCTTGGTACGTGGATTAACGATCAAATTTTTATTTTTGCAAAATAAATAATTTTGAAGCGATTTTTGCCAAAATTGTGCAAAAAATTTTTTGTCCCACACCCTGTAGCCCAGATAGTTTAAACTAAAAATATGAAAAAAATCTAAGTAATGTAAATTGGTGTGAACCGGAATAGTACAACTGGAATTTTTGATCAGATTACGTTTTTGGGAAACAACGCATTTTTTTTGTCTTTTTTTCTAAATTTTTATATTGTTTAAATTATATTTTCAAAATTCTAGTTATATTTTGGCAAATGTTGCATTTAATTTTTAAAAGCGTCAATTTAATAACCAGTGGAAATTGTTTAAATTATAATTTAATTCTGTTTCAATGTACACGAAATCAGAGGGGCGGAACTTATAACAACCAATGGAAGCTATAGGTGCAAATTTTTAAAATAGGGGATACGCATAAAATTTGTAGTTCCTTAAAACTACATTATTTTGATATGTTAATGTTAGTTATGTCATCTAACAAAACAAAAATCACATTTTAATTAATATTATAGCCAAATTTTTTAATTAAAATATTGTAAATTTGAAATAAGCAGACCACGCCGCGAAGGTTGCCGAGTAAAAACGACTGAGTAGGACGTCAAACGATAGGGGTTTCACGTCACACATACAGCTACAACATAATCTTTACACGTGTGTATATTGTATTGTTCGAGAGTTTTGTATTTGTTTTTAAACAATTTCAATTTTTTATTTTTCACGCATATATTATTAAAATGGTAGATAAAGATTTTGTTAGGGCTCAGAGTGATAATTTACCCAACATTGATGCATTTATGCACACAACATAAAGTTTACTTTTTTCTGAAATATCGGTTTTATTTCGCTTCATAGCTTTCAGCCACAAATTTCGCCTTTTCTGTTGTTTTTCGCCATCAGGTAATGATATAAATTGTTTTTTAGGATTTCTAGTTGAACTAATTGTGCATATCGGTACTGAATAATATTTTCGATAATGTTTCGAAGTACTGGGGCCTGGATCTTCCATATTTTATATATTTTAATATAAAATTTAATTCGGTAAACATGTATAAATTGTTTTTATAGAATTAAACTTCATTTTAATTAAAATCACTCTAACTTTACATAACCTATAAAAGTTATACAAACAAATAAGTTCAGAAGAAACTATATACGCTGGGTAAGCTAGTATTGTCATGCGTCAGTTAGAAGGGGTATGATGTCACACGTCGTTTTCGCGCGCTACATACATTTATGATTTTCAGCCTTCAAATTAAAGCCTTCAAATTAAAAAAAATAAATAAATTAAAAACTGTTTTTTATGTTTATATGCAACAAGAGGAATATAATAAAAAAAATTAAAAAAATCATGCCTATCCCCTATTCTTAATGAACTTTGCTATATAAAAAAAAAATACTGCACATATTTAGAAACCTAAATAATGGTATAAGGCGTTCGAATTAAAATTAACAAAATAAATATTTTAATATAAAATTTGTTTTAGCATCCCAAATTCATTACTAAATGTATTCATCATTCACTTACTAAATACCTGCAAAACCCTGAAATGTGTGAAAATTCACACTTCACATCAATTTTTAACTTACGAACTCCTCTCAACATAATATTTGCTTTTGCGAATCCCTTTTCGACACTTTTATGTAAAATATAATAGTACTTCAGAATACCATATATGACAATATCAAAACTTTTAATATTTAATATTATCTGTCTCATTTTGTAATACGAAATTAGATCTAGTTACTTTGGTGACTGTTGTGTAAATAAACTTTAAATGGAACTGTGTGAACTTAAGTAAATCTTGCTTTTAAATTTTTGGTTAAGTTTCATTAGGTATATTGAGGTTATATTCACTCAAAAACTACATATGTCAGATGCTAAATTGACATGTCAAAATTGTGATTGATATGTCAAATATTTTGAAAGATGCCATTTCAGAATAACCACCCTAAGATGATACTATAAATATGCAACATGAAAAATGAAAAAATGTATTAAAATTTATAACAAATGTCATTCGTTTCCCTGGTTTCATTGTTGGAATTTTAAATTTTCCCAAGCAAGGTCCCTTCTCGTGACAACCTAAAAGAACGAAATTCCCATTTAGTTCCGCCTAAACGTTTGGAGCCTGTTTTATAAAAACATTTAATCAATTTCGTATTTTATAGGAGGTTATATTGCATTTATTATTTAAAAATCAAGGTCTAATAAAACAGAATTTTTAACGAAAATTTTCTTATAAATTCCGATTTACTATGTTAAAACAATAGGTCTCAAAGTCACATTCAGTCATTAAGAGCTACTAGATTTCAAAATCTAGTTCCGCACGAAGCTAATAAATTAATAATACGCTTCCTAACGTTTAAGCCGAACCAGTTTTTGAAATCTAGTAATTTTTATCGATTGAATCGGGCTCATGGCTTTTTTTTAAGCCTTGTACATTATACTTGCAATGAACATTTCTGGTGAATCGTCATTATAAAATGCCATTTTCAATACATTTTGATTTTTTGTGTCATTCTTAATACTAATGTTATATTTACTATATTTTCCAAAAATTTAAAAATGTATTATATATTTTATTTTTTGTAATAAATGTCACTTAATAATAAATGCCAACATGAGACAGGAAATAGCCTTGGCAAGTTCTGTTTTTGTGACATCTTAAAAAACGAAATTCCCGTTTAGTTCCGCTTAAATCAAAGAAATGAACCAGAGGAAGTGAAATCCTTTAAATCAATGTGAATTACATCATAATTTTCAAATTTTTAGACCAACTTCTTAGGGTGTTGAAAAAAAACTTTTCAAAAATAATTTTGACTAAAATCGCATCAAATAACGTGTGTGTGTTTTTTTTAAATTTCCCCTTCATTATTTAATGTGTTCTTTAAAATTTTTTAATTTGATATAACACAATAATTTTTGAATATAATCCGATAAAAAATTCGATTTATGCTATTCCGGTTCATATTATTGTGCATTCCTCTGATTTTTTCCAAATTTTAAGACCAACTACATATTTTTTGCAAAATTGCTTCAATATAAAAAGTATTTTAAAAAGATCGTAATTTTTTTACAGGGTGTTAGTTTTAATTTGTCCATAACTGCTATCTAGAGAACTATTGCTACGAGGTTGGGAAATTAGACAATTGCCATTTTATAGGAGAATATCAAGGAGTGAAACAATTTTTTGTTTCGACCAGTGCTTCTTAAAATACAGTGTGCCACTTTTTTATTATTTTTCTCTTATTTGAAGGAGAATTTAATTCTTAATTCAATGAAATAAACAAATTGTAGCTTTACAGCACAAAATAATTATGAAAAAATCAATTTAAAGTTATATTAATTTTTTCAAAACTCGTTGTGGTAAGAGTGTTGTGAATAATAATAATTGAACACTCTTATTTCGTTTCATTACTTGTTGTTGGTTGTCATTTGTAATCCTATAAGATAATACGCCTGTTTGTATGTTCGTATGTTCGTCTATGGTATGTTCGACCGGTCGTTTCTTCATTCCCCGATAGAGGCGCGCATATGTTAATTATTTATGTCAAAATTGTTTAAAATATATTGTTGATGCAATAATAGTGAATTTTCTACGAACACTTTTTATAATTATTATAAGAGGCAATAATAGTGAATATTCTACGAACACTTTTTATAATAATTGATAGAATTGTAAGAAATTATTGTTTATGTATTGGACAGTAGTGTGCTGTGAATTTTTGTTTTGAGTGTTGACAATAAATTAGTAAAAATGACAGTTGTGTTTTTCATTAAAAAATCACTTCACAATTATTAATTTAATTGTGAAATACACGGATCGTTTTTTTTACGAAACAAAACACAGAAAAACGTTATCCTTCCGTGATATTCGACATTTTTGATTAAAATTATTATTAGCAGAAAAATAATTATTTTAAAAAATATTTGGTTTTGATGAAAGTAAGAAAAATGTGACTTTTTTTTCTTTATTATTATTTTTTCAATGCTTTATTATTTTTTTATTTCTACGATTTATAGGACAAGATTTACAATATCCCACTGCAAACTCTATACAGATGGCAGCACATAACGATTACACTAAGGCCCGGTTTTTCCACCTTCAGATAAAGTTCCAGGTAACTATCTGACAGATAAGGTTATTTGTAACTTCATCTGCTGAGTAAATGTCATCCCTTCTTTCTATACAAACGTATCTATCGGATAGTTATCTAACGGATAATGAGACTGACGTATTGGATTCACTGACTGGTATTGACATTTATTCAGCAGATGAAGTTACAAATAACCTTATCTGTTAGATAGTTACCTGGAACTTTATCTGAAGGTGGAAAGACCGGGCCTTAATAATTCAAGAATTATCAGTGGCTCTAAAACAATGGTTTCTGTTTATTTATTCACCTTAAAAGCACTATCTTAGGTTATGGTTGATAACTGTTTTTTTTTTTTTTATAAACCACCTAAAAGTAAATTGTATTTTAACTGTTCTGTGCAGGGCTAGGGACAGTGATTCACCTTAAAAGCACTATCTTAGGTTATGGTTGATAACTGTTTATTGTTTTTTTATAAACCACCTAAAAATAAATTGTATTTTAACTGTTCTAAGCGAAAAATAATTGCACGTTCTCGGTTAAAATAAAAAAAATTGTTTCGCATGTTGATGTTCTGTTATAAACTGGCAAATTTTGTCTATTTTAACCATCCTCTAATCCATGGGTTCTTAAACTTATGTAGTCCGAGGACCCCTTCTTGAACAACATTTTTTTTGCGGACCCCATCCCATCCCTAGGCATTTTACGTCGTTCTTGAGACTTAATTTCTGGCTCCTTAATCACATAGGCACCACGTTATAATAAATATTTGTAAAAATGTATCGCTTGTTTTTTATAATGGTTTTTTATAAACACTTATAGAGATGAACATTTTTCTTAGCATATAGAATAAAAAAACATAAAATGAATAAAAATAGTTGTAAAAAGAATTAAAAAAGTTATAAATTATAATACCTTAAACTCACACAAACATTTCTTGGTTAAATATTGTTCAAAATTAGTCTTATTATATTAAGTTTTCTGTAAATAATTTGCAGTTGAATAAATTATAATAAAAACAGTCAATAACTAGTGAGATAACAACAAATACAAAAAGTCTTGACCATGTAGGATTTTTATTAAATGAGTTATTTGAATAAAAGCGAAAAGTTGGGAGATGTAAAGTTAATGTCAAAATTGTTTCGCGGACCCCAGGTAATGGCTACGCGGACCACAGTTTAAGAACCGCTGCTCTAATCTATTATAGTTTTTGACATAGCAATGATCGACAAATTAAAGTGAACTTAATTAGTCGACCATTACCATATGTGCCAAGTTGCATTTGTTGTTAAGCCGTTTATCTATAATACAATTTCTACCGTACAGACAGACAGACGGACGGCAGATAGACGGACACATGAGTTGCAGTATACAGGTTTCTTGATTTTACTTATGAAACCATAAAAACCTACATAATCTTTGCGTGTATATCAACCTGGAATCGAACCCAAATAAAATAATATGCACCATCTAACCTAGTTCCATCCGTAAGATAATTTTATCACCTCAATAAAAATTCCCTGCCTTACCCCTTCTTCCTAATCAATCAAAATAACTGCAATTTTTACAGTCCAATTTCCTGAAAATTACATATCAAAACGATCGATCCCACTTCTGACACCAATAAGAAAATAATAAAGCCCAGGTAGGTTGGAGTTAAAAGAGGTCAGTACGTTGAACTTGGTGTGATATCGACAACGGTTGGCAGCAATGGGGTTGGTAACTTCCCCCAGTGCACCTGCAGCTAGAATGTGACTAGGTCACTGGCCTTATTTCGAGACCTACTTTCACCGTTTCACCTCACCTTATATTATTGCTATAAAGCTTCGAATTCATTGAATAACTCATGTCTAATTTAATTATTTATTTATAAAAATACCGTTCTATGGTTTCTTATCTCGACTTTATTTTCTGATTGCTTTTTAATAAAATATTTTACAAGATTTTTCAAATAAACAGAATTTTTAAAGATAGTGAAGTAGAATATAATCATACTGATGATATCCGCTGTATTCAAAGCTGAGTACACACATGAAATGAGACAGACATACATACATATATACACACAAAGGAATCAATTTATATCTATAATATAATACGCCAACGTGTGTCTGTGCGGGGGTGCGTGCTATGACGCAAAAACAAATTTGAAGCGAGATTCCGAAATGTAACGATATATTCCGAAGCTCACCGAAGTGTTTATTGACATATAACGTATGATAATAATAGTTGTTAATTGATATGTTTACATAAAAATAATATAAAGTATGTAAGTATGTAAGAAAAATGTGACTTTCTTTTCTTTATTATTATTTTTTCAATGCTTTAATATTTTTTTATTTCTAAGATAAGAACGTTTAAATTATGTAACGTCTTAAATTTTCAAAAATGTAAATGTAAGGCATTGAGTAAAACTCGCCTTGATAAAAATTATAATTTTTACCAAGAATTACCGGCCGAGTTTGGTCATTCATATCAACATCACTAGGTGACAACTTATTTGTGTAAATTTAAAATTCTTTCGAAATATTTTGGTAAAAATTACTAATTGATACATTCAATAGTTTGCACCTTTGAAATTGTATGTCATGTTGGTATTAAAACATGGTAAAAAATTTCACTTTCTTAAAATGTCATTCCATTTGACATATGTCATAAAGATAAATGATATCTTAGTTATAATGATCATAACCAACAAATCTGAAGTAGGTTTTACATCGTAAGGAATATTTTGAAATGACAAATTTACATTTAAAATTCAGTACTACACTATAAAACTAACCAAAATAACCAGATCTGGTTTGACCTTACAAATGTGAACGCAATATATTAAAGCGGATAAACAATTAAATTTTACTGTGTAATAATTTCTCACGATTTATTTCAAACTAATTTGAGATATAGTGTAAGTACGCTTTTTTCCGTGTGTGTATTTTTCCGTGTGTGTATTTTTTCATGTGCGATTTTTTCCGAGTGCGTATTAATCCGTGTGCGTATTTTTATATTATATGAGAAATTGGAAAATTTATTTTAATAAATATATTTTAAATTTAGTTTGAACATTATACATGTAATGACTAAACTGAGTAAACTGAGGGAAAATGAATCGTTTTCCCATTTTATAAAGTTAATGAATAAATAATTCGAAATAATACTCATTATTTGTCCTGTTTTTAATAATGGGCAAAGAGTTGATTCAATTTGAATTGGATGAAGTAAGGCGTATGGCTAGAGAAAGTAGTCTGAGGTGTCGAGCAAGTTCCACATTAAGGTAATGATGTGTTTGCCAACATAGTTGGCAACGGGTGCACTAGTATTAGTATAGATAGAGATAAGATTAATTTCGGATGGCATTGTGATCTCTTTTGTAAATGTTGTAATGAAAATAAATGTAAAGCCGCATTCAGAGCTGTTTAAATTAAGAGGTTGCAGACTGTGCTTTGTTAGCTGTAACTTATGTTTCTATGCATTCTTTTTAACGTTGCTCATAGCGTTCATAGCGAATTAGAAATTAATACGTTACGAATAGTCCGCCATCTGTGAAATTTTAAACATACTATTTAGCTTCGTAAAATATTTTATATGTATTATCGTACTTATAATTCTGTTGTCTTAGATTTTAACTACCTAATTACCTAAATTTATCATATTTACTGTCCGTCTTTGTAATTTTGAGCAAGATTTGTTAATGATGACATTATGTTAGGTTATGTAAAGGCATTCGATAACTATGGTGTCACCGATAGAATGCGACAGAGAATGTGTTTATATGTCTGTCTCATTAAAACATCTCACTAGCTATAAGTTTAGAAAATTATGCACAATCCACAACAAACAGCGTATTAAATTTGGAGGTCTGAACGGTTTCACGTCTTACCATATGACAAACTTTCTTATAACAGTGAATAGTCTATAATCTACAGTGCATAAGCTATTGATTTAAGAGCTCTGAATGCGGCTTAACTGAAAGAATTTTCTTTTTTTCGTTTAAAGTTCCAAACATAGTCTTTTTCATTTAGTTATGTCCCTATTTTTAGTTATACCAATCTGAACGCGAAAAATATTGCAAAAGACATCGTTGTTTGAATAGTTTTTGTTTCTTTTCGCGCTAGTGTGTATGTGCTTTAAAGAAACCATAATATTTTTTATACTCCTAGCTGCGCTCCATATAATACAGGTATCTGATTTACTTGTACCTTTTATGAATTGACAGTATTGGTTAAACTGCTACAACTTGTTCTAAATTGCTGACTAAAATCCCATAAATTTCTAATGAGCTAAAACTAAAATTAATTAACAGTTTAGACCCCTTAAATATCCCTTAACCAACCCTTAATATTGTTAGACAAACTTTTTGTTGCGGTGAGATTTAGAGTGACCTGATGCAAGTTAATATTCATTGTATTCAGGGCGAAAGTTCACCGGGCCAAGCGTTTGTGACCTCATGAAAAAAGTTTTCAGTTTCAAGATTATCGACTTGGGACAGTGGTAAAGTGCACCCGCAAAATTTAATCAAATTTCAAAAAACAATTGTGGAGGCTTTAGAGTGACCTAATTTCACTTAGAATGTGATACAGAAGGTAGTTTTGGAGAGGTTTGGAATTGTTTCACTGTTATTTTAATTCTCAAGACACAGAAAATTGGTTGAAAATTCCTTTGAAGGAATTTTCTCAAGGTTGGAACGAAAATCAGGGTACGTTTTTTAAAAGAATGTGATTTTCTATTATAATGTTGTTATAACAAGTAAAACTTATTCGGTATAGCTGAGATGTTTAATCAATGCAATTCGTCATAACTCATTATAATTTCAATTACAAACTTAGTAGCAAAAAAATAACTTGTCTGATTTTATTAGCAGACGACGAAGTAACAATGAAACGGATTGTATAACAAGATATTTATTAAACGCGCGCGGCGTCTTTTGTATTTCATTTGTATTCTTCTTCTTCTTCTTCAGGCATTCATGATTGTCCAATGTTATATATACATAGTCCTCCCCTTTTTCTTTCCAACTTACACGGTTCTTTGCTATTTTCTACCAGTGTTTACTGGCGACCTCCATTAAAACCAGATCATCTTTTAGGTGGTCAACCTATGCCTCTTTTGCCGTATCTGGGACGCCAATGAACGATATTTGAAGAGTGGACGTACCAAAGGCACTAAGAGCCAAAAATAATTTTCCTTAGATATTTGTTTAAAATGGTCATACATACCATCGCCAATACCTTCACAAATGTTCTAAGTGCTATCTAAATTATAAGATTCTGAAAAGTTAAAGTTAGATGGCACTAGGTACTATATTCTAGTAGGTATCATGTAGAATGGTTTAAGTACCAACTGTTGAATTATAATTTGTGTGTTTCGTTATTGGAAAAGCTTTATTTCTAGGGATAGAGATTTCGTCACTGTTGAAAAAAAAAAAAGAACGCGTAATGAAAGCGGTTAACGGTTTTTGGGATATAAAAGAAGCTGCCGATACTTTTCTTAACACCAAAAGTCTAAATATTAGTAAGGTTGTAAGAATAAAAGTTGCTTGTAAAATTCCAACTGTTCATCTGTTAAAAGAAACTTTCTCTAAAGTCAAGGAATAGAAAAAATAAATATTATGAAAAAAGGAAAAACCAAAGGAAAAATCTGCGGAATTAAAACTGTTGCCCCCTGAAAACAAGATATCCGAAAACAAAAAAATTATTTATCATCCATTATTTCTTACCCAGATAATTCTAATCATAAGACTTTTTACAGAGAACTTCTTAATCTAAATGAGGAAAACTTAGGACCAAGTAACCAGTTCAACCCACCTGTAATCAGTGGCGGATTAAGCCTTCGCCCAAGACATTTTTGATTTACGGGCCCTCAACCTAGAGGCGTTCAAAGTGAAGAGCAAAGAAAAGGTTCTCACCTCTCAAATCCAAGTGAAGAGCAAAAAAAAGGGTCCTCACCTCTCAAATCCAAGTGAAGAGCAAACAAAAAAAAAGGTTTTCACCTCCCAAATCGGGCCCTTGAAAATTTACGGGCCCAAGACAAATGTCTTTTTTGTCTCTGCGAAGGTCCGCCACTGCCTGTAATGGGTACTTATAACCTTTAAATTATGTGGCACTTGGACTAAACTTTTATTGTCACATATTACTTTTAAACGGTACATCGTCAGGCACTTGTTATATCAATTACATTCTTCTTCGTCTTCTTCTTCTTTGGGCACTATCAGTCAGGTTGACTTTTGGCCTCACTCACTTAAGCCCTCCCTTTCGATCTATTCATTGTCAAGTCTTGCGAAGTACCCTGTATAACAATACTTGTCAGATCTTCGGTTAGCTGATTCCTCTATCTCTTGCGAGGTCTTCCCACTGGCCGACGGGTATTCAATCTTCCTTCCCATATCTTCCTAACCATTCCGTCCTCCATCATCCTCATAACGTGTCCTATCCACTGTAATCGTCTGCCGAGTTCTTGGGTGATACTTGGCCTTGAGTACAGTTCTCGGATATCTATGTTCTTACGGATTCTTCATTCACCATTAATTTGAATGGGACCAAAGATTCTGCGTAATATTTTATTTTCGAAAACTATGAGGTATTGTTTATCAATTACATTATTTAATTTAAATTCTATAGATGATTATATCCAGTTGGTAGGCTATGTAATAAAATGAAATTGAAGTTTAAAATAAAAAATTACACTTTGTAAAATTGTTTCTTTAATTATCTCAAATGTATAAATTTGGTATAACCTTATTGATGTCGAAGCTCGTAAAGTAGGACTCATCATCAGAAATTAAAAAAACAAGTGTCTCATTATTAGTAGACGCAGTCATGAGAACACGACCGACTTAAAAATTAATGACAACACTTTTGAGAGAGTTTCTACTTTCAAATATCTGGGCACCATGATAAATTAGGTGAATATGATACAGCAGGAAATTACGAATAAAATTAAAGCTGCTAATGCATCGTATTTTACACTTGGTCCCCTCCTCAAAACGAAACTCTTGTATAGGAACACCAAGATCAGGTTATACCAAGTTATAGTACGTCCAGTACTTATGTATGGCTCTGAAACATGGACCTTAACAAAGCAAGATCGACAACACCTCATTGTTTTCGAAAATAAAATATTACGCAGGATCTTTGGTCCCATTAAAATTAATGGTGAATGGAGAATCCGTACGAACTGAGAGGCAGACGATTATAGTGGATAAGACACGTTATGAGGATGAGGGAGGACAGAATGGTTAGGAAGATATGGGAAGGAATATTGAATACCCGTCAACCAGTGAGAAGACAATGCAAGAGATGGACAGATCAGCTAACCAAAGATCTGACAAGTATTGGTATACAGAGCACATGGATATAAAATGATCTTACAATATATAGATCAAGATGGAGGACTTATGTGAATGAGGCCAAAAGTCAGCCCGACTGATAGTGCCCAAATAAGAAGAAGAAGATTTTTGTTATATTATAAAAAACCACCATCTTTATTTGTTTCTTCCTTACAGGCGTCGCGGGCCGTAAGAAAAGGTTTACCGGGCCTCTGGTGGCCCAAGGGTCACTTAAGAAAACTTATCAAATCGTGAAATGTATGAAAATTTACATTTTACATATTTTATATTAGTCGGAGGTTTTTGAAATTTGCCCGTCGTGTAACAAAAAATCGTTTACCAGACTTTTCTTTAGAAAATATTTTGATCACAGACCAATTAAGTAAGGTTCACTAAACCATACTTAATTACAAAAATTAATCATCCAGGAATAAAATAACTTAAAAGTAAAATCGATTAACTCCGGTCTCATTATTTATTATTTCAAAGAGAATATTTGGTTTCGTTTTTCAAAAGATAGACTTTATAAAATTAATTAATCTAAAATATGTCTCTTGGGTGATGTTTTACATACAGGCTTGTAATATTCAAATAATTATGTCTAAAAAAGTTATTAAAATTATATTAGTCTTTTACAGGGTCGTGGATGAAATTTAATTTATATTTTAGTCATTGTTTTATAAAATTTTGTTTGTTAAAAAGAGCAGACATAAAAAGAATAAAGAATTGAAATTATTAATAAAATCCTAACAAACATTTTTTTTACTAAACAAGAGAGTCAAATGAAAATGAATGTATTTATTTGATTTGAAATCAGATTATTTTTGTGTTTTTGTAAAATGTATTATTTTTTAAATTTGTGACTAAATTATAGCCAATAATGTTATGATTTTTTTTATATTTTCTGTTAGGGTAGACATATATGTATCTTATTTTGAAATAAATAAAAAAAAGTCTATATTAATAAAATTGGCTATATCTATTTTTTTTTCGGTCTCATATTTGGTTTTTACACGTTTCAGATGTTTATAAGACAATATCCGCAAAAAAAAAACAATTTCTATACTTTGCGTAAAATTTTAATCTTTTTTAATCTGTTTCGGGCTTAAAACTGTTTATTAAAAAACTTAAAATATCTTCCTTATTATTGATTTAATAGAAAAATATATAGAACAAAATTGTATATTGTAAAAATAAAAAAGATTATTTGTCCAGTGCAGTTTTTTCAATTAAATTAATATTAGGGTAATTATGGGGGGGGACATCCTAAAGCTAAACTTTTCAAATATTTCCCTTTTTATTCACTTAACGGCATAAGCGTATATGAAAAAAAAAATGTTTTAAGAAAACCGAATCTTTTTTGTTCTATATACTTTTTCAATTAGATGAATATTTGGGGAGTTACAGGGGGACACGCTGTAGCTAAACTTTTCAAATATTTACCATATTGTTGACTTAACTGCAAAAATGTATATGAGAAAAATTGTTTATAATAAGAAAACAAATCTAACAAAACAAATCTTTTCTGTTTTATGAATTTTTTCAACTGTATGAATATTTGAGGAGTTACGGGGGAGATAGGTACCTCATATTGAAAAAATTGATGTGAAGTGAGAATTTTCACTTATTGCAGGGTTTCGCAGGAATATAATTAGTGAAGGCGGCATGCTGAGTGCGTAGGACAAAATTTGCTTTGTAGTAATCACGGCAAAATGAACGATATTTTTAAAATAATTTATCATCTGTTAATCTAAGATCTTTAAAAACAAATTTTATTTTTTTAAAAATTTTAATTCGAATGCCTAATACCATTATTTAGGTTTCTAAATATGTGCAGTATTTTTTTTATATGGCAAGGTTCATTAAAATTTGGAAAATTGCGCTATGGCTTCCATTGGTTGTTTTAAGTCCTATGCTCTGCCCGATTTTATATACATTGAAACTTAGAATTAAATTATAATTCCAACATTTCCCACTGGTTATTAAATTTACGCTTTTAAAAATTAAATGCAACATTTGCCAAAATATAACTAGAATTTTGACAAAATAATTTAAACAAAATAAAAAAATGCAAAAAAAACAGAAAAAATAACATTGTCTCCAGCCTGGAAGCGAACCCTAGTTTGCAGTTTAGGAAGCGAGAAGCTTAACCATTAGACTATGAAAGCTTACTGGTTTACTGTGTTACATAACATATTAAATATTTTACATCGTCAAACAAAAAATGCGTTGTTTTCCGAAACATAATCTGATCAAAAATTCCTGGTGTACCATTCTGGTTCACAACAATATTCTTTACTTAGATTTTTTTCAGTATTTTAGATTACCCCTCTGACTTGGTTGGACAATTATTTTTTTTGCACATTTTTCTCAAAATTCGCGTCAAAATAATTTATTTTGCAAAAATAAAATTTTGATCATTAATTCACGTACTAAGAGCTTTCATCGATGAGCCCATATTTGTTTATATTTTTAGGGTGATAAGTTTTTTAGATATTTTAGTACTTTTCCTAAGTGCGGGTCAAAGAGTTGTATAAGCATGCCAAATTTCAACTCTCTAGGTTTAGCCGTTTGGTTACAATTGTTACCGAGCAGACAGACAGACAGACACTATTTAGTTATAACTCCAAATCATCTCCATTAGAATGAAAATTTGGAAAAGCCATATAGCCAATGTTCGAATCCTGGTCCTAATCTATCATGGTACCAAATTTTTTCAAAATATATGCAGCCGTTTTTGTTTGAATCTCGGGCTTACAGACAGATAGTGTAGAAACCAAATATGAGGTCGAAAAGTCATAGTATCCAATTTTATTAATAAGATGTGACTTTCTGTTAAGACGCCTACTATACGCCTTAGAGGGTGTGTCAACATTCGCCAACGCTGGTACTGACGCTGGCCGTAATATGTAGCACTGGCGGACACTTGTACCGTACAGACGATGTGTCGATGAAGCGTCAGTGCTGGCCAAGTACAAAAATAGCGAACATGGGCCAACGCTTGTAAAATGGCGTCTGACAGTGAATGTGAGGTTATGGTTGCAGCTTCGACCTTGCTTTTCGTATTTAAATTAGATTAAAAGTATAAATAATTACTTTTTACTTTAAGTAGACTTCATAATTAAGCAAAAATGGTTATAACTCTCATTTTGAGCACAACACTCTCGACTGATGTTATGACAAGTCTATGCGCGTCGTGTGTACGGTGCTAACATGCATGTACATGTCTGCACCGATGTTCAAACTCCTTTGACTTGTGATAAGAATACCGCCTCGGAAGCGAACGTTGGCCAGCGCCAAGTCCAATATCCGTAGGCTGTGACTTGTAACTTGTTGCCCCTACACACGATTCGCGTAGCTAGACAAATGTAAACATTGGTCTTGACTTGACACGCCGTCTGTACCTGCCTTAAGAAATATTCTGCAATACTGGAAATATGTTTAGTTGATTTACATTTTTAAATAACCAACTTAACAAAAAAATATCATGGCCTACTCAGATGAGGCAACATCTTACATGTATATTATATATTGAAGTTTCTATGCATTGAATTTTTCTTGTGGAACTACCGACTTGGTACGAACTCGAAAACGTTGAGAATCACTGCCCTAGAATAATTTAGGCCAAATTTAGATTAAATTATGGGAAATTAATTTAGGATTAATGCTGAGTAAGAATAGTGAAACTAAATGATCTTCATTTAACACACAATTTCCTTTGAAACAAAACTAAAACATTCATTGTCCTTTTGGTGTATTCCCTAATCCTGTATTTAGCCCAATGAGGCAAGCAATCTAATTATTCCTGACAATACTCTTGAGTAGAGCTTGAAGAGGGTATTGTTTCAGATCAGTCTCACTCCTATTCAGGTTAGGTCACACGTGTAAGCTCGGTAGCTTAACAAAAAGCTCAGCTTTTCAAAGTAACCTGACTATTTACATATAGCGTGAGGACTGGACGTTTTTAAACTGATTTATTGGGATTATTTAAAGCCTTCCTTTCAGAGATACTGCAATGAAAATGGTGGTGTTTATTTGTTGATCAGTGTCAAGTTAAATTCGAATAAACAAGATGGGAAAGTATGCCACGGAGTACATTATAGTTACTAATACAGTTACTGTGTAAAGAATGCATTTTCTACTGAGTGCTGGAAATGGAAGCATGTGATATAAAAGAGTCCTTTACACACGTGTATACAACATTTATTCTACTACATTTCTACTTCTTTCAGTTCTACTTTTGTTATTCTACATGGGCAATGGATGCGAATATTACTTCGAAGATAACGTTTTACAAATACTGTCACTTTTTTCTTGGTAGCTCCATAACGAGCCAAGTCTCGCAGCTGTATTGAAGTACTGACGTCATGTATGCCCTGAAAATGGTAGTTACCGTGGGGATATTGCAAATTTAAATTCCATATACGGCTAAGTTGGATGAAGACGCTTTTTTCTTTGCGAATTATGCTCTCATATTTATATCCGCACTGTCGTTTACAGTGACAATACTCTCCAAGTACTAAAAATCATTTAGGGCTTGTTTCTGAAAGCTTAATGAACTATAACCAAAATATCAGAAAATGGTTGCTATGGTTACTTATGGGATTGTAATATAGTAACCGAGTTTAGCCAAATGGTTAAACTCGGCTAAGCTTTCAGAAACCGGCCATTAAACGTTCGATTTGGTGGTTACCGAGCAAGAGGGGTTTATCGGTTTCGCCATTAATGTGCATTCTTATCACTAAATTTTTAATTCGACTTTTGCAGATTTTACAGACTTCGTTAAGTTTTTGCAGCTTGTCTCCATGCGAATGCCGTATGGTACATAAGAGCTGCAGAACCCCCCAAAATCAAAAAAAATTAACATTACAGACCTTTATAATTTTTTGCGCTCTCTCTTTAATTAAATCATAAAAACATATTTTTATATTTTATATAATTTTATTTGTAAACGCGTACTTTGTTAAAAATTCTAATTTAAAATGTCCATCTTAATAATAATATTCTTTCCCAAAAGAAAATTTCAATTATAATTCTGGTTGCAGTACCTACATTAGATTCCACGAGCCGTCACTGTTCTATGCTTATGCGACAGCTCAAACTTAAAGCTTGGTTTATAATAGATGCTTAACATACGCGCACGATATGGACACATAACAAAATGTAAATCTATTATAGGACTTTGGTTGCTCTGTTTATAATGAAAATGCATAACATAGACACAGAACTGCATAGCACAGAAGTTGATGTTTCGGTTCTTATGTTTATGCGAGCATGCGCCGTTCTCAGCTATCATAATAACTTTTGAAGTAATAGTTAATCGATTTTTTAATATTATTAAAAATAATATAAATAATGTTGCGGCAGCAATATGTACTATTTTTTTCAATTTTAATCTAGTTTTACTGGAACAAAATATAAAATATTCTGACGATCGGCTGTTGGTTAACATATCGGTATATATTCTTATGCTATTGCATAAGAATATATACCTATGCTATGTTATACGACCATGCTATGTTTTTATGATATGTATCTATTAATAACTAAAGCCTGTTTTGTAATAACCTCATAACATAACGCATGCATATGGAACAATGGGTTTGACCCTTCAAAACATATGTTTGTAATAAACAGAACAAATACAGTAGTGTAATTTTTATGGTTATATATCCATAGTATATCTATTATAAACCAGGCTTTATCATCTGCAAAATCCATTGAATCCAGTCTGACCGTTGATGTTAGCGGATTCTAAACGATTCTTCTGGTATTGTTGGTTGTTGTTCTTTACGCAACAGAGTCTAAATTATCAAGAAAAGAAGTGGTGACATCACACAACCTTTTCTAACACCTGCAATGGTTAGAAAGGGTTCTGACAAGTTACTGTTGTACAGAACTTTACATGAGAAGCCTTTGGAAAGATTCGAGATGTTATTTTGTCAGCTCAAATGATGCATTCTCTACCCAGTCGAATGCTTTTCATAGTTAACGAAAAAGAGATACAAATGGGAACGGTACACGATTATCTGTTCGATGATAATCTCAAGGGTATTAATTTGGTTAACACACAGCTTCTTAACTCTGAAACCGTCCTGTATGGATCGCAGTTCCTTGTCAATAGCTGTGTCCATTCTCTCAAAATAATCAAGAGATCTTCATTATTGTTCTTCCAAATATATAGACAAAATGAAAATAAACGAAAAACTACTTTAGAAAAAAGTGGAATGGGTTCAAACATCGAAGAAGCAGGGAATTTTTTTATTTAAATAATGATGAGGAGCAAAGTGGACAGAATGATAAAGATAACCTCGGAATGAAGTTTAATTTTAGATCAGATCAGGTAAAAATAATCTAGAAAATATTTGATACTTGCTAGATTATTTTTAAAAGACCTTTAAAGATATTTTAACACATCAAAAACTAGTTTAGTGTCCTTTATCCTACTTTTCAAACTTAACTGACGCAAAAGCCTTAAATAAATATTAGTAACATAATTTCAATGACTCTGCAAACATACACATCTAAACGCAGGCTCTTATCGTAAGAAATAAAAACAATGTTGATACGATACGTGGATCAGAGGTCTTGAAGGTCGGCGTCAGAAGTGGGATACATTAGAACGCGCACAATAGAACCCTTTTAAAGGATCACATATAAGGTGTATTCTATTCGATACAGTGTGGTGAGTGTTGAAATTTTTAAGAAATATGAAAGATAAATGTTTTTACTTTTTTAAAATATGGATTAGATGTATTGAATAGAGTATATTTTGAAATTTTGAAATATTAAGCTACTTATAACTAAACAAGATGGACGATTAAATATACTGGATAGATGTGGCTCAAACTGTGGGCACAAACATTAATCAGCACTTCAGAGGAAATTGTTCTTTTGGACTATACAGAGGTATCTCAGATTCAGGCATATAACAACAGCACAGACATTTATTTGAGCCACATGTTCGAAGATCTGCTACTGAAAAATTTGATTTTACTGGCAAGTATGGACTCGTCTGTACATCGGAAAACTGTTCATTTGTTGTGTGCATGTAAAACAGTGGCGAAATTACTATGCGTAAGCCCCCGGGGCAAAAAAATGGGTCCTTTTTTTTGTTCTAAAATGAAAATTGTAAATAATCCTTAAAAAATATGAATACATTTTACGTCTTTTTGCCTTCGAATCTGCAAACACAT
Source organism: Liopterus haemorrhoidalis (assembly GCA_963971575.1). Lineage (NCBI taxonomy): Eukaryota > Metazoa > Arthropoda > Insecta > Coleoptera > Dytiscidae > Liopterus > Liopterus haemorrhoidalis. The sequence continues at coordinate 17,147,699 of OZ020615.1, read as the reverse complement.
TATTTCTATTGTCTAAATTTATTTTAGCTTCTACGTTTGTTCTTGTTCGATGGACAAAATACTTATATCACAAAATTTTCCTGATCAATGGTGCTTCATAAACATTATTTTATAAATGTGAGTTTCGAAAACGATCGCACCGATGTGGCGACAGTCACTGGTAATGTTAAAAAAGTATAACTGTTGTTATAACTTCCGCTCTGTCGTTTTTCAGCAATGTCCTCTCTCTAATCACTTACTACACTATCGTATTTATTTCTTTGATACGAAGGTTACCTTTTATCTTATTACAAACGACCACTAGATGGCAATATTGAAATGTGTCATTACTAAATTCGTAAAATTTGACATTTGTTATTGTGAAATGAGTGGCAGCGTATAAATTGACTGAGTAGTTTGTTGACAGTGAGCGTTTAAAAAAACAAGTTTGTAAAAAAATTGATATTACTCGTGAATGTTTTCTTTGGATAATTTTTTACGATTATAGTGAAGGCCTAACTCAACAACAATGCATAGATTCACTTCGTTCAACTTTTGGTAATGCAGCACTATCAGAAAAGACTGTTTACAATTGGTTTGCAAAATTTCGTCGTGGTCGTGCGTCCATCAGTGATGAATCTCGTGAAGGTCGACCAAAATCAGTTGTGATTCAAAAAAACCTCGATGCTGTGCGCAAAATGATTGAAGAAGATCAGCATGTGACTTACCGTGAGATAGAGGCATCCTTTGGTATATAGCAGACTGCAATACATTCGATTTTGCATGAACATTTAGCTGTGAAAAAGATCTGTTCCCGATGGATTCGGCATAATTTGGCCGAAGCTCAAAAAAAGGCTCGTGTTGATTGGTGTAAGGGTATACAACAGGTGATGAAACTTTATTTATATGAACCGGAAACCAAACAACAATCCACTGTTTGTGAAACCCACAAAAGTTGTTCGTTCACGAAGCACTTTCAATAAAATGATCGTTTGTTTCTTCGGTTTTACTGGATATGTCGTAACCATTCCTTTAGAAGATTGGAGAATAGTTAATGCTGAATGGTAAACAATTTGTTTGCCAGAAATCATCGACAAAATCAGGAAGAACAACAAAAACGTCGCATCATTCTTCATCATGACAATGCAAGCTCCCACACATGGTGTCAAACAATTGATTATTTGAAGGAGAAAATCATCTAATTAATGTCTCATTGCCCGTATTCACCAGATTTATCTCCTAACGACTTTTTTTTTTGTTCCCCAATGTCAAAAAAAAAGCGTGAACAACGATTTTCATCACCTCAAGAAACCTCCAAAAACTATGTTTTTGAGATACCAACTTCAGAGTGGAAAAAATGTTTCGAGAATTGGTTTGAACGCATGCAGAAGTGTATAAATCTTAAAGGCGAATATTTTGAAAAGCAATAAAACAGTTTTTTTACAAACAAAAAATTCTTTCTTAGTTTTTGTAAAAACTTATAAAGTAGCTCTCGTACATACATATATGAATGTGTAGATAACAAGATTTAACAGTTCAAATAAATATTGTAGGTTGATTAAGAACCTCCTATGAACTAGTCTAATCTTTCGCAGTGTAATATTTCATATTACAACTTTATCCTTAATTTTTACATACCTATATATATTAATAATTTTAACACTCAACGCCGGAGCCGCTTTGACTCTTCTTCAGCACGACGGTAGTTACGCCATTGATGTGATAAGTATGAAGGTTGGAACTGCTGAATGAACTGGTGGAACATCGATGAATACCTAATTTTGATTCAATTTATACAAATCGTCCTCTTTGCTCTGTTAAGTGCTTTTGTAAATATCTTGTTTACTAATACTCCACGAGAAGAATTCAAGGGGGACAGCGCTTCAAGAGGTATATACTAATTTATATTTATAGGCTTTGTCAGATCTTGACAAGCATCCACTGACTTCACACTTCAGACACTTCAGGCTTGAAGGGAAATGTCATACACAGAGGCTAGTAGAGCTGAATACACGTGGCTGCATTCTAAACTCTGGCGATATTGCAGTTGCGGAAATTATGCCAAATCCAGCCAAGGTATAATTTGGAGTAATACCGCTTTCTGTTTTCAAATTAGAAAGGTAGCAGATGATTATTAAAGGAGGCCTCGCAAGGGCGGATCAAGGGGAGGGGCGATGGGGTGCCAAAAAAAGATGTATTATATATAATTTATTTGGCGAAAATATAAAAAATTATTGTTAACTATATTGCTTTGGAGAAAATAAAATTTTGGTAAATGCTCCGTACGCTCCCACCAGTTTAAATTAGAACTAGGCTGTATGTTTAGAATGGAGTATAGTGTAGCCGTTAGAAACGAGAGGACGAGGCCATAAGAGTTGGGAACCAATAGCAATCATTTATGCATCTGTAGTTGACACAGAAACACGCGTTTCAAACATGACATTGATAAGTTGGAATATAACTGATATTATGTGGGACTATCTTTTTATCTTTTTTATGTTTTTCAAAATATGTATACTATAAATCTCATTGAAAACTGGTCAAATTTCCTTACGCGTACCTGTTTATATACGTCTATCAAGTTTCTATTTTTTTTAACTTTTTGGTAACTAAACTTAACCTAATTATATTAAAAATATATATTTGATAATTAATAACTGCAAAGTAAGTAATAATATTGTACATAAAAAAATACATATGAATAGATTTATATATTATATAAACAACACAAAATTTACAGGTTATGTCATCAGTATCATTTGTCAGTAGTGCATTATCATTTTTATCAGTCAAACATTATCGGATTTTTTGTTTTCCACTGCATTTTTATATTTATGCACTATATCTATTAATTGTTCTTTTTCAATTTCTGTATAATTTTTGCCTCTATCCCGTTTTTTTTTTCCATTTGAAATACTTTTTAATTTCTACTAATTCTTTTTCACTGTCAAAATTATAGGTTATAAATGTTAAAGTGTTAAAGCTGCAACAGAAAAACCGCGAAATATAGTATAGGCATCTACCGGTCAGTTGTTAACTAACGTTAATCGGTAAATCTTGAGACTAAATTATTTTAGTTGTGAACTAGTTAATTAGTTGGCTGTTCTGATTTATAATACCGAAATTAAATAACTTGTTTTATTAGTTATCAACTAAATTGAGTTTACAACTAGTTAGTTGGACCTTTAGTTCGGTTTTTATAATTCCGGCCATTAGACAGTCCATTTTTTTTTTTTTGTCGGTGAGTGTAGCTTATGTTTTTTTTTTATTTCTGAATCGATCAATTGATTATTTTCTACTAATTTAATGGAAAATCGATTATAACATTTCGTTTAATAAAATTATCAATTAATCGATTCATTATTTTTTATTGCCATCTGTACGCCTATCCCCGGTTGAGAATCACTGATTTATATCACAAGTATAAAATGTGAAAAAAGCTGGCATTGTTAGTTTGTTACATGCTAGCTTTTCACAATATCAGTAGTTCTACTTCAGTTGGTCTCGAATCAATTTCCCATCTAGTTTGCCATGTAAACAGAGCTCTTCTTTTATTTGTGATATTGTTTCTCATAGCAACATGATGACTGACTCGCGACCATCAAATGGACGATCTTCAATAAAAATAAGAAACTTTCAGCATACGATACAATGATAGTTTGCTATCAGATTACCAATTCATCATTTAACAAAAAATATCACTCTTAATTTCTAGTTTCAGGGTTAAATATTGACCTATTTTTACAAATGGGTACCTTAGAATTATTTGTATAACCTAATTTTTTGGGAAGTAATTTTGTGTTACGATTGAAAACGGAAAAAGTTTATTCTGGAGGATTAGTGTCAGTAAACTTATAAAACCTTGAAGAAATAGTTTTTTCCAATACACAGGGTGTATGAGACCACTCTCCCCACTCCTTTTTTTTCGAAAACGAAATGGGTGATTAAGTTGGGGTAAAAATAAACGCTTTTAAAAAGATAACTGCTTTTTTAAATGATGACGTATACCAAACTGAGTATCTTTGGATAGTTAATTGAAAAGAAGCAACTTTCACTTAATATTATTTTACTTAACAAACATATAATGGCGGCTATCTTGTACGAGGATGAAGTTTACCACCCTAGCTGTAGGTGAGGGTTGTAATCTTCCGAGTGTATTTATTTATTTATTTATTTATTTTACATTGTTTGGAACACAAACAGGACAAACCCAGTGAAGTGTTCGCTATCAAATTTTTTACACGTTTACATAAACGGTGATAACAAGTTATAACATATTAATGTATAAATATACAATTGAATAAGGAAAGAAATATTAAAGTATTGAAGTATAGAACGGATAAAATGGAAAAGATATAATATCAGCCAGAACGTATGTGCTTTAATTTGTTAATACAAAGGCGTTTAAATTGAATTAGATTTACGTTAAAAAGGTCAATATCTGAAAAATTTTTATTATAAGAGGTGCAAAGTCTATTTATTACTGAATTATCGAATGATTTGGTGTTTGACAAGGGTTGATGAAAAAGTACCGTACCACGGGTATTGCATCTCGGAATTCGAAATGTTATTAATGATAATAATTCATTAGACGAAATATTATTAGTTACAACTTTATATAAGGTCAGCATGTCTGTAAGCGAGCGACGATCGCTCAAATGTAACATGTTAAAGGAAAGACATGCCGCATCATAGTTTACATATTCTGTAGAGGATTTATAGCAAAAATATTTAAGAGCTTTTTTTTGAATTCTTTCCAATTGACTGATGTACTGAAGATAATTAGGATTCCATACAACACATGCAAAGTTTAAATGACTAAATACAAAGGAAAAATACAGTGACTTAAAGACAGCAATAGACTGAAATTTTTTAGTTGAACGTATTATAAATCCCAACATTTTCAAGGCCTTACAACAGATGAAGTCAATATGACGGTCAAATAAGAGTTTTGAATCTAGAAGTACCCCAAGATCTCTCACACAGTTGGATGTTTGGAGAATTTTGTTGTTTAGGTTATAATTATATGTTATTCTAGTTCTATTTCTAGTAAATGTTATGATCTGGCATTTATCATAATTTAAATATAATTTATTTATATCACAAAAAGTTTGAAAGTTATTAAGATCTTCTTGTAATAATTGAGAATCGGAAAAACTCTCAATTTTCTTATAGAATTTTATGTCGTCGGCAAACAAGAGTATATTTGAGTGTTTTATAACTGAGAGTACATCGTTTATAAAAATTGTAAATAATAATGGCCCAAGGTGAGATCCTTGAGGCACTCCAGATGTAATATTAATAAAGGAGGAAGTATATCTATTTATTTGTACGGCTTGACTTCTGTTCGAGATGTAAGAGATGATCCATTGTAAAAGATCGCCGTGTATACCGAACTTCAGCAATTTGTTAATTAAAATATTATGATTAATTTTATCAAACGCCTTACTGAAGTCCGTGTACACTGCATCAATTTGCTTCCGTTGATCCATATTTTTTAGTAAAAAATCAGTATATATTATTAGATTAGTTTCAACGGACCTGCCGCGATAGAATCCATGCTGTTGTGGTATAAGATGATGCTTTACTGATTCATATATAAAATTATAAATTAGAGATTCTAAAATTTTCCCAAAAACACACAATTTGGAGATGGGGCGGTAATTTTTTATTAAACTTTTGTCGCCAGATTTAAAAATGGGCACAATGATGGCTATTTTCCATACATCTGGAAAAGTATTTTCGTTGAGGGCTTTGTTAAAAATTATATACAAAGGTAAAATGAGGCTGTCTGTTAAATTTTTAATAAATAGTGATGGGATATTATCTGGGCCTACACTTTTCTTCGTATCAAGATTAGCAAGGGTAGATTTAATATTATCTTTTGATATGTGTAGTCCACCTAGTGATACGTTAGTATTATTTGGGAAATTGTTATGAATTATTATTTGACTTTGTGGCTCGAAAACTGATTGAAAATACTGTGAGAATAGATTGGAAATTGACTGCCCGTCTTTGGCTGTTTTGTTATTGTGATGCATTATGTTAGGGATTGTGGAACTGCGTTTTTTATTAGAAACAAAATTCCAGAAATATTTAGGATCAAGCGCTATGCTTGACTCCACATTTCTAATATATTTATCATAATCTTGTGAGATTAAATATTTTGATCGACCTCTCAGTATTGTAAATGTTACATAATCTAACTTACTATTATATCTTTTCCATTTTTTATGCCATTTATTTTTTTCATTCACACATTTAATAGTGGAACGAGAGTACCATGAAGGAAATCTATTATTAACCTTAATTGTACGAGATGGAACATATTTTTCAATTAATTTATTGAGAATGTTATAAAATTTGGATACAGCAGTATTAGTATCACAATTAAATAATACAGTCCAGTTGATTTTATCTAATTCGGAATTAATGGCAGGCGTATCCATAGAATTAAAAAAATATTTAGTATAGCTATTAAATCCAATATAACGTATATTAAAGTTAATACTAAATTCCAGGCTGGGATGATAAACATCCTCAGGTACGAGTGGGAAACTAGATTTATTTACATTTTTAATTACGTTTTCGTTACTTAAAATTAAATCTAAGACATTATTTGATACATTTTTAATATTAGAAAATTGAAAACAGGAGCAAAGATTATACATTTCAAAAAATGAATCAGATCGGTCCTTATTTGTTGTTCTAGAGGGTAAATAATAATTATCTTGACTAGTCCATTTAATACTAGGAAGATTAAAATCCCCAGTAACTACAAACAAATCATCTGGATTCATATTTATTAGGGTGGTTAAATTATTATTAAATTCAATAAATGCTTCCAGACTATGATCTGGAAGATAAACACAGCACAAGTAACATTTAGAACCATTAGCACTAGTAACACTAACCCACAGGTCTTCGGCATTTGTACACCAGTCATATTTAGGTGTGCATTGGATGTTTGAGCGGACAGCTATTAAGGCGCCGCCGCCGTCTTTTTTATTGCAGTTCGTACTCTGGCGATCTCGACGAAAGACTTGATAGTTGTTATTAAATAGTTCAGAATTTAGAATAGCATCATTAAGAAAGGTTTCAGTTAGAGAGATAATGTCACTTAGAGAATTCAACAGATTTTTATTAAATATATCTGATTTGTTTCTAAGACCACGAACATTTTGATAAAATATATCCATGATTGTATTGCCTAAAGTGTATATTAATTGTTATACTGATCCTTACTTGACAAGTTGAAGGTCCTTTTCTGATTTGATTAAAATAACTTTAGAGGTGTCGTTTTTTCGGGTAAAAATTTTACCGTTTCTGAACCAGACGTACTTGTAGTTTTGACTTTTAGCTTGTTGACGCGTATTTTTGAATAAAAGTTTGTGGAAGGGTGACATATGTTCGTTTATGAATATGTTAGAAGCAAGTCCTTCAATTTTTAATCCAGGAGTATAAGTGGAAGAGCGGCTATTTGACGAGCGTTTGTAAGAGATACTGGCTGCCAGTACATCGCTTACTTTGGCACGAGACAAAAAGCGCACTACTACGCTTCTTGGCCCATTTATGTTGGATCTGGGTTGAACCCGGTGCACTACTTCTATATCGTTTTCTGAGATAGGACAGTTGATTGTATTTCCAATGAGGCATAGGGCTTCCAACAGATTTTCATTTCTGGACTCGGGTATTCCATAAACTTCGATGTTGTTACGTCTCGAGTATTGTTCGAGATCGTTTACTCGATCAGACAAAATTTCAAGGCGCTCGCTAGTATTTTTTTGATCTTGATCAATTTTATCAATTTGGTTGATTTTTTTGGTAATGCTGTCGAGCGCTACTTGAAAATCCGTTACTTTATCCGAACAAAAGTTTGTTGACTGCACCAAAGAATCATATTTAGAATTTAATGAATTAAGTTGAGATTTAATAAGTTTTAATTCCATTAGTATAGACTTCGAACTAATATTCTGACCTTCATCTTCTTCAATAGATTGATGATCTTCTTCGTGACGACATTTGACACAGAACCATTTTACGCCTGTTTCTCGAAGGATGTCAATGGAACCGGATCTTATTTTTCCGCATTTTTCATGGAAGAAATTCTTACAGTTCCCGCTGCATTGAATACCGACCGCAGAACGACCTACTGGTTGATTACAAATCACACAGATTTTCGCCATTGATATATTGTTGACGGTCACTGGAACGATTGTAGCGGTGAACACTGGTTGAGTTGCGCTCGTGGTAGCACCGAACAGCAATCTTAATCCTTTGTAAAGACTTGTCAAATGTCGCTCACCGTAGATAATATTAACTATTTCAATATTATTCAGTCTTGTGTTAATATTTATAGCAACAAGATATAATTGTTGAAAACAAATAAATAACAAGAAAGACAAAATAATTGTGAAAAATTTGGTATATCACAACTTTATAATTTTAATGATAAACCAAGAGTTTATGATTAAAACACAGGAGCACTTAAAAAAACGTGTGTATGCAAAAACTGATTTTACACTTTGTAATATAGCTATTCAGGGACGTAGCCAGGGGGGGGCATAGGGGGCATTTGCCCCCCCCCCCTAGGATAGTTTAACCTATATAAAATATAATTTAGGTTGTTAGAAGTTTTCTTCACCAGAGGTGAAGAAAATTTATAACTTTACCGGACTTTTATTATTTAATATACAGTGGTGCCTTGACTTACGAGTTTTCCTTGACAGACAGACAGACAGACAGACAGACAGACAGACAGACAGACAGACAGACAGACAGACAGACAGACAGACAGACAGACAGACAGACAGACAGACAGACAGACAGACAGACAGACAGACAGACAGACAGACAGACAGACAGACAGACAGACAGACAGACAGACAGACAGACAGACAGACAGACAGACAGACAGACAGACAGACAGACAGACAGACAGACAGACAGACAGACAGACAGACAGACAGACAGACAGACAGACAGACAGACAGACAGACAGACAGACAGACAGACAGACAGACAGACAGACAGACAGACAGACAGACAGACAGACAGACAGACAGACAGACAGACAGACAGACAGACAGACAAAATGACGGTATAAGGGTTTTTTGGTCATACCTACAAAATCCTAAAAAGTGACACCCATTGAAGTCAGCTACTGAACATAGCCCACTCTTCTTCTTTGCCAATCAGCCTTTCTACATCGTACCTGACTCATTTTTGGGTCGGGACCTATAGTCTGAGAAACGCTGATGAAACATCAATGTTAAATTAACAGCTGTACGATCCTTTGTATCATTCAGATAGTACCAATTTAATGATAAAATGGATTTTTGGAGAAGTCGTTCGGTCTGAATGAAAAGCAGTGTCCAATTTTTATTTGTTACTGTTTTGGAATCCCTGGTTTTCCGAATGCAGAGTAGAAGTAGAATGTTGATTCTGACAGGTACTTCGAGAGGGTGTTCTTAGGATTTGAAGGGATGTAGAAATAGGGCGAAAGGGAGAAAATGTTGTGTTTCATGGAATATTTAGCCAGTTTGGAAGAAGGATCTTTAAGTTTAAAACCCTGTTGATATTATTCGTCTTTTGTAAAATTTAGGACGAAAATAGAATTTCAACCCTTTGTTATTTTTGAAAAAAAACATATATTTTTCAGGGCATATATTCAGGACTGATTTTACCCTGAAGTTTTTTAATGGGAGGCACAACAGTATCGTTGTTACAAGTTTCTTATACAAAATTGGCAATCTGAAATAAAATTAGTAAATTACTAATCTGAATTTTTATTTATCTAACATTGGGCTACCATACGTCCTGGTTTACCGGGATAAGTTCCGCTTTGTAGAGAAATGTCCCTGTATCCCGGTGAACACACTAATTGTCCCGTTTTACTGAATATCTTCAGAATTGCATTAAATATTCAATTTAAGTTCGGTATTCTGAATAAAATAGGAAAAATTATTGAAATAAAAATTGCTTAGAATTGAAATTAAACATTTTTATTGCTTTGTTATGAAAATGCAATAAAATTTTATTATAAAAATGCAATATTATTCAAAGTTGAAAAATCAATCACAGTAGCAGAATTCTGTACATAGAAAAGTTGTTATTGTTGTGAAATAGGTTATTTTTTCTATAATGGTTTATTTTCAGGTGAATGTCAAAGATATGATATTGTTTTTAATTTTGAGTAAATTAAATAATAAATGTTCCTATTCTATAGATAACCACTTTATTATAATACTTTGATTTTACTTTATTAAAGCTAATATTACAAAACATTAAATTTTTTAATTATTGGCATCTATCAAATTTACGCATATTTGCGTACGACTCGGCAAATTGTAGCTAAAGTGTCATTCTAATATGTTTCCAGTTATTTCGTTCTAATGTGAAAATTACTTATAGTTATTGGCCTGGTGTTAGGGTTGTACATCGAAGGCAAAACATCGATGTTTAACATCGATGTTAACATTGGCGTTTACTATCGATGTTGAAAAAACATCGAAGGAAAAACATCGATGTATCGGAAACATCGATGTTTTATTAATATTAAAAAAAGCTATTTATTTATATTATATAGGTTTTATTTAATAATGTAAAGATAAAATACGAAAAAAGTAACATATAATACACAAAAAGCATTTATTAGATTTTGAAATAGAAATATTCCTTTTTAATAGTAATTAATTTCACATTAACATTATTATACCCAATATAATAATCCTAATTTGTCTATTCTAAACGATTAGGCGGAACTAACCGCAATTTCATTTTTGACAAAATGACCAAAAGCTTCAATCAATCGGTAAAAGTAAATAGAATTGAAAATCTAGTTCCGCCAAAACCAAAGGATCAGACTATTTTTACATTTCTAAAATGAAATATTGGATTTTATTACAATACTAATATAGTAATCTTAATGTTAATTTTATATTATTTAACATAAAAATAACACTGTCATACACAATTATTTTTATACTTTTTTAAGTTGAAATAAAGTCTGTTAATTTGGTTTAGGCGAAACTAGATTTTCAATTCTAGTTACTTTTACCGATTAATTGAAGCTTTTGATCATTTTGTTCAGGAAAAGCCAACTTCAATATATAAAAAAATAGCTAATGACAACTTACAAAAATCCAGGGATTGGAGAAATAACAACTGGGAAAGTGTCAACAAGACTCAAAAAGAAAAAGTGTGTTGGCGTCTTTGGTCGTTCGCATTGTTTGCAAAAATTAGAAGTTTCTTCTTATTTTTTCGTATTTTGCTAAGTGCTAAGAAGAATAAGAACTAACACTATTAGTATTGTTATATCACAATAGATGGCGCTTATATTTTGTGTACTAATTTTAATAAAAATTACATTTTTAAGATTCCAGCGCCTCTAGCGGTAGTTTCTGAATTTCAAAGTTTAAACATCGACATCGGTAGTAGACATCGATGTTTTATCGATACTATCGCCAGCTGACCATCGATGGTAAAAACATCGATGTTTTCGATACATCGATGTTTTCGATACATCGATGTTTTTTCCCCATCCCTACCTGGTGTTTCGTAAAGAACACGTGCACCAGTTTTAGCGTCGCGGGTCGCATTCAGTTTATTTATTTATTTTTATTTTTACGTTGCAGGCTGCAATAACAATCTTTTTGGCGGGCCATATCTACTTGAGTTAGTAATTTCTATTTTTTACAATCTTAAGTTCTCGATTATGCCGATTTACAAGTAGTTACGTCGGCATAAATTCGCCTAGTGTATAAGAAGCCTATAGCTTGGTCTATATTAGCTAGCCGATCCTGTAATGTACCGCGTAATGTAACACTCAGTGTGACATTTTATGACATGTTTATGACATGTTTATTTGGACGGACCCACGCGCACAAACCGAGCGGTTTGCAAGGCGCTCGACCTGATCCGCTGTGTTGGTTTTTGTCGCGAACACAAAGGAGTTCGCCGAATTTATCTAGACGCGTTCGAGGTTCGATTTTGACGCTATCATGGACGTTTCACACAAAGTGTACATAACATAGAGTAGATAGTAGATGATACTTAATAAATTTCTTTAATAATATTTCGACAAGTTTCACCAGCAGTTTAGCTTCTTCAAGATTTTTTGTAGGTTTTAATAAGATGTTATACATGTGAAGTTTTAACAAGAATGTAATAAAACTATAACGTAATGTTTATTCTAACCTAACATGTCTTAACCCAGTAACGCCGGAACCTTTTTCTACAAAACTTTGCAAAAAAATTATGTGAAGTGTGAATTTTCACACATTTCAGGGTTTCGCAGGTATTTAGTAAGTGAATGATGATTATTTGGGATGCCAAAACAAATTTTATGTTAAAATATTTTTTTATTAATTTTAATTCGAATGCCTAATACCATTATTTGAGTTTCTAAATATTTTCAGTATTTTTTTTATATAGCAAGGTTCATTAATATTTTGAAAATTGCGCCTACGGCTTCCATTAGTTGATTAAGTCATAAACTCCGCTCCTTTGATTTCGTATACATTCAAACATAGAATTAAATTATAATTTCAACACTTCCCACTGGTTATTAAATTTACGCTTTTAAAAATTAAATGCAACATTTGCCAAAATATAACTAGAATTTTGACAAAATAATTTAAACAAAATAAAAATTGACGGGAATTGAATAGTAGTTTGCAATTTACGAAGCGAGAACGTTACCACTGGAATACGGACGTTCACTCATTTACTGCGTTAAATAGCGGATTAAATATTTTACATATTTTAGTTAAAAACACAAAAAATGTGTTAATTTCCGAAAACATAATCTGATCAAAAATTCCTGTTGTAATATTCCGGTCCACACCAATGTACATTACTTAGAATTTTTAGTTTAAACCAACTGGGCTACAGGGTGTGGGACAAAAATTTTGTCAAAAATCGCGTCAAAATAATTTATTTTGCAAAAATAATTTTTTTATCGTTAATCCACGAACCAAGGGCTTTCATTTGATACCCTACACAGAATTGTAAAAAATTTTTTTTTTTTCGATGAGCATATATTTGTTTATATTTTTAGGGGGATATGTTTTTTAGATGTTTTAGTATTTTTCCTATGTGCGGATCAAAGAGTTGTATAAGCATGCCAAATTTCAACTCTCTATAGGTTTAGCCGTTTGGCTACAATTTTTACCGAACAGACAGACAGACAGACAAACAGACAGACAGACAGACGACAAAATGACAGTATATGGGTTTTTTGGTCATACCTACAAAACCCTAAAAAATGAGTAACACTGTGCCCATTTTACAATCCTTCAGTTACAATACCCTCTAACTGAAATTATTATATTTTTATTATGTTCGTAGCATGATCCTTTCTCGGACTATTCACAGGAAGTTTGCAAAGCGTTCGTGACCCGTAGATTTCAAGCGAGCATTACGTTACATGGTACATTACAGGCTCGCTAATCAGGACCCAGGTAAAGCAGTGCGGAAGTAATGTGTTGGCTACACTGGATAAGAAAAGTAAACATTATAGGAGTATTTTCTTATTAGTGGGCAGCATAAAATCGTTCGACGGCCGCATTCGTCCCACGGTCAGCTGGTTGCCGACCTTTAGTTTTAAACTATAAACAATCATGTCAAAAAAATGTTGATCTATTATTTGAACATTTCTACACAAAACTATATAAATATAAAAGTTATTTTAAACCCACACATATATTTAAAAAATGAACATTGTTCTATAATATACTAATATCTATTATAAGTTATTGAGCAATAATATTTTACTACAGTTTTTTCTACAATTATTCATACCATTAAGAAAGAATGTGTATTGAAACAATTTTAATTTATTCTGCAATCAAATTTTGGTTGTCTATTATTTTAAACAGTAAAATTTAAAAATTGATATTTAGAAATATATATACAAAAACCATTTTTAGGGTTTTGTAGGTATGACCAAAAAACCCTTATACCGTCATTTTGTCGTCTGTCTGTCTGTCTGTCTGTCTGTCTGTCTGTCTGTCTGTTTGGTAAAAATTGTAGCCAAACGGCTAAACCTAGAGAGTTGAAATTTGGCATGCTTATACAACTCTTTGACCCGCACATAGGAAAAATACTAAAACATCTAAAAAACATATCCCCCTAAAAATATAAACAAATATGTGTTCATCGAAAAAAAAACAAATATTTTTTGAAAATCTGAGTAGGGTATCAAATGAAAGCCCTTGGTACGTGGATTAACGATCAAATTTTAATTTTTGCAAAATAAATTATTTTGAAGCGATTTTTGCCAAAATTGTGCAAAAAAAATGTTGTCCCACGCCCTGTAGCCCAGATGGTTTAAACTAAAAATCTGAAAAAATTCTAAGTAATGTACATTGGTGTGAACCGGAATAGTACAACAGGAATTTTTGATCAGATTATGTTTTTGGAACAAAAAGCATTTTTTGTGTTTTTTTGCTAATAATGTTATAGTTACATAGTTATATAGACGCTAAACAGTAACGTGTTTCTTGGTGCAGTGGCTAAGATACTTGCATTCTGCCCGAGAAATTGAGTTCGAATCCTACGAGAGGAGACAATATTATTTTTTATTTTTGCATTTTTATATTGTTTAAATTATTTTTTCAAAATTCTAGTTATATTTTGGCAATTGTTGCATTTAATTTTTAAAAGCGTAAATTTAATAACCAGTGTACACGAATGAGTTTCGTGTACAGAATGTACACGAAATCAAAGGGGAGAAGCTATGACTAAAAACAACCAATGGAAGCCATAGGCGCAATTTTCAAAATCTTAATGAACCTTGATATATAAAAAAATACTGCACATCTTTAGAAACTTAAATAATGGTAATAGGCATTCGAATTAAAATTCATAAAAAAATATTTTGATATAAAATTTGTTTTGGCATCCCAAATAATCATCATTCACTTACTAAATACCTGCAAAACCCTGAAATGTGTGAAAATTCACACTTCACATCAATTTTTTAATATTTATTCCAATAGTTTGGGAATTTTCCATTTGTTAAATATTAATTTATTTAGTTTTCAGTAATTAGAATATTTCATTTCAATAATAAATTAAACTTAACATGATTTTTTCTCTTCTTGAGTAAATATTAGTCTACTTTACTTAAGCTGTAAAAATAAACTGTGGAGTAAGTACTTAAGTTCTATTGACGTAAGCGGTTGTCACAAATGTTTGTGCATTAATGCTAAATCAATAATCAAAGAATAGTAATTACTAGTTTCAACAAGGTTTTGAAATATTATTACTCGTGTTTTTTGCCAAAAATAACAAATTCTTTATGGGCGTTGTGATATATTCGATTTTATTTAATTTTGATCTGAAAGGAACGAATCCGATGAAGAAGACGATGAAGATCAATGTTCATATGAAAAGCTGGGTCCAGATTAGCGAGCCGATCCTCTAATGTATCGCGTTACGTTATGCTTGCTTATTTAGTTTTGTGGTTTTCTCAGTTTCCAGGCAATTAATTATCGGAAACAGTGGCGTGCGGTCCAGGGCAGCAGGGTAAGCTCTGCTGCCCAATCATTTTAATGTGATAAAAGTAAATATCATTAAAATATATAACATTAAAACTGATTTACAACAATTTTAATACATACATGTAGTTATTATCATGACATTATTTAGTATATTATATTATGGCTATTACAAATCTATTTTATTCACATCGCTTGAAAAGATTTCACTAGGCCACAAGTCTTACAAGCAAGCAGAATACTTTCTGTCTACCTAACAGTGCGATATAAGGAATATGATTGGTTAGTTGTATGACGTCGCGTCTGTGACGAGTTATCTGTAGCACGGAATTTAACGTACTATGCAAGCAGAAATTTCTCTGCTTCTAACGTCCAGTCGCACTCATTCGCGTAGTGTTCTAGCTTGATTTATGGAATATCGCATACTTTAGAAAGCAATAAGCTCATTGTATTTTGTATTAATTGATTTCTTGTTGAGTTAGAGTATATTTGTTTAGTTTAAATTGTTGTTAGGACTGTTCTAGTTGCTAATTCAGTTTCATTGGTTTTTAAATATGTACTGTTGTTTTTTCTTTTAATTTTTTTTCTGTGCATTTAAATCAAAATGAGTGACACTGAAATATTGTCACCGGATTTGTCCAATTTGTCCTGCAGGGGGAAGGGTTGTATAATAATACAACCCTTCTGCAGTAAGAGTTCAATAGAACTCTTACTGCAGAAGCCGTTTCCTCGTTTTTCTTTAGAAGAAAAGACTGAAATAAAAAAATATCCACGACCAACACCACAAATGTCGCAATTAAAAAATTAAATTAGTTAAAAATAAAAACACCACAAAATATTTTCAAAACTTTTAGGACAAAAATGTATGGCTATGTGGTTGTGAAAAAATTAATAAAATGTTTTCCTTGCCTTGTTTGTACATTTTATACCTCACAGTGCAGCTTCAGTAGAAAGAACATTTTCTACTTTAAAACGGGCGAAGACGTATGCCAGAAATTCAACAGATCAAGACAGGTTATCAAATCACATCATTATTTTCAATAGAAAGTACTGCGAATTGCAGATTTTTATGATAGAGTGCCGGAAAATTTTTGTAAGAAAAACAGGCGTATTGAAGTAGTATTTACAGTCTGTTTCAAACGGTTAGGCGGAACTAAATGGGAATTTTGTTCTTTTAGGTTGTCACGAGAAGGGACCTTGCTAGGGTTATTTCATTTTTCACGTTGGAATGTCAAAATTTAAAATTCCAACAATGAAACCATGGAAACGAAGTATATGTCAAAATTAAATTATTTTTTTTATATATTTTAATGACAAAAATATAAATAATTGGGAAATTTGTAATAAGAATGACACAAAAAATTAACATATAAAGAAAATGACATTTTAAAATGATGAAAAAAAAACCAAAAAATGTTTATTGTAAGTATGATTTACAAAGCTTAAACAAAACGGCCGAAAAGCACGATTTAAACGATGAAAGTAACTAGATTGCAAAATTTAATTCCGCTTAACCGTTTGGAACAGACTGTAAATAGTTGTAAAAATAACAAAATAAAAAAAGTTAAAATAAGGAAAAAGTAAAAAAAAAATCTGCTGCCCATTGTAAAAAGTCACGGCACGCCACTGATCGGAATATATATATATATATATAAAAGCGGCAAGAAAAAAGCCTTTTCCGATAATTGATGTAATATATATGTGAAATATATATGTATATATTTCATTGGTAAACAAAAAAATAACCACATAAACAATAGTAAACGTATGCAATATGATTTTAGATTCGTGATGGCTTTGACAGATCTAGAGAATACATTTATTATTGAAGCATACTTTCTATCGGAGATACGTAATGAACAATGAACAAGGAATTTGGAAATATTTCTCATTAATTTGCCTTTGTAAGTTTCTCAATGTACAGCCCCTGGTAAGTACCAACGTTTAAAATTAATCTAATGAGTGGGAAATTCAAACGTCTATCAATCATTAATGAAAACTATTTATATACATTTAGTATGTACCATAAATACAAAAGAGTAATTAGATAGTTAGTTCCGATTAGTAATGATTTTTGTTGGTAGTTGATTATTTGAGAAGCACCAAGATCAGGTTATACCAGCGGTGGGCAAACTTTTTGGACCGTGGGCCGCATTGACCTTATAACAGAATGGCGCGGGCCGCACAAAATATTTTAGTGCCCTCTCCCTATGAAAGTTAAGAGCAAAATCAACGGTCTCACGTGTATTTTTAAAGTGCAGAGAAAAAAACACGATTTCGCCTCCATTTTCAAGTTTTTTTAATTTAAAAGCAATTGTTTGGGGATATTGGCGGGCCGCATAAAATGCTTACATGGGCCAAGTGCGGCCCGCGGGCCTCTGTTTGCCCACCGCTGGGTTATACCAAGTTATAGTACGTACCGTACTTATGTATGGCTCGAAAACATAGACCTTAACAAAGCGAGATCGACAACACCTCATAGTTTTCGAAAATAAAATATCACGCAGAATATTTGGTCCCATTCAAATTAATGCTGGATGGAGAATCCGTAAGAACAAAGATATCCGAAAACTGTTCTCAAGGCCAACTATCACCCAAGAACTCAGAGGCCGACGAATACGGTGGATAGGACACGTTATGAGGATGAGGGCGGACAGAATGGTTAGGAAGACATGGGAAGGAAGATTGAATACCCGTCTACCAGTGGGAAGACCTCGCAAGAGATGGAGTGATCAGCTAACCGGTATCTAAGATGCTAAGATCTAACAAGTATTGGTATACAGGGTACTTGGTATGCAAGACTTGACAATGAATAGATCGAGATGCAGGGCTTATGTGAGTGAGGCCAAAAGTCAACCTGACTGATAGGGCCCAAAGAAGAAGAAGAAGAAGAAGAAGAAGACGAAGAAGAAGAAGAAGAAGAAGAAGAAGAAGAAGAAGAAGAAATTGATTATTTAAGGGACACTTTATTCAATTGACAGTTCTGTGTAAATCATAACCTCAATACTCTGTGGTGTTCTGCACATTACATATACATATACCAGGTCTACAAGTATGAAATGCGGATTTTTTTTTAAATAAAACACATTAAACTCAAAAGAACAGTAAAAGTTTATTTATTCAAAGTATGCTCCATTAGAAGTTATACATTTTTCCCATCTTTCAGGCAATTTGTGAATACCTCGTCAGTAGAACTCTTCCCCTTTCCCCGCAAACCATTCATCTAGCCATTCTTTCACATTTTCATATGAACAAAAGTGCTGCTCGGCAAGTGCGTGACCCATCGATGCGAACAAGTGGTAATCTGAAGGAGCCAAGTCTGGTGAGTAAGCGGTATGGGGTAGCACTTCCCACTTGAGTGCCTCCAATGTGTTGCAAACTGCTTTTGCTTTATGTGATGGAGCGTTATCATGAAGAAAGTTTACCTTGTGCTGTCTTCTTTCGTATTCTGGTCCTTTTATGAGCAGCGAATGGTTCTATTCGATCAGTTGTTGTTGGTAGCGTTTGGTATTAACTGTTTCACCAGGTTTTAACAATTCATAATAGATCACACCCTTTTGGTCTCACCAAGTACAGAGCATTGTCTTTTTGCCAAAGCGATTCGGTCTTGCAGTTGATGTGGATGGTGAGCCTGGGTTCACCCATGATTTTTTGCGTTTGGGATTTTCAAAATAAATCCATTTTTCATCGCCAGTGATGATACGATGCAAAAAAGACTTTCTTTTGTAACGTGCAAGCAAAATTTCACAAGTGTTTTTGTGTTTTTCCATCTGCCTCTCATTCAATGCATGTCGACTTTCTGGATCTTACCCATCTCTCGTAGGCGATTGGAAACAGCTTGTTGACTAACGCCTAACTGCTGTGCTAGTTGTTTTTGTGATTGACTATCGTCTTCCTGTAGCAATGTTTCCAATTTTGTATCTTCTTTTTTTTTTGGAGGTATTCCATGTTATTTGTCTGTAAGATCAAAGTCACCACTTTTGAAACGCCGAAACCATCGTTCACACGTATCTTGCGATGGAGCATATGTACCATAAGCTTCTCGAAGCAGTCGGTATGATTCAGCAGCAGTTTTTATCAAATGAAAACAAAACAGTAGTACTGTCCGCGAATGCTCTTTATTTGACACAAAACTTGACATTTTTAACACAGTAAAACAAAACTATATGATCACTTTTCAAATTATAACCTATACGCATTGGACACTTAATGATAACTTAACAAAACGCCATATGTGTTGAAACTTTTAACTATACACTATGTTTGCGCGGCAAGTTTGAAAAAAAAAATCCGCATTTCATACTTGTAGACTTGGTATATACCTAAATATGTATACACAATATTTATTAAACGAGATACTTTTAACTGATTCATCGTCGATTGAAAGCGATGATGATGAATTTATCATGGATTATTTGAACAGAGGACAGTTCGTGCCATTAAAATGTGGAGGGAAGTAAGAAACTGAAAAAAACAGTTTTCGATTTTGGTTGTTTTGATTAGTAATCAATCTATCAAACTTCAGTAATCGCGTTCCAAAAATGACATCTTTTCAGTACTTTTATATTTTTAGAATAAAAAATCACATTCTTGGTTGAAATCTGATATTTATGTTACATACTATTTATTTAAAAATTAGTATGTCGATCAATTTATTTAATAATAGTATCTGTGTTCTAGGCGTCTGTTTTATAAGGGCGATTTTGGCTACTTAGATTTTGTAGGAATGGGCCTTATTTGGTCTGGTTTGGCATAAACTAAATCTCTGGATACTTTGAATCTTATTCATCCTGGGCAGTCCTTTATTTCGAATCAATGCAGTATCATACAAGGTGTCTCAAAAGAAATTTTATATTTATTTAGCTTACTGCGTGAACGCAACGTATCCGAGGGGCGCGGGGGTTATGTCAATCGGTAGCCTGGCTCTTGGGAATTTAGTTGCTATGGAGCGTTTCTCGGGAGCAGACCGCGCATTATGCGTGCGAGAGTTTTACAAAAACGGTGATTCGGCGACTGCAGCGCGTAGAAAATTCTGCAGTATTCGAGGTTTTCGCCACTTAAATGATGCGCCAAGCATTCCTCTCATTCGACATTGGGTTAAAAAGTTTGAAGAGACTGGTACAACGCTGGATAAATCAAAATCCGGGCGACCTAGGTCATCAAGAACGGTAGAAAACGTGGAGAATGTTAATCAGTCTGTTCGTGACGACCCGAACCTTTCAATTCGGAAGCGCGCAAGTGCTTTAAATGTGCATAG
Organism: Liopterus haemorrhoidalis; assembly: GCA_963971575.1. Classification (NCBI taxonomy): domain Eukaryota; kingdom Metazoa; phylum Arthropoda; class Insecta; order Coleoptera; family Dytiscidae; genus Liopterus; species Liopterus haemorrhoidalis. Next base: position 17,126,960 of record OZ020615.1, on the reverse strand, counting down.
ATCATCATTACATCGCATTATGCACAAAGACCTAAAGCTGCACCCCTACAAAATTCAATTGGTGCAAGAATTAAAGCCCCAAGATGCCAGTCAGAGGCTTAATTTCGTAAATCAGGTGATTGAGCGATTTTCAACGTTTACCAACATTTTGTTTTCGGATGAAGCTCATTTTCATCTTAATGGCCACGTAAATAAGCAGAACTGCCGCTTCTGGAGTGCAACGAAGCCGAAACGCAATCATCAGAAACCCCTATATTCACCTAAAGTGACCGTATGGACTGCGATGTCGGCGCGAGGAATTATCGGCCCTTACTTTTTTGAAGACGAAAGGGGGCGTGCAGTTACAGTGAATTCAGAGCGTTATGTGGAGATGTTAGACAACTTCTTGGTACCTGAACTGCAAAACTTTCCTGGCTATAACCAAAGAACATGGTTCCAACAGGACGGAGCAACTTCACACACGTCTAATATGTCTCTGCCACGTGTTCGTGAAATTTTCTCAGGCAAATTGATCTCCCGGAGAGGTGACATAAATTGGCCTCCACGCAGTCCAGATTTAACCCCTATGGACTTTTTCCTATGGGGTTATCTTAAATCTAAAGTTTACGCCAATAAACCGACTTCACTGGCGCATTTGAAAGAAAATATCCGTCACGAAATGGCAGCTATCCCTGAGTCCACCTGCCGAGACGTCATAAGTAATTTTACTGTTCGATTAAATGAGTGCCGAGAACGCGAGGGTCTACATTTAGACGATATTATTTTTAAGAAATAAATCCCCAAAAAGTGTATTTTAATAATGAATAAACATTTTTTCTATATACGGCTTACTTTTTTTTTAATCGATCCACTAAATATAAAATTTCTTTTGAGACACCTTGTATAATAGAACGTGCTCTATATTTTCCGAATTACAATTCTTCAGTTCCCAAAAAGAAATGTTTGTTTTTTACGTGTCATTTCTAACATATAATAATGTGTAATAACCATATTCATAAAACAATCAGCCTGTATTCCTTGACAGATGGGGTTAACAAGTTTATCAGGTCGCAGGAAGTGGTACGGCAGTGGCAGGTGCACTTTCACTGTTAACGCGCATGTGTCATGACCTCGGTCGGCCGCTGACCTGATTGTAGATGCACTAGGCACTAGGCGCTCTAGGTGCATTGATTTACGCTATCGGCTACTACGGGCATCGCGTGCTCGTTTATGATCAGCGAATAAAGAAATTGTTGAGTTCTCGTAAAAAGAAGGATTGGTTTTAATTGGAGAATCGATGAGATATGAGATTTATTTTAAAAAATATATAATTCCTGGGTTTTTTGTAATAACGTTGATAAGACTGTTGTTTGGTAAAAATTGCGCATTTTTTAGAGAAGTGTTTGATGTATTACGAAGTGCGTCCAGAAACAAAGAACGATTGGTTATTAACAACATATTTAATACACTTATTTGTCCACGGTATTTGTCTATATCAGGGGTCGGCAACACGGCGCTCGCTATCTAGACACACACATATTGAGCCCAATATCCACATCGCATCTATTGGTGATTCGACTTGAGCGATCAGCGCTTGATTAGACGACCTTGCGAACCACGAGTGTTTACATATTTTACGTTTTTATGCGCCCTCAATATCATTTGAATGTATATTGCGCCCTTATTGACAAAAAGGTTGCCGACCCCTGGTCTATATGAATAAAATTAGAGGCTATATCTGTTTTTGTTTTTTTAATTTTGAGGCCTCATATGTGGTTCTACACGTCTCAAATTATTATAAGAGAAATCCGAAAAAAAAAACAACCATTTTTGCCTGTCTGTCCGAGATTCACACAAAAACGCCTGGACATATTTTCACGAAGGTTGGTATGAGGATATTATTGTCAAACCAAGATTTTAATATATAGGATATAAGACAGTATTTCCCAACCGACGGTCCGCGAGATTTTTTTGCCGATCCACGAGATTTTCAAAATATCTCCTCGCAATAAATTTATTCACTAAAAAAATTTTCATTTCATTATGCAACTATTCGCCTAATAAGTTATAACCCACTTAATTTTGAGATGAAAATCTCGGTCCTTAATCTGTTAATTGCTTAAGTATAATTTGTTTCTTTTGTCACTAATTATATTTGATTTTTTATTTGTTGTTTTTTTGTTTTGCGACTAATTTAAGAACTCTGAACACAGCTTTAAGCAGCTTTCACAGCTTTAAGCAGCTTTCACAGCTCCAAAATTAGTCGACTGTACATTGTACGTTGTGGATAAATTTAGTAAACAGTTTTAAGGTTTAAGGCAGCGTTGACTATGTTTTTTAAACAAATTACGATGGAATAAATGCATTCATGTGACTTTTTCCTGCCATCAGCGAGATCGTGATTTCTTACTAAATTTTAATAGTAAAATTATAACCGCAATTACAACAATTCTTTTTCTTTTCACGATTTCTGAAATTTATCAAAATTTGTGCGACAGTATTTTTCAGGTTATGTAAAGTTAGATAGCTAATGTGTTTTATATGTCTGTCTCGTTAAAACAACGGACTACTATAAGTTTGGAAAGCAGTTGAATTTGATAACACATAATCTATTAAATTTAGTACTGTGAACGGTCGCTTGCGTTACCATATGACAAACTTGTGAGTGACAATCAATAGTGAACAACTCATAGCGTATAGTCTATTGATTTTAGAGCTGCGAATGTAACTATACTTTGTGCCAGCTAATGCCACACTGAAGTCGACTAGGCACGAAATGGTACCAAGGGTTGATCTTCGCGGGCGTTATGCGTAAAACGTACTTTACTCTTTGAACGACAATAGGGGATACGCATAAAATTTGTATTTCCTTAAAACTACATTATTTTGATATGTTAATGTTAGTTATGTCACCTAACAAAACAAAAATTACATTTTAATTAATATTATAGCCAAATTTTTGAATTAAAATATTGTAAATTTGAAATAAGCCGACCACGGAGCGAAGGTTGCCGAGTAAAAATGACAGAGTATGACGTCAAACGATAGGGGTTTCACATCACAGATACAGCTACAACATAATCTTTACACGTGTGTGTATTGTATTGTTCGAGAGTTTTGTATTTGTTTTTAAACAATTTTTCACGCATTTATTATTAAAATGGCAGATAAAGATTTTGTTAGGGCTCAGAGTGATAATTTACCCAACATTGATGCATTTATGCTCATGGAATATATGAAAAATAATGAATGCTACACTGCTGAAGAAATACGTGGTGTCAAAGCAGACCTGTAAGTAATTTTTATTTTATATTCTATAACTTTATGTAAACAAACGCTGCAACTCTGTAAAATGTAAATATTTATGTAATTTAGATGTCAGAATTTTACTACATTGTTTACATGAAGTTATAAAACGTTAGAGGCATAATTGAAATACTGCCATATAATTTATCTATTTTAATATAAAATTTAATTCGGTAAACATGTATAAATTGTTTTTATAGAATTAAACTTTATTTTAATTAAAATCACTCTAACTTTACATAGCCTATAAAAGTTATACAAACAAATAAGTTCACAACAGACTATGTACGCCGGTAAGCTAGTAGTGTCATGCGTCAGTTAGAAGGGGTATGACGTCACACGTCGTTTTCGCGCGCTACATACATTTATGATTTTTTTAAGCCTTAAAATTACAAAAAAAAAAAATTAAAAACTGTTTTTTATGTTTATATGCAACAAGAGGAATATAATAAAAAAAATATCATGCCTATCCCCTATTGTAATTTTCAACGTTCTACGGGTTTCTAGAGTGTAGCTTGAAACCTAACCATTTTATTTACATTTGGCATGCCCTAATTCTCTGGCATAATTATGCACTGTAGCAAAAAGAAACTTTTTTTTAAGAAACCTTGAACATCGAACTTGATTTCTTTATATAGTGAACTTGACTTTTATACATGTTACTAGAATGTATACAACCAAATAAACTGAACTAATAAATACGAAATTTATGACATTTATTATCCAAAGATTTAAACACAACATAAATCTCAACAAACTAAATTTATTTCTTCTTTAAAAATCAATAATACCAACATCAGATATGCTTTTATAACAGAAAATATTCCACCAATCCAGAAATAATTTGAAAAATTCTATACGCCTTCATGCATACTATATCGTAGTAGTTTTGTGTATAATGGCTTGCATAACCACACGAAACTTCAACTGAATACAATCTCTGAGCAGTGGCGTAACTGAAGCTTATGACACCCATGCAACTGTGTCACTAGGGTAGAGTGACCATTTTCTTAAGAAGGCAATGCGGGACGGAGCAAAAAAAAAGGTCCTCATCTCCCAAATACAAGTGAAGAGCAAAAAAAAGGGATCCTCACCTCCCAAATCCAAGTGAAAAGCAAAAAAAGGTCCTCATCTCCCAAAATCCAAGTGAAGAGCAAAAAAAAGGTCTTCAACTCTCAAATCCAAGTGAAGAGCAAAAAAAAGGTCCTCACCTCCAAAATTTCAAACTGCGGGACAATGCGGGACAAAATGTTAAAATGCGGGACTTTTGCGGGACGCATCTTAATGCGGGACAAAATGTAAAAATGCGGGACAGTCCCGCAAATTGGGGGACGAATGGTCACCCTACACTAGGGATATTTGAAATAAAGTATTTGAAAATTTATTTCAATTACTTTCTGGTATTTGAAATATTGTATTTCAAATAGGGGAAAATGGGGGAACCGTGCGCACCACTGAAAATTCAAATTACGCGATATTTTAAGACAGTGTTGGCATCTAGTCTTGACAGGGGTGTCGAGCAATTAGCTTGGCGCCATGAGCGGCGACTCTATCATGTCAGTTGTTTGCAATACTTGGAAGTTTGTATATCGATGCTTATAGATATTATTCTAGACGTGTGCGAATTAGGACAATAAGTTCATAATTCTCATCTGATATTTATCAAATAAATGTTTTGTTAAAGAATAGGATCAACTACTTGTATGCCTGCAATTTCATTATATTTAACTAAATAGTTTTTGTGATGTTAAGTGATTTGTAATAATGCGCAAGAATTCGCACCAATGATGGATTGGAAAAATGTTATGTCACCATCCCATGTTCCAGTTTCTACAAAACGATAAATGCCAAGAACCCGTAAATGTTAACGCTGCAAAGAGATTTTGAAGGCGTAACATAGACCAATCACCAAAAATTTAAAAAAGGAAGAAGAAAAAATCAAAATCCTCTGATTCATCTGAAATATCTGATGACATGGATGATAATAATATCTGCGACGATGATGAATAGATGACATCAACCTAAGCTATATTCTATCCGATGTAAAACCCGAAGAAAATGTTACATGCGGAATTTATGAGGAACAAGGGAAAACTGAGCGATGGTAGTTGTGTCGCATGCGGCTTATGGAACCATGCAACATGTACCGGTGCAGACTCACCTAAACAATACATTTGCGACTTTTGTAACTTGTAATATTTAAAATATGCTTTGGTTTAATAAATATTTCTGCATTGTTTTGTGTTTCAATTTACTGCGCATTATTCCCCACCTAATGCGCACCATTGCCCCATAGAGTGGGAATTTGTGCGCAAATGCACATTTGTACTTTTAATATTTTTTTGTTATTTAGGTACTAGCTACATTAATTCTAATGGTACTCTTTGATAGTGAAATAACATGAGCTTCTACGGACATTTATAAAGTTTCTGTAACATTTATAAAGTGGCGATCAGATCAAATCTCGCTTAAGTGCGCACCATTCCCCCACTTTCCCCTACTTCAAAAAATGCTCTTGGTATTTGGATTTGCAAATACTTTCTCCGTTGTGTTTGTATTTAATATTTGTTGTTTGAAAATGTCAGTATTTCAAACACTTTAGAAGTATTTTAAATATTTGACCAGTATTTCAAATATTTTCCTAATATTTCAAATAAATTTAAATTATTTGAGATACATTATTTCAAATATTTCCTAGTAATTCAAATAATTCTTGTGTTTGAAATACACTTAAATGTTTTGAAATACATTATTTCAAATATTTCCCTATTACAGGTAGAACTGGATTTAAGTAGAGCCCTGCGCGGATATGTTTTTCTGTATCCGCATCTGATCAGCATCCGCATAGATAGGATCCGCATTCGCAGCCTTTATAAATATAAAATCCGCATCCGATCGGCATCCGAAAAAATATCCGCACAATCCGCAAAGAATTTGCTGTCTGTTTGGAAATATCTAACATGTATCTAACATGTTAGTATTGTTTTAAAACAGCGATATGCCGAATAAGGCGTATTTGGCATATCGCTGTTTTAAAACAATACTAACATTTTTTAAATTTTATCACATTAATATTTCTTGGTCCAGGAATATGTTTTCTATCTAACGTCGTACTGAGATTATATAGATTAAAAAAAAAAGGATGGAAATTACAATTATTCGACTCTTAGTTTTTAGTTCATTTTGTCGTCTGTCTGTCTGTCTGTTCGGTAAAAATTGTAGCCAAACGGCTAAACCTAGAGAGTTGAAATTTGGCATGCTTATACAACTCTTTGACCCGCACATAGGAAAAATACTAAAACATCTAAAAAACATATTCCCCTAAAAATATAAACAAATATGTGCTCATCGAAAAAAAAATATTTTTTTTTAAATTCTGAGTAGGGTATCAAATGAAAGCCCTTGGTACGTGGATTAACGATCAAATTTTTATTTTTGCAAAATAAATTATTTTGAAGCGATTTTTGCCAAAATTGTGCAAAAAAAATTTTGTCCCACACCCTGTAGCCCAGATGGTTTAAACTAAAAATCTGAAAAAATTCTAAGTAATGTACATTGGTGTGAACCGGAATAGTACAACAAGAATTTTTGATCAGATTATGTTTTTTGGAAAAAAAGCATTTTTTGTGTTTTTTTGCTAATAATGTTGAAAACTTATAGTTATATAACATACTAAACTGTTATTTGTGTCTTGGTGCAATGGTTACGGTACTAGCGTTCTGCCCAAGAAAATGAGTTCGAATCCCACGAGAAGAGACAATATTATTTTTTATTTATTTTTTTTGCATTTTTATTTTGTTTAAATTATTTTTTCTAAATTCTAGTTATATTTTGGCAAATGTTGCATTTAATTTTTAAAAGCCTAAATTTAATAACCAGTGGAAATTGTTGAAATTATAATTTAATTCTGTTTGAATGTACACGAAATCAAAGGGAGGAGTTATGACTAGAAACAACCAATGAAGCCATAGGCGCAATTTTCAAAATCTTAATGAACCTTGCTATATAAAAAAAATACTGCACATATTAAGAAACCTAAATAATGGTATTAGGCACTCGAATTAAAATTAACATAAAAATATTTTAACATAAAATTTGTTTTTAAAGCTCTTAGATTAAGAGATGATAAATTATTTTTAAAATATTGTTCATTTTACAGTGAATACTACAAAGCAAAATATGTCCTACACACTCAGCATTCCGCCTTCACTTAATATTTTTAGATTATATATCTATCTAAGAGGAATTTTTTCAAAATTTTATTGAACCTTGCTATATAAAAAAAAAAAATACTGCACATATTTAGAAACTTACATAATGGTATTAGGCATTCGAATTAAAATTAACAAATTAAAAAAATATTTTAACATAAAATTTGTTTTGGCATTCCAAATAATCATTATTCACTTACTAAATACCTGCGAAACCCGGAAATGTGTGAAAATTCACACTTCACATAACTTTTTTAAGATATCTCACTATTATTTTAGAGGGCGATATTTAGAAATAATTAAACAGACTAATTTATCACATTTATGACCAATAAATAACAAGGAAAGTCTTAGAAGATCAACAAATTTAAGTTCTTAATAATAAAACTAAATTCTTAAATTCATCCTATTATTAGAACATGAAAGTCATATGACGATTTCAAAAATTTTAAGATATTTTTATTTTTTTAAATTTGATATGAGCTTCTATGTTTTTAAATGTGGCAAAAACTACATATAATATTATTTATACAAAACTAATAATCGGAAATAAAATTAATAACAATCTATATATCAAAATTTGCAGCCAATTTTTATCTATCTAATAGGATATTTTAAATTGTAGAAAAAACTGTTATGTTATTGTAAATAAACAAATTGCGTTATAGAAGCCATCTTGTAAACCAATCGACGCATATTTGCGTACGATCCGGCAAATTGTAGCTATTTAATTCTCTTGTGAAAGCTACTTATAATTATTATACCCGGTAGTCTATATTTGCCGCCATCTTGAATCGGCCACGATTCTCAAAATAGGTGTTACGGGTAAAAATGATTTAATTTTTGTGAAGAATACGTGTACCAATTGGCATTCCATTATCATCAAGTATAATATTTTTCGACGAGGGTTCTAAACTATAAGTAATCAAGTCGAAAAAAATGTTGACGTATTATTTGAATATTTCTACATAAAACTATATAAATATATTTATTTGTAACTTATAAATAGATTTAAAAAATTACAGAACAATGTTACTGATGTCAATTATTAAGTTATTGAGCGATAATATTTTTACAATAAATGTTTCTAAAATTAAAAATATTCTATTAGATAGATAAAAATTTGGTGCAAAATTTGATGTATAGATTGATACTAACTTTATTTCAGATTGTTTGTTTTGTATAAGAAATTGGTAACCTCTGGGGGTTATACGCAGCCTTAATAAAAATGGTAGAATTTCCTATGATGTCCATTTGAGTGCTTTGTAAATATTAATTTTCAATGCTTTCAAATATCTTTGAAATTTTCTCGAACGGTTTCAGGATTCTCGCGAGTTAAGGAAACAATAAGTGCACGTGAGACCTTGATTTCAAGCTCAATTGATTCATAACTGCAGAAAATTGATAAGAAAAAATAAACAAGTAAACAACTAGCGGTGTATAATATAATATATAAATAGAAATAATACATACCTATATTTGTATGAGTTTGTGTTTGCTACTATTTGCTCAATAAAAATAAATCTTCAATCAAAGAGAAGACATATTTTATTGAATATCACCAGGGGCGGATCGCACCCTCTACCTCTTTTGGTGCGCCACTGTTTCTGCGTAATAAATATCTTTACATATACAAACGTTAAGTGAACGAATAATTTAGGCTTTTGTTTAAAAGTTGAATGCTATTCTGATTTTTTGTTTATTTTTTTAGATTTTGTTTCATGACGTGTGGAATTGCTTTGTTTTTAAAATTAAATCGTTTGTCAGTTTTATTTTTGTGCTGACAAATTTAACTTTTTATTAATTATTACTTTTTTAATAAAAATAATATAGTGAATACACAAAAACTGAAAATGCACATTTGTTAAATCAAAATATTAAATTAATAATAGTAATTGATGCGTAGTGTCTATTGTCTCGTAGTTATTTAGTGAAAAATGTCAACTGAATAATATTCTTTGCCATAATCATTTTTTTTTCATTTAAATAATTTTTAGTTCGTTAATCAATTATGAGCTTTCATTTAATATTCTACATTAAATTTAAAAACATTCTTCCAAAAATCTGTTCATTTGATACCCTAGTAAAATTTAAAAATACATGTTTTTTCACAAATACTTCAATGTATTTTTAGCAGTATTTTTCCTATATGCGGGTTAAAGATCTGTATATGCATGCCAAATTTCAACTAGGTCTAGCCGTTTGTCCACAATTTCTATAAGGGTCATATATTCCTGGTCATACCTATAAAACACCAAAAAATTCCGAAAATCGAAAAAATAATCCTATCAGAAATTTCAAAGCCTACTATTCTGGTTCATCTTAATGTGTACTACGCTGTTCTTTTTCAGTTAGTTAGTTAAAATTTTTGCGAACAGCAACAATGGCTATTTGCGCCTAACAAAGCCCATCTAAATGACTAGAATATATATTAAAAATAATAATTAAAACACAAAATAAATAAATGAAATTTTCTTCACTTAGTCAATAAAAGAAATTTCAATAAATTAAAATAAAAACTGAACAGATGCAGGGTGATAGTAAGATGCTGTAAAAGGACCTTGTTGCGACCACTTGAGTCGCAAAACTATTCAAAATTACCGCTTTTGGTAATTTTTATGAATTCTTATTTTTCATATACAATTCTAGCGTTCATTGTATGAACCTCTAGAATCTTGTATAATTCTGTCTGAGACGGGGACTAATCGATTGTCTTTCATCGAGAACAGACGTCTTTTGAGTTGTTTTTCATAATATCTAATATACTGTGTTTCGAAATTACCAAGACGAGGCTGCGAGCTATTTGGTAAACTAGAATTTGCGCTTGACCACATTCGGGATCTACGTTTTTTACAAGGAAAAAAACCCCTGTTTTGGATCGCGTCAAGAAGATTTATTTTGATATTTTTTCACCAAAAAGATATCTATCTATCTAAGTTCTCAAGTAGCGTCTATTTGGAACTACCAAATATCCAGACGAGAACCAGGAGAACCTAGACCACTCCAGAAGTTGAGCCAGTAATCAACCGACATCGGCGATTCCACCAGGATATTGTAGAGTCAGATTGTGGATAACTGAAGCCAACTTCTGTATCTGTACTCCACGCTAAGTATTTTTCCGTATTTTCATACGGAACGCGTGAGTACACATTTCAATTCATATTTTTTCATTGTATTTTGACGCGCCGCACAGTTCAGTACCTGTGCGTGCGCACATTGTTAATTTGGCCACTTGTTAATTTAGATTCTGTAAATTGTAAATTGAATATTAATTTGTGTATAGTTTCTCACCCCAATGTATTTGGTTGTGTCGGGGAGAAACATATATTTGTAAAACTTTCATCACCCGTCTACCAGGTGATCCATTATTTATACAAATTTCCGCTACATTTTCCCCAATTAATTTTTGTTTGTTTATTCAAAATAATTTTTCGTGTTACTCAGAGCAGTTCTACGATATCAACGGCTGATTAGGGATTCAAGAGGACAGAATTGTGTTATTACTCCTCCAGAACCACTGTGTGGGCCCCTTCGAATACCTCTACTCCCAGGGAAAACCAAACCACATGTAATAAGTCTCCAAGCATAACCCCTTGGAGTGAAATACGTCTGAACCCTGCCTGTCCTTTTATATGTTTGTGAGTATAACTCTGCTCTGAAGTAACGCGCCCCCTTTTTCCAACAATTTACCTGCAATTCTGCTGCAGGTTAAATCCGCACATCACAAATTTCTCAGCAGAACCGTTTATTGGTCACCACGTGTGGCGGGTCCTACGATCTTAGTCGTAGACCTATGTGACGCCGCGACGCTTGCATCTCTCCTACGAAACCAGCGCAACGGGCGCCACAGACCTGTTACCATCGGATATCATAGATTAAGATAAATAAAACATTAAAATAAACTGCAAAACATGTCTAAAACAATTAATTGGATTGCCTCAGGAAGAGTATCAGCCTGTATATGAGTACCGTGTCGTCACCTAAAGCAAGTGACATGTCATAGCTAAGGTTTCCAATCCGGATATACGAATATCCGAATATCCGGATTATCTCTCCAATTTGGCCTATTCGATAATCCGGATAATTTTCATTGAATATCCGATAATCCGGATATTTTTTGAATAAACAAAATATTTTTTTTCAACAATTTTTTCAATTTACCAAAGTCAAAACGCTGCAATTTCTCTACAGCAACAACTAGAAACGGCAATTTCTTCAATTACCCATGTTGAAGAGCAGAGCAACGTTATTACTACATTGTTGAAAAGAGATTTCATGATTTTAACAAACACAAAAACAAGGACAGATAATTTAAATATATTATTTAATGCACTTCTTACAATAAAACCAACATCTACTGCAACAGAGTGCGTTTTTTCAATTGTAGGCCTGACAAGAACAAAAATTAGAACTTGTTTGAATTTTGAAACTTTCAATGCAATTATTTTTTTTAAATACGCATTTTTAAAAATGAAATATATTTAATTATATATTTTTTTAAAATTATTTTGTGAATTATTAAAGTATATAATTAAAATACTTAAATTAAATTAAATAAATGAGTTATAAAACACCATTAATATTGGATTCAATCTATTATCTTTAATTTCTTATTTGTTATCCAGATATCCGGATATCCGGATGTACCCGAATATTTTGAATTTTCTGTATTCGATATCCGGATATTCATTAATGTCGGATAATTGGAAACCCTAGTCATAGCACAGTCTCTCCCTGACATCCTCGAATTTTACACATTGAGTTAATATGTATAAAGCCGCATTCTATAGTTCTTAAATCAATAGCTTATGCACTGTAGCTTATGGACTGTTCATTGTCACCAGAAAAATTTGTCATATGATAAGACGTGAAACCGTTCAGACCTCCAAAATTTAATACGCTGTTTGTTGTGGATTATGCATAATTTTCTAAACTTATAGCTAGTGAGATGTTTTAATGAGACAGACATATAAACACATTGGCTATCGCATTCTATCACTGACACCGTAGTTATCGAATGCCTTTACGTAACCTAACATAATGCCATCATTAACAAATCTTGCTCAAAATTACAAAGACGGACAGTAAATATGATCAATTTAGGTAATTAGATAGTTAAAATCTAAGACAACAGTATTATAAGAACGATAATGGAGACCCGGTGGGAAGCAGAAGGGGAGAAATGGAAGGAAGGAAGGGGGATGAGGTTACCTAGAAATGAGGAGGAAGTAAGAGAGATAGGAGGAGGGGCGAAGAAATGGTTGGAAGGGAAGAGAACGAAATAAAATAAAATAAAATAAAGCAAAGATGGGCGAGAGAACAGGAAGCAAGAAGGAAGGAGATCGGAAAGGGAAACCAGAAGGGAAACAGGAAGAAGGAGTGGGACATTGGAGCAAGAAGATAGAAAAGGGAAAAACATTGTAAATTGTAGTGGATTGTTTTTTTATGTATTTTTGGATTGATTTTATTTGGTTTTATTTTTGTAATGGCTAATACCCTGAACGCCGCAAGGCCTAGGGAAATAAAGAATATATATAAACATTTAAAATATTTTACGATGCTAAATAGTTGGTTTCAAATTTCACAGATGGAGGAATATTCGTAACGTACTAATTTATAACAGATGTGAACGGTACATGGAACATTAAAAGAATGCATTAAAGCAGTGGTTCCCAACCTTTTTTTGTGGTGAACCCCTTTGAATGTGAAAATAAGCTCCCGTACCCCCATAAAAAATGTGTTCAGATTTTTTCATTTGAGTCATATTTATATGTCAAATAGTTCAAAATAAAAAAATTCTTTAAAATTGATCAAATTAATTGATGTAGCATTCAGCGGTTCTTAACCTTAATAAAATTAGAAAGAAAATATACTTATTGAAATATAATTTTTATATTAATATTTATTACAAAAAAAAAAATATAATGATTCTATAAAATATTGAAAAATGATATATAAATTTTATAATTTTCTATAAATCGTCTCGCACCCCTCAGGGTGCCAGCACCTCCGGTTGGGAACCACTACATTAAAGCATAAAGGATTCCACACACCAAAACGGCCGCGGTGGCGGCCACGGTAGCGGCCACGGTAGCGATACGACTAGCGATCAGGTCTCCTCACACTAACGCGGTGGGAGTGGCGGTAGCGGTAGCGATCAGTTATTGAATCACGGTATATAGTTGTATGATAATATTGATTGCGAGAATACAATAGAATAATTAATTGTATGTAGAGGAAAAATAATAATCTACTTACAGTCTGTTTCAAACGGTTAGGCGGAACTAAATGGGAATTTCGTTCTTTTAGGTTGTCACGAAAAGGGACCTTGCTTGGGTTATTTAATTTTTCACGTTGGAATGTCAAAATTTAAAATTCCAACAATGAAACCATGGAAACGAATGACATATGTCAAACTTAAATTAATTTTCTTACATATTTTAATGACAAAAAATAAATAAATGGGATATTTGTATTAAGAATGACACAAAAAACCAAAATATAAAGAAAATGACATTTTAAAATGATAATAACCTTAACCAAAAAATGTTTGTTGCAAGTATGATTTACAAAGCTTAAACAAAACGGCTGAAAAGCATTATTTAAACGATGAAAGTAACTAGATTGCAACATCTAGTTCCGCCTAATCGTTTGGAACAGACTTTACTATCAATTTCCAAAACTTTTCCTATTTCGTCCCACACTTTATTTGTTTTCCTAATATTCTTGTAATCAGGATGTGCTAAGTCATACAAAATTAAATGATCCTTTAGTGATCTATGATTTTTTCTTTTAAATTATCTATTTTCGACATTATTTTCTTAAATATATTCACTCTGTGGTATATAAACAATGAATATCGCGCGGCCTAACGCAACTTGTCGAGTTTGGCCGCCAGTGTTTGGTGATCGCTAGACTGAACTCTGCAGTCGTGGCGTTCTCAGATAGCGGAACGCTTGTATGTGCGTGGTCTCATTGTATTGTATAGGTTGCGTTAGGCCGCTGCATTATCGCCACCGCGGCCGCTTTGGTGTGTCCTTAACTCAGAGCAACACAACGAACAGTCTATAACTTATTAATTTAAAGAGGCCTGAATGCAGCTTAACAAACAAATCTGTGTTATATGTCTCACAAATAGGCTCTTTAACTCGAAGGAGGTGTCCATGGCTCCACCATAAGTGGCCTATACCGGAGGCGTCTGATGGCGGTTTCCTCCCCGCTGTTAATCTTGCAGGAAGAACCCCATGGTTTAACGTATTCCTTAATCTGCCTCAACTTTATATTCTGTATGCTGTTCCGGTTATGTTGTCATTTGGATCTGTTCTTTTTCAGATTTCAAAAACGCCCATCTGGAAAATATGAGACAAGATTATTTGGCATTTGTTTTTTTTGAAAAAATGTTTAAAACTAAAAGATTTTGAAAAAATTAAAACTTTGTTAATCCATGTTTCAAGACTTATCACTTGATTCCACATTTAATTTAAAAAATTTAATTTAACAAATTTTACGTTTTTTTTAAGTTCGTGCGTATATTTCTTCGGGACTATTCGAAAAAAAAAATTTTTTTTTGCTAAATAATACAGTGTTGATTTGTCATTAATTTACCAATCGTTGTGCGAAATTGGTTTCCAAACAGACCCCTTAAAATGGAAATCAACCAGTGTTACAAACGCAACGTTTTGCAAATTTTGTTTTTGGGTGATGTCACCGCTACGTCTACAACAGAAAAATTAAATAGTCTTCATGGCGAGAATATAATTGAAGAGTGGAAATGCGAAAAGGTGAAAGTGTCAAAAACAAAAATTTTTAGATTTATATTCAATGAGATATTAGACGAGGGTTAACTTTTATGTTTTTACAAACGACCACTAGATAGCAATATTGAAATGTGTCTTTACTATATTCGTAAAATTTGACATTTGTTATTGTGAAATCAGTGGCAGCTTATAAATTGACCGAGTAGTTTATTGACAGTGAGCGTTAATAAAAACAAGTATGTGAAAAAATGGATATTACTCGTGAATGTTTTCGTTGGATGATTTTTTACGATTTTAGTAAAAACCTAACTCAACAACAATGATTCATAGAAAAATTATAGATTCGTTTTTTTATTATCATTACCTTACTTTTGGTAATGAATCACCCTCAGAAAAGACTGTTTACAATTGGATTGCAAAATTTTGTCGTGGTCGTGCGTCCTTCAGTGATGAATCTCGTGAAGATCGACCAAAATTGGTTGTGATTCAAAAAAACATCGATGCTGTTCGCGAAATGATTGAAGAAGATCGGCATGCGATTTAGCGTGAGATAGAGGCATCCTTTGACATACAGTAGATTGCAATACATTGGATTTTGCATGAACATTTACCTGTGAAAAAGATTGGTTTCCGATGGATTCCGCCGAAGTGACCGAATTTGACCGAAGCTCAAAAAAGGCTCGTGTTGATTAGTGCAAGGGAATGCTAAAAAAAGTGAACCTAGACATTACAAAATCCGTATACAACATCATTACAGGTGACGAAACTTGAATTTATTTATATAAACCGTAAGCTAAGCAATAATCCACTATTTGGGTCTTCCAAGATGAACCAAAACCCTCAAAAGTTGTTCGTTCACGAAACACTTCCAAGAAAACGATCCATTGTTTCTTCGGTTATACTGGACATGTCGCAACCATTCCTTTAGATCAGTGGTCTTCAAACTGTGTTCCGCTTAACCCCGGGTTCTGTGGCACTTCTCTGGGGGTTCCGCGAATCAAAATAAAAATTCGTATCGGAAATAACACATAAACCACGCCCGTATCACTTGAATACATATTTTTCGTCACGCTAAAAAAAAAAAAACAAAATGGTTTTTTCAAAATTGCCAGAGCAGCTCCTAAATTTTTGGTTGCAGATTCATGCAGAATACCCTTAAGCAGGGGTGGCCAACCCGCGGCCCGCCTTGAACATTTTTCCGGCCAGCGAGATTCATCACACTTTTACAAAATATATTTATTTTATAATGGCCAAAGTAGTGAAAACCAATGTATTAAAAAAATACATTATTTGTGCATCCATATATTCAAAAATTAACTGTCGAAATTAGAAGAAAAAATTAACTTTCATTTTAAAATAATATTCTTGCGAATATCTATGTTTACATGTAAGAATAATAGTAAACACAATAATAATAACTCATTATGTTTAATTTTTTCACTCCACAAAAATGTCTATAGTTGGTCTAACAGCTGTTTTCCTGACAAGCTTAAACTTGCCAAAGTTTTGCCACTTTTTAAGAAAGGAGATGTCGATGAAGTTAATAATTATCGACCCATATCAATATTGCCAGTTTTTTCAAAGATTTTTGAAAAGGTGTTGTACAAACAAATTGTGCAGTATTTTACAAGCAAAAATCTTTTCTCCAATAGTCAGTTTGGTTTTAGAAGTGATAAGAGCACTATAGATGCAGTTTTGGACTTTGTCGCGTATGTTTCGGATGCATTAGAATCAGGGAAATACTGTCTTAGTGTTTTTCTTGATTTAAGCAAGGCTTTTGACTGCATATCTCATGATATTTTATTAACCAAACTATCTTTTTATGGTTTTGACAACAAGAGCCGTGCCATGCTTAAATCATACTTATCTAACCGGAAACAGTTTACCCAATTTAAAAGTAGCGTTTCTGAGTATCTTCCTTTACATTTTGGTATTCCCCAAGGTTCAGTTCTCGAACCGCTACTATTCTTAATATATATTAACGACTTGCCTCTCGCTATGACATCTAAATCAATTCTTTACGCTGACGATACAACATTACTAAATTGCAACCATGATCTAGATTCCTTTATTACGGAAAATGTTTCTCTGGTGAACAGTGCAAACTTTTGGTTGTCTAGCAATAAACTAATTTTAAATGTAGATAAAACCCAGACCTTGCTACTGAGCACCAGAAACATGATTTTGCCAATCCCCCTTTCGGTAAATTTCTTGGTATCCACGTTGATCCTTACCTTCGTTGGGATCAGCACATTGATGTACTCAGTCGTAAACTGCGATCGACCGTGTATCTAGTAAGGAATCTGAAGCATGAAGTCAGCATAGAGGTTGTATTGAAAGCCTATTTCTCCCTCTTTCAGTCCCACCTAACCTATAAGTTAATAATCTGGGGACATTCACCTGCAGCCAAAAGAATTTTCAGCTTACAACGTAAAGTTATAAGAATAATTGCCAGTGCTTCTTTAAAAGCGGATTGTCGATATCTTTTTGTAAAGTTGAAAATAATGTCATTGCCTTCACTATTTATTTATTTGTGTCTATTGTTTGTACGCAAAAACTTACACAATTATATAACTTTTAGTGAAACGCACGAGCACAACACGCGTTGTAAAAATAATATTCGTAGTAAGTTTTTGCGCTTAAATAAATCCAGGAATTGTTCAAATTACTTTGCTGTGAAATTTTATAATCTTTTACCAGAGACTATTACTACACTACCACTAGACAAATTCAAACTTAAACTTAAACACTTATTTATAAATAACCCATTGTACACAATTGATGAATTTAACAACGTTAATTTTGATGAACTTTTATGACTTTGTCTCTTAATATTGTATTGACTGACTGAAAGCAGTTCTTTGTATTTGTAATTTGGTCAATAAAACTATTATTATTATTATTAATATGGGGGTTTGTCAGGTCTTGACAAGCGTCCACTCATCTCAAACTTCAACAACCTTTTGTGCCACGTCATACTAGAGACTAGTGGAGCTAAATACACACGACTGCATCCCAAACCCTGACGATATGCAGCCGCGGAAATTACGCTAGATCCAGTGCCCGGACAATGCGGAGTGACCCGAGCAGCATTGCTTTCTGCATCCTGCAGATCAAAGAGTTGGCAGAAGATCTGCAGACGGGAATGGACTCGATTTCCCTTCGATAGGAGGCGTTCATGCCACCCAAAACACCAACTATCAGGACTACAAGCTTAACTTTATACCCGGGATACAGATTTCTAAGCTCGGATAAGAGGTCCATATACTTGGCCCTCTTTCCTCCTCCTTGAGAGAGATATTCTTCTCAGCTGGACTTGAGAATTCGATCACAAATATCTGTTTGGTCTCGATATCCAGGAGGGTTATGTCTGGCTTGGTGGCTGTCAGTAACCTTGAGGTGGGGAAGGAGTAATTCCAATAAATTCGGCACTTGGAATTTTCCACCACCGATTCTATGTCAGAAGGGACGTACGGTATAACCGGTATTTGGTCAATACCATAGGTATGTCTAAGATGATAGTAGAGCACACGAAGAGCGGTATTATTATTATTATTATAATTATGGGGTTTGTCAGGTCTTGACAAGCGTCCACTAATCTCAAACTTCAGCAACCTTTTGAGCCGCGTCATACTAGAGACTAGTGGAGCTAAATACACACGACTGCATCCCAAACTAATTATTATTATTATTATTATTATGGGGTTTGTCAGGTCTTGACAAGCGTCCACTAATCTCAAACTTCAGCAACCTTTTGAGCCGCGAGAGGTAGACTAGTGGAGCTAAATACACACGACTGCATCCCAAACCCTGGCGATATGCAGCCGCGGAAATTACGCCAGATCCAGTGCCCGCACAATGCGGAGCGACTCGAGCAGCACTGCTTTCTGCATCCTGCAGATCAAAGAGTTGGCAGAAGATTATTATTATTATTATTATTATTATTATTATTATTATTATTATTATTATTATTATTATTATTATTATTATTATTATTATTTTGGGGTTTGTCAGGTCTTGACAAGCGTCCACTAATCTCAAACTTCAGCAACTTTTTGAGCCGCGTCATACTAGAGACTATTGGAGCTAACTACACACGACTGCATCCCAAACCCTGGCGATATGCAGCCGCGGAAATTACGCCAGATCCAGTGCCAGATTATTATTATTATTATTATTATTATTATTATTATTATTATTATTATTATTATTATTATTATTATTATTATTATTATTATTATTATTATTATTATTATTATTATTATTATTATTATTATTATTATAAATCCTAATATGGGGATGTATAAATTTATATGCGGCCCGCGGAGTTATGATGCATTTCCAAAGTGGCCCGCAAGATCATTTAGGTTGGCCACCCCTCACAAGTTTCTCACACAGCTATAAACATTTTAATGCCATTCGGAATAACTTATTTAAGCGAAAAATCTTTTTCAACGTATGTAGGAACAAAAACAAAATATAGAAACAAATTTAATGCAGAATATGCAATGCGACTTCGACAAATTGTGTAAAAAAATTGATGTGAAGTGTGAATTTTCACACATTTCAGGGTTTTGCAGGTATTTAGTAAGTGAATGATGATTATATTGGATGCAAAAACAAATTTTATATTAAAATATTTTTTATTGTTAATTTTAATTCGAACGCCTAATAGCATTATTTAGGTTTCTAAATATGTGCAGTATTTTTTTTTATATAGCAAGTTTCATTAAGAATTTTAAAAATTGCGCCTATGGCTTCCATTAGTTGTTATAAGTCCCGCCCCTCTGATTTCGTGTACATTGAAACAATTAAATTATAATTAAAACAATTTCCACTTATTAAATTTCCGCTTTTAAAAATTAAATGCAACATTTGCCAAAGTATAACTAGAATTTTGAAAAAATAATATAAACAATATAAAAATAAAAAAAAAAAAAAATAATAATAATAATATTGTCTCTTCTCGCAGGGTTCGATCCCTTTCGGATCGAGTTACTTGGGTGAAAAATCAGCGTCAAAAACCACTACACCAACATACACGTTCCAGTGTAGCGTGTTACAAAGCTATAACTTGTGTACATTATTAGCAAAAAATCACAAAAAATGCGTTTTTTTCCAAAAACATAATCTGATCAAAAATTCCTGTTGTACTATTCCGGTTCACACCAATGTACATTACTTAGAATTTTTTCAGATTTTTAGTTTAAACCATCCGGGCTACAGGTGTGGGACAAAAATTTTTTTGCACAATTTTCGCAAAAATCGCTTCAAAATACATTTATTTTGCAAAAATAAAAATTTGATCGTTAATCCACGTACCAAGGGCTTTCATTTGTTACCCTACTCAGAATTATAAAAAAATATTTTTTTTTTCGATGAGCACCTATTTGTTTATATTTTTAGGGGAATATGTTTTTTAGATGTTTTAGTATTTTTCCTATGTGCGGGTCAAAGAGTTGTATAAGCATGCCAAATTTCAACTCTCTAGGTTTAGCCGTTTGGCTACAATTTTTACCGAACAGACATACAGACAGACAGACAGGCAGACGAAAAAATGACGGTATAAGGGTTTTTTGGTCATACCTACAAAACACTAAAAATGCAAGCACACTAAACACTAAATATAATGCAAGGGTAGGAGATAGCTGGGGAACGAGTTGATGCTACTAATAAGTAAATTACATTAATTTTATATTACGATTTTTTAATAAAAAATACAATAAATTTCTTTAATTGTCTTTACATAAAGTACCTATAACACATTAATCTACTTTGAATATTATTTTAAGATACATTTTTTAAGGATGGGATGAGGTTCCCTGAAAAAAACTTTTAATTCTAAGGGTTCCGTGAGTCAACAAAATTTGAAGACCACTGAGGATCGGAGGAGAGGATCGGAGAACAGTTAATGCTGAAAGGTATACAACAATTTGTTTGCCAGAAGTCATCAACAAAATCATGAAAAAGTCAGGAAAAACAACCAAAAACATCGCATCATTCTTCATTATGATAAATCAAGCTCTCACACAGCATGTCAAACAATTGCTTATTTGAAGGCGAAAAGCATCGAATTAATGTCTTACTGCCCGTATTCACCTAATTTATCCCTTAACGATAGGGTGACCATTTTCTTGGAGAAGGCAATGCGGGACGGAGCAAAAAAAAAGGTCGTCACTTCCGAAATATAAGTGAAGAGCAAACAAAAAAAGGTCCTCACCTCCCAAATATAAGTAAAGAGCAAAAAAAAGGTCTTCACCTCCCAAATATAAGTACAGAGCAAAATTCGGCCCTGGAGACACCAAATCAAAATGCGGGACGAATGGTCACCCTACTTAACGACCTTTTTTTTGCTCCCCAATGTCAAACAAAAATGCTTGGACAGCGATTTTCATCACCCCAAGAAGCCTTCAGCTTTCGAAAATCATGTTTTTGAGATACCAACTTCAGAGTGGAAAAATGTTTCGAGAATTGGTTTGAACGCATGAAAAAGTATATAAATCTTAAAGGCAGATATTCTGAAAAGAAATAAAATAGTTTGTTCCAAAAAAAATTTTTTTCTTTCTTAGTTTTTGTAAAAATTTAAAAGGTAGCATTCGCAAAAAAAAAAAAAAAATTGAGCGCAATATTCCTGTTCACGTAAATCTACATTACTCTAAATTTGTTTCAGATTTTTAAACCACCTAGGATGGGGGACAAAAATTTTTTATATATTTTTTTTCAGTAATTAAATAATTTTCCTTAATTCACACATCAAGAGCATTTATTTGATACGCTACTCAAAATTTAAAATCAAGCTCATCATTTTTAAATATATGTGGGTCAAAGAATTACATATGCATGCCAAATTACAACTTTTACTAGGACGGTAGACCGTCCTAGGGTCCATGTACTCGCGAGCTACGGTTTAAGAAACACTGTATTAATCTTTTCAGAATATTACGAAAAGTAAACAAGGTTTATCCCTTAATTCTGTTAAATTTCTGTTAAAGCGTACACTTTTCATGATCACGAATTGTTTGAAGAAATTTACATTTAATTTTATTAAAACCAAATTTTAAATCATCTCCTTCGTCCTTTTTTATCAAGTTTATATTTCAATTATATTCAAGGAAACAAATTTTCACAAAATTAAACAAATAAAACGATAAATAAATAAATCTATTTTCTTGTAAACCTTGAGGAAAATTAAATTTTTATGTCTCGTATCGTCAAGGATTTTAACGAATATGTCGTTATCGCGCTACAATTATTGTCAAATCATCATAGACGTCAGTGCTGTTGAGATGTACAGGAATTCATATCCTGTCGGTATCCTTGACAATTGCAGATCTGTAACGTTCGCAGATCGAGGAAGGCCTTGCTCATGACTGCAGCGGGTCCATAGGCGTCTCGTGAAATATAATTATGAAAACAAAGTTTTACAATTTTTTAATAACACAAACAAGTAATTCAGTTTAATAAGTTTATTTACGGAATGTCGCGGATATTTTAAAACAAATAAATTTAGTCAAGATAGGATTCAAATAAAGTGCTTATTATCGACACTTTTCAAAACATATCTAAAGCAAGCTTCTAGAACAATAATCTCTAAATATTTAAAAGGTAACTACAGTCCGTAAACCATACGGTTGCCTCACTTCGGGTAATTTATACTTGTTATTTAACATAGTAACTTCCACAAGTGCTGCTTACAAGACATATTGGAGTGCGTCGCCCGAAGTAAGACAACCGTATAGTCTACGGACCGTGGAACGTCTGTCTGTAATAATAATAATAATAATATTTATTAACCATGTTACATTATACATGTTTATAGCCCGTCAATATACAAATAAAAATAAAAATTGATATACAAATTATAATAATAATATCTATACAATGAGGCTATTATCCACAAATATATTTATTTATTTATATATATATATATATATATATATATATATATATATATATATATATATATATATATATATATATATATATATATATATATATATATATATATATATATATATTTATATATATATATATATAACCTTTTTGGAATTAATTTAGTTTTATAGACGAAATCTCATCAATACTATAAATTGGATAGTTACTCAATAATTTTTTAAGCTTACTTTTAAAAATACTTGGCCGAAGGTCTTTCCACTCCTCACTAAAGCTGTTATAAAATTTAATTATTAGGTAATTAGAATTATTTAAAGTAGTGGCTAAACGGTGACGTGGCAGATGGATATGACTACTGTTCCTGATGTTATAATTATGGATATTACTGATTTTAACTAATTGACTAGTCTCTTTGTGTAGTTCGCACAGGCTAACTAAGGTGTACAAAGCAGGAGCAGTAAGTATTTGAAATTTAATAAAGTGGGGTTTGCAGTGATCACGTTGACCAATTTCAGCCAGTACTCTAATAGCAGCTTTTTGAATTATTAAAACGGAGGCTGCTTCACTAGCAGTCCCCCATAGTTCTATACCATAAGATAAGTGCGAATGGAAAAGCGCGTAGTATGCTGTTAAGAGGATGTCATGAGAGACGAGCTGAGAGAGTCTTCTTAATAGAAAAAGAGATGTAGATAAGTTTTTTTTAAGAGAATCAATTTGACTTGTCGAAGAAAGTTTTGAGTCCAGAGTGAAACCTACAAGTTTCACCACCATTGATTCGCAAGAATGACTTGGGTTAAAGGAAAATATGATTTTCTGGGTTTTAGCCACATTAATAGTAAGTAAATTTGAATTGAACCAATCATAAGCTTTAGCTAGAGAAGCTTCGGCAGATTCAGTTAGTAAATCCACATCTCTGTTTCCATTAATAAGTATCATCTGCAAAAAGTAAACATTCATTTTGACCTATGTAAGAAGGAAGATCATTGACGTATATGATGAAGAGAAGGGGACCAAGAACACTGCCCTGAGGAACGCCATGGGATAGATTAAGATTATTAGAACATGTAAGTAGGATCTCAGTAGATTCAATGTCAAATGCCTTAGTGAGATCACATAAGTAAGCAGAAGTGAGTTCTCTTTTATTGAGATCAGCAACCATTTCTTTGATAAGAGTTTTAAAAGCCGAAGTGATGCTGAGATTTCTCCTAAAACCAAACTTCCTTGTATTTAATATTAGATTGGTATCAAAGAAGTGTAAAATACGGCTTGGGAGAACTTTTTCACAAATTTTAGAAAACATAGGCGTAATTGAAATTGGTCGATAGTTATCAGGAATGGCAACATAACCTTTTTTAAAAACAGGAATAACCTTACTACATTTAAGAGCTGAAGGAAAAATGCCAGTCAAAAATATTTGATTTATAAGATGAGCTATTAAAGTCCATTTACTTTGAAATGACGTCACAGTTAAAAACTCACCTTGTTGCCAATTCGTAAACTGTTAAAAAAAGTTAGGTTATATCGAACAACTTCTAAAAATTGGGTAATTTTATTACAGTAAAATTTAAAAATAATAAAATATAACCTCACTAAATAAGCACTAAATGTCAGCCTGACAAATAACGATTGAACAATCCAGTTACAAACTGACGACATTGGAAAAATTTACCAACATTAAATAAATAAATGTACTAACTGAGTTATGGATTGATGTTGATTAAAACATATCATAACGTTGGTACTTAAATTAACCAAGTGTGACGTCATCTCATATTTATTGTGAATGGAGTTTATGTCAGATACAGAATTAGCAGTGACTGAGCATTTTGCTACTAATTCCGTAAGCATCCATACTGTTACTATTTTTTAGTGAGTTAATAATCGACGCTACTTCATATTTATCCTTAGGTCGTAGATAGATAGTGAATATGTTATCTTAAAACTCGAGAACGGCTGAACCAATTTTGTTATGGTTTTGTTATCAAACATTTATTTGTAAAGTTATTAAGCTGTACCTATAGATTTTTTAAATTTAATTTATTTTACATCGGCCTATTTCTTCAACGAGATTTATCGCCGATGCCAGGGGGCGAGCTCCTATACCTGGATGAGGGATGAATGCTTGTGAAAATTGGACTAATGTTAACATATTAATCTCGCCCGAATAATATCTATATCTCGCTCGGCCACTCCGTTGGAAAGCTGTATAATATCACGGTATGACACCAAAAGTCTGAGCAATTAAGAAATAATTTGAAATTAGTCGGAAAAATCTTGCGGGCTGCATATTAAAATTGTTACGGTAGCTAAACTGTAAGAAATATCGAAAATTACAGACTTTTAGGGATTTATATTGCTACAAAAAAGTCCAGGAAAGCATATATTTTAAATCAATAGATAACTTAGAATATGCATTTATGTTTTCATTTTCGATGAAAATTATAACCTTCAGTTTGCTGTTGATAGCGTAGTAAGTCCCAAATACATACAAGGAAAAATTACTTCAATGACAACAGCATTTATTTAAAAAAAAGCTATTGACCTATAATCCATTCACGATGTGTCCTCATTTGAGTAGGATATGATATATTTTGTTAGGTTGCATAACATTTTCTAAAGTTGCAAAACTGCCACCCTAACATGGCCTACACAGATAAGGAAACATCGTGAATGGATTATATATAACTACGTTTTATTGATCAGGAGTAATCACAGATTTTATAATAAATAAATTCACAAGGAACAAAGTTATAACGCTTGAGCGTCAATTTGAGCAATAAATGCTTCTTACAGAGATGTGACATTTTCGAGTTAGTACAGCGGAAAACTTATGTCATTGTACAAGGTGTCTCAAAAGAAATTTTATATTTATTTAGCTTACTGCGTGAACGCAACGTATCCGAGGGGCGCGGGGGTTATGTCAATCGGTAGCCTGGCTCTTGGGAATGCAGTCGCTATGGAGCGTTTCTCGGGAGCAGACCGCGCGTTATGCGTGCGAGAGTTTTACAAAAACGGTGATTCGGCGACTGTAGCGCGTAGAAAATTCTGCAGTATTCGAGGTTTTCGCCACCTAAATGATGCGCCAAGCATTCCTCTCATTCGACATTGGGTTAAAAAGTTTGAAGAGACTGGTACAACGCTGGATAAATCAAAATCCGGGCGACCTAGGTCATCAAGAACGGTAGAAAACGCGGAGAATGTTAATCAGTCTGTTCGTGACGACCCGAACCTTTCAATTCGGAAGCGCGCAAGTGCTTTAAATGTGCATAGATCATCATTACATCGCATTATGCACAAAGACCTAAAGCTGCACCCCTACAAAATTCAATTGGTGCAAGAATTAAAGCCCCAAGATGCCAGTCAGAGGCTTAATTTCGTAAATCAGGTGATTGAGCGATTTTCAACGTTTACCAACATTTTGTTTTCGGATGAAGCTCATTTTCATCTTAATGGCCACGTAAATAAGCAGAACTGCCGCTACTGGAGTGGAACGAATCCGAAACGCAAACATCAGAAACCCCTACATTCGCCTAAAGTGACCGTATGGGCTGCGATGACGGCGCGAGGAATTATCGGCCCTTACTTTTTTGAAGACGAAAGGGGGCGTGCAGTTACAGTGAATTCAGAGCGTTATGTGGAGATGTTAGACAACTTCTTGGTACCTGAATTGCAAAACTTTCCTGGCTATAACCAAAGAACATGGTTCCAACAGGACGGAGCAACTTCACACACGTCCAATATGTCTCTGCCACGTGTTCGTGAAATTTTCTCAGGCAAATTGATCTCCCGGAGAGGTGACATAAATTGGCCTCCACGCAGTCCAGATTTAACCCCTATGGACTTTTTCCTATGGGGTTATCTTAAATCTAAAGTTTACGCCAATAAACCGACTTCACTGGCGCATTTGAAAGAAAATATCCGTCACGAAATGGCAGCCATCCCTGAGTCCACCTGCCGAGACGTCATAAGTAATTTTACTGTTCGATTAAATGAGTGCCGAGAACGCGAGTATTTTAATAATTAATAAACATTTTTTCTATATACGGCTTACTTTTTTTTTAATCGATCCACTAAATATAAAATTTGTTTTGAGACACCTTGTACTACCAATGACCGTATGTACTACCGTTGACATTGAAGTCCATACATATTAATACAATGGTAAATTAATATAAAAAATGTACTTGAACATTCCTAAATATAATAAAATTTACTAAATATAATAAAACAATCGTCTAAAACGATTCGCTCCAAGTCAGACTTGAACTCAATTCAAAACAGGGGTGGTCTAAGCCGACTACGACTGATTGTTCCGGTAGTAATGCAGTGGGTATACTATTAGCACTACCGAGCTGATGGAAATTTGTCCTGACGGAAAATAGTGAAACTGGTTTT
Source organism: Liopterus haemorrhoidalis (assembly GCA_963971575.1). Classification (NCBI taxonomy): domain Eukaryota; kingdom Metazoa; phylum Arthropoda; class Insecta; order Coleoptera; family Dytiscidae; genus Liopterus; species Liopterus haemorrhoidalis. Next base: position 17,099,419 of record OZ020615.1, on the reverse strand, counting down.
ATAGGACATTTACACAAACTGTGATTATAATTATTTAAGCTTGAAAATAAAACTTAGATCTTTAGGTAATACAAATCCGTAGTACATAGAATGCCTGAATATTCAAAATAAGTATTAAATTAGACTTCGGGTAAGTTGTAAAAAGGAAATAGATATAAAAGTAAGATATAAGGGACTAGAAGAAGGCCATTGTAAGTGTAGCGTCGCTCTTGATGGTACGTCAAAAGATACGTTCGGGTAAAATGGTTATAAATAGGGGTAGATAATAATAAAATGATACTTACCTTTTAGTGCTGAATGCGTAGAAAGATGCCCCTTGCAGATAGATGTTGCACCAAAGGACTGATAAAATGAACGTTCAGGAAAACACAGTCACACATGCACAGTGTGATTTAAAAGGAAATTCTTGGTCTCGTCAACAAATTATAAAATATACAAGACAACATATAAAAGTAAATCAACTGCCGTAGATTTGCAAATAGACTCCATAATATAAAAATATGTTACTACCTATCAAATATCCCCTACTAAGATGAAAAACTTAACTAATTTGTTGTGGTGCGAACAGTAAAGATAGAGACCAGTGAAGACTGGAATTTGGAAGACGTTGACGTTACAGACGTCCAGTGTTGAGCATTATCTAGATAATTTTATCTAGATAATACATTTAGATGACATATTATTATCTATCATCTTTTTTAGATACTGTTTTACATTTTTATCTATTATCTCATTTAGATAGGTATTTTCATTATCTTTATTTGTAATTTCAGATATTTTTTATCGATAATAGACCATATTAGTGTGACGTCACATACATGTGCTGCCATCTTTCAACGGTTTCCTTTGGATTTTTTTGGGAGATTTAAAATACATGTGTCATTACTGTTGTTACCTTAATTTTATGAATATTTTCAATTTTGGAGCAAAAAATTTATATCTTTGATAAGTATATACTAATATATACAGTTCAGATACCTTATATTGTAGAATAATGTTTTTATAAACATATAAATAAGGATTCGAAGATATATTTATAGGTTACGTTTTTAAATAATGTGAAAATTGATATATCTTTAGTATTTTTTTAATTAAAAATAAGTAAACATTAATATATTGTTTCAGAATGCATAATGGTGTATTATTTTGCTCCAAATTGGAACCATTACAGTCACATTCTTAATTGCAAATTTTTTCTTTTTTTGACAAGTGAAAGTGAAAATCAATAATAGATAAAATAAGAACAATATATTGTTCCTTCAAACTAATTAGAAATGGCAAACAGACTTATTGTTATGTTACTTGCCATATTAACAATTATTAACGTAAATTTTTCAAAATTAACCTGCAAAATAGTATTGTTCTGCAAAAATAATGACGTATTAAATTATAATGTATAAAAGAATATTTAATAAATATTGACTTGTAGTTTTGATGTGAAGCATTATCTTACTTTGAAAACTTAATTTATACTTCCAATATACAATTAAAAAAAAAAACAACATGCTCAAAGAAAAGGAAACCAACTGTTAGGTGACAGCACTCAATCCCATTTTGTGACGTAGTTACTAATATGGTCTACTTAAAACTTAACCTCAATAATCTGTGATATTCTGCAAATGACAAAACTAGGTATACATATATGTAAATATCAATCAACAATATTTATTAAACGAGATACTTTTAACTGATTCCCCCTTGGATGAAAGCGATATGATGAATTTATCATGGATAATTTGAATTTCGCGCCATAAAAATGTGGAGGGGGTTTATCTTATCTATTATCTGATTTTTTCTTAGATTATCTTATCTTTTCTAGATAATTATTTTTTTAATTATCTTTATCTTTGTGTAGATCACAAAAAGGTGGTATTATCTTATCTTTGACCAGATAACATTTTAAGTTATCTATGCTCAACACTGCAGACGTCTATAAGAACTAAAATAATATGGTCATTTGCAAAGAATGCCAGAAGATTGTCTTTCGAAATTAAATTGGAAAAATGTTAAGAGATTGCAGAACAGTTGTAGAGAGGAATCGGTAGTAAGAGAAAGAATACTAAATGAAGACATTTGAATGGGATTAGTGAAGACTGGAAATCGGAAAACATTGAAGAAAGTTTATTGCCGAAACGAATCGACAGCCGAAAACCTACAAATGTATTTTAGTCCGAATCTAATCGAATAAATCTGACAAAGTATTCCTTTCTGTCTCCCTCTATGGACCATTTTGTTACATTACCTCTATTACCCTCGTGCCTCAAATAAAACGTTCAAAATTAATATTTTAACAGCCTAAATGTGGTAAGGTAGTGTTTACGTGAATATGAATGACCACATTAAACACTGTTCCATACAAACGTCCTATTACTAAGTCTGCATTTTGATGTTGACGAGCCGCCTCTTGCTCCTGACCTAGTTGGACCGTTACAGACCGCGATATTAAACAACGAGATGAATTTTGGTTAGTTCAGTATAAAGTTGCAAGCGGTTGCATATATTTGGACAACTTTTAATAATTAGGTCACTTTAAAAGTTTTCACTGTTTGGGTATGAATAAAAGTAGGAAGAATTTATTATAGTAAACACAGATGATTATTGTTCATAAATTACTAACCAGGGCTTTAACAAAAGTCGCCTAGACAGTAAAGAGCGTTTGGTTATAAGTAATATGAAAGCCAAAGCGATTTTAATTGTTAACTAGCTGAATATCCGTTCTTCTCACGGGATAATTTCCAGTAAATTGTTTATAAAATGAATATATTTATTTAAATATATATTAAATATATATACGATTATCTACGGAGAACAGGGACGCTAGTTCAAAACCCCCAACTCCATCGGATATTTATCTTCCGATATTGTGCAGACAGCTCTGGGGTCGACTCAGCCACAAGTATTTAATACTTATAAATGAGTACCTGTTCATAAAAGGATAATAGGACTGGTCAAAATGGCACACTGACCACGTGGCTTTCATATCTATGATTGGCGGTCTAGAACTTACCTTCTCTCGCGGGTTACGTATATTCGATATTCGATTTTTTTGTGGCGTTATGTTGGTACTTATGTCTCTCACTTATGCCGACAAGTTCGGCCATTTTGAATGTTCAGTTAATTTTTGACAGTTGCTTTGCTTGCACGTGTTTTGGCTCGTCTTCGATTTTTGCCAACACCAAAAAATGGATCAAAGAATCTTTATCAAATTTTGTGTGAAAAACAAAATTAAGTGCGCGGATGCATTCCGAATGTTGACTGTGGCATATGGTGAAGCTACCTTGGACCGAAGCAACGTTTATCGGTGGTACAAAATGTTCTCAGAGGGCCGAGAAGATGTGAATGACGAAGAGCGTGCCGGACGTCCGAGCACGTCAACAACAGACGAAAACATTGATGAAGTGAAGAAAATAGTATTGGCCAATCGTTGAATCACCGTTAGAGAAGTTGCTGAGGATCTAAACATATTGACTGGCCCGTGCCATTCGATTTTTACCAATGATTTGGGTAAGCGCCCCTGCCCACAAATCGTTTTGTGCGCGAATTTTTGGCCAAAAACAACACACTAATAATGCCGCAGCCACCGTATTACCCAGATCTGCCCCCCTGTGACTTTTTCTTGTTCCCGAAACTAAAGAGGCCAACGAAAGGACGACGCTACGCTACGAGTGAGGAGATAAAGACGGCACCGAGGAGGAGCTGAACAAGATCACAAAAAATGATTTTTTCAAGTGCTTCGAGGATTGGAAAAAACGTTGGCACAAGTATATAATATCTGGTGGGGATTACTTTGAAGGGGACAAAATAGATAGCCATAAATAAATAAATAGTTTTTGAAAAAACACAAAATTCGCGATACTTTTTGAACAAACCTCGTATTTTCTTTGACATATCCTATGTCTATGTGTACAGATCGACTGGAATAAAAGTATTATTATTATTATTAATTCTTTAATCAGAACCTAACTTTGATAAACTGTATATTGTATCGTCCTATATATGTCTCCAATATTTACAAACAATTTAGGACACTCCGACATGATAAAACAAATATCTTGTCCCAGATATTATCCAAAACATATTATTTAAAATAATTATAACTCAACCTTCATCTATCAGTAGTGGCAATCTATCTCGTGAAATTCCCCAACAAAAACTATAATGTATTCTTAACATTGATATGATTGAGATTAATGATGGTTGGTAACATTGAATGTGTGACGTCACAACGTCATAGATGATATGATGCTTGCAAAGATGTTGAATAAAACACAGTGACTAGACTCATATATTACTTGAGAGCAGAAAGAACAACAGACTTTTTATCCCACACACTAATAGGTAAAAAGTGGAGCTAAAGACTGTTATTAGAGGATAATTAATGCGAATTTATTAAAATTGTTGGCAGCATCCCTTGATATACGTCGTTTCGTTAACCCTCTATCACGCGCCATTATCCAAGGATCCACATACGAGGGCAACTTTAAGTTTTTACAAAAACTAAATAAAAACATTTTTTCTTTTTTTGGAACAAACTGTTTTATTGCTTTTCAAAATACTCGCCTTTAAGATTTATGCACTTTTGCATGCGTTCAAACCAATTCTCGAAACATTTTGTCCACTTTCAAAAACATGGTTTTCGAAGGCTTCAACAGCTTCTTAATGTGATGAAAATCGCTGTCCACGCATTTTTTGTTTGATATTGGGGTACAAAAAGTCGTTAGGGGATAAATCAGTTGAATACGGGCAATGTGACATTATTCGATGTTTTCTCCTTCAAATAATCAATTGTTTGACGTGCTGTGTGGGAGTTTTCATTATCATGAAGAATGATGCGACGTTTTTGGTTGTTTTTCCTGATTTTGTCGATGACTTCTAAAGGAATGGTTGCGACTTGTCTAGTACAACCGTAGAAAAAAGTGATCTTTTTCTTGGAATTGTTTCGTGAACGAACAACTTTTGAGAGTTTCGGTTCATCTTGGAAGACCCAAACAGTGGATTGTTGCTTAGTTTCCGGTTCATATGAATAAATCCAAGTTTCGTCAACTGTAACGATGTTGTATATGGATTTGGCAATAGCCAGGTTGAATTTTTTTAACATTCCTTTACACCAATCAACACGAGCCTTTTTTGAACTTCGGTCAAATTATGCGGAATACATCGGGAACAGATCTTTTTCACCGCTAAATGTTCATGCAAAATCGAATGTATTGCAGTCTGCAATACGCCAAAGGATGCCTCTATCTCACGGTAAGTCACATCTTCAATAATTTTGCGCACAGTATCGATTTTTTTGAATCATAACCAATTTTGGTCGACCTTCACGAAATTCATCACTGACGGACGTACGACCACGACGAAATTTTGCAAACCAATTGTAAACAGTCTTTTCTGATGGTGCTTCATTGCCAAAAGTTGAACGAAGCGAATCTATGCATTATTGTTGAGTTAGGTTTTTACTAAAATCGTAAAAAATCATCCAACGAAAACCTTCACGAGTTATATCCATTTTTCACAAACTTGTTTTTTAACGTTCACTGGTAATAAACTACTCTTTGCATTTATAAGCTAGCACTGATTTCACAACAAATTCAAATTTTACAAATATAGTAATGACACATTTCAATATTGCCATCTAGTGGTCGTTTGTAAAAACATAAAAGGTAACTCTCGTACATACCCTCCATTCTGTATTCCACACCTTATTGAGTAAAGAGAGGTCCGGAAGAAATTATTTAGAAAATGCATTAAAATAATAACACTTTTAACTTATTTTTGTCTTCGCGCCCGTCTTTTCAGTAACCACCTATACGCGTGCAAACTTGTAGAGCGAATAAATATTAGTTTTAATTTTTATAATCTGTCTCAATTTGTAATACGAAACTAGATCTGGTTACTTTAGTGACTGTTGTGGTGTAAATAGACTTTTGTAGAATCATGTGAATTTGTAAATCTGGCTTTTAAAAGTATGATTAAGTTTCATCATATTGAGGTTATTACTAAATTAACATGTAAAAATTGTGATTGACATGTCAAATATTTTGAATGTATATATTAATATTTATTTCATCAAACTTTCGATTATTACTCGTATAATAGTAAAAAAATATTACGATTATCAAAGAAATATCGTGATAAAATATAAAAAACAAAAATACATATTATATAATAATAATTTATCATTTTATTCTGCTGCCCTCAAAATCTTATTCTTGTTTTGCAAAATTTAATAACATATTTAAACAAAAATATTCATTTTTTGAATGTAAATCCCAAATTTTTCTCTGCAAATCTTTCCGAAACATGTAGTCTATGGTTCTATCTGTTTTCTTATTATTACCTCTTCCCATGTTCGTCGGTCTTAAATTTTCTACACCTTCGTTTAAAATTTTTCTTACTTCTCCTTCAGAAATCTAAAGAAATTGAAATGGGTAAATTATTTTATATTTCACAACAAAAAGGACACCAAGATTTACTGAAAAAATATCTGCCACAAGGTCTATAATTTCGTTTCTTTTTAATTTTGTTCCATTTTTTTCTAAAAGTTTTCCATGAGCGTTAAATATGTGTTTTTTTGTATATTTATCTAATTGTTGTCTCTTATGCATATTTTCTGATTTTATGTTTTTATTTTGGTTGTATAAAAATACTTTTCAATTAAAAAAATAAATTGACATATAATTTAATGTCATATATGAATTGTCAAATGTTTTGAAAGGTGCCATTTCAGCAGTACCACCCTAAGATGATATTTTAAATAGACAACATGCTGGTCATTATGGCGTAGTGGTTAGTGTAGCGATGCGCTGGCTTCTAGACCATGAGGTTCAAATCCCGGTTATGGCAAGGAAATTTTCTCAAATAAAAAAATTGTTCTGGCTAATTGCCAAAGTAGCAAAGGCCATTAAATATCAAAAAAAAAAAAGACAACATAAAAAATTAAATTTTCCTCTTAGTTTCGTATTACAAATTGAGACAGATAATAAAGTCTGTTCCAAACGCTTAGGCGGAACTAGATTTTGCAATCTAGTTACTTTCATCGTTTAAATCATGCTTTTAGGCCGTTTTGTTTAAGCTTTGTAAATCATACTTACAATAAACATTGTTTAGTTAATGTTAATATCATTTTAAAACGTCATTTTCTTTATATTTCGATTTTTTGTGTCATTCTTAATACAAATATCCCATTTATTTATTTTTTTGTCATTAAAATATTTAAAAAAATAATTTAATTTTGAATCGTGTCATTCGTTTCCATGGTTTCATTGTTGGAATTTTAAATTTTGACATTCCAACGTGAAAGATGAAATAACCCAAGCAAGGTCCCTTTTCGTGACAACCTAAAAGAACTAAATTCCCATTTAGTTCCGCCTAACCGTTTGGAACAGACTGTAGCTGTACTTATTTTGAAGGCAAAAATTTAATAAATAAATTTTCATTGAAACAGTTAATATAAATTTTTAGTTTACTGTGCCCCTTTATACAAATTTATTTTATGTGTTTGGTATTTTATAAAAAAAAATTAATATTGCATTTATGGCAGGCTACCTCTTTGACATCACTCACGTGAATCTCAAGTTGGGAAACGCTGGTCTACAGTACAATCAAACACTTCTACAAGTTTTAAAAAAAGATAATGTACTGACTACATCTGCCTGAAACCTGTATCATCCCAGGAGAAATTGTCCAATTCAGTTTTTCATCATCAATTGGCAGTATTGTGTATTTTTTGTTTTTCACTGTGAAGCTAGACACCTTTTTGCATTTTTTACAGAAGAAATCTTGTGCTGTAGAATCGATTTTAAGATACGTAGTAAAAAAATTACAAAAGGCAATAGGTAAGATATTATTTAATAGATTTTAGGCGCTTTGTGGAAATAAATAATTATGATTTAGTGACAAAACCGATATATAAATAATACGAATTTAGACGTATTTTCAAAAATAAATAATTTAAAGGAATTACTTCTATCGTGTACGTATTTTCTGTTTTGTTCAGATATACAGAACGTCCCAGGAGAAATATACCAAGCTTCTAATGTGTATTCCTTCATTAATTTTAAGCAAAAAATATATATAACCATAGGTTCGATTCGAAAATGTACAAGACTTATGGCTTATTAAATGGCGAGGGCGGTGGAACTGAGTTGCCTAAGTGATTTTCAAATATTTCATTGCATTTCATGGTACTTACTTTGAGGTCCTTCTACATAGTAACTCGCGAGCGGATTGAGACTGAAAACCCTTTATGTTCGCCAGCTGGTTGTTATGATTCTTTATTACTCAGAAATAAAGGTGCTTTAAATTAAAGTCTACATTTTACTTAAATCACGTTTAATGATAGTTAAATTTGAGATACATGGTTACACAAACTTACAATTAAGAATGGCTGTAAATTATACCATAAGATATACAATCAAAAACCTCAAAACACCTTAACATCTCACAAAAGAACCACTTAAACATCTCACACACACAGAGTTTAAGCCCGTTTTCGAGGTTCGGTTAACACCATAATAAAACAGAAAAGTTCCAAACTAGTTTTAGTCTAACCACTACCACGATACCGGGTTTCTCAAGCTAACGCTTGGAAAGTACGTCCGACTACTATGGCGTCCAAAAACGAACTCCTTTCCAGAAAGTTGTACTCGCCTCTCTGAAGGTTTACCAACGTCTCGCGAGATTTTCCCAGCCTTTTTCTGAAAACTAGCAATTTGAACTCTGAACCCTTTATGTTACCACCTGTCTTTATGAAAATAATCAGCTCTCCAATTACAAAAAAGAAACCTTTTATTATTAACTTTAAAAACGCATATTCCTTCATAACTTCATAACCAAATAATTAATAATGACTCTAATGACCTACTGAGTTTGTATCACTGAAAATATATGGCCGTACATCAACATCTATATAAACATTCGGCCATGTACTTGAAATAAACGGAGACAATATTTTAAACAAATCATATAATATATGATCGTAAATTCTAAGTTTTACAAAGTTGAACGTAGCAAGCTTTGAAAACAATAAAAAAAGAAACAAAATATCTCTAAAATAAACTATTTACACAATAATGGTGGTTTGATCGAACATTTGTAATTTTTTTTTTTTTTTGTAAAGTAATTGTAAAAAGTAATAGTTTTTTTTTTTCTAAATAGTCAAATAGTTTGTTTTATAGATATTTTGTTTCTTTTTTTATTGTTTTCAAAGCTTGCTACGTTCAACTTTGTAAAACTTATGTTGATTATTATTTTGTAAATAAATGGTCGCCATTTTGAAATGGTTAACATAAAAATATGATTTTTTTGGTGTCATTGTAAAGCTAATTTAATGTACTTTTAGGAAAAAAATATAATATTATCGATTCCCTATGCTAGATCAAAAGTTGAGATCATTTCCGGTGAAACCGGAAGTGCCTCAGAATTTTTATAGTAACCTTTAGATGGGCCTTTTTGTCTAGTTTAACTTTTGTTCTGAAGATTTTTTGTATCTTTACAAATAAAGGAGATTTTCGGGGTGCCCCGTTTCAAACAAACATCCTGTATATATATATATAAATTTCAACTACACAAAGAAATCGATATTTTTCGAAAAACTAATCTAATCAAAAATTCTTGTTGAGATATTCCAGTTCCCATCAATGTAAATTATGGAGATTTTTTATGATTGATGACTGGAGGGTGGAGGACAAACATTTTGTAACAAGTTTTTGGCGAAAATCCCATAAAAATAAATTGATTTTTCAAAAATAAAAATTTTCTTGTCTATTCGGGCTTTAAGAGCTTTCATTTGATACCCCACCAGACAGACAGACAGGCAGGCAGGCAGGCAGACAGACAGGCAGACAGACAGACAAACAGACAGACAGATGGACAGACCGACAGGCAGACACATGAGTGACGTTATAAGGGTTTTTTGGTAATCATACCTACAAAATCCTAAAAAAGGTAACTGATAACTAGAGCCCTGCGCGGTTACGTTTTTCTGTATCCGTATCCGATCAGCATCCGCATAGACTGGATCCGTATGCGATCTGCATCCGCAGCCTTTGTATATATAAAATCCGCATCCGATCCGCATCCGCAAAAATATCCACACAATCCGCACAAGATTTGCTGTCTGTTTAGAAATATCTAACATGTTTCGCCTTATTTGGCATATCGCTGTTTTAAAACACTACTAAATTTTTTAAAATTTTATCACATTGATATTACTTGGTCCAGAAATATGTTTTCTATCTTACGTCGTACTGAGATTATATAAATAAAAAATAAAGATGGAATTTACAATTATTCGACTCTTAAACCAAGTTTTTTATAAAAGGTAAAACTTTAAACATCAATATCTCAGAACCTTATTTTTTTAAGATATCTCACTATTATTTTAGAGCAGCGATATTTAGAAATAATTAAACAGATTAATTTATCATATTTATGACTAATAAATAACAAGGAAAGTCCTATAAGATCAGAAAATTTAAAAAAATAAGTTGTTAATAATAAAACAAAATTCTTAAATTCATCCTATTATTAAAAGATGAAAGTTATATGAAGATTTCAAGAATTTTAAGATATTTTTCTTTTTTTTTTAATTTGATATGAGCTTCTATGTTTTTAAATGTGGAAAATTACCATGGTTAATTTTTACTAATATTTCCAAAAATGCAATACTTAATTATTTTTAAATTAATAAACGCAATAAATCCAAATAAAGTGTTGTACATATCTACGACTGTTATATAAACTCTGCTATATTTAACTATTTAAGTAAGCGTAAAGTAGGTCTTTATGGGAAGAGTAAAAAAAGTAAAAAGTGCCGTAACGTATTATTATTTCACTCTTGCCATAAGAACAATACAAATGCCAGCGATACATTTTTGGGGTTCTAAACGCGTCTTCCGTAGGAAGAGGCGTCTACCCGAAGATTTTATGTTCACGCAGATATTGCGGATAAGCGGATATGATATATAATCCGCATCCGATCCGCATCCGCACGATTTAAATGATAATTTATCCGCATCCGCAGAAAAATGACGGATATCCGCGGGTAATCTGCGGATATCCGCGGATTTGCAGGGCTCTACTGATAACCAAGGCATAGAAATAATTATTTATATGATTTTTGTTATTTGAAATACGTGATGTATTGTAGAGAAGGCATATATAATGTCTCCGAAGTTAAATGAGGACAGATAGCAGAATGTGAACTTTCAAGAAGTGCTGAATTGAACGACTTGTCAAGATATTCAATACATTTCTGAATGACAGTCGAGAATATCTGTCCGTACTGTTAAGAAACAGCTTGGATATTCTACTGTGAATTCTATATGTGACATTAGATTTTTCACAAAAATATTTTCAAGGAAAAAATATGTTTTCATATATTAAAGTTCTGGAAAATGTGTTCTATTTCCTGTTTGAGATTTGAGTGCATTTTGTAAGAATGGTGTTTATAAATAACATAATAATAACAGCTTACCAACACCTAAATGGCGCAAGGGCAGAGCAAATAAATTATCTGTTTTTTCACTTCCAACACTATATGAAAGCCAAGTGGTCGGTGTGATTTTTCGCCTGAATTAACCTTATATAAACAGTAATAATTTAGGAGTATTAATTATCCAAGATTGCACTAATCACCGAATCACGCAACTCAACTGATAACCGCGTATACGAGATGGTTTTATATCATCATTGGCGCGACAGCCAGTGGGAAGCCTAGGCTATCTGTTTCCAGGTTTCATGACTATATTTTTAATCTGTGTACACTCGGGAGAAATATGGTCAATAGGTATATTGCATCCATTTTTTTAGCGAACACAGCAACGGCACCTACAGTTTATAGCCGGTTGCGAACGGCTAAGCTGAACCAGTAATTCGTATAAATGTTTTTTACACAAATTATTTGACATAAGTAGGAGTTGAACTCAACATCCACGCTATTTCTTAGGTCAGGTTTCTGAGAGCTTCGCTGATTTTAGCCATTTGGTTAAATTCGATTACAATATAGCAGGGGTGCCCAAGCCTTCGAGTTTTCGCTGCCAATTTGTGAAATGCTGAAATGTAAAAGAGCCACGAACGTTCAAAACACAACCACGGTTGATTTTTATAAATCATAAAATTATTTAATTATAATTAAACACATACATATGTAAATATCTACATATAACCATTATATATATAAAAGCCCTAATTTCTGTGTGTTCCACGTAAGGCTAAGTTCCTAGGTTCTAGCGGGGCTTGAGGTGTGTGGTAGGTCATTCTCCACCAGTGAGAGCGACGTTCTCCGACAAACAAGAGCTCACTTAGGCTAAGCACATAAAGAAGCATAGAGCAAAGCAGCGATTAAAGCGGAGAGTAAAACAGCGAAAAAATATTGCGCTTATAAAAAATTGTCTACACATAGTGACGCATTTAAAATCGAGCAGAAAGTTCACAAAATTATAATGGATTTCTTGCTATCATAAAACTCTATCCTGAAAATTTGGTATTTACTAAAAAATAAAAATAAACACACTAGAAGGTGCAATGTTCACAGAATAAATAAAAGTAGACATATACATGGTGAATTTCATCATTTCTATATGCAATTCCGCGAACATCCAGAAAAGTTTCATTCTTATTTTCACATGAGTATTTCAACGTTTGATTATATTTTGGAAAAAATTCAACATAAATTGGTAAAAAATGGACAAATTTCAATCGGAACCTACAATAAATACCTCTTATAAATGAGAACTACTTGTAAATGCCTTAATATCCATTTTAAACAACTATTTCAGCAACGATGATAGCAGAGAAATCAAAATTGTTTGAACGCGTCGCCTTGCTCGACTATAACAACGATATAACCTCGCTGCAGTACGCTCCACTATGCGCGTGTTAACAGGAATTAATTTATTTAATTACGCCGCTTTGCTCTCTTTTTTATACCTTGGCTTAATTATATATATATATAAAAGCCCTAATTTCTGTATGTCATCGTAACGCTAAGTTGCGGGGTGTGAATGGGTTTTGCGGGGTGTGGGCGGTAACGAAGTTAGTAGTAGGGGGCGACGTATACGACGAAACAGATAGCTTACCAGACACTAGAGCAGCGCATTGCAGTACATACGGTGACTCGAAGGAAGGTTGTTGTGTCAGAGGCAGGTTTTGAATTGATGGGGGCCGTCTCCAGCCCGATACTTGCATTGAGCGGTTTTTTTGGATTTCTAAGGTATAATCAGAAACAGCTATACCATTGATTTCCAGCATATGGCCCGATCGTCGTATCCAGTCCGAACCTAATTTTTAAACGACACGCATAAGCGGTTTTTAGGATTTTCTAGGTATAATCAGAAACAGCTATAACATTGATATCCAGCATATGGGCCGCGGGCCGTATCAAGCCCGAAACTAATTTTTAAACGACACGCATTAAGCGGTTTTTAGGATTTCTTAGGTATAATCAAGAAACGTTTTTGTTTTGTTAATATACGCAGAATCATGCAAATTTAAATAACCTGCTTATATTGATTTTTATTCGATATCAGTTTGCCAACGTTGTTGGCAACGGGGTCTGCTAGTATAAATATAATTGCAAAGGAACTTCATTTTTCGTCTATTCGTAAATCTGAAAATATGATAGATGATAACTATATATTCCATATAAGCTTAATATATTAAAGTTTAATAATACATATTTTTTAAATAATGTTATAAATGTGTGAGGAGCCGCGGTGAACGAAACGAAGAACCGCATGCGGCTCGGAAGCCGCAGTTTGGGCATGTGTGCAATATAGCTATCCCATAAGTAACCATAGCAATCATTGTCTGACCATTGGTTGTTAGTTAACCAAGTGGTCAAACAACAGGTACAAACATTCTAACGCTTACAGCCACAGGCTTGCTGCGATGGTTTTATACCTGCAACGACTACTGTGATATTTTTTTTAAATTTCGTTTTCGTAGGCTCTAGGTATAGTGCCTAATTGATAAAGTAGTCCAGGGCATGTTCTGCGTTTCTAAACCATGATCAAAGTAAAAATGATGCTTCTGCTGGTATCCCATATGATACCTTGGATCCCCGTATAATCATTTTTAAGTATGAAATACTTGAGACTGAGTTGTAACTGACTTGTGAAGTGTCGGAAGGTGAAAATTCTTTGGTGCTCGAAATTCGAACCTACATCCATGTACTTCGTAAGAAACCGTTCTACCTCTGAGCCATGGTAACACTTTTGCATATTCGAGGTGTGCCCGCAAAGAATTCTACCTGTAGATATAGCTTTCTAACTGAATGCTATGGTGAAAAATAGGTTTCACCATGTAGGGGAGACTTTTATGAGTGTTCTTATTAAGTGGCATGACCCTGCAAATATTCAGTCGACAACGGTACACCGTTATATAAGTTAAAAGTTGTGAGTCGCGGATTTTCCAAGAACCGAGCGCATCGAGTAAAAACTGCATCAAAATTTTGTTAAAAACTTGGCCATTCTTTTTCTAAAACCATTGGTATGATCCGCCAAGTTTATGGTTATGAATCTATGAGTAATATAAATAAAAGAGTGGTTTAGACCCAGTGCTTCTCAACCTTTTATGGCCTGGGACCCCCCAAATTATATAAATATTCTCTGCGGCCCCCCTATATATGGTGTATCAAGATAATGTGAACACGAGTTTTTTCGAAAAGGCGAAGTTGCTCACACGTCGCTTACACGTTAAAAATTATGAACTAAAATTTATCCACAAAATTGAATGGTAGTATTGAAATTTTCTGGAAAAAACCGGAATTACCGGATATCAAGGACAATTTCGAATTTTTGAATGGGAACGTACGTCATATTGGATATCTTTGGATAGAGATTTTCAACAACTTTTCCTTAAGCATTTTTTTAATATCTTTTACGGTTGATATTTTTAAATAACGATTATATTCCCTATAACGACTTGAAAGTAAAGTATTTTTATTTACAAGTGTTCAAAGTGCCTTCCATTTTAATTTAAACACATTCGCATCCTTACTCTTGAGTTACTTGTAATTCGGAGAGCAATTAAAAAAATATATAATAACAAATATTACACTTTCAAATCGTACCTACTTCAGTACTTGAAGTACCTCTAACGCGAACCATTGTCAGAGAAACCCATTAACCAACGCATACAATTTATTTGACCTTGATATAGTCTGTTTCTTTTGTTAAAGCGGAACTAGATTTTCAAATCTAGTAATTTTTATCGATTAAATGAAGATTTTGATTATTTTGTTTAGTAAAAGCCCATTTACTCATTATAAAGTTAGCTAGTGACAACTTAAACGTTTGAAATAGCCTGTAGTTTAAATTAGTTGTCAAAATAAGTATATTAAGTATAAAAATAAATAGAATATTTATTTTATTTATGTTGAGAAAGGTATATTTTTATGAATATCAGTATAAGATACTCGTATTTATAAATATGAATAAAATTTATATCTTGTAAGATTGAGTGCATTTTTATATTTTCATGTTTCGATCTTGTATGATTTCGGGGCCCCCCGACGAAGCCTTCACGGCCCCCCAGGGGGCCGCGGCCCCCCGGTTGAGAAACGCTGGTTTAGACGACTTCGGTGGAAAGTAATCCTCGTTCTGGCAGGCCTGCCATGACTGGAACACCCACAATGTAGAACGTGTGCGAATTACAATTAATGAAAATCATCGTTTGATTGTGCGAGAGATAGAAGAAGATCTTGGAATTCCAAAAACTATTCCAAACTGAAACTATTCCAAAAGGTTCTCACCTCTCAAAATCCAGGAGGGTTATGTCCGGCTTAGTGGCTGTCAGTAACCTCGAGGTGGGGAAGGAGTAATTCCAATAAATTCGGCACTTAGAATTTTCCACCACCGATTCTATGTCAGAAGGGACGTACGGTATAACCGGTATTTGGTCAATACCATAGGCATGTCTAAGATGATAGTAGAGCACGCATTATGTCGAGACACGTAGCTCGACGCTGCAAGAGATGGACAAGCAGACAGAATGTGCATTATCGTTTCAGAATGGTGGTGGCACAACCATTATTATTATTATTATTATTATTATTATTATGGGGTTTGTCAGGTCTTGACAAGCGTTCACTAATCTCAAACTTCAGCAACCTTTTGAGCCGCGTCATACTAGAGACTAGTGGAGCTAAATACACACGACTGCATCCCAAACCCTGGCGATATGCAGCCGCGGAAATTACGCTAGATCCAGTGCCCGCACAATGCGGAGTGACCTGAGCAGCACTGCTTTCTGCATTATTATTATTATTATTATTATTATTATTATTATTATTATTATTATTATTATTATTATTATTTTGGGGTTTGTCAGGTCTTGACAAGCGTCCACGAATCTCAAACTTCAGCAATTATTATTATTATTATTATTATTATTATTATTATTATTATTATTATTATTATTATTATTATTATTATTATTAATATTAAAATAAACGTTGAGAAGTAAAACTACAATAGTTCATAAAGCTTTTTTCTTGAGTAATCTAATCAAAGTTCTGTTTAATTTTTCTAATAATCAATATACAATATAGTGCAGTTTTAAAAGTTATCTAATTAAATGAACTTTACCTGTTCATATCCAATGTTTACTAAAAACTTTGTCAAAGCCAATAATCAAATACTTAAAAACAAGGTAATCAATATTAGTTGTATGAAACAAAAAGTAATCTAGTAGCGACTGTCAAAGTCTCGGTGTCTGGCTCCGGTGTTCCGGTGTTCCGGTGCTCCGGTAGATTGGACGATTCCAATTCGCGATGTATGGATGCCGTATGCAAGCTGCAGCTCCGGAGTACGCTGCACTCGGAATCAATAACATTAGATACACAGCGCTCGTAGAGTTCACTGCTCGGAGTATACGAGACATTGCTGTCACTGTTTTTTGTTTCACTGGGTCACCAGGATAAACCAGTGACAAGTTTCATGTCTTTCAATCAACTCACACAAATTCTACACAATTAACCATTTATCAAAGGGTTCCATTTCCCGGACAGACAAAATAAAGTTTATTAATGACAAATTAAATTTTGAGAAATGACAGAAAAATGCGTGAAACATTATTTGAGTAACGAGAAAATATTTATATATTAAAAAAATATATTGCTGAACGACAAAATATTCAGGTGAACGACAAACACTGGTGCACCATCTGTGAACCGGTGTAAAGACCGTAAGGTAAGTGTCACATGGAAAGAAATGTTATTTGATGAATTCAAAGAAATATAATTTGTTTTTTTTTTGGTTTAAGCGGAACTCAATGAGAATTTCGTTGTTTTAGATTGTCACGAGAAGGGAACTTGCTTAGTTTATTTCATATTTCATGTTGGCATGTGAAAATTTAAAATTCAAACAGCGAAACCATGGAAACGAGTGATTTTTTTATAAAAAATATATCATTTAATATATTTTTACATTTTTAGAACATATAAAAAAATACTAAATGGGAAATGTGTATTAAGAATGACACAAAAAATTAATATGTAATGAAACAAAATGACCAAAAGTCCGATTAAATAGATAAAATTAGTAGATTTCAAAATCTAGTTCCGCTTAAACGTTTGGAAGAGTTTATATAGGGGGTCCCAAATAACTTGTTGAGTATGGGGATCTCGAGAACGGTAAGAGATACGAGGTCGGTTAAATTAGACCAAAGTTGCCGCATTAAGGGACCATTTTAACGATGTCTTTGTTCTCCTAAGAAATACATAGGTTACTAGATATGCACGAAAATGTAAATTTTCCGGTTTTTAAATTTTGCTCATTTCTTCAAAAATTAAAATATTATGTGATTTTGGTGTACACTTTCTTTAGGCACTTTTTAATGATGAATTTACAGGGGTTCTCAATTTTTTTTTATCGCGTACCCTTTTTAAGTTATCGGAGTCTATTTTAATTTTTCATATGGAACTTATGAGGTTATGATAATTTTAAATAATCACGGAGCTAGTTACAAATTAAGAAATCCAGTTTAGTTGCCCTTAAACATAATAAACAGTAGAGTATAGTGGAAGAATTGCTGGACCCGGGTTCGAACCCCCTACTTCCTTCGGATTTTTATGTTTCGATATTATGCAGTCATCTCTGGGGTCGACTCACCCTCAAGTATTTAATACTTAAAAATGAGTACCTGTTTTTACTGGGATAATAGGACTGGCCGAAACGTCACACTGACCACGTTGTTTTCATATCTATGACCGGTGGTTTAGAAATAGAGAACTTACCTTATCTGCTCCTATGCGCCTATCTAGGCGTTTGGGAACCTATTATTATTATTATGCACACTTCAAAAAATATAGTGTTAAAGAGACATCATGGTACACTAAAAAAATAACTTTAAGTGTACCATGAAGTCTCTCGCTTTTCGTGTTAATTATTTACATTTCTTTTTTGGTTAAATTTAGTGTAAAGTTTACACTTACATATTGGATTATAGTATTTTAGAAAATAAATAGTAATAGTGTAGTGCAGTGGCGGCGCTAGCTCTTAAAATCTGGGGAAGGAGGGCAGGAAATTGTTGAATCAAATTGGGGTGGGGTTAGGAAATATTGAAATAATTTTTTTTATCGTTTACATATGAAAAAAACAAGTGATAACCTAAAAAAAAGGTCCTCAATTTTTCATCTACATTTTTCTCCAAACAATTCTGGGTGGGGGGGAACTGCAAGAAGTGTTAATTTATTTTTTAAGAGTTTAACACTGAAAAAGTAATATATCATATAAATAACACTATCTGAATAAATGAAGATTTACCTAGTGATTTGGTTCAAAACTTTTTCCTTTTTTTAAATACTTATTTTAATACTAATATTTTAACCAAACAGAGAATGAACCTTTACACTTATGATTGTTTTGCTGTGTATAGAGAAAAACATAAAATGTATATGAGTAAAAACAAAAATATATACTGTCTCATCGTATTGATCTGTTAATATGAGCAGTATTAATCAAATTTAAAACTGGAAAACATGAAGAACAACCTGTTAAAACCGGTATTGAATATTTTAAATTTAATTTTCGTTCTTGAACAGAAAACAAAATGTCGTTCCCGTATACGCGCTTTAAGAAAATCTGGAACGAAGGTTATCTTTTATGTTTTTACAAACGACCACTAGATGGTAATATTGAAATGTGTCATTACTACCATATATTCGTAAAATTTGACATTTGTTATTGTAAAATCAGTGGCAGCTTATAAATTGACCGAGTACTTTGTTGATAGTGAGCGTTAAAAAAAAACAAATTTTTGAAAAAATTGATATTACTCGTGAAGATTCTCGTTGAATGATTTATTACGATTTTAGTACAGGCCTAACTCAACTACAATGCATAATTCGCTTCGTTCAACTTTTGCACCATCAGAAAAAACTGTTTACAATTGCAGAATTTCTTGGTGGTCGTGCATCCGTCAGTGATGAATCTCGTGAAGGTCGACCAAACTCGGTTGTGATTCAAAAAAACATCGATGCTGTGAGCAAAATGATTGAAGAAGATCGGCATGTGACTTACCGTTAGATAGAGGCATCCTTTGGCATATCGCAGACTGCAATATATTCGATTTTGCATGAATATTTAGCTGTGAAAAAGATCTGTTCTCGACGGATTCCGCATAATTTGAACGAAGCTCAAGAAAAGGCTCGTGTTGATCGGTGTAAGGGAATGCCAAAAATATTCAACTTAGGTACTGCAAAATCCGTATACAACATCGTTACAGGTGACGAAACTTGGATTTATTCATATGAACCGGATACTAAGCAACAATCCAATGATTGGGTCTTCCAAAATGAGCTGAAACCCACAAAAAATGTTCGTTCACAAAGCACTTCCAAGAAAATGATCGCTTGATTCTTCGGTTGTACTGGACATGTCGCAATTATTCCTTTAGAAGATCGGAAAACAGTTAATGCTGAATGGTATACAACAATTTGTTTGCTAGAAGTCATCGACAAAATCAGGAAAAACAACCAAAAACGTCGCATCATTCTTCATCATGACAATGCAAGCTCCCACACAGCACGTCAAACAATTGATTATATGAAGAAGAAAAACATCGAATTAATGTCTCATTGCCCGTATTCACCTGATTTATCCCTTAACGATTTTTTTTCTTCCTCAATGTCAAACAAAAAATGCGTGGATAGCGATTTTCATCACCTCAAGAAGCGGCTAAAGCCTTCGAAAACCATGTTTTTGAGATACCAACTTCAAACTGGAAAAAATGTTTTGAGAATTGGTTTGAACGCGAATATTTTAAAAAGCAATTAAACAGTTTGTTCAAAAAATCTTTCTTAGTTTTTTTAAAAGCTTAAAAGGTAGCCCTCGTAATATCGTTATTTTGTTTTTGTTTTCGGTTAGTTTTCATCCTTGATAAAAATTTAATTAAAGAGTTGGGAGTCGATAGCTTTTCAGATTCTCGAATCCAACTTCCGACTGCTCCAGAAAGTTTCAACTCTTCGACTCCCGACTCACGACTCCGACTCCGACTCCCCATCCCTGGAATTCGTTAGCGGAGGAATTTCTGTGCTTAAATCTTTTTACGATGAGTCGCTTTGAACTACGAGCTTCGGAATACGAGACTAAAACAGCTATTAAATATGATATTACGGGTATTGTTACGACATGTTTTTTTTAACTTTTTTTATTTAAGCTTGCTAATAAATTATATTTTATTACTGTAATTTTTGTATAAATTTATAGTTGTGTTTTGAACGTAATTATATTGCGGAGGTATTTACCTCACAAATCTCATTGTGTTGAAACTAAACAGCGGCCCTATTGTCAGAATAATTAATTAATTATCTTTAAAGCTTAAAGTTATTATTCACATACGGCTTTAATATCATACATTGAGCTAGAAGTATGTTTTTTTTTTACAAAAAATGTTAATTGGTTTTATTTTTGTAATATGGCAGGAAAATTTTCATTTAAAATCTGTTGCTATGTTGGACATGTAGGTATTTTGATAACTAATTATGAATTTACTATTATAACCACAGAGATATAGAGAGTATGTAAACCGACTTTATAGAAGTGGTAAGTGTGCAGAGTGCGGCGAAGATAACAGGCAGCTGCTATGTTTGATTTGGTCAAAACATTAGCTTATATCAGGGCTGCCCAACCAGTCGATCGCGATCTACCGGTCGATCTCGGCGTGATTTTAAGTAGATCTTTAGTTTTCACTCGCTTCCATGTACTTAAAAATACATTATATAAATATAAAGTAAAAATGGCCTGGCGCAATGTAATATATAATTTTCCGTAACGGAGACCGGTGATCGCACATCAAAAAACCACTAATTTATGAAAATACACTGAAAAAAAAAAACATTATCTTAACATATCCTAACCAACAAAACTTGAAAACAAAGAACCATCATCTTGCATACATTTTTTTGGCGATCAATGTGTTAACCGTCGGGCTAAAAGTGTCACCATGGAGGGCCTATGAAGAATATTCATAATTTACATTTTTTAATTTCGTTTTACGTATTAGATTATTTTTACATGAGTTACTTTTTCAAAATTTTCTTCCCGGGAGAGGACCCCCTGACCCGGGAAGGCACTGGTCGATCGTGGTAACAATCTATATAAAAAATTGATGTGAAGTGTGAATTTTCACACATTTCAGGGTTTTGCAGGTATTTAGTAAGTGAATGATGATTATCTGGGATGCCAAAACAAATTTTATGTCAAAATATTTTTTTATGAATTTTAATTCGAATGCCTATTACCATTATTTAAGTTTTTAAAGATGTGCAGTATTTTTTTTATATATCAAGGTTCATTAAGATTTTGAAAATTGCGCCTATGGCTTCCATTGGTTGTTTTTAGTCATAGCTCCTCCCCTTTGATTTCGTGTACATTCTGTACACGAAACTCATTCGTGTACACTGGTTATTAAATTTACGCTTTTAAAAATTAAATGCAACAATTGCCAAAATATAACTAGAATTTTGAAAAAATAATTTAAACAATATAAAAATGCAAAAAAAAATAAAAAATAATATTGTGTTCTATCGTAGGATTCGAACTCAATTTCTCGGGCAGAATGCAAGTATCTTAGCCACTGCACCAAGAAACATGTTACTGTTTAGCGTCTATATAACTATAACATTATTAGCAAAAAAACACAAAAAATGCTTTTTGTTCCAAAAACATAATCTGATCAAAAATTCCTGTTGTACTATTCCGGTTCACACCAATGTACATTACCTAGAATTTTTTCAGATTTTTAGTTTAAACCATCTGGGCTACAGGGTGTGGGACAAATTTTTTTTTGCACAATTTTGGCAAAAATCCCTTCAAAATAATTTATTTTGCAAAAATTAAAATTTGATCGTTAATCCACGTACCAAGGGCTTTCATTTGATACCCTACTCAGAATTTTAAAAAAATATTTTTTTTTCGATGAGCACATATTTGTTTATATTTTTAGGGGGATATGTTTTTAGATGTTTTAGTATTTTTCCTATGTGCGGGTCAAATAGTTGTATAAGCATGCCAAATTTCAACTCTCTAGGTTTAGCCGTTTGGCTACAATTTTTACCGAACAGACAGACAGACAGACAGACAGACAGACAGACAGACAGACAGACAGACAGACAGACGACAAAATGACGGTATAAGGGTTTTTTGGTCATACCTACAAAACCCTAAAAAAGTAGATCCCAAATACAGAAAGGTTGAACAGCCCTGGCTTATATCCATCATATAATGTCTGCATTATGCTTTGTTTTTGTTCATATATATATATTTTTTTTTGAACTAGGAGGATAATAATGTTGTACATATCAAAATAATAAACTTGTTTATAAACAAAAGTGGATATCGTTTATAACGACATTGAAGGGACCATTGAAATTAGGTCGTTATAACTATAATAATCCCAACATCGTATCCGACTAAGGGAGTCACAAAATAAATATTAATAATAATATGTGTATATGCATAAAGACACAAATATATACATATACACACATACACATATACATATAAAGGATGTTCTATAGTCTATAAAGTAGTTCTTCTTCTACGTTCATGGGCACGGAGATGACTTATAAGCCCAATCCTGGCCATAAAACTTTTGCCACATATATCGCACTGAAACGCTCCTTCTCCCGTCGATATCCTGTTCTTCTTTGCAGCTGCTTTAGCCCTCACAGCCTGCTGGCGGCTTTGTTCGTATGCAGCAACTGAATCTTGAATCGATTTTCTCCAACAGTTGCGGTTAGTTGCTAGGGTTTCCCAGTTGTTAGTCAGCAAGTTTGTACTTTTAAGGCTGTTTTTGAGAACATCCTTGTACCGCTTTCGAGGAGCACCAATATTACGTTGACCTTGTTGCAGCTCACAATATAACATCTGTTTAGGTAGTCTGTCATTGGACATACGTACAACGTGCCCAGTCCATCGCAGTTGATTTCTGACTAACAGCGATTCGATACTGCAGGCCTGAGCTTCGTTCAATACTCGTACATTATCTATATGATCTTGCCACTTGATACGCAAAATTGTTCGTAGGCATCTTTGATGGAATTTTTCCAATTGACGTATATGCCGTCGATATGGGGTCCATGAATGGAAATATAGTGTGACTAATTGTGCTAGGATATATTTTAGTGCCAGGAGTATTGCACAGTTACCGATGGCACTATCTTGGTCTCTGAAGTTCTAATATTCGAGGCAAAACAAGGTTAAGACATCGAACGAACTCCAGGGATCGCAGCACTTGGCCGCAGTACTAAAATGCTTGGCAGTACGGCGCCCTTTACACCGCAGTGCAACTGGTGTTCGCATAGCATCAGCTACCGTTGGGAGTAGTGCTCCTCCTCCGCTAGCTGTATCCTAAGCTGATGTAAACCATATAGCCGCTCCACTGGAGGCAGACGCTGTACGGGCTTACTTATGAAGATGCAGTTTGTGGATGCAGTCGTAATAAGTGAATATAATAATAAACATACATATACCTATACATACCCAAGCACATATACATACATATATACATATAGATATTTTTAAAATACGTAAAAAAAATAAATAAATAAATAGTTAAAATGTAAATAAATAGATAAAATAATACTTAGTAAAATAAATAAACAAATAAATAGATAAATAAATAAAATAATAAAAATTTGAGTTTAAAATATTTAAAAATTATTAGTAGATCAGATCAATAGCACATATCACCCACATAACCTGCATCACCTACAGGATTAGAGCTGGTTACTCCCCTACTGCAGTTCAGAAAGTAAATCACTATAGGATTTAGCCGGTTACATAAATAATATGGATGTTTATTGATGTTGATGGATGTTGATGGATGTTGAGGACTGCTGTGTGTGGGTGTAGGTCAGTGAACCTAGATGTTTTTAAAAATTAATATTTAATGTGCTAAATGTTGAATATAAATCTAAAAATTTGTCGTGCAAGTCATCATATATATCGTTATCTATTATATTCCGTAAGTGATACTTTTTGAGTAATATAATTAAATTAAAACACATTTTTATTAAAATATTTCAAAGCAGCTGTTTATACAAGCACGAACCAAATTGTGTCAGCAAGGCGGAGTTGCGCACGCACTCCAAATATGACTTAAATCAGTGACCGTAAAACGGTTATTGCTGTCATTCATTTAATTAAGGAAATTTCTAAGTAATTATCAATAAACAATAAACATCGTTATAACTAAAGTCACTATATTATACAAAGTAGCGCAACGGCAACCATGCTAGGGCTAAAAATGTCGCCAACACAAATGATGTTCAGTGATTCCAACAATACAAAAATAAGAAACTAGTACTACCAATAATTTTATTTTAAACATTGTAATCACGATTTTTTTAATAAAGATGTTCTATAACAAAATTATGGTACAATTTCATTTATTTTTTTTTATTTTTATTAAATAAAATGGATATAATATATAAATTTAAATGAAAATTAACCTTAAATATTCAAACCGCTGACAAAGGAGGTTATTAAATTAGAGCGAGTAAGAGAGATGTAACGCAGCGCAGCGCAGACGCAAACTTAAGAACGTAAAAATTGCTGCTTTAGTTTGCTTAATAGGGGAACCAGTGTTGCCAATCAAACCCTGGGGTCTGTCGGCTTCTTCAAAGGCTTGCGCTACTTTGTATAATATAGTGAATTTAGTTATAACCAGGGCTTCGAACCGTTATTTTTTTCGTTTCGGTTTTTGTTCCGGTTCAATTAAAAAAATATATAAAAGTTCGGTTCCGGTTTTCGTAACGGCAAAAATAAAGTTTTTTTTCGGTTTTCGGTTCATTTCCTAGTGTTTTCTAGTTATTTTCTACTATAATTTAGAAAAACATTTTATTTCTTATTTTATAATAATCATACCAATAATAGGCCCCCCCTCGAAATAATAGAAGCGCATTTTTTTTAACTTATCAGTTTAAAAAAATACGATTTTTTTCTGCTCATCAGTTTAAAAAATAATCTTAAAATATATTTTATATTCATTCCCATAAACATTATCTGAATCGAAATAAACTGATATTTTTTTCGGTTCAGCTCTGGGTTTCGTTCCGAAAACAATAACGTTTATTTTTTCGAATTTCGGTTCAGTTCCGGTTCGAAGTCCTGGTTATAACCGTAGGTCGCTATATCCGAACACTATAAATACAAATTTTTAAAAATATATACATTTTATTTATGTTAGAATAAATACAAATAATGTACGACCAAATAAAGACCTGTATACACCAAGCAGCTAAAGAGGCCTTAGGTGAAATCGAAAAATCCCCCTCTAGAAGAAGCTTGCCAAGATGGTGGACTAAAGATATAGCGCTTAAAATCGAGCTTAAAAAAGAATCATACATGAAATGGTTGTCATCACAAAACACAGTGGATCGAGCTTTATACTGCAAATGTAGGAAAGATGCCCAAATAGCTGTGAACAAAGCCAAAAATGAGCAATGGCGGAATATTGGCACAGAAATTAATAAATGCACAGGTAATACTAGAGCCAATAAAGCCTGGAGTATATTAAAATCTCTTAGAACACAAAACCAGGACAAGAGCAGTATTAACCTGATTGACACAGATACATGGTGCACCTACTACAAGCAGTTATTAACCGAAAGCAGGACGGAATTTTTGGATAATAATCAGATGGAAAATAATAACTATCTTAGCTCCCAAGACACAGTTCCCGACTTCACTTATGAAGAAGTGCTAAAAGCGCTCAAATCCATGAAGAACGGCAAAGCTCCAGGTCCAGGCAATTTATCCATCGAGCTTATAAAATCTGGCCCTAGTCAACTAATAGAACTGACAACATACATTTTCAATATGTGCCTAAACAACTTTGAAGTTCCTGATGATTGGAAGAAGGCATATATTTCTTCATTGTACAAGAAAGGTAATCGCCTGGAATGTAAGAATTACCGAGGATTAAGCGTCATCAGTTCTATGGCCAGGTTGTATGGAAAAGTTCTGAAAGCGAGAATAGAGGCAAATCTTCAGATTGCAGAAGACCAAAATGGATTTAGAGCGGGAAGGTCTTGCGTGGACGGTATATTTGTCCTAAAGCAGTTAGTTGAAAAAAGATTGGCGAGGAATCAACCTACTCATCTCACCTTTATAGATCTTCATAAGGCGTACGACACAGTCCCAGGACACAGTCCCAGGGAAGCATGAGAAAAATTGATGTTAGTGAGACTTATGTGAATGCTGTTCGTAATCTCTATGAAAAATGTTCTAGCTGTGTCAAGCTAGGGAAGAAACTCTCTCCCGAGTTCCCTGCAACGAAAGGACTCAGACAAGGCTGCACTCTAGCTCCCACCCTCTTCAAGATATATATTGAAGGGGCCTTGAAGGCATGGAGACGCAAATGCAGTAATATGGGTATAGATATTGGAGGCAATCCACTGTATACCCTATTATTTGCAGATGACCAGGTTCTGATAGCTGAAGACGAAGATGATTCCAGCTATATGGTGAGGAAACTAAGGGAGGAATATAAGAAATGGGGTTTAGAAATTAATGCGCAGAAAACAGAATACCTCGTTGTTGGTGAGAAGGGAAGAGACCTCAAAATAGATGATGGAATCATTAGAAACTGCCAGTCTTTTAAATACCTAGGTGTTACCCTATCAAATAGAGGGAAGAGTGAAGATGATATCAACAATAAAATAGGGCAAGGGAAGTGTGTAGTAAGGCAACTAAACCCGGTATTGTGGAACGACAATATAACCAAACGAACGAAAACGGTTATCTACAAAACTATTGTCGAAAGTATCTGTACCTATGGTTCAGAAACATGGGAGCTCACACAAAGAAATAAAGCCCGACTGAGCGCCGTGGAAATGGACTTTTGGAGAAGGAGTTGCGGTATCTCCAAACTCGAGCACGTTCGTAATGATACTATAAGAGCAACTATGAATGTTGAAAACTTCATTATAGAATCAATAGAAAGCAAACGACTCTTATGGTATGGGCACCTCCAGCGTATGCCTGACGACCGATGGCCCAAGAAGATTTGGGAGTGGATTCCTGCGCGCAGACGAAGACCAGGGCGACCAGCAAGGACCTGGGCTCAGGATGTGCGGGAGGCGATGGAGGCAAGAGGTCTCCAAGATGGCGACTGGATGGACAGAGTCGCCTGGCGAAAAGGAAGCGAGAAACGGCGCCAGCCGTAAACCACTCGCTATATATATATATATATATTTATGTTAGAAAAGAATACATTTACAAGAGTGCAAGAAGCTTAAACAACAAATATTCAAGTGTTACAAAACATAAAAAAAAAAACATTCCAACTTATTTCACAAACAGCCTAACACTTACATAATTTTACATACGTATGTATGTTATGTACATATATTTAAATTTAAATTTTGGTTTGTTTTTGTGATTTTTGGTTTTCTAAAAAGATTGTTTTAATATTTTTTTTCCAAATGTACCAATACAAAATCTGTTGAACCTCTTTAAAACTTTGACTAAACGAGAAAAAATGCTGAATTGTCTCAACTGTTGAAAACGAATCCTTTATAAAAGGTGTTTGGAACTCGATTGTTTCTTCCATTTCCATTATTTTACATTTAGAAAAATTTACATTATTGCATTTCATTTCACCATATCGACGTCGATGCCGTACCTTTAACTCGTAGTTAACCACTGAATGAATATGTGTATCTGTCGCGTTTCGCTTTGCTTTTTCATAACTCGGTAATTCCCCTAACCAATTTGGTACTTTCTCGCCGTTTTCGCGTTAGGCAGTGGTAATATGGCATTATAAAAGGTAATTTGACTCAAATTTCAAGCCATTTTTCGTCGTTATATTAATTTTGTCATAATATCCGATGTCGTTATAAGCGCCAAGTCTCACGCATAAAATTATGTTTCTGGCCAGGACGAGATCTACTCAAGGTGATTTTCAACTAAGAACATCTCAGAATTACTAATTATTAGCTTTATGTCTAACTCAACTATAGTTCGACATGTATATCGTGCAGTGGCGCAGCCAGGATTTTGTCTTGGGGAGGGCCGAATCAAACATCGAGGGCACGCGGGCCGTATACGGCCCTCAACCTCATTTTTTGTGGCCCCTGAAGCGTTAATCAAAATCACTTGAGCTTATTTAGGGGAAAAATATATTTAAAAATATAAAATATACTCTCTTCCCCTTTTCTGTTTATTATAAAATGTCAAGAAACCCTTCGGGATATTTAAAGTTCCGTCACTGCTTATCATTTTGTATGTAAAATAGACTGCTACCCAAATTAGTTCGACACCCCTGCTGTTGAATATTGATGATTATATCAAATAATAATTCCATTATTTGTTGATAAAAAAATGTAATTGTTAATCCATGTATCAAAAACTTTCACTTAATTTTTTCTTCGATAAATACATATTTATTTATATTTTTCGCGGGATATATTTTTGAAGTCTTAATATTTCTCTTACTTATGTTCAGTTCTCTAGATCAGCCGCATGGCAATTTGCACCGAACGAACAGACTCACGTGACGGAATAAGGATTTCTTGATTATACCTACGAAAACCTAAAAAGAACATGTAAATATGCATTTTCTGTTAATTTCAATACTAATCATAATAAAAAATAGCTTATTATTATTTTAAAATGCATAATTTATTTTGCTGTACGATTATGATAAATTTTTTAAATTTTCATTTCATTGGACCTTTAGAGGGGGCTTGTGCCCCCCCCCCCTGAATACGCCACTGTTGTTCAGTACAACTTTATATCAGTCCTTTTTGAGTGTAAAACATCATAATTTCAAAAACACCTAAGAAGATATTGATATTCACATTTATCTACAAAATAAAACCAAATACCGATTTTTTAGTTGTTTAAAACAGTTTTATCATTTGACTGGGCGAATATTTTAGTCGATGTGTCGCGGGGGAAAAGGATCAACGCTCCCCTTCATATAATTCGTTAGAGCATATTTGGAAAGTGATATATTTTCACTTGAACAATACTTATTTCACTTTATCAAGAGTAGGCAATCTTAAAAGAAAAATTATTTACACGAAAAAAAAATGCCAATATTGTTTACAATGAAGTAATTTAAAAATTAACTACTGCTGTGGTTAACAAATTTTATCTTCAACTCCCTGAGCAGCGCCGTGTAATCTACCGGTGCTGAGAGGGGCCCAGGACCACCCCCCCCCTTGACTGCGCCACTGATATCGTGTCGGAGTGTGTAGTCTGCGCGAGATATTAGCTGCGGGGATTCTAAACATTGAGGAATAATATTCTTTGTCAGACACAAAACGACAGTCAAGTGCATGTACACATATTATTACATATTTATTTGGTGGGAGAATGTATTATTACGTAATATATGAGCTGTTGTATTGATGTCCGACTGTAATGGGTGGTGTAGACCTAACTAATAAATATATAGTACAATTGTTCGAATATGAATTGATACTTGTTTCTTTGACTGTTCTCTGCAACTGTCACTGTCTATCATAGTGCTCTCTCTATGCGCGCCACTGAAGCCGCTCTTTCACGAGATATTTGCGAAACATTAAGTTCACAGCAAAATCTGGAAATTTTATTTTCATAAAATTAATGAACTTGTTTTGTATGGATTGAATTCTGTTTATATATACAAAATGCTGGGGCGACCAACAAACGCTAGCATATTCAAGTTGGCTTCTAATCAGTTTTTTATATGCAATAACAGAGAAACGATTCAGAACGAAGAAAAAATACTTTGGCAGTAAATAATACGTTTTCAAAAATAAAATCATCCTAATTATATACCAACCGAATTCATCCACTGCTGGTCATAGACATCCCAATTGCTTTTCCAAACCTTTTTGTCTGGGCTAACAATAGCCCGTTTTCCGGGAATTCGGAGACGTTTTTACTAGCAACTTACCAAATTGCCTGAATAAAAAAGTTTTCAACCAATACCTGTGCCAACAAACGGATCAGAAATTCTGACATTAACAGTTAAGTCAGCTGAAAAATTAAGAGTAGCCCAAAGATCGATGGAGATATTAATAATAGGAATAAGCTTAGCTGATCGAAAAACAAATCAGTGGATGATCAACTTTAGCAAACAAAAGTATGTGACTTCATCGAAAGAATGGCTCGTCTTGAATTGAACTGGGCTGGATATATGGCTAAACTTCGAGACGACAGATGGACAACGTAGATTCTAGATTGGAGACCCAGAGATATCAACAGAAGCAGAGGAAGGCTCCCAACTAGGTGGACGGACGACGTAAAGAGAGTTGCGGGGAACTAGAAATTTAAGGCACAAGACTGTTTTGAATGGGAAAAGCTTGGGGAAGCCTACGTTCTGCAGTGAACAAGAAAGGCTGATTAATGATGATGATTTATATTTGACCACTGGCGTATACTTACGCTAAGATCACATTCAGCTGCTTTTACAACGCAGCACATTAAAAATCTGTGGGATTTCTGGGAATTCTCTAATATTCTGTCCATCTGGTAAGTGGTCTATTTCTTCTTCTAGTAGAGTCTCGAGGCCAATGCCGGATTAAGAAATCGTGGGCCCTGGAACAAGACGAAGTCAAGGGCACCCAAACCAAAAGATCTTATACAGATTGGTTGAAGTTCTAGCTGGCCCTTTTTATAACGTGATGTATATTAAAAAGTGTTTGTAAATATGTAATTTTGTTGAAATTCCGAGTATTTAATAGCAACGCGGACACCGTTATTTTGGAGGTTTGCCATTGCTGATAGTACTAGGCTAGAATAGTACAATATAATGAGTATTAGTATCAAAAAGATATAATACTTCATGAGTATATAAAAAATAAATTCGAACGTTTTGGAAACTGCACTACAATCTGTTTCCGTCTTCAGCGATCACGAGAAGTGATAAACATTTCAATTTTTTCGAGTTTTTATACCGAGTATTGTAAGAGTGGAAGCAAGTTATAGGTGCATTGCTGTTGATTGGGTGGTTGGGATCAGGTATGGGTAGGGACGGGACTACCTGCGGAGGATTAACGATCGGATTAAGGTTGTTTGTCACATTATTGTTTGGTAATGAGTTGTTTGTTACCGAATTAGTGACTTGAGGATTAAAAGGATTGTTTTGAATAATGGAAAACCAGATTTGAGGAAATTCTATGCTAGATTGGCTGACAGCATCTCCAGAGTTTTCGATCAAAGCAGACTCTTTCAATTTTCTTTTGAACTTGTTTTCCTCATACATTAAGAGTTTAGCATCTTTCCAATGGAAATGATGTCCATTTTCCCAAGCTTGTTCAGCCAGTTTGGAACTGTAAATTTCGCCCTGCTGAACTTTCTTCTTATGCTCGTTTACCCTCACATGTAAAGGTCTGCAAGTCTCGCCAATATATTGTTTCCCGCACTGGCAGGGAATAGAGTAGACACAGTTTTTGTGTAGGACAGATTTGCGTTTCGTGCATGATAGGATAGATCTTAAAGTCGAATTCGATTTGAAGGCTATTTGGATATTATGGTTCTTTAGTATCTTACCAATTTTCTCAGATATTCTTTTATACTAGGGCATAGAGACATATCTCACTTCGTCAGTTCTAGGTGCGTCATTTTTCTTATGATTGATAGCATCAGTAATAATTTTATGACTGTAGCCATTATCCTGTAAGGTGGAACGCATGTTCTTCAATTCAACTTTTAGAAGAACAAATTACTTTGGCTCTATTAACTAGACTCAGTGCAACAGCTCTCATAGTGTTATTATGGTGGAATGAGTTGAAATTAAGATATAGACCTGTGTGTGTTGGTTTACTGCAGACTGTGGTTGCTAGAACCCCCTTGCCATTTCTGATTAATTAATGGAGCAGCAATGGCAAACGTCCAAAATAACGGTGTCCGCATTAATATTGGACCATTGCAAAATAATTTCAAAGATATTATTTTAATAGCAACGTGAAATTTATACTGCTATATGCCTGTAAGATATGGTTAGTTAATGAAACGTTAACCAATAAAACTATATCTTTGTCAATAAATACGTAAGTAAGATAATGGGAATCCAATGATCTGACATCGTAAGTAACGAAGAACTATGGCGAATAACCAAATAGTTATAGATAGGACCTGAAATACGTTTGCGCAAATGAAATTGGTTGGGAGAACATAATATAATCAGGCAGGCTTTTTATTGGAAGCCGCAAGGGAAAAGGAGGATCGGACGACCGAAAAATACATGTAGGCACACAGTGAAGAAGTAACAAGTGGAGAAGAGTGTAATGGGAAAGTCGTAAGGCGAAATTAAGAACTTATTATACTGTAAGCAACGAAGAACTATGGCGAAAACCAAACTGTTAGAGATCGGAAATGAGATACGTTTGCGCAAATGGAGATGGTCAGAGCCGCAGAAAGGTGGGGGGGCGACGGCCCCTAGCGCACTAAGGAAAAGGGCGCCGACGAGCCTGACTAAGGAGCGCCACATTGCGAAGGTAAAAACCTTTTTTTTTGATCATCACTTGGATTTTGGGAGGTAAGGACCTTTTTTTTTTTGTTCATCACTTGGATTTTGGGAAGTGAGGACCACCTTTTTTTTGCCAAGGGCGCCAAAACACAGTTTTGCCCTTAGCGCAAGTTTTCCTTACTGCGGCTCTGGAGATGATTGGGACAAACTTAGGTGACATCCTTCCAACATAACCAGACAGGCTCTCCATTGGAAGCCGCAAGGGAAAAGGCGGGTCGGACGACCGAAAAATATATGTAGGTGCACAGTTCGCTACACCAGGCGCAGAACCGCACCAGATGGAAGAGTTTTATTGAGGCCCTTTGCTCCGCCTGAGGAGTTAGAGGAACTTATAAATCATATTTTGCTAAATGTATTTTACATTTTTACATTTTTCGGGTCACTGCGACAGTTGGGTACTGGAGAAGTACTCTCCAGTTAGTTTGTCATTGCTCGTGGTGTCGAGAATTTTTCTGGTTCCGACTACAAGCAAACAATTTCGTAACATATCTCGCCCATTTCAAAATCAAATATATCTTTATGCGCTCTATCACAAGAGTAAAAAATTGAAAAAAATATCACTGAGGGAATCACAAGAGAGTAAAATACATTTTTTTGCATCAATATCATGTCTTAAATCTCATCTTATTGGCTATTAAATATAGCCATTATGTTCAGAATCAGGCTCTTAGATATTTCCAAATCGATTCCAGAGTTCATTTTCTTATTACAAAATTAAAACCTGACCTTAAGTAACCTTGATAATAACCTTGAAACCTTCCGCAAGATAAGTATTTTAAAAGATATTAAATTTAAAATTGCTTTTACTTACCTAAAAAAAGATGATAAGAAACCGATTTACCCGTGTTGCTGATTTTCATGTCTATACTTGACAAAAATTAACACAAAGTGAATTATAAAAAGTAAAAATAGAGGGAAAAAGCGAGAGAGATAGGGGATGAGATATGTTAGAAGTAATAATCTAATTGTTCGGTTGGTATAATGGCACATTTGTGGAAAATTTGGTGTTAAACGTAGGCGTCGGAAAATGAAAATTGATGTGTGTTTTCAGAGATAAAAAAAACTGTATTTCCTTTCCACAAAATCATTCAAAAAGAGTTCATAAATTCTGTTTATTACTAATGTTCATTGTAAAATATGAAAGAGAAAAAATTTAAATATTTAGTAAACTGAGATAATTTTATTGAAATTCGAACTAATTTCAAAATCTCACCATAGATTTTGAACAGTTCGGAATGTCTAACATTTAGTAGCACTCAGGAGCAATGACAAATTAGGGGAGGAACTGTCTGGGCTACCGCCAGGGGCCCCTAAATTATGTAATTTAAAACTATACTAGTATTATATTAAACTCATTAAAATCTACGGAATTGATAGATAACTTTGCTCTAAGAAAAGCTCGTAAACGCGCTGCGTAAATAAAACTTCTAAATACTATTCTAATAATAATTCTGAAAATATAACGGCAGGAATTAAGTACTTAATGTGATTCACAAACAATATATTGTTTGTGAATGAAGTTATTCATTCGCTTCGGCTTCTTCTTGGTTTCATTATCCAATGTAGCGTTGGGCGCTATAAGATGTTTCTAAGCTTGGATTAATGTTAGTACAGCTAGTCTTGAGCATTTTTTAAATATATCTTAACCTTTTTAACTGTGTTGTGTTGCAATTCACTATTTTATCAATAGTTTTTTTTCACAATTTTCTATCTTTTGCTTTAGTTTTCACCTTAGCCCATTTCAAACCAGTTCTTTTCTAATTCTTCTTTTCCAAGTCACATTTGGTCCTCCTCTTTTCTTTTTCTTTTTTTTTTATTGCGACCAGGTTAAATATTGGTTTTCATGGGTAATATGTATGTTCCTTTTATCTGGTGGATTAACTCTTGTACTTGTTTTGTGATGTTGTCGGGTGACTTTCTTAAAGTGTGTCCTATCCATTTCCATTTTCTAAGTATTCTTTTTTTCGATTTTCTGATGCCTGTTCGGTATTTACAGTAGGTGGCCAAATTATTAGGGACAGCACACCCCCCCTGTAATTTGTGCGAAAATAAATTGTTTTTAAATCATTTTTCTTCTATATTCTTGTTGCTGGTATCATTATTATTTTAAAAAGCGGGAGATCACCAAAGATATCATCACCACCAGCGGCAATTTATAGAAACCCTTATCAGAGAGTGGCATCACAACCCCAATCTCCGACACAACGCAAAAGTCTGCATAGAAAGCATGCCCAAACGCCTGGAAGCCGCAATCGCAGCAAAGGGTGGCATTACAAAATATTAAGATTTTATTTAATTTGTTAAATTAACACTTTTTATACAAAAATAAATGATTATGAATAAGCAATTATGTCGTTTTATATTCTAAATAAAGCACTCTAATGAATAAAAATAAATACGAGACCCAAAGCCACTTATTTCCTCATTAATTCATTTGAAAATTACAAAAAATCTGCACTGTCCCTAATAATTTGGCCATCCACTGTATATTCTGTAACTTAGGCTATAAGACATCTTAAAATTTTTATCCTACGGGGGTGTTTCGGGGTTAAAACTGTTTATTAAAATTTTAAAATATCTCCATTTTTATTGACTTGAAAAATATTTTTAACAAAAAATTTTCGGGAATTTTTCTGCCAACTCCCAATCCCTGGAAAAAAACATAGATGTCACAACATTAGTTAGGTTTTAATTTTCATAGCTGTGAACGCTATCTTAAACGTTAAAGCTGTCTATTAAATTTATCTACAACGTTTAATGCATAGTCAACTAATTTTAAAGCTGTGAATGAAGCTTACTTTTCTTTAGGTTTTTACCTTCTTCTAAATATTGCTTGTTGTACCTACTAGTTTCTAGTTTTAGGTATACAATTCAGTTATATACCATGTGTTCAAAAAGAAATTACATAAGGGTTGACTGTGGAAAAATAAAATAATGTGTACTGCAAGCTTTAACTGTTAATTAATTAACTGTCATCACTGTTGTTGTCTATTTAAAATTCAATTAAGCTACAATTATAATGGTTTTTACAATAGAACACAAAAAATTTATGATTGAATCATATTTTCGAAATGGTGTTCGAGTGAACGGCGAATGGATTTACAGTGCGGTGTCATGTTTAGAGGAATATCGGCTACAATATCCAGATATTGCTTTCCTTGAAGGAGATTAGCGCACTTAGAAGATGTGTTGATTTATTCCAAGATACAAGGAGCATTACTCATAGAGGTAGAACTGAAAGGGTAAGAGTTCGTACTTAAAATACAGTTGATGATGTTCGTCAACGTATGAACAAGCAACCCACTATATCACTACATACACAGTCGCAAGAGACTGGTTTATCATTAGGTACTTG
Source organism: Liopterus haemorrhoidalis (assembly GCA_963971575.1). Taxonomy (NCBI): domain Eukaryota; kingdom Metazoa; phylum Arthropoda; class Insecta; order Coleoptera; family Dytiscidae; genus Liopterus; species Liopterus haemorrhoidalis. The sequence goes on along the minus strand of OZ020615.1, from coordinate 17,063,091 downwards.
CCATACTATTGTCAAAAAAGATTTAAAGCTTTTCCCATACAAAATTCTTGCTTTACATGAGTTGCTTGCAGTTGCCAGCAGATCACAATAGGCGAATTGTGTATTGCCACTGGTTCCAACAAAATTTAATTAATAATGATGATTTGTTAAATTTAACTTTTTTTTCTGACGAGGCCTGGTTCACCTTTTCGGGGTATATTAATTCACAAAATATGAAGTTATGGCGTGCTTAAAATCCTCATACTTTTCGTGAAACTCCCCTTCACCCGTTAAAAGTTGGTGTTTGGATTGCTGTGTCTCGAAGACGTATTATCGGACCCATATTTTTTCACGAAACTGTTTCTGCTTAGAGTTACCGGAATATTGTACGTAAATTTATCAGCTTCATGAGGATGGCGCGACTGCCCACACCACTCAAGAGACCATCAATTACTTTCGTGAATTTTTTGACGATCGAATAATTAGTTTACGTTCAAATCCAGAATTTCCACCTAGATCACCAGACTTGACTATTTTAGATTACTTTATATTCCCTTATCTGAAAAATAATGTATACAAGACTCCTATTAACAATATCGAGGAATTTCAAAACAGAATTACCGAATAGTGTGCCAATATAACTCTTCAAATTCTTATAAATGCTTTTAATAGTATGAAAAGACGTTTATTTTTCTGTACCTGTGAAATCAAAAAATATATTGTGTATAATGTATAAATTTGTATTTAGCTGACTAATATGGTTGTATAGACTAATGGCCAATAAAACAATATAATTAAAAAAAATAAAAAATAATTTCCAATTTTAATGATTACAAAGGCTGTACCTAAACGTTATTACATAAAGCATGCAATAGACATTATTTTATTTTTCCGTAGCCAACCCTTATGTAATTTCTTTTTGAACTCATGGTATATGTATATTTGACTTAAAGATTTTGACTCAAGTACTTCAAAGTTTATCATTATTATCAAACAACTGCACGATTGTATGGAAAGCATACATATCAGTCGGAAATATGTCATCTACGCCTTTTAGTGTACAAAATGATACTAAGCAAGGTTGTGTTCTTGCACTCTCGCTATTTTCACTATACTTGACAGCCGTACTGCAACATGCCTTCAACGATTACACTGATGGTCTTGAAATTAAATTCCGTACTGACGGTGGACTGTTGAAGTTATCACGTCTTAACAGCAAGAGAAAAATCTCCAATAATGTTATTACAGTGCTGCTGTATGCTGACGACTGCGCCTTAGTAGACAACACACCAATTCGTTTGCAGGAAGCTATCATCAAATTTGCTGATGCTGCAAAAGATTTCGGCCTTGCAGTAAATCTCGATAAGACGTTTATCCTGTCTAACCAACCTCAACAAATGCATAAGTTCTACCTCGCTGGCACCGAACTTAAAGAGGTGAATGCTTTCAAATATCTCGGTAGCATAGTTACATCGAAAGGCACGATCGATGACGAAATTACTGAGAGGATATCTTTAGCTACCGCAGCGTTTGGAAGATTGAGGAAATTGGTTTAAAATGTCAGAGGTCTACAGTATCACACCAAGATAAATGTTTACAAGGCGGTGGTCCTCTCAGTACTCCTATATAGTAGCGAATCTTGGCGTCTCTATCGTAGACACATCAGATTGTTGGAAAGATTTCATCAGAGATGTTTTCGATCTATTCTGAAGATTAAATGGCAGGATTACGTGCCTGATACGGACATTCTAAAAAAAGCAGGCATGTTGAGCGTTGAAGCTACCCTAATCCAGAAACATCTGAAATGGACAGGACATGTAATTAGAATGCCAGATAACCGTATGCCTAAGCAGGTACTGTATTCAGAGCTATCACATGGCAGTAGAAACCCTAGAGCCCCGTTCAAAAGATATAAAGATATGGTCAAGAGTTCGCTCAAATCATGTCACCTCCTACATTCATCTTGGGAAAAGGTATGTACTGATCGCTCCAAGTGGAAACACTCGGTGTCTTGTGCAGTGAACCAGTTTGAACACCAGAGAATAACACTAGCTGAGACTGCTCGTGCTCGACGGAAAGACAGACTTAATAGTATGCCTGTGTCATTTGGAGAGTATTTGTGCTGTGTGTGCGGAAAAACGTTTGTGTCGCGTATTGGACTCTACATGAAAAGGCATATTCAAGAAGGAATGAGTAGATTTATTAGCAAAGCACCCATCGTCGTTCGACGGGGTTGGATATATATGTATATATTAATCTGGTCATTCTGAAGATAGTCTAATGAGCCGAAATACGTATAAATACAATACATTATTATTATTTTAATTTTTATTTTTTAAACGATACCCGAGTGTTTTTATATTTGCCTTGTTCAAAAAGTTTTAACGAGTGCATTCAACTAATTTAATTAATATTATCAATATTTTTAGACAATGAAAATTTGCAATGTTTTAATAATTCAAGTTTATAACTGTTGTGAAATGGAGATCATTTTAAATTAACAAATCAATAACCATTTCAAATTTTATTACAGTATCCCACATGTGACCTGACGCTACATTCGTTATTTAGTAATTATTTTTCGGTATTTAATTTTTTGTTAATTCATGGCTAGACAAAAATGCCATAATTGGTGATAATTATTTATATAATTCATTTTAAAGTCTATGAATGATTTTTATTTGCGTGAACTTTGCTTATAATTCATTTTTGTTGAGTATTCATCGTACAGACAATTATTTGCTATCCTTTAATGACATCCTTGCTCGTTTATTTTCCGCGTGAGTTCCGAACAAGTGCAACCATAGCCCACGATATGTACGTACTCGTACTTGAGAATGCTTTAATTACTTGTTTCAACACTACTAAGAGCACGAATAAAGGGTTTTAAATTTTAGTTTTATTTATTTTTTGGAAAGATTTAAGATAGAATAAATTTTATTGTTTTTGTTACTGGGTTTTAAGTGTTATTTTCTTTTACAAACAAAACAGATGGAGAAAACAATACAGTCAAAAGCAAGGACAAAAGAGAATATTGTTGAAAGTAAATCCACTAAAAGCAATGATTAACTAACTGATCATTCAAGCCGAAATCTGTGGCAAATGATCAGTTAGAAGGCGCAGAACATTTTGGTTATACAAAATGAGAGAATGGTTCGGTCTGTCAAGCATATCGTTGGCTTTCTTGTGGGATTTTTCATTATTTTATACTAGTGCCACCTTTTGGTAAAATTTCTAAGTTTGGGAGTCCTTTGTTTAAATAAATCGCCTTCAGTATCATTTAAAACACCTAATTTTAAGAAACCTTATAAGACCGCGACGTTCGAAAACTTGTTGACAAGTGAGGACACAGCAAAACAAGTGTATATCGCACTTTTTCATAGTCGTTTAAGGTACGGCATATTATTGTGGAGATCTAGTCAATAGTAAACGACTTTTTATGATACAAAAAAGAGCTATACGAATCTTAACAAAAAGCGAACAGACAGATCATTACAAACTGTTCAAAAAATATAAAATTACCTTTGCCATTTCTATATTTGAGGGGTTCGGGAGTAAAATCTGGTATCTGACAATTTAATATTTTTAGTTTGAGTCGACATTAAAACTTTGTAAAAATATTGCAAAAATGAGAACATGCAGATACCACATATTACATGATACATCCAAGCTATCTATTGATATTTTTTGTAAATTTGAAGTGAAATCTAGTTTATGATGACATTTACCATATTTTACATTCAGTAATTCAGTTTTGAAAAATATGTCAGTTACCAGGTTTTACACCCGCACCCTTCATTTATCACTGCTTAATCTGCACAAAGAAACAAATAAACAAATTCTTCACTCATGTAAACACATATTCGCCTAATACTCTACACCAGATATGGGATTTTTCTAAGGGGTCGTTACTGAACATAGTTTGGAAACCGCTGCTCTACACAAAAATCATCTTATCACCAAAAAAGTAATATTAGAGTGCTCCACGTACTGCCGTACTGCAAACTAGTGGGGACCAATAAGGCTACCACAACACATATAAAATCTTCTTCATAGTTGAAAAGTTTATTTATTTATTGTTTATTTAGGGGTGTTTCAGCTGCTAGGGCCATTAGCACCCACAAATCTTAATATACGATGTGTGTAAATTAGGTAACCGGACTGGCAACATTTCGGACGCGGGACTTGGAGGGGCGGCAGGTGAACATGTGTTACACCTTCAGTACGAGTTTGAACTCGCTAGAGTAATTTTGTTGTCAGTAGCGATTTTTTTCGTGAAACAGATTTTTCTAGGGCGTTCTAAAAATGAGTTCTGACATTCATTTCGAGCAACGGTGCGCTATTAGGTTTTGCCTATTTTCTGGAACGTGCCATGACTGTTGACGAAACTTGAGTGTTTGAGTACGACCCGGAAACCAAGAGCTAGAGCATGGAATGTTACACTTCAAGCTCTGCAAGGTCCAAAAAAGCAAGAATGAGCAAGTCGAAGATCAAATACGTGATGATTTGCACATTGTGGCTCCTCAGCCTCCTTATTCGCCTGAATTGAGTTCTAATGACTTTTTCCTCTTCCCAAGATTGAAAAACCATCTCAAGGGACGTCATTTTGGGACTCACGAAAACATTCAAACGCCCATAACCGACCAGCTGAAAGCTATTCCAGTATCCAAGTTCAAGCACTGTTATGAGGATTGGAAGAACCGTCTCCAGCGCTGTGTGGCTTCCCAAGGAAGTTATTTTGAGGGAGAGAATATTGAATTGTAATTCTATTCGAATAATTTTTTTTTAAATCAGAATCAATAATAAACACTCTAAGGCCCGGTTTTTTCACCTTCAGATAAAGTCCCAGGTAACTATCTGACAGATAAGGTTATTTGTAACTTCATCTGCTGAGTAAATGTCATCCCTTCTTTCTATACAAATGTATCTATCGGATAGTTATCTAACGGATAATGAGACTGACGTATTGGATTCACTGACTGGTATTGACATTTATTCAGCAGATGAAGTTACAAATAACCTTATCTGTCAGATAGTTACCTGGGACCTTATCTGAAGGTGGAAAGACCGGGCCTAAAACAGATAGACAGACATTCCTTTTATTACGGTTTTGTAGGTATGACCAAAAAACCCTTATACCGTCATTTTGTCGTCTGTCTGTCTGTCTGTCTGTCTGTCTGTCTGTCTGTTTGGTAAAAATTGTAGCCAAACGGCTAAACCTAGAGACTTGAAATTTGGCATGCTTATACAACTATTTGACCCGCATATAGGAAAAATACTAAAACATCTAAAAAACATATCCCCCTAAAAATATAAACAAATATGTGCTCATCGAAAATAATTATTATTTTTTAATTCTAGTAGGGTATTAAATGAAAGCCCTTAGTACGTGGATTAACTATTAAAATTTTATTTTCGCAAAATAAATTATTTTGAAGCATTTTTGCCAAAATTGTGCAAAAAGATGTTTGTCCCACACCCTGTAGCCCAGATGGTTTAAATTAAAAATCTGAAAAAATTCTAAGTAATGTACATTGTTGTGAACCGGAATAGTACAACAGGAATTTTTGATCAGATTATGTTTTCGGAAAATAACGCATTTTTTGTGTTTTTAACTAAAATATGTTACATATTTAATTCGCTATGTAACACAGTAGATAAGTAAGCGCTGATAGCGTAGTTGGTTTCGTCGTTGGTTTTTGTAATTTGCAAACTAGAATCCTGTCAATTTTAATTTTTCTGTTTTTTTTTTGCATTTTTATTTTGTTTAAATTATTTTGTCAAAATTCTAGTTATATTTTGGTAAATGTTGCATTTAATTTTTAAAAGCGTAAATTTAATAACCAGTGGGAAGTGTTGAAATTATATTATTTAATTCTATGTTTGAATGTATACGAAATCAGAGGGCGGGGCTTATGATTTAAGCAACCAATGAAAGCGGTAGGCGCAATTTTCAAAATCTAACCTAACCTAACCTTGCTAAATAAAAAAATACTGCACATATTTAGAAACTTAAATAATGGTATTAGGCATTCTATTTAAAATTCATAAAAAAATATTTTGACAAAAAATTTGTTTTGGCGGCCCAAATAATCATCATTCAGTTACTAAATACCTGCAAAACCCTGAAATGTGTGAAAATTCACTCTTCACATCTATTTTATATTTAGGTATAGGAATTATGGTCCCCATATGTAATTTTGAATTATGGTTTAGATTTAACTTATTTCACCTACTGTTTTTTTATTCACAAAACTAGAAAATTTCCATTTCAATTTTGCCACATGTTGTGCCATAATGTCTATTGCGTTATCCACCAATTTTTCTGTTTATGAAGAAAAATTGTTTTTGATAATCCATGTTTTTCTGGATCATCACCTATTTTTTTGTCAATAATGCACCATCTGGTTTGTAATTTTGGTGGCTCAAGTCACTCTCAGCCTTGTGATTTTCTCATTGTTTCCAAAATTAAAGTCTATTTCTATAGTAGTAGAGTGACAAACTTGTTTCAAATTCCCACCTTTGTCCTTTCAATATAGTCACAAAACCTTGTCACAAAAAACACCTCCAATCAATCAAAATTTTTAAAATTCAAGGATATTTAAGTCTCAACTAACACTCTCCTATCCTGTCTATAAATTACTCAGTGTCATAGTGTCACTATGTCATGGTCTCAAGTATTTGTACAACAAATCTGAATTTTCTTGAAGTAACGAAGGCTCTATTGTCGAAGTTAGATTAATTGAAGGTCTCGGGATCCCTTCCAAGGAGCAATGCTGATCCGCTGTCGAACCCGCGTATCAATCATCCGCAAGGATCTCTTTCAAACTTAACAATTGAATTTAGGAATTTGTTTTGTAGAAAAATGGATTTTTGACTAGTTATGACGTATGTATATTTTATTTAACGTTTTCACATTGTGTGTATCGCAATTTTAAAGTTTAGAGACGCAGAGATATTGTTACTTTAAAAATATCTTGATAAATATGCAATTTAAACCTTCTGAATGAAAGTGAGAGGCAGACGATTACTTTGGATCCATCTCGTTATGAGGAAGAAGTAATATCCTTCAGCCATTAACAAGAAGGTTGCTTTTGGAGCACAGGGATACAGATTCAATCCGCGGCGAATTTTATTGTGATTTTTTTAAACAGTATAGAGTGATCATTTTATTTTGTCTACTCTTGCTCTCTCGAGAACTGTAAGTGCTACGACAATACTTAAATTCTTCTTATTCTTCTTCATCAGTTTGTATTCATCCACTGTTAGATATAGGCCTCTCTCGTCTTATTCCACGCATCTTTATCTTGAGCTGTTCTATATCGCTGGTTCGCGATGATGCTCTTTATATCGTCGTTTTTGAGGTATTTCGATGGTGCTTTTTTTGCCGCGGGCGCCAATAGACTATTTTATTTGTACACCTAGTCCTGTCTTGCTACGTGTCCTGCCCAGCTCCATTTGAGGCTCACAATGTGGTGTATTACGTCTGTAATTTTGCTGCGTCTCTTAATTACAGAATTTCTGATTCTGTCCCGCAAACTTATGCCAAGCAAGATATGCTCCATTTCTCTTTGTGTTGTCTCAGCCTGTTAGCACTTTTGGTTGTCAATGTCATCGTTTCCAGACCGTAAGTGGCAACAGGCAGGATGCACGAATCGGAAACTTTGGTTTTCAATGATATGGGACAGTCTGGGTGTTTTAAAATGTGTCCCAGTTTCCCAAATGCGGCCTAATGTTATTCGTCAGAATATTTCTGTTATTTGGTTATTTTTTTCCGAACGTTATAAGATGTCCTTATAACAAGTATACATATTCTTTCACGATTTCTAATGGCTTATTTTTAATGGTGTAAAATACCAGAATTAGACAACAATTATTATTTTATAAAATACGAGGGCTACCTTTTAAATTTTTACAAAAACTAAGAAAGAAAAAATTTTTTTGGAACAAACTGTTTTATTTATTGCTTTTCAAAATATCCGCTTTTAAAATTTATACACTTTTGCATGCTTCAAACCAATTCTCGAAATATTTTTTCCACTCTGAAGTTGGTATCTCAAAAACATGATTTTCGAAGGCTTCAACAACTTCTTGAGGTGATGAAAATCGCTGTCCACGCATTTTTTGTTTGACATTGGGGAATAAAAATATGTCGTTAGGGGATAAATCAGGTGAATACGGGCAATGGGACATTAATTCGATGTTTTTTTCCTTCAAATAATCAATTGTTTTACGTGCTTTGTGGGAGCTTGCATTGTCATGATGAAAAATGATGCGACGTTTTTGGTTGTTTTACTGATTTTGTCGATGATTTCTGGCAAACAAATTGTTGTATACCGTTCAGCATTAACTGTTCTCCGATACTCTATAGAAATGGTTACGACATGTCATGTACAACCGATGAAACAAACGATCAATTTCTTGGAAGTGTTTCGTGACCAAACAACTTTTGTGGGTTTCGGTTCATCTTGGAAGACCCAAACAGTGGATTGTTGCTTAGTTTCCGGTTCATATGAATAAATCCAAGTTTCGTCACCTGTAACGATGTTGTATACGGAATGGGCAGTGCCTAGGTTAAATTTTTTTAGAATTCCCTTACACCGATCAACACGAGCCTTTTTTTGAGCTTCGGTCAAATTATGCGGAATCCATCGGGAACAGATCTTTATCACAGCTAAATTTTCATGCGAAATCGAATGTATTGCAGTCTGCGATATGCCAAAGGATGCCTTTACCTCACGGTAAGTCATATGCCGATCTTGAAGCAAATCTATGCATTGTTAGGCCTTTACTAAAATCGTAAAAAATATCCAACGAAAACCATCACGAGTAATATCCATTTTTTCACAAACTTGTTTTTTTTTAAAACGCTCACTATTAACAAACTACTCGTTCAATTTATGAGCTGCCATTGATTTCACAATAACAAACGTCAAATATTACGAATATACGAGTAACTCGTAATAATGACACATTTCAATATTGCTTTCTGCTGGTCGTTTGTAAAAACGTAAAAGGTAACCCATGTACTCTCAGCAGGATGGAACCCCAGTTCACAACAAACGTGAAGTAGCAGAGTATCTCAATGAAGGGTACTGTACAACAAGGTTTCCTGGCTTAAGTCCTTCGGATTTTTTCATATGGTGTAATATCAAAAACCAGCGAACAATATTGTGCATCCAAATGTACATCCTCGATGCACTGCTGGTTGAATGTCGAGTTTCCGTCGCGTCCGGAAATACAGGAAGCTCTAGACCAGGGGTCGGGGAACAGGGATAAATTACCCCAAATGGTGTAAAAACGAAATTATTGGGGGTAATGAGATATTAATAGACATAACTGATATAAATACAAAAAATCATAAAAAGTGCGTTTTTAAATACGATAGAAATTTGTGCAAATTGATGTCCCAAACACTGCACGCACGTATACCCAATGTCTATTTTATAAACGAACATTATTGCTCTGTGTTCGAATTGATAGTGGCGAGAACCACAGATCACCCAGAGATATGTCACAATCAACAAACATCTTGGCAATCTAAAAGACCGTTTCGCTCAATATTTTCCAGAACTTGATTTCAGTACAGTGAGTTGGGTTATAGATCCTTTTTAATGCCAAAAGTCTGACATGCCAGAAGAGCCACAAAAGTTGCCTGAGTCACTTTTGGAACTGAGATCAAATAATGAAGCACATATAGAATTTGAAACCTAGACCGATCTTTCACATTTTTTTATGTCAAGGGCTGTAAAGTCTTTTAAAATTGTTCATGAGGAGGCAATTAAAAATTGTTGCCATTTGCAACAATCTATCTCTGTGAACAAGGATTTTCTATTCTAACGAACATTAAAATGAAACAGAGAAATTGACTGGACTCCAAAGACTGTATCCAAATCGCACTAACATCAAACCGTCCAGATTTTGATGTTATTATTTATTTATTTATTATAATTAAGGACACTACAGACCAATGGTACCAAATGTGGCCATACATAAAAGTAAATATACATTCACAACTTACAACCTATATTTAACAATATGTGTATACATATATAAACTTATAAATATTTATTAAACATGTAACAAAATGAGAAAAAATAACTAAAAAAACAGAAAATGTGGAAGTAAAAAAAAAAAATTATACGCTCAAGATAAACTTTTTGAACACAACGAAATTCATATAAAACAAGTCGATGTCTTCATTCATTTGTAGAGTCTGGTTCTAGAGTGATACCATCCGGTTAAGGGGGCTCATTCTGTACTGATCGGTTCCAGCGTGCCGAACTTGAAATACTATATTTTTCCTTCTCGCTCCAACGCGTGGAATTTTGATATTAATCTGAGAAATGATTTCCGAACAAAACAGACCGCCGTTTAGTATTTTGTACAGCAGAAGTAAGCTGCTAGTATCACGTCTTTTACTTAATGCTACTATTGAATATCTTGCACATATAAGCCTGTTGTTCGAAATTCCACACGAATTATATCGAAAATTAAACAACATCATTTTTCCAAATACAGTATTTTTTGTTATAAAAAAATATATAATTTTATAGCATTATTTTGTATATTTTATGTTAATTAATATGTAAATTCTAAAGAATTCAATAAATCCTTCAATGTAAGCAATCTATGATTTTGTTTTACAAACCAATGGGGTAACGTCGGTGTAAAGAAATATATTTCTCGGTAATGGGTAAAAATGTTCTCCGACCCCTACTCTAGACCAGTGTTTCTCAACCTTTTCTGGCATGGGACCCCCCGAAATTATATAAATATTGTCTGCGGCCCTCCTGTATATATTATATATATATATATATATATATATATATATATATATATATATATGGTGTGTCAAGATAGAGGGAACACGATTTTTCTCGAAAAGGCAACGTGTGAGTTGGGAAAAATTTTGAACTAAAATTTATACAAAACATTAAATGGTAGTGTTGAAATTTTCCGGAAGTATAGGATATTAAGGACAGTTTTGAATTGTTATATGGGAACATATGTCATATTGAGTATCTTTGAATAGAACTTTTCAAAAGAAACAACTTTTACTTGAAAATTTTTTCAGTATCTTTTACGGTTGACAAAAAACTATAATATATATGACGATTATATTCCCTATAACGACTTGAAAGTAAAGTATATTTAGAGTTATCTGTAGCTCGGAGAGTAATAAAAAAAATATAATACCTACTTCAAAGTACAACTTGAATTTTGATTGCTTTTGATCAGTACAACTTTAGAAAATTAATACTCCATTTAGATCCGCTTAAACGTTTGAAATAGCCTGTAGCTTAAATTAATTGTCAAAATAAGAAATTTGATAGAATAATAAATAAAATATTTATTTTATTTATGTTATGAAAGGTATATTTTTCTGAATATAAATATAAGATACTCGTATTTATAAGTATGAATAAAATTTATATCTTGCAAGATTGAGCGCATTGCTATTATATTTTTATGTTTCGATCTTGTATGACTTCGCGGCCCCCCGGTTGAGAAACGCTGCTCTAGACTGTTGACTAGAGCAATCTTAATATTTTGCAAATATATCTATCAACTCAGATCTTAGCTGAGTCATAGCGGCTCTATTTGTATTCTTCATCGTATCTCTTGGTCACTGCTTCCCATATTGTTGATGAGCAAATCAAAGTAGTACTGGTAAGCTAGATATTTAGACTTGACATTTAATAAAGCAAGATAATTTGTAAGACAGCTCCCAAGATAATATGTGGTGCTATCGTTTTTATGTTAAAAACTGTACTTTTCAATACCATTTTAGAAGCTCTTATTAAATTGAAAATTGCATCTGCAATTTAATATCCAACTCACAGTTGTGGAAGCAATAAAATGTAATAATTTTCACGATATTTCATGGAGCTTTTAAATAGAATCAACATAAATTTGACTGGTTTAATATATGACAACCAAAGTAATATTTAATAGTTTACATTGTTCAAATTTTCTTGTTACTAAGCGAATATTTTTGAAATCCAAAATTTAATTAAACGTATAATATAAAAATATGAAAAATTTATGATACAACCCTTATATTTCATTTTTCTACGCTTTTTTGACAGAATATTCAGTTATTTTAAGGGCAACAACCCTTCGTCTTTTGTTATAACTATTCACATGTTTTGTCATTCTTAGACGCACAAAAAGGCGGACGAAACAAGTGAAGAACTTCAGTAATTTAATTATATTGAACGACACGCACCCTTACTAACACATTTGTAGGGCGGGTAACATAAAAGCAGTGGCATGATGTTTACACAAATTTTTTAAATGGGACGGATTTCAAAACAAAAAAAGATATTTTGAATATTTTTACATATTTTGTTGATGGTGAATCACATTGAAGAATGACAGACATGCAAATACACAATCTAATAGGTCAACATTCGTGCGTAAATACTACTACCCTAATTTATTTAAAATTTTGACTATGCATGAAGGTTGAACAGTATATAAGGTTCTCTATTTTTTACAACATTTTGTTGATAAGTTATACGATAAATAATAATAATAATAATAATAAGAGAGAGTCCATTCCCGCCTGTAGATCTTCTGCCAACTCTTTGATCTGCAGGATGCAGAAAGCAGTGCTGCTCGGGTCGCTCCGCATTGTGTGGGCACTGGATCTGGCGTAATTTCCGCGGCTGCATATCGCCAGGGTTTGGGATGCAGTCGTGTGTATTTAGCTCCACTAGTCTCTAGTATGACGCGGCTCAAAAGGTTGCTGAAGTTTGAGATTAGTGGACGCTTGTCAAGACCTGACAAACCCCAAAATAATAATAAATGTATTCAACCAATAACACATTACAGAAATATTGTGGTTTAGTCAAGATGACACATATAATATAAATTGAAACCACATGAGTTAAACAATACAAATAAATTTAACAAATTTTACAGTTAGAAGATTACATAATTTAATATTAGCCCTTATGGTGTAAATATTCCTGTATGCTATAAAAACAGTTGGATTGTAAAAAATGTCTAAATTTTAGTTTGCAGGTGGTATACAGTTAAATAATGTTAAAGCCATGTATTGAGGACGTTTACTGTACAGTGCAGAGCTATGAGAGGGACATACAATTGAGTGTTTACTACGGGTATTATAAGAATGAAAGTCAGAATTGGTAGCGAAAAGGTGCGGATTATTTTTAACAAACATTACGGCTTCTAATATATAAACAGATGGAAGAGTTAATATGGACAAAACAGGAAAAAGGGATCTGCAAGATGATCTAAAGGGGGCACCAGCTATTATGCGAATAGCACGTTTCTGAAGTACAAAAACCTTTGAGGATTCAGAGGAACTTCCCCAACACAAAATGCCATAGCTCCGAAAAGTTCCGAAGTAAGCAGTTCTAAGTATATCAGAAAATACCATATCTTTAAGTTTTTTTAATATAAAACAAGATTTGCTAAGTTTAGGTAGCATATATCTAACGTGATTTTGCCAACTCAGATTATCACTTATCATTATACCTAAAAATTTTGTTGACTCGGAACACTGAATACTTTTTTGTCCTTTTAAATGGATATATGGGCTGGTAATAGGTTCATTTTTGTGCCCATGGAAGAGCAAAGCATGACTTTTTTTTTGTATTAAATAAAAAATGTAATAAAAAGTATAATATTGAAATAAAGCATTCTGATTACAGAAGACTTTATTACTAGGTTATGTGAACTAATAGAAACCAGATTATCTATTCTCGAATGTCGCTTACCTAGTCGTCACCCTAAAATTATGAAATTGAATTCTAGTATCTTTTACCGTTTAAGTGAGGCTTTTGATTATATTTTTTAGCAAAAGTCAGCTCATGAGAACAAAAATAAATATTCCATTTAGTTCATCTTAAACGTATGGAATAGCCTATAGATCTGGTGATTTTGATGATTGTTGTGGTGTAAATGCACTTTTTTGAAACCATGTGAACTTGTAAACCTGGTTTTTCAATTTTTGGTTAGGTAATTACAATTGTAAGATTCAGTGATTGACTAAGGAAAATCGGGGCCCTACGCATCTCATTGCGGGCCTAATTAGTTAAAAAAATCATAAAATAATGGAAAAAAGCATGATAAAACCATCTTGCGGGCCCCCAAAAAATACGGGCCCCCAAAACATACGGGCCCTAGGCAGTTGCCTAATTTGTCTAGGCCAAAGTTCGCCCCTGGTCAGATTATTAATGTCAATTATTCGTCAAATATTTTGAAATGTGTAATTTCAAAATTACCACTATAAGATGATATTATAAATATACAACTTAATAAAAGTTTCCCTCTTAGTTATATATTATAAAATGAAACATATTATATCAATAATATTTATTAAAAGAAATACTTTTAACTGATGCATTTTCGATTGAAAACGATAATAATGAATTTATCATTGAATAATTTGAACAAATGATAGTTTCGCGCCATAATGAAGTAGAAGAGAGTAATAAACCTGGAAAAAACATAATTCAATCGTTCTTTTGGTCAGTAATTTATCTATAAGCTATTCCAAACGTTTAAGCGGGACTACCTGAAATTTGAATTTTCCTAATTTGTCATAAGCTTTCTTTTTTAAGCTTCCTTTCTTTTGAAGTGGGCTTTTACTAAACAAAATGATCAAAAGCCTCATCAAAGATCTTAATCGGTAAAAGTTACTAGAATTCAATGTTCCGCAAATTTTTTTTAGCAATTTAGTATTTCCGAAACGAAAAATCGTATTCTTGGTTGAAATCTGGTATAAACGGTACATACAATAAGTATTCTTTTTATGTTTTATAGTAATTTACCACCATTTTGTTTTTAATATAATTTTCAGTGCCATCTATTATGTCAATACTGAAGCTAATTGATTACATTACTGTTATTTAGAGATAAGAACAGTAATTACGTCTGATATTGTCTAAATCTGAATGCAATTAGTCAATAGACAATTTATAGATGTGATACTACTAATAACTTAATATCATTTGTATTTAATCCAAATGAAAACTAGATAATCTTGGAGCATATAATTGTATTATAGTCCCAGTTTGTTCCAACTGCGCATAATAGTAGTGAATATATCTTTTTAAGCATAATATAAGATGAAGTTTATTTGATGCCAGGTCCATTCATATCATACGAATTTTCTACGCTTCATATATTCTATAATTATATTCTTTGCTAGTTTTCCTTACTTTATTCACATACTTTATGAGAAATGATCCCAAAATTCCCAACTCTACGAGGTGTGTAAATTAAGTAATCGGACTGATTTTTTTTTTTTTTTTATTCGAATACAATTACTATTCAATATTGTTTCCCTCAAAATAACTTCCTTGACCAGTCACACAGTGATGGAGACGGTTCTTCCAATCCTCATAGTAGTGCTGGAACTCGGATACTGGAATAGCTTTCAGCGGTTACGAACGTTTGAATGTTTCCGAGTGTCCTAAAATGACGTCCCTTGAGGTGATTTTTCAATCTTGGGAAGAGGAAAAAGTTACAAGGACTCAAGTCAGACGAATAAGGAGACTGAGGAGCCATAGTAATGTTTTTATTGGCCAAAAACTAGTTTATTGAAATTGTTGTGAGACAAGGCGCATTGTCATCCCCAATTCATTGGTCAAAATCTGATGAACGGTAGTGTGAGTCAAATTCATCTCTTCCTCGATCATTCTGATTGTCAACCGACGACCTGAACGCACAAGATCCCGGTTTCTGATGACATTTTCATCAGTTCTTGAAGATGAAGGCCTTCCGTTGCGTGATTCATCTTCAATCAACTCTCTTCCTTCTGAAAATGCCTTAAACCACCGAACAACCTGGGTCCTTGACAAAACACTGTCTCCGTAGGCCTGCTGAAGTTTTGCAAAAGTTTCCGTTGCACTGTGCTCAAGTCTGAAGACTTAAAAACCTAATAGCACACCGCTGCTCGAAATTAATGTAATTCATTTTTAGAACGCACTAGAAAAAACTATTTCACGAAAAAAATCGCTACGGACAACAAAATTACTCTAGCGAGTTCAAACTCGAACTGTAGGCGTATCACATGTTCACCTGCCGCCACTCCAAGTCCCGCGTTCCAAATGTTGCCAGATCAAACGCTATGTTGCCAGCCCGAATACTTTATTTACACACGTCGTATATCGGTGAACACACTGATATCTATTCTCTGATCGTGATTTGGTGCCTACGACAGTTCCTGATATATACAGGGTACAGCTGCCCAACATCCTCCAGTTATAATGACGACGCAGCTTGAAACTTGATTACATATAGAAATCCTAAGTGTTACTTGTTTCTTATGGAAAAACATGTTCCCCTTGTATTTCATTTCTCTGTATGAAATATTCGCAAAAAAATGAGTACATTTCCATTTCCGATTACCCGATTTTTACCAAAAATTGTATCTAATGGTAGCATTGATGTCAAAAGCTTAATGCAAAGTTTCATTTTAATCCGCGTAGCCAAATTCGTGCTACGTGTGTCCTCGGACCGATAGATAGACAAACAGAGAGATAGACATATATAATACTAAAAATAGTCAAAACGGTATCTAGAGACTTGAATTCGCGGATATCCATGGAAATCTCAAAATTTCAAAGCCAGTATGATCGCCCTGGCGGCCAAGATAGTACAAAAACAAATAACCCGACATTTTAATGTACTATAAACATAAAATATCATCAATTAAACAATTAAAAATAAACTTTGTAACGCATTTATTCATTAAACTAATTACACAAATGAGTCTACACTACAATTATAATTTACAAAAAAATAATCATGATTGTCGCCTCACGTTGGGCGCCAATTTTTATGTAGCTAATAAATGTTTTTTTCGTATTTAATACTTAAAATGATACCTGTTTATACAGAGGTACTATGGCCGGTCGAAACGTCACGCTGATCACGTGGCTTCCATATCTATGGCTGGCGGTCTAGTAACGGAGAGTTTACCTTCTCTGCCCCTTATACGCCTATCTAGGTGTTGGGATCCTATTATTTATTTATTTATTTTATTTAAACAAATTACACAAATGAGTTCTACAAAACCATTTTAGTTTGCAAATACAACGAGTATATTTTGAAGAGTTTTCCGTGTTTTGACATTTAACATAATATATATTTTTGTGACCATAGTTTGTACGGTCATAACTCGATTATTTGAACAATTTGATTTTATGAACATGGGTTGCTATTCTCGAATCTCGCATGAAAATGTCGTGTGCGAGAAAAGTTGCATGGTATTTGTAGCATACTTTCCAAAAACCCGATAATTAGTGTAACATTTCTCGCATGCAACAAATTTGAAATGCCAAACTTCCTGCCAACAATGTGAAACAAACCAAAAAATAATAGAGGTCCTTTTAATTCCTTATTTATATGGTCTTAATAACTATGGCTATTAACCAGGAAAAGAGGTCCTTAAAGCGGTGAATAAATCGCAACATAAGTGCAATATATAGTGCGGGATGCATAATTCGCTCCAGAACTTTTCGTAAATTGAAATTTGTTATAAATCTTTTTTAAAAAAATGTTACAGTTATTACCAGTGGCGCACTTGAAACAGAATAAGGCTCTGGCATCTGCAGAACCACCTGCATTTGCCCAAATTGCCAAATGGTCAATCTGCTCCTGATGATTAATCAAAATTAAAATTCAGTTGGTAACATGTTCTATTTGTCTTTTTATATTTATGTTAATTGTTGCTTATATTGAATTTAATTGAATATTACCGGGAAACTTAAACAATTTGTATAAGATTTCGTATATGTTTGATACTGTGGTAATTTCTTCAACATAAGATCTTACAGAAGACTGGGATATTCCCGTTAATAAATTATAAACTACTCCCAGTTAGTAACCATCCGTCGCATGGAAATTTTATGCTGATAAAAGTGCAGGAAAATAATATCACTTGCTTCTTCGGTAAATTTCCAAACATTGTGAGTAAGAACTTAATTTTGTTTAAACACTTAGAACAGAATATCTACTTGGTAGGTGTATGTATATGCTTCGACTTCTCATTTATATCACGGGGTTAATATTTTAATGAAAAAAAAAACTTTGATTACAAAAGAGTTTTAATAGGATAATTCCTAGCAAAGGGCAATTGCATCCGGTTGCCCTCTAAAAACAACACCTATGGCGAATGTAAGGCTCAACAAAATTAATTACAACACTTACTAATTCTTTAGTTAGTTGTAAAGACCTTTTAAAAAAATTATCATTCATTTTCATGGCATTTAAATGCCAAAATTTAGATCCCATGGCTCTTGCAACTTGTTCTTGTTGCTCTATATTATTAATAGTGGCTAAAAATACAAAATCTTTTAAATTTGCCACTGAGCTTAAGCTAACGGCTTTTTTTAAAATAAAAGTCCACTTTAAATGTCAAATTGTCACACACTAGTCAAACACCCGCCACATTATCGCATTCGAGATTCAAGAATACTAAAAGCAACGACTCCTCTGTAATGTGACGTGCTGACTTTTTAACGATTGAAGTGTTCTTTTGCTAAACAAAATGATCAAAAGCCTCATTTAAACGCTTAAAGTTACTAGTTTTCAAAATCTAGTTCCGCTTAAATCAAATAAAGATTCTTTTAACGAACTATAAAATGAAATATATAATATATACATATGTAATGCGCAGAACACTACAGAATATTGAAGTTGTTTTTATAAACAGAACTGTCATTTGAAAAAAGTGTCCCTCAAAGAATCAACTACCAATAAAAATCATTATTAAGCACAACAAAATATCTGGATACTTTCTTATATTTACGGTACAAACTATAAATTACCTATTTTATAAAATCTTCTTCTTAAAATTTATATTTCTACATTACAAAAATTCCATTCATAATGTTAGTGTTTTTCAACTAAATTAAAATACTTTAAAATAAGTACAAGACGAAATTTGGCAACGTTTGCAAACATGTAAAATTTATTGGTGCAATCATTCGTCTGGCTTGCTGTATTTGCCCCTCTGCATATAAACAACCATTACATTGCTCGGGTCGATTTATAGCACATACTATAATCTTTACTTAATATATCAAATAAGGCATTAGAAAACTGCACTAATCTGCCAATTAGGAATTGGGTAGGTACAAATGTGGTAGAGTGCAGAGGCGGCTCAAAACCTCTTATAGAGGTGCTGCAACTAGAAGTATAATTGAAATTTTCTTTCGGACAGAAAATCATTTTTAAGATGGACTTTAGTTTTTTTTCAATAATGTAAAATAATCATAAATCACTCAGCAGTCATTAGATTAGGTCATTAACCTGGTTAATGACCTCAGTCAAAACCAAACAAAATTAAATTAAAAAAAAAAAATAGTTTGGGTTTAGATAGGATGACCATTTTCTTAAGAAGGCAATGCGGGACGGAGCAAAAAAAAGGGTCCTCATCTCCCAAAATCCAAGTGAAGAGCAAAAAAAAAGGTCTTCACCTCCCATATCCAAGTGAAGAGCAAAAAATGGATGTGAAGTGTGAATTTTCACACATTTCAGGGTTTTGCAGGTATTTAATAACTGAATGATGATTATTTGGGATGCCAAAACAAATTTTATGTCAAAATATTTTTTTATGAATTTTAATTCGAATGCCTAATACCATTATTTAAGTTTCTAAATATGTGCAGTATTTCTTTTACATAGCAAGGTTCATTAAGATTTTGAAAATTGCGCCTATGGCTTCTATTGGTTGCTTAAATAATTAGCCCCGCCCTCTGATTTCGTATACATCCAACAGAATTAAATTATAATTTCAACACTTCCCACTGGTTATTAAATTTACGCTTTTAAAAATTAAATGCAACATTTACCAAAATATAACTAGAATTTTGACAAAATAATTTAAATAAAAGATAACTGCAAAAAAAAACAAAAAAAAATAAAATTGACAGGAATCGATCTATTTTGCAAGTTACCTGTTTGACAAATTAGAAAACCAATGACTAAACGCACATCGCTATGAGAGCTGACGTATCAACTTGGTTACATAGCGAATTAAATATTTAACATATTTTGGTTAAAAACACAAAAAATGCATTATTTTCCGAAAACATAATCTGATCAAAAATTCCTGTTGTACTATTCCGGTTCACACCAATATACATTACTTAGAATTTTTTCAGATTTTTAGTTTTAACCATTTGGGCTACAGGTGTGGCAAAAAATTTTTTGCACAATTTTGACTAAAAACGCGTCAAAATAATTTATTTTGCAAAAATAAAATTTTGATCGTTAATCCACGTACTAAGGGCTTTCATTTGATACCCTACTCAGAATTTAAAAAAAATATGTTTTTTTTCGTTGAGCACATATTTGTTTATATTTTTAGGGGGATATGTTTTTTAGATGTTTTAGTATTTTTCCTATGTGCGGGTCAAAAAGTTGTACAAGCGTGCCAAATTTCAACTCTCTAGGTTTAGCCGTTTGGCTACAATTTTTACCGAACAGACAGACACACAGACAGACAGACAGACAGACAGACAGACAGACAGACGACAAAATGACGGTATAAGGGTTTTTTGGTCATACCTACAAAACCCTAAAAAAAGGTCTTCACCTCCCAAATCCAAATGCGGGACAAAATGTTAAAATGCGGGACGAATGGTCACCCTAGGTTTAGAGAGATATATTTATTATTATTATTTTTTTTTTTTTCGGCGGTTTTATTAAGTTTTCTCATACATATTATTACAGATATGGATAGGTCTCGTGTAGATAGAACGAATGACGCCTCGTGGTACGTAATATCAGGTCGCGGTCCTGAGTTATTCTAATTTTACCGCGTACCCCGAGCACCGATTTGACTACAAAATGGCAAACGCGCTCGCCGCTCACTATTGCATCATCTGACTTTGAACGCTATTTTGGCAGAATCTTTGGACCTTCCTCTCTTCAACCTAGTTATTATATTTTTGATAGCTTGTATAGTTTTGAAATTATTGAAGGAAGCCTGGTGTACATTTTTTTTAGGACACATGGGATTTTACCGAAGGAACCAGTATGGGAACGCAACGATAGACGTATTCTACGTTAAAAAAAAAAAAAAAAACTTTAACCTAAGAGCTTTCATTTTATACCACACAATAAATATTTTTAAAAATGTATATTTTTATCGACGACACAAATAAACGACATTTTTCAAAAAATTAATCTCATAAAAAATTCTTGTTGAACTATTCCGGTTCGCATCTATGTTCGCTATGGAGATTTTTTTCTGAGAGATAGGGTGGGGGACAAAAGTTTTCCGACATATTTTTAGCAAAAATCCCATAAAAAAATATATGTTTCAAATATACAAATTTGTTTGTTGGTCAACGCTTTAAGAGGTTTCATTTGGTATGCCAATCAAAATTAAAAAAAAAATTGTTTTCTTATTAACAACATATTGTTTATATTTATCTCGGGATGTGTGTTTTATGAACTCTCAGTATTTTTCCTATATGTGGGTCAAAGAGTTGTATAAGCATGCCAAATTTCAAATTTCTATGTTAAGCCGTTTGGCTACAATATCTACCGGACAGACACATGAGAGTCATACCTACAAAACCCTAAAAACAAACAATAGACAGAAAAAATACAATTACATTTTTTTACAGCTAATATAAGTATTCCAAAAATTTGTATAAGTTGTTCATTTTTGTAAGGACAAACCAGATCTAGTTATTTTGGTAACTTTTACAGTGTACGTCGGACTTTAAATGTCACTTTATTTATTGGTTCTGATAATTATTAAGAAAGTGACATTTTTTATAATTTTTAATATCGACATGACATACAGTTTCAAAGGTGCAAACTATTGAAAACAAAATTTCCTCTTAGTTTGTTCTAATAAAAGTGAATAGCTTATATTCAGAATGACACAAAAAATATAATGAAAATGACATTTTTTAACACCTTAACCTAAAAATATTAAAATCTTGTTCCGCTTAGAGGTTTGGGATAGCCCAGCGTTTCCCAAAGTGTGAATCGCGACCCGGCACCGGGTTTCAGAAAATTTTTGCCGGGTCGCGAAACAAATTGTAAAAACACAAAAAAGATTTTTTTGTACATATTATTTTTTTTACGTCAGTTACATCACTAGAATAGTGTGTATTTGTGCTCTTTATTGCTAATACTATACTATATTCTTTATTGCTATACTATACTCTTTATTACTATACTATATTCTTTATTACTATTTATTACTTTTTATTACTATAAAGCTACTGCTTTAAAATAAAATTTGTTTTGTAAATAAATGTTTTTTTTTGGTGGGTCGCGAAAAATTTTAAAACCTCGTACCGGGTCGCGGTCAAAAAAGTTTGGGAACCGCTGGGATAGCCTATACATCTAAAGAGATTTATTTTTATTTATTTGTGCTGTCTAATCAAGTTTTTTCACACATATTATTACAGATATGGATAGATCTTTTTTAGCCGGAACGAATGACGGAATGAATAAACGAAGGTAGCGGATCCGAGTTTTACTAACTTTACCACTTTAGCTTTTATAGTTTTGAAAATATTGAAAGAAGTCGACTGTTCACTTTTATGGGACTCAGTACTGGAACGATACGATAGGCGTACTCTACGTTAAAAATACTTTTAACCTACATAGATACCTACGATTTTAAGATCATAAGTAATCACGGAGAGAACATAATAAATAAATTAATTTATATTATAATCTATTTATAATTAATCTATATACGCTTCTTTTGCTGGTCCGTTCATTGTGGGGAGTCGAATTGAGCTCTGAAATGGAAAGTCGTCCAAGTATGAAGCAACGGGCATTCTGCTAGTTATTAATAAAAACGACATACTTTTAGTTTTTAGCAAGAATTACAAGAATTTTCACCTATAAGACAATAAAATCTAATAAAATATAAAACCTATAACATCAGCCTCAACGTAGGCAGGAAATTCAATAACCTGCGACGAAAATGATGGATATCCTTTGATTTTGTGTAGGAACATGGATCATAATTTATTATAAATTTTTTCACGTAACCGCCTACAACTCGTATAGCTGGAGGAATTTTCCATCTGTTTTTGTATTTCAATCACAATCACATTGTTTATCTCCAACATATGCTATTGTTGCATGCACTCGACAAACATATGTCCAAGTACTTGGAACTACATCACAAGTGTCAGCACATTAAATCATATTTAACAGGCATAAAAAGTGTAATTACCTCTGCATTTGCATCTTTCAACGTTTACATCCGGAAAATGTTATAAAATAACATTACAGAGTAAATAGCAGCACTTTGTCAGTTACATTTTAGGTAATAATAAATAAAAGCATAAATTTTATACATTAAAGCTAATATGAGTAACAAATTGTTTAATGAATAATTTTATGGGACTTTATTGCAAATTATGTTGAATATGCAACAAACTCATGGAATAATATGAGGGAAGTTCTAAAAGTTTTGAGAATTTTGTCATAAAATCTATATTTTTTATTGCTTATTTAACTTATTTCCATAGGTGATCTTCTAAGCCTGAACGCTCACTGAATCTAATTATTCGTTGATAAACCTTATTTTGTCGGGTCGAAAAATGGAACCCATTTCTCTCCACAGGCTTTTTTGCCGGGAAAATTTTGTCGGGTCGTGAAAAAAATTGTAAAAACACAAAAAAGATTTTTTTCTGTACATATTATTTTTTTTTACGTCAGTTAATCACTAGAATGGTGTGTATTTGTGCTCTTTACTACTATACTATATTCTTTATTACTATACTATACTCTTTATTACTATTTATTATTCTTTATTACTATAAAGCTACTGCTTTAAAATTTTTTTTTTTTTTGTAAATAAATGTTTTTTTTCATAAGGTGGGTCGCGAAAAATTTTAAAACCTCGTACCGGGTCGCGGTTAATAAAGTTTGGGAACCGCTGGGCTATTCCAAACCTTTAAACGGAGCCAAATGGAGTTTTAATTTTCTTAAGTTGTCACAATTTATTTTTTTAATGTTTTAAGTCGGCTTTTACTAAACAAAATGATCAAAAGCTTCAATTAAACGTTCACAGTTACTAGAATTCAACATCTAGTTCCGCTTAATCCAAAGAAACAGGCTATATATACGATGATGACACACATGTTGCATAATAACAAGATTTTAAATGCACCCTGTACTAAATATTTTGGAATATTTAGCGTACGCCCCTGGTCTGTGTGAATACCTGAGCTTTTAACCTTTGTTCTGAAATGATAAATTGCCTACAGGTTAACAACCTTTGGTCAAAAAATCAAATCCATCATTTTGAACATAACAAATATATATAACATATCATATCTGATCATTTGTAATAAACCCTATTCCATATCACCTGAATGTTATATGGCTTCTGTGACCCTTTTAAATAAATAAACTATATTCAAATGAGGTGACACAAATATTTTAGTTCTTAGGTGCTCCAGATACTACTGACTTATACCCGACGATAAGTTAGAATTACAATCTAGTTCACGCAAAATACTACGGCTTCATCGGGAAGCCAGGTGAACTGTTTTAAACTACATTACATACGATTTTATATTGTCCCACTTTAGTTTTTAATTTATCTTGTTAGTGGAACACTCTCAGGTATTAGAGCAGCAGAATTAATGATTTAGAATTACTGTTTAACACTTTACGAACTAGATTTTCGTTTTAATTTTAGTAGTTGGTAATGGTACAGGATTAGATTCTCAAAGTTCTATTTTTTTTTTTTTTTGTACCTATAATTTTTTATATGATTATTAATATTTGTATAAAATAAATAAAAATCTTATTACATTAGTAATTAAAAAATCTGTGATTTTTTATTATATAGTGAGATCATTAATCCCTGAGCGTTACATAATGGTATTCTAATTCACAGCTGAAACTCCCAATTTATGAAAAAACCAATCAGATTACTTCGTTAGCCCTAACTCACCCAAGGAACAACGTAAATGCGTTGCGAACATAATATTTGTTATCAACTCATTGATTTGTAGAGAAAAAGTGTTCATTTAATAATTTATTCGTATAAGGTAATACAAACAGAATGTCGCCTATGTGTACATGTCCTTGGAAATAAGTTTGATAACTAAATGTTTCTGTCAAGTATGACATAATGCTCAGGAATTAATGAACGCACTATACTTTTGTTAATATAATTTTTAATTAGTTTTATATTTTAAACATAAAATTTTTTTTCGCCCCCACGAGCAAAATGAAAAGAAGGCGCCTATGCTCCCTCTACTTCTCTACAGCAGTGAATCATGGTGTTTCTATAGACGGCATATTTAAACTCTAGAACGATTCGACCAAAGATGCCTTATACCCTTTTCACACTAGATCTTTAAGATCGGATGTGAAAGTGAATGTATCTTTAAACGCTAATGTGAAACCGTATGGCCTCGGTTAAATACAAGCGATGTTTAAGACAGAGATCTGCGTCTTAAACTTCGTCCACATTGCCAACTTAATTACTATTATAAAAAAATACTCCTTGAATTTGTGCTGTCAACATTTTATATTATCATAAACAAGAATACTGTATTATATCGACGTTATAAGAAGTTTATACTTATTGTTATAATAAAATTATTTATTTTAATAATGTGTTTAATAAAATACAGAGCTACAATAATTGAGATAAAATGTATCGACTTACATGTTAATACAGGTGTAATATATTCTTTATTGTAGTGTCTTTATTGTACAATGAAATGAAATATCCTTATTTGTTTATAATAATTCAAAATGTGCGTCTGCGCAGACAGTTCAAAACTGGTAATTTCATGACGGTAACTTAAGGACAAAATTACTGTAGCTGATGACAGCACCAGAGATTTAAACATCAAGTGTGAAAGCATACCGATCTTAAACATCGGTGAACTTTAAGTTCACTCGTCTTAAAGATCTAGTGTGAAAAGGGTATTAGAACGATATTGAGAGTCAATTGGCAAGATTATGTCCCGAACACAGAAGTTTTGGCTAAAGCAGATATCGTAAGTATTGAGGCCATTCTGCACCAAATTTAGTTGGACATGTGATAAGAATGCCAAATACTAGGTTACCCAAAAGATTACTGTACTCAGAGTTGGAAGGAGGCTACAGATGTGTAAAAGTTCCTAAAGCCTGGAACAGAATGCACAGCGCGTTACGCCGTCACTTGCGACGGCGTTGAATTTTCGCCTGCACACAATGCAATAATTTTTAACGCCGTCAAAGTGACAATCTATATCTGTGTTTATAGGTGCGCTTTCTTTTATTAAAATTATAATGAATGATGAAGACTTGTGTCTGATGTTATTTACGTTGTATGTAAGTTATTTATACATACAAGCACTTTACCATTCAGTAAAAACTGAGGTTAGGTGTTTTACGTCAACGTTTAACGGCGTCAAAAGTTGGAAGTTGACGAACATTCAGTATCAACGGCGTTGGAACGCCATTAGGACGTTGCCTATTCTGTGCACTTGTGTACGACAGCTTGATTTTAACTTTCCTCTGACAGATAGCGCCGTCCAAACGCCGTCAACGCGCCGTAGAACTCGTTGCATTCTGTTTCCCACTTAAACAACTCTACAAAGCTAAAAAATAACCTCAAGTTATGTCAGCTGCTCAGCCCAGACTGGGAAGAAAAACCCCTTTGTCGAAGTACATGGCGCAATCTAGTGATACGAATACAGCAGTATAAACGGACACGTATAGAGCGTGCCTCACTAGTACGCAATAAACGCAAATCCAGACTTCAGACGATGTTGCCTGATTTTGCCTATAATTATCTCTGCGCTATTTTTGGCAAAATATTCGTATCCAGAATTGTCCTCTCCAGTCATTAACAAGCCCACTCTCATTGAAATTTGTGAAATATTTTTCTTTTAGTAGCGAAGTATTGTCATCGATTCGACGTAGCTATTATATGTGAAAAAATATTATTTTTTAAATTTGCGGAGTTGCCGTGGCTCCGTGGTAGGACGGTTGCCTACGGAGCACAAGTATGCTGGTTCGAAACCCCCCATCACCTTCGGATTTTTATCTTCTGATATTGTGCAGACAGCTCTGGGGTCGACTCAGCCTCAAGTATTTAATACCTATAAATGAGTACCTGTTCAGACAGGTATAATAGGACCGGTCGAAACGTCACACTGACAGCGTGGCTTTCATATCTATGACCGGTGGTCTAGAAACGGAGAACTTACCTTCTCTGCTCCTTATATTTAGACATTAGAAAAATGTATTTGCAAAATAAAGCTAATTTAATATTTTGTCACCAAAATATATTATATATCTTTTGTGACTTGCTATTTTTAATTTTTTGGAAATTTAGTAAAAGATTTCAGTTTTTTGTGTGATGGATGAATACTACGTACAATAGAGGATAGGCATGATTTTTTAAATTTTTTTGTTATATTCCTCTTGTTGCATATAAACATTAAACAGTTTGCGTTCTTTTTTTTAATTTGAAGGCTTAAAAAAATCATAAATGTATGTAGCGTGCGAAAACCACGTGTAACGTCATACCCTACATAAGTCTACAGCGTACAGCCTACCCAGTCTACAGCGTACAGTATATAACCTATATTGCAGTATTTCAATTATACCTCTAACGTTTTGTAACTTCATGTAAACAATGTAGTAAAATTCTGACATCTAAATTACATAAATATTTACATTTTACAGAGTCGCAGCGTTTATATTGTATACATAAATGTTAGAATACATAAATGGTTTACTTACAAGTCTGTTTTGACACCATGTATTTCTTCAGCACTGTAGCACAGTGTTTCTCAACCTTTTGTGGCATGTTGGGTATATTTGGAAAAAGTTTTTGAAAAGAAACAACTTTTACATAAACATGTTTTTAATATCTGTTACGGTTACCTATAATGGCTTGCAAGTGTTCAAAGTTACTTTCCATTTTGAACACTTTCACATCCTTACTTTTTAGTTAATAGTAGCTCGGAGCATAACAAAAAATATTGCTCGTTCAAGTCGTAACTACTTGAAAGTACTTGAAGTACTTCCAACGCGAACCGTTTTAATTAGTTTAAATTAGTTGGCAAAATAAGTATAATTTATTTTATTTATGTTTAAAAGGTATATTTTAATGAACATTGATGTCACATATTTATAAAAATAAGTCTTACAAAATTTAGCGTTTTTCTATTATAATTTCGTGCTTCGATCTTATATGACTTCGCGGCCCCCCGACGAAGCTTTCACGGCCCCCCGGTTGACAAACGCTGCTGTTGCATTAATTATTTTTCATATATTCCATGAGCATAAAAGCATCAATGTTGGGTAAATTATCACTCTGAGTCCTAACAAAATCTTTATCTGCCATTTTAATAATAAAAGCGTGAAAAATTGTTTTAAAAAAAAAAACAAAACTCTCGAACAATGCAATATATACACGTTAAGATTATGTTGCAGTCGTATTTACTCGGCAACCTTTGCACTGTGGTCGGCATATTTCAAATTTACAATATTTTAATTAAAAAATTTGGCTGTAATTTAATTAAAATGTGATTTTTGTTTTGTTAGGTGACATAATTAACATTAACATATCAAAAAAATGTAGTTTTAAGGAAATATAAATTTTATGCATATCCCCTATTGTTATTTTTATTTTGTGTAAATTTTCTTTTACTTAATTATTTTGTACTCATGTGTGAATTAGTAAATTTATTATTATTATTATACGCCTATCTAGGCGTTGGGACACTATTATTTATTTATTTAAATTTGTGAGTAAAGTATGGCCAGTAATGTTATAGATTTTTGGCTACGGTAGTCATATTTTGAACAAAAATGTTCATTTTAAGAGCACCGTTATGTTAAATATTGACCTTGCATAATCTTCCCGTGAATTTTTACACCCTCATTGCAGTTAACATATCCGGTTCAGAATTAATCGTGACCAGAACTGACTGTACAGTATCGTAAGATGATATTTTTCATCCTATACCCCCCAACCCTTGTGGCGCCATTGGCTCACAGATTTTAAACTTGAAATTATGTAAATCCCCATAAAATTTTGATGTTTCACATAAACATTCTAAACACTATCATCTATAAAACGAACTATAAAAAATAAATAAAACTAGAAATCGAAGATATGAAGTTTGGTTTTATTTGATTTGTTTTGTTCTTAGATGCTATTTCTAATTAAATTTAAAATAAAGCTATAAATTGTTTAATTGCTTTGGAAATAAGTGGAAAATACCCTTATTTGCAACTGAAAACTATTTATTACGTCGTTAATAGTTTTTAGTAATTAGTTTAAGACTTCGTCATGAATATTAAATAATTTTAATTTTCTAGGGATTCCTTTACACAATGTAGATAGTCATAAAATGATACTCCTATTATACAACGTCGTAAAACGGTTAAGCCATATGGCGACATTATCGATTTTGTCAGTGAAAATTTTGTGTAAAAAATGTTTTTCGCATGATTATACATGGTGTTTCTAGAACTCTTATGGGGAGCATAGGACTTCCACAAAGCTTCGCCATCTGACTATATTGTTGGCCATTGTCTTCAGTACATCCCATGATTTTCCCTGAACCTCGACCTCCTTCAAATTGGTACGTCTCCAGGTTTGTTTGGTCGCCTGCGTTTGCTATTACCCTGAGGATTCCATTCGATTTCCTTGCTATATCGGCAGGTCTTTTTCAAAGCGTATGCTAAAATCAGACCCATTTATGTGCCTTTATTTACCGTTCAATGGGTTGGGTGGTCATATCCCACAGCCTCGTACTATTTATGGTGTTGCGCCAGAATATACTGCAAGCGTTCTTCAAACTCTTATCTTATAAACTTATCTTATATACGATATACCGAAAATTATTTTTACTAAAAAATGGGTACTAATTCCGTCATATCAACAGTTTTTTTTTTAATTCTAAAAACGAATTATATTTTCTAAAGCATTGACAAGTGAACTTGTTCGATCTGGTCATTTAAAACTTCGATGTTATTACACACACACATACAATATACAGGCCTTTGTTGCTATACGTTAAGAAAAAAGTAAGAAAAGAAACGCCATGTTATGACGTCAGAAATGTTACCAACTTATGCGATCTCATTTCACTAGTTCGATTTAACAAAGCATCATTATGAAGTTATTATGCCTGAATGTGAAACTTGTGACGCAATTTCATGTAGGTGTAATTCAGATAACATTGAACCATGGTAAAATCAAATTTGAACAGTAAATGATGGAATACATAGCGATTGAATGTGACTTTGAATGATGGGATAAATTACTGCCGAGATACAATCTTTACGGATTCAAACATTCAACAGCAGATTAGTTATGTATCGTTTAACCTAAAACGGCTAAAAATACATTACCTTAACAAAGAAAAACATAAATTTTAGTCATCACCAGACACAATCATTCAAATTAAGAAAAATTAAATAGCTGCTAAAAACACGTCTTTTGAAATATGCTTCTGAAGCTTAATTTCACACATTTATTTGTTCTGTTGTGATTTCATAAAAAACCTATCAGTTTTTCCATTATAAAATAAAAAGCGGTTGCGTTCAGGCATGGATGAACTAGAGCTTGAGCGCTTCGTTTCACTGATGAAGTTTATCTTAGTTTCCTGACTATCTCACACTATCACCACTGCCAAAACACGTTAAATAAAACTGAATTACCCCAACATTTGAAATTAGGGGATTTTTTATTTGTTAATTTGGCAATGGAATACACACTGATATTAAATTAGTTTTTATAAACTTGAACTTGATAGTCACGTTGGCACAAACATGAAAAGACCGATTTTGCAGGTAAATTATAAAATCTTAGAGACAATGTGTAGCTTCTAATATTTGGAAACAATGATAAATGGAAATGTGATGTTCATATCTTTAAATGAGAACCAGACAGCATTACAGAGAGAGCAAAAGATTAAAATCCATAGGGCAAAGAAATAGTTGGGAGTTCAAGACAGACATGGAGAAGCACCACAGAGAAAGAAGGGAATAAATTGTAACAGATAACAGCGATATTTCGTTGAGAGATACTTCTTCTGAAGAGTTACAGGATCTATTATACAGTAGAACCTCGTTAATCCGGACCCCTAATAATAATACGTACTTCGATTAACCCGAATAGCAAAGAGAAAGAGAGAGGGCCTAAGAATAGGTAATACGAGGTTTTAAAAATATTGTGGTGTGGCTGGAAGTTGATGAAGATTATCTAGTTTAGTCTATTTTTATAGAAGAGGGGATTGTGAAAACCATAACGGCAGCCGAGAGCTTTGAAGATGGGGGTAGAGAAAGAGAATAAGAGGACAGCAATTTGCCAAATTTTAGCTAAATGACGTGAAAGAACACTTAATCTACGTAATCTAGTTTGTTGAAAGAAGTGACAATGAAAGCATATTGTCACGTGGGTGGTGTGATTGAGACACAACTCCTGGTTTCAACATTAAAAATTTATTAAATATGTACATCACATTTACAAAATAATGTTTGAATTGGTCCATGGAGTTGGGGAAGTCTTCGGTCCACCCCGTGTTGGCTAGTATCGGCTTGGACCTATCTCCGAGGCGGGGGCTACCCATCCGGGAGTCGAGGAGCCTGGAGAAGTCTTCTTCCACTCACATGGTGACTGCTTGCTTGGATTCACCTTCGTTACAAGAATCTGGCGTCAGCGTCTTGGTCGTCACCTTCTGGACTAATACGTGCAGCGGAGTTGGCTATGTTCCACTACCTCCATATTTTGTGACTTCCAGCCTTTTTGTAACGAAAATTAACCCAGTTCCAATATTCATTCGTCATGACAAATATTTCCTCATTATGAAAATGCGATGTCTGCATTTCATAATCAGGCCACATACGTCAGACGCTGACGAATAGTTTTTAATCTGACTGCTGACCGTCACAATGTCTAGATGTCGTAATCCTGACCTAGGATTACCTATGTGACAATATCTGCGTATTAAGATTATTTAAGACACCTCCGCGAATTATTAGTGAAGGAAATATACTCCAAAGTGTCCCAACAGCATATAGACAAATATTTTAAACCAATTTCTACAACAAGCCTTTCGAATGGCGCAAAATCAGGTCTATTGGGCACATCATCATAATTATCACGAATATAATGTGTTGATTTGCACTTTATATTAGGCCCATTCTTATTAAATGTATAACTGACATGTTTTTTTGTTACATAAATGGTGTTTTAATTCACTTTCTACAGTCCTTTTAGGATATTTCAGTTAATCTAAAATTTCGTTCATCTGGACAATTTGTCGCTTTCATTAGTTCGGATTAACGAGGTTCAACTGTATATAGTACTGACGAATCTCGCGACAAATATTTGCAGTTGTCTTGCTAAGTTTTTCTGATATAATTAACAAGCTTATCTTGTCCACTGCTGAACGTAGGTTTTCCATTCAAAATGATCTTGTGACTTCAGTACCTAATTTTCATCAAATGCATGTCATTTGTCCACCTAGCTGGGGCATTTACCTGCTTCTGTTGGTATACGCTGGTCTCCATTTAAGTATTTTCTTCGTTTATCTGTCGTATTCAAGTCAAGCTTTGTTTAAACTTTTGGAAAATGTTTATGTATAAGGTGAAAAATCAGATTAAATAGGAATTAAAAACAGATTTCAAGCTACTTATTTTACTTCGTATTTAGTTCTCTAACAAGTCTCCTCTTTAGGAACACCATTATCTATTACCAACTATAGTATATCCTATATGCACAGGGCCAAAACGAAAGAATTACATTCTTTTACTGGACTTATTCAGGACCAACTTACATTCTTTCAAAATAAAATACTACGCCGCATCTTGGTTACAATCTAGTCAATACTATTTTAATATTTTATGGATAATGAAGCTAGAAGAGATTTTATATATGCCAAGATCAGACTGTACTTAACCAAAGAATCTTATAGAGAAAGTATCAGACATGCAAATATACATATTTGAACAAAAGTCAGAGATGTCTTGAAAAGAGTAAAATCGCTGAAATAGAAATTGGCAGGACACCTAAAGAGATGCACTGTTAACAAGTCGTCAAGACAAAACTACGAAATGGACACCATTGGACAGAAAAAGGAAACAACGCCAACAACTAAGGATATGGCAAGACGAACTGATCAATGTTGACAAGTTTTGGTCAAGAACAACCAGAACCAGACCTATTTGGAAGACGATGGGGAGGTCTTTGCCCAAGGATGGGCAAAATAATCTCATTTACTTTTTTATAGCAGACTTCATACTTATATATAGCTTCCAAACATTATCCATATGAATTAATAAAAGCGAGAACACGTTAAGTCTTAACAAAGTACGCAGAATTTTTTGTTCCATACAGAATGGAAAATGGAGAAGCAATAATGAGGAATGACTATTGTACTTAAGTGTACTGAGTGATAAACTACTAGACATGTAATAAGGAGGAAAGAAGTATGGCAAAGAATATTTGAGAAGAAAAATTGATTATTCGTTGAACGATGACAAGAGCTCGCAAAAGATCATCTAACAGAGAATTGCTACCTTCTCTTTGCTGATATATAGTAGGTTGGCCAAATTGTGGCCTGTGAGCCACAACATACTTTCATATATTAGATGAGACCTAAAGTCCACCTCACGAATAGTGACTAACAAAAAAAGAGAAACTTAGTTGTCACGAAGACGTCATATGACATGATTAAGATTTTTAAAGCATTTAAGGATCATCAAGGTAGTATTAAGAAAGATTTTAACCCACAGTACCAGATATATCATAAAGATTAGTTTATTGTGAAAAGCTTTAATGAAATTTTTGAAGAATTTAGAGAAATAAAACTAAACTAGTATTTTCCTTTATTAAGAGACAATGAACATCTTGTAGACGGAACAGTAAACTGTTTTACTACAAAAGATAATCTTTTGAATGAGCTACAAACTTCTAAGAAAATCCTTCGATAAGTCTTCAACAATAAAAAATAAAAAGAAGAAATTATCAGTCTGAAAGTGTTATTATTTCGTCAATCTACCGCTAGAGAGCTGAGTGGTAATCACTTTAACTTTTGATAAACGTTCACAGTGATTTAATTATATTCTGTAAAAATTCAAATGTACTACTTTATTGCATTAAAAGCTAAGGATGCTAAAATTCAATTATGATTAAGACCTGCTAAATTTGGAAGTAAAGTGGTTGGATTTCACTTTGATAAAACCCGCTTTGGGAAGAGATTGCATATGATTAAATAGTACTTTGAATGGACGGGATATTGCGTTTCAGGCTGACGGTCAGAAAACCGCTCGATTCTAAAATTCAAACTCCAAATTACTCCAAAATTATATAATGGCATGCCTTATAATAAAATTGAATTATTTCAAGGTTTCAAAGGTATGTAGTAAGTGAAGGCGACCGATAGAGAACTTTTTTAACTAAATTTTTCTACTCACCTATCAGAAAGCTATCGTTTTCTGTTGCCATAGCAAAGTGGAAAATTGGTGTTTGCTGAGGAGTGTTTTGTATCCAAGGCAACCCAATCGAAAAATACTTTCCGCTCTAGCGCCGAAAGTATTTTCCGATTGGTCAATATAAATTAAATAATACTACATATTTAAGTTTATTTTTTGTGATTAATTGTTATGTGACAATTATGTAAAGTATTAAAATTAATTCCTCCTTCGAACAAGTTGGCTGTTACACAATATACTATATATATTATTACCTTTCTCTTGAATTTTGCGGCAAGAGTTTTAACACTATTTTCTTTGCCGCTTCCTCTATCTCCTCGTCAGTCTCGCTGCTTACTTCAGCTTCATACATTATTATTTAACAAACATACAAATACCCATGTATTTTAAAATAATTATTTTGACATTCGTTAAATTGTTTATGAACATCGTAGCAACGACAAGCCACCCAGCAAACATTTTTATACGGGCCAGTGTTGGTAAAGCACATACTCCCCGGCATTGAAAGTAATGGGCCAGTGCTGGCATTTCGTACTGGGCCAGTACCCCGGTGTCCCCGTGGCCGTTATTGGCCCATTGATGTATCAGTTGCCGGCCCAGCAACGGTAAAGTGCATTGAAAGTAATGGGCCAGTGCTGGCATTTCGCACTGGGCCAGTGCTGGCATTTTGCACTGGGCCAGTACCCCGGTGTCCCCGTGGCCGTTATTGGCCCATTGATGTATCAGTTGCCGGCCCAGCAACGGTAAAGTGCATTGAAAGTAATGGGCCAGTGCTGGCATTTCGCACTGGGCCAGTGCTGGCATTTTGCACTGGGCCAGTACCCCGGTGTCCCCGTGGCCGTTAGCTGGCCCATTGATGTATCAGTTGCTGCCCCAGCAACGGTAAATTGCAAAATAATAGCATTAGTTGCAAGATTTATTTCTGACGGACCAGTGCATATATTATACCCACTCTCTAGTGTTTCAAATGTAACATATGTGTACAATGCTGGGTAAGTACCCAGTATTAAAATAAATTAATGGTTAGGTGCAAAATAAATACTCATTTGGCCATTTTCACCATCGTTGAATAAATTTATTTAACAAATAAAGATGACAATCTCGCATCGGTTTTAAACTATTAATGAAGAAATTAACATTGCTGTCAATAGAATGATGCGATATTGTTAACTTAAGTTGTTAAATAAATTTATTCAACGATAGTAAAACTGGCCGATTGTAAATTGTATTAACAGTTATAATTTATTGATTTATTTATAAATATTAAATAAATATAATTTCAGGAATAACAGGAATTAGTTTATTTAATTTATTAATTTAATGAAGAATTTTAAGAAAATGGTTTTCTGCCATTTCGGCAAAAAAATTGCATCCTAAAGATAAGTGGTGACTAATAATTTTCGCCAATATTCGGCTTGTATTATCTACCACATCTTTTCCCCCTGACTTGAAGAGTGCCAACCTAAAGAAATCATACTTGTTAAAATAAATTCAATAATCAAATTTTATAAGCATTAATGCTATAAGCTATTCACTTTTGTATGAACAAACTAGATTTGGTTATTTTGGTGATTTTTATAGTGTATTACTGACTTTTAGAAACTTGGTTATATTGTAAAAAATTTTACAGTTTTGGATTAAGTTTTTATTATTTTAGGTTAGTATTATATTTACAAAATATTTAAGATGTCACTATTCAGAATAAAATATGACAAATTATATTTTTTAAATGACATATTTATAATCTTGTAACAGATTTATTAATAATTGAAAATTTTATTACATGAAAAAAACTATGATTTAACTAAACTAAAAATTAAACAATTTAACATGAAACAGTTTGTGTAAACTACGTCCTTAAAACACGCACAAATCACAATAAAAAAACTGTATAATGTTCACAAAACAATAACTATTTAAATACACATCTTGACAAACTGTCCACCAACACGTATCAACTTATACTGGGACTAAGAACAATCAGACTTTTCAAATTATTACATTCAAAAAAAGTTTAGTTTTAAGTAAAAAGTATGAGTGAAGAAGAGACGATAGCCCGTATAAAAATGTTTGCTTGGATTAATACAAATAAGGAGTGCTTATAAAATGCTGGTAAAGTACTTCGTATAGGCGGAATGCGAAATACAAATGTGAAGTACATTATTAATATTGGCGTTGCACTTACTTTTGGTGCCAGCAATTTACCAGCAGTAAAAGCAGTTTGCCGGCATTCGGCCGTTAGTTGAATGTTTTCTGGGCACCTATTATGTATATAAATCTAACATACATAATGATTTCTATTTCTTATTTTTTGAATTTTTTAAAATAGGTGTTCGTAGAAAAAATAGTATGTGTGACACGCGCAGAAAGTACATTTGCCGATTTCGAAAAATTGCCGCGCGAGCGCAGGGAATATCTTTCTCAATCGGCAAATGTATACTTTCTGCGCTTGTTACACAATATACTATTGTGCTAAAAAGTTCTTATCCCGCACCCTTTTATCCAAAGGGGTTAAATTAAAAATATTTAAAAAAAACATAGGTAATGTATATTGATCTGAGCTAGAAACGTACCAGAGGATTTTTTGATCAGATTGCGTTTTTGGAAAATATTGCAACTTTTGTGTTTTTGACAAAAAAATTTTTTTTTTTTTTTTATTTTATTAGATTATTTAAATTATGGTTAGTAATTTTATGGATTTTTTTATATTTATGAATGAGAAAATATATGTCTTCTTTTGGAATTAAAAATATAGTTAAAAAAAATTACAGCTGAGAATCGGATTCTGTGTGTAAGGAGCCTATGGACCAAGCGCCTACTGTTATAGTAATCATGATTCAACCTATTGTTAGAATTAGTTTAGTTTTTTGTTTTTAAGCTATCAAACAAGAATAATACGTAGTGAAATACTTATGAACCAAATAACACATTATTAATAATGAGAAATAAGTTTTTGAAATTGAAAAATATCAAGCCATCAATATATTTCTTATTAATTTAATGAAGATTTAGATATGAAGCAAATGCAAAAATAAAATTGCTGAGGTTTTGTAATTTAAATTTTATTGTTATGTAATTTTCCCAATTTATATAAATTTAGTTAAAAACAAAAAATGGAAGCTCTTAGTACTCAAATAACGAATAATAATGGTTATCAAAAACAGTCATCCATCATTCTGTTGGCTTCTTACTACTTACTTAATCCTGAAGCCTTTCTACCTTGCGGTGTAAGGCTATAGTCGAGTTACTTATTTTCTGGTGTTGTTCTCCATACTTCTTTCCATCGTGTTCTATCCTTTGTATATTTTCTTATCTCCTCCCACTTTACTCCTCTCTTCGTTGCAGCTTCTTTTGTTTCTTGGTGCCAGGTTTTTCTCGGTCTAACTTTCTTCACTGTTCTTGCTTCATAAACTCTTTTTACAATTTTGTCTTCACTCATTCTGTGTATATGTCCCAGCCATCTTAGCTGTCCTTCTTCTATTATAGTCTCTACTGGTTTTGTGCCTAGTTTTTCCCTAAATACTTCATTTCTTATTCTGTCCAGTTTTGTTTTACCTTCGATTTTCCTTAAAAATCTCATTTCGGAGCTTTTTATTTTAGACCTGTGCGTCTCTGTAGTGGTCCAGGATTCTGAAGCATATGTCAAAATTGGTACTGTCACTTTTTTGAAGATCTCTACCTTGATGTTAGTTGGTATTTCTTTTTTAGTTAAGAACGGTGCTTTGATGCTGTTGAACATTCTTCCTGCTGCGCCTACTCTTTCCATAATTTCTTCATCCATTTTTCCATCTTCGGCGAAAACTGTACCTAGGTATTTGAATTTTCCAACCTGTTCTATTATTTTGTCATCTATTTTTATCTTGTGTTGCATTTTTGTCCTGCTTATTACCATTGTTTTTGTTTTTTGTGTGCTAATTTTCATATTTATTTTCTTCAATTCTTTATTGTATTGGTTCAGATTGTTTTGTAGTTCGTCCTCGTTCCTTGCTATTATGACCATGTCATCCGCATAGCAAAGTTCTGCTACTTTCACTATTATTTATTTTCAATATTATATTATACATATAGATGGCTGTAGGGTTTCATTAGAATCGTGTAATGGAGTTTACAACTTTTACAAGCGGAAAATTTTTAGCTATTTCCTGTTATGTAATAACACTCATTTAAAATTACCCTGTAGTACATTCTGTCTACTTTTATCTTCATCACGTGTCTAATACACTATAATAGTTTGCTCTTATTTCTGGAATAATTCATTAATAAAAATTCCCAGTACTAAAAAAGAACATTTTATTCTCTAAAAGCTTCCTTTGGAAAAAATGTAGCGAGGATATTCGACTGTTTTCGGTCATTTAACTTGTCTTTCTAATGTTTGTGTTTCAACATCCATAGCCTACTGTGCAGGAAATGTCAATGTCAATGAATATCTTTGACATTGCTATTCTGTTCAGGGACTTTTTTTGTTTAGTCTTTGTCTAGTCTACATGTTATTGTTAACACATGTTTTTAGACTAATTGTGTTATTGATCTGGGATTTTAACAAGTAAAGTACATTTATTTTGTTAGATGTTACAATAAGATTGGTATTTTATTGAAATTACTAAATTCTGGGGATAATGTACTCGTATTTTTACGAATAAACGAAGGAACGACTAAAATTTGATAATAACATGATGGTTAGGGATGTAAATATCAAGCACATCGATACTTAATATTGGTATTGGTTTCTTTTCGTAGTATCGATACCAGCGATACCAAACCTTATTGTAACGTGCAGTTTGACACAAAATGTGCAGCGTGAAATTTAAATTGTGCAGTAGAAACTATATATTTGTGTAGTTACAATTTTCTATATGTTTATTATTATAGAATAGTATATTATGCAACGAGCATGGAATGATGGTCGCTTCGCACGAGTATGAAAGTTGCGCCACGAGCCGCAAGCGAGTAGCGCAATTCATACGAGTAAGAAATTACTATTCCAAGTTTCATACTATGCTTTTTCCACGACTATAAATTTATTACTTAT
This sequence comes from Liopterus haemorrhoidalis, assembly GCA_963971575.1. Lineage (NCBI taxonomy): Eukaryota > Metazoa > Arthropoda > Insecta > Coleoptera > Dytiscidae > Liopterus > Liopterus haemorrhoidalis. Next base: position 17,023,640 of record OZ020615.1, on the reverse strand, counting down.
TTAACTTTTATTCAGTTCCCTTTAAAAACTAACAATAATTTGACAGTTGCTTTCAACCTATTTATAACAGCAATGGTCATGTATGTGTCATACGGAATGTAAATTCAGTTAAAATAACAATACTTGCGTCAATTGATTAACTGACTGACCAAGACCAACTATGTCAAAAAATACATTCGTAAAAATCGACAACTTTAACTATGTTATTTAATTTTAATACGGTTCAACTTATTTATTAAATAATTTGAACATGTTCAAATATCCTAATTCGCACCACTGATCTTACCTAAGTATGTATAAATATTGTAATATTTTTGAATAATTTAGTTTAGAATAAAAATAAAATTTTGGGAAGGAAAAGGAAAGATCTTCGTTTTTTGTTAATCTAATTTAAGTATTATGTAGTGTTGTGAGTTGCAGTAAATTACCAAAATAATAAATTACCGACTAGAAATTGGCTCCTAATTATATAAAATCGCGCGTAACACGTATCGTTTGGTGATGCTATTTGTAGTATTTGATTTTTGGTTTAGAGTTTCCAGTTAAAGTCAAATATATTACAATACTTGATATCAAATACTATAATTCACATTAGTATACAAATATGACCGATAATAAGTAATTGGTTTTAATTATTATCGGTCATATTTAATAAAAAAATATCGATACTAACAAAATATCGAAATAAAACCTATTGTGTACTAAAATACTAGTATCGAAAAATAATTATCGATAATTTAGTACTATCGACAGTGTCGTTTTATCATAATCAGCTACCATTAATATCATTTATATAAAAAATTCTTATTTTATTCTTAATTTGAAACAAATTTTGTCAAAATTGCGCCAGAAAACCATTGTTCCCTACCTAGAGTTCCCACCTCTCTCGGAATTCCGGGATTCTCCCGGAATTGAGCCCGGAAAATTAAAATCTCCCGGCTCCCAGAAGGAATTTAAAATAAATGCGGTGAGTAAGCGCCATTTTGAGGGAGGTTCAAGACAGCATTGTTAAATCAAATATAAGAGTGGATACGAGGTGGGTAACATTTTTCTCAACAGTCGAAAATAGAGTTGGAGATATGTTGAAGAAAGTAGTTTCATTCGTTTTACCTGTATCAAACGCTGCCTGCGAGCGTGTTTTTAGTATAGAATACGATATATGGACTAAGGAAAGAAACCGTTAAATGAAGAACATGTCAAGGCAGAAATCCTAACGTTCTTCAATTTTAAAATGGACTGCAAAGAGTTTTTTAAATTTGTTAGTTCCAGACCAGATATTTTGAAATCCGTACGATCAAATGCAAAATATAAGTTCAAAATAAAATAAAAAGTAATGAAAATTGATATTGTTTTCTTTTCCTCTCCCGGATTTTGACAGCCAAGAGGTGGCTACTCTATCCCTACCCCTATTTCTTAGCTGGTCTAAAAATCTGTAACAATTCAGAGGAACTATGTTAATTTGAACTGGAATAGTTAATATAGAATTCAAGGGGGTAACCAGGAGGGGTTTTCGCTCATAGTGATATTTTCTAGCTATAATACCGGTCTAATCTATTTCACCCTGGGCTCATGTAGTTTCCCTCCAAGCCCATGTAGTTTCTCTCGGTTCATTCGGCCCCCCACCCGGAGAATATCGTCAGGATTCAACTAGGAATTTTCTATGAATTTTTGACCAGATTATGTTTTCGAAAGATATTTTGTATCTTGAAAACTGTGTTTTTGAGAAAATTAAAAGCGCTATTTTGGGTTCGTCCTGTTTGCGCTTTAACTTAAGAAACTTCAAATTAAGTAAAAAATAATACGGTTTGTAAAGCAGGGATATATTTTGAGCTGCTATATTCAAAAGTAAAAAATAATTAGGTTTGGCAAACATAGATATATTTCGAGATGTATTATTAATATAAAATCTCCGATGATATTTAAAGAAGACGGAGAAGAAGAAGAAGATTTTCTCTCTCTCTCTCTTCTTTGGCACCGTCAATCGGGTTGACTTTTGACCTTATAAATTCTTTTGCTTTACCGAGAGGAAAAGTAAATTCAGTGAGAATTTGAACCTGCGACCTAGTGCTCAATTAGCAATCATCTGAACAAGCAACGTCAGAAAAAAAAAAAACGGTTTGTAGGAGGAGTTTGGTACTTTCATGACTTTAGGTCGGCAACACTTTGAACACCTGACGGATAAAAATTATTTTGTTTATAACCTCAAAAATGCATTTAACGATGGCGTATCCGCTTGAAGTTTCCACATTAGTTGAATAACGTTCAGTGATCCGGTTTTTGCTTTCTGAAGGTAAATAACGGCTAAAATCTTTTCTCGAATGATTTTACAGTATGGTGAAAGTTGTATGAATTACAGAAATTTTTATAAGTGGGTAGAACAGTTCAAAAATGGTCGAACCTCAGTGACTGACAAGCAATGTCTTGGCCGACCAGTTGAAGTGTCAACTCCTTCACTTGAAACTCGCATTGACGAAATTATTCGTGAAGACCTACTACTCTGACATGCTGATGAACAAAGTAAAGCCAGCAATCAGAGAAAAACGTCGCGGATCTCATAGAAAATGCGTGATATTGCTCCACGACAATGTTCGCCCTCATACCGCCAAACTGACCCATGAAATCATTGAAAAAATGGGTTGGAAGATACTACCTCATCATCCCTACAGTCCAGATTTGGCTCCCTCTGATTTTCATTTGTTTGGTCCACTCAAGGAGGCATTACGTGGAAAAAAGTTCAGCGACAACGAGGTAGTCAAAGAATTTGTCGGATACTGGCTCAAACAACAAGACAAAGATGTCTTTGCATCAGGTATAAAAAAACTAGATCATAATTGGGACAAGTGTATTAATATTCGTGGGGATTATGTTGAGAAGTAGTAAAAGTCTCATTTTGTAAAAATACAGTTTTTTTATCTACATCAATTTGTCTCTTTAATTATTGATCTATGTCTCTATATGTCTCTCGTATATAAATAAATTGGTTGATTCGTTCATTTGTTATTGAATTGTTAATTGTATGTCACTTTTGCTATTTCTAATTATGCTTGGCAATTTGCTATTGTTATTGTTCTATTTTTACATATGCATCAAAAGTCAATGTTCTTAGAGTCTGCTTAATGCATTAGATTATTTTTATTTTTTAACAAAAATAAATTTAATAGAAATTTATTGAATAGAACATTAATAGAATCTGTCATTGTTTGCCAGATTATTTTCAAATTACAAATATTTTTTATAAAAACATTTCATTTATGTTTATAAAACTATATTTAAATTCTATCAATAAACAAAGTAAAAATTTATCGAATATTTAAAATTATTATTTTATTGAAATATTTATTTAAATGTTTTAAAGTGTGAATTTTTTATCGCCTTTTTTGACCTAGATACTGATATTAACACAAAACTTGCACAAGGGTTTGAATATTAACCCTACCCTGGTCGATTGCAAGACAAGCCAAAAGGAGGGGGAGCGTCGTAAAACAGAGATTCTCAACACCATAAAACAATAGACGCTTTACAATAAATAACAATGATATAAACATAAACAAAACTGATATTTAGGTTAGAACAGGGACAAGGTCTTTAGGTTATGTTTATTTTTGTTTTGAGGTTGATAAAATGCCAAGTGAATTTACAATTTGGAAAACTATTGTGATAATATTCACTTTACTGATTTACTGGCGCAAAAAATGTAAGCTTCTGTTGCATTATGACAAAAGCAATACAAGGTTCCCAACATCTATACCTTTTCAAGTTCAAATTGGAACTAATCAAAATCAAAATGACAATTAACAAATTCAAGTTGTCATTAAATAATTTTAAATTAGCAGTATCATACGATTAAATAGAACTAAGTAAATAATGTTATTTATACTATATTTTAAAACAATAACATGGACATATTAGATAAACAACATTTGCTAAATTAATTAATTAGAAAATAATATTCTCCATATTTATTGCTGCTGGAATATATTTTTGAATATTATTGATTTCTTTCAATTTCATTTTCAAAAAAACGACGATGTTCGTCTGTGATTTTAACTCTGCGTTTACCTCCATGCTGTTTCTCTGGAACGTCTTGATTTTTCACCCATCTATACGTCGTTCTTTTTGAAACTCCTTAGTTTATTTTTAGTTTAGTTTATTTCATGTTTCATGTTTCATATGAAAATTTAAAATTTCAACAGTGAAATCATGAAACGAGCGACATTTATTGTAAAAATCAGCTGTGGCCACCTCAGGACCGTCCGCCATCACAAAGTACTTGTATAAAATACATTATAGCAGCAAAGTAGAAATAATTTGGCCTAATATTACACAAATTCCGAAAAAAAAATCAAATTTTTTTCGTTTTATCAAAAAATGTCTCAAATGAAAGTTGTTAGCTATTTCTTTTATAGCAACATTTTGTTAAATAAATTGTTGTTAAATATTATTAATTGTTGTTATCGACACGAGTAAACTTCTATTTCTAGTCAACCGATTTTTACCAAAAGCTGATCAACAATTGATATCAAAAGCTTAAATATAAAGTTTTATAAAAATCTTTTTAGCCGAATTTGCTCTGCTGGTGTACACACACAGACAGACGGACGGACAGACACACAGACAGACAGACAGACAGACAAACAGAGAGACAGACAGACCGACAGACAGACCGACAGACAGACCGACAGACCGACAGATATCATGCTAAAAATAGTCAAAACGTTATGTACAAAGAATGGTACAAAAAATCAAAATGTAATGAAAATGACATTTTACCCTAGAATTTGCATTGTGAAGAAGAATGATTTACAAAGCTTAAACAAAAGACTTCCAAAGTCCAATTTAATAGACAAAAATTACTAGATTTCAAAATCTAGTACCACTTAAACGAGTGGAATAGCCTATGGCCTATACCTTATAATAAATCTGTAAAAAAATCTATTTTTTTCTGCAAAACTGATTTCCTGATGAAGGTGAGCCTGCAATATTTTTTATAGTTAAAATGTAATTTTATTTATAAATATCAAACTGAAAGAACTGTCATGAAACTGTCACTGTTCTGAAATTTCATTGTGATCATGGTTTGAAAATTAAAAATATTCAACATATTCATATTCAAAATATTCAACATCTTTTGGCCAAATACAATTTCAAATGCAGACCTATGGAGTTTAGCGAGCCAAAAACCAATTGCGAAAGAAATAATGACCCGAAATTGGAAGATGATAGGACACAGACTGAGGAAGCCTAACAATACCATATTCGAATAAGCAATTGAATGGAATCCTTAGCGAGCGAGCAGAAGAGGTAGACCTGCATTTACCTGCAGGTGCATTTGTCAAGAAATTGGACGTATGGGAAAATCTTGGTCGGAAATTAAGGCCCTTGCAAAGAATAGAACCAGATGGCGATAAAAGCTCCATCTTTTTGCTCCATCTTTTTGCTCCATTTAGGAGCTACAGGAAACTATATATCGACGACGCCCGTGCAATGTACCCTAAGTGACATAGACATAGTTTGTTAGAAAACAACAGAAACTGTTTTACTTGTATACCAAATAAATTTTTTTCTTTATAATATTGTTATTTAGATGGGTTATGTTAGGGGCAAATAGCCATCGTTAGTGTGCGTTAAAAATGTTAACTAACTATTAGAAAATAATATATGATACACAAATGACAACTATCCCCATTTTTAGAAACTATCGAAAGTATTAAATATAAGGCATTTAGATTTTTTTTCTGGCTAAGATAACTTGCTACTAGATAGATATTTACTCAGATTTATCAAAAACACAGTTCAAAAAATGTCAGTTAGGAGGAACTTCACACGCGTCGTCGATATATAATACGATGCGAGCGAAATTTTACCAAGTAATTAGCATAATTTTATAACTATTATTCGAAAATAGCATATACAACCAGCTGATGCGTTAGCTATGGCGGAGTTATGTTGTTATTTTTGGGCTGTGTAAAACAGGTTCCTTACAAGCTAATCACAAATATAGATTTTTACGCGAAAAATTTAAAACGATTCCCATAGATATAATAAAATATAATAGACTATTCGCGACTCAAACTAACGTTGGCGGTGCTGCGTACAACAGTTAATGGCCGACGAGAAGCTTATATGTCAGAAGTTTTTTCTTAATATTTATCTGTTCAAACAATATTTCAGCAAAAAAGCACTGTATTTAAGTCACTATATTTAAAAATACGTCTTAATTCACATAAACTGCAGCACAACAAACTAAAAATATTATTCAAATATACGCTTCTGTTTAATTTACCAAGTCGCCACCAGATGTCTCACTGTTATTTGGAGTCGCGAATAGGTATCAATATTAAAGATAAAATGAATATAGATCCTTCTGCAAATAATATATGCATAGAATGTATAATTAAAATTTACAAAATGTCAGGTACGAATATCAGTGAACAGGAAAATTAAGCATAGGCCGGCCCCATGATAGAAAGATAAATTTGGAGACATAACAGGCACTGATGTCTAATACATGACAATGCTGATGATGATGATGATGATGGTTATTATAAGAGTTTCGTAGGTAAAACTAAAAAATCAACATCCGTCCGTTGTTTGTCTGTCTGTCTGTCTGATCTTTCGTTTGGTTGTCTGTTTCTTTGTTTCTTTCGGTAGATATTGTAATCAAACGGCTGAACCTAGAAAATCTTGAAATCTGGCATGCATATCAAAACTTTAAAAAACATATTACTCGAAACATATATAGGTGCAAGTATTTTTGGATATTTTTTGTTAATTTAGATAAAGGTATTCAATGAAGTCTCTTGATATCTAGATTAATGGAAGTAATAATTAAAAAAAAAATGTTTTAACGTAATTTTTGCCAAAACATACAATGTTCTTTTCGAAAATTAAAAGGGTTTAAAATATTTTACATTGATCTGAAGAGCATCAACAGGCATTTTGATCAGATTATTTTTTTGAAAAATATAGATCCATCGTTGAAAAAAATGTATTATTATTTTTTTAAATATATTGTATAGGTACCCAATGAAAGCTCTATAATCGTAGATTTAGGAACGAAACACAATTTTTTTTATTTTGATATGACAACTATATTTTCAAAAAATTTGTATAGATGGGTTGGTCTCAAATATGAAAAATATAAGAATTGTTTAAGTATGACCACAAAAGTACATTATATACAAACGTTCAACTAAATATAATTCGAAAAAATGCTGAAATGTTGCCTGTGGACCATGGCCTAGGAAGACCAGGCAACTGCCAACTAATTTGGGTCTGTAAATCGGAATATTTTGTGCTCATGGCCTGATTTCGGAATGATATTTAATTTTTTCGCTCATTACTTGATTTCAGAATGTTATTTCCTTTTTTTTTTTGTTCATCACTTAATTTGGAATGATGATATTTTTCTGTTCGGCGCCCTGCTGCAAAACCTTGCCTAGAGCCCCGATATTCCTTAATCCGCCATTGAAAACAGTGTATATATCTACTGTCCGATAACAAAACTAAATATAGCATCTGTATCCATAGATTTTCAAGATGTCTTGCTTCTATCGCTTTTTGAATATTACTCATACATTTTCTGCATTGATGACCTCTTTCATTCTACCATTCTGACCATTCTAATACACTTTTGGACAATTTCTATTTATATATTCAAAAACTTTATAAACTAGAAATGTTTTTTGGCTATGGAAAATGATTTATGAATCTTTTCCGTGGTTCTATGTTGTAACTTGTTGGTTACCACTGTGTTGCAGTGTACCTAGGCAGTGGCATGGCGGCTGTTCCTCGCCAGTTCAATGTCCTGCGGCCTGATGCAGCACGTTGACCTGGTTTCCTTCCGTTACTAGTTCTGATCCTGCCGCATGCCGCTTTCAACCAGACCGTGCGCGTACTACACCTGCCACCCGTACCTGGCCCACTTTACACAGCAAATATCCACCCCATATTCACTCGCTTTATATAACTTTATTACATTCTGAAGAATTCAGAGCTTGTGTAAAAATTTTATTAATACACGTGTAAATAAAATTAATTAAAACAACTCGACCGGAAAATTTGGGGTGTACACCAAAATTAGGGCATGTAAAAGATTTCAGATTTTGTTTAACCCAAATACTGATATTTATCTGAAAATAGGAGATTTCCACCTCTTAATTTATTTCTCATGCATGACTAATTCAAAAATAATGACAAACGGTAACGTAAATAGAAACATAGAATCTCTTTATTTTCTTGGGCTCTATGAGTTTGGTTGACTTTTGGCCACACTAATGTCGGTTGTAACGTCGGCTGCACAGATTTTCTTGTTCAGTTATACTAGGGTTGCCTTTTATATTTCGGGATTTGAGATCAAAAACAATTATTTATCAACAAAAGTGGCTTTATTGTTTTTCTAAATATTCGTCATGAAGATCAATACACTTATACATGCGTTTGAACCAATTTTCGAAACACTTCGATTTCCACTCCACGGAGTACAGTTTCTTAAAGTTTGAAATGACCTGCTAGTCCATGGGCTGGATGAGATAAGTGGTATGGGGGGGGGGGGGGGGGTAGCAAGGTGATGTGAGTGGGGAGCAAGAACCTTAAAATGTCTAGAGTAAAATAATGTAAAATAGATACACAAGTGACATTATTTTGTTTTATTCAATGGAGAAATACGTATTTTTTTGTTGTTTGTGTTTTATTTTTGTGAATCACGGCAAAAAAATAAATAAATCAGTTAAGGTTGGAGTAGATGGTAAGTCTCTATCATACACAAACGGATCCAAAAACTAAAAATGGGCAAATATTCAAGCCCATGAATCCGTGTTTACCCGTTGCATTTAAAGTAACCAGCAACTTTTAAAAGTGAGTTTTTTACGTCTAAGAAAAGACTGTAAAAACTACTTACCCCACCAAAAATATGCCTAAATCATCAGTTGATATATTAAAAGGCCTTTCCACTTTTTCAGGCAGAGATTTTTATTATTTACTTATATATTTACCTTATTTTTGTTGATAATATATTGACAGAGTCAAAAAGAATTAAAAATACAATGAAAAACTAAAAATTTCCTTGAAATTTATTTAGAATAGTATATTATTACATATCTTGTAAATCGTAGGTTAACTTTGAATAAAAAAAGCCCAAAAAAGCTCGGAAAATAGGAAAAATACAACTGGTGTTCATTTTCACCATGTAAACAAATACACGAGTAACAGTTTAATGTCACTTTCGAGTGTTCCAGCTTTGCCGCATATGGCGCTGCGATTTTAAAAAGTTTCCCCTATTAGCGTCGCATCAGTTTGACATAAGCGGAACATGCGCATTACGTAGAAGTAACACACAGTATAGGAAATTTCCATCTTTCTCGCTCAGTCTCTTTTTCCACACTTTTTTCATGAAAATGAACTACTCTATTTCTCTATCGTCCTTAGTAAGAGTCATAGCGTAAAGCTGCGTTCAGAGCTCTTAAATTAGTAGACTATAGACTATAGCTTGTGCACTAACATGTCATTAACAAATTTGTCACATGGTAAGGCAAGGAACCGTTCACACCTCTAAATTTAATACGTTATATGTTGTCAATTGTGAGTAGTTTTCTAAACTTTGTAGTTAGTGAGTTGTTTTAATGAGACAGACATATAAACACATTGTCTATCTCAGTCTACATCGGAGAGAACGCGAATATTGTATGCCTTTACATAATCTAACAAAATGTCATCGCGCCGATTACAAAGTTACAAAATTACAAAGATGAACAGTAAATATGATCAATTTAGGTAATTAGGTTAGGTTTAGTTAGTAAAATTGTAGGACAGCAGAATTAGGAAAACGGTAATAGATAATAAACATTTTACGCAGCCACCGTAGTTTGTTTAAAAACACACAGATGTCGCACTATTCGTAACTCACTAATTTCCAGAGCTGTAAACGCTTGCTTGAATGTCAAAACTACCTACTAAACATATCCATAGCGCACAGTGCACTGTCAACTAATTTAAAGAGCTCTGAACGCAGCTTAAAGCCAAAATGCAGTGCACTACGCGTTAACCAAGACAATAGTTGTTACTGCACCCGTTTTGAGTAACCTTGCTGTTCGATTGGTTTAGTAAAACGTACATTTATTGTTAGTAAAGGCCTGTTTTATATGTGTATTTATAAATAGAGTAATTACAGCAACAAATGGGCAATAATTATACACACAATCTGCGTTTGACGGGAAAGACGACGGTTATGAAACATATATTAATAAATTAAAACAATATACGTATGTGTGATGTAAAATAGAACATAATATGGTTATGAAATATATTATATATTTTTTTAGTAAACGTTTATTATAATCAGTGCCGTAAAAAATTCGTTTACTTATTAAATTTTTACGATACAAAAAATTGCGAGAAATTTTCTGAAGTTTTTCTAGAAGTATTTTGTTGTCTACCAAATTCATGAAATGATTCACCAAAGTACTCAACTTTCTCATAGTAACATCTAAGAAATTAAGAAAAGGAAGGAATAAGATTTTATGACGAATTTCACATGTCTCTCTTTCTCTTGACCACTGTTTACCGGTCTACTTTCGGCGCTACACACAAATTCTAAACCTTACTGTTAAATAATTGGTACTTTCAAGTATATTTTATGCTGTTATTCGCTAGATACATTTAAAAACACAAAACAGTTGAAGGATATTCTTAGTCTTAAGGTTGGTTTGGATTCATTATGCAAACACACTGCTTACATTGGACGCCTGCGCATTTGCGAGCCCCGCAACGAAGTTTACACTGTTCCCATAAGATCCAGCAAGTTGCACTCCAATTACAAACTTAGTTGCCGCCTTACAGTGTGTTAACAGCTTTTTTATTTTCGTAATAATGAATTCTGTGTTCAGTTAAAAATAGGAGTCGTTTTTTAATTGATCTTCCACCGATAAGGCTGTAATAAAAAGACTTGGAAGACCTACTCCTTTAAGGAAGAATTTAAACATAAGGCTTTGTCTTCAGTTAAAAAGTAATAAAATAGTTAATTCGGACATTTATAATAAACGTGTATTTGTGGTTGTGAATTTTCACAAATTTCAGGGTTTTGTAAGTATTTAATAAATGATAACAAATTGTGATGAATTTTGTTGGATTATCTATATGAATATTAATGGTAATTTAAATTTTTTATGTTCAGCCGTTTGGCAACAATTTTTACCGTACACCCACACAGCCAGACAGACAGTCACATGAGTGACGTTATAATGTTTTTTTGGTCATACCTAAAAAACCCTAAAATAGTAAAAAGGTGTCTCAAAAGAAATTTTATATTTAGTGGATCGATTAAAAAAAAAGTAAGCCGTATATAGAAAAAATGTTTATTAATTATTAAAATACACTTTTTGGGGATTTATTTCTTAAAAATAATATCGTCTAAATGTACACACTCGCGTTCTCGGCACTCATTTAATCGTACAGTAAAATTACTTATGACGTCTCGGCAGGTGGACTCAGGGATGGCTGTCATTTCGTGACGGATATTTTCTTTCAAATGCGCCAGTGAAGTCGGTTTATTGGCGTAAACTTTAGATTTAAGACAACCTCATAGGAAAAAGTCCATAGGGGTTAAATCTGGACTGCGTGGAGGCCAATTTATGTCACCTCTCCGGGAGATCAATTTGCCTGAGAAAATTTCACGAACACGTGGCAGAGACATATTGGACGTGTGTGAAGTTGCTCCGTCCTGTTGGAACCATGTTCTTTGGTTATAGCCAGGAAAGTTTTGCAGTTCAGGTACCAAGAAGTTGTCCAACATCTCCACATAACGCTCTGAATTCATTGTAACTGCACGCCGCCTTTCGTCTTCAAAAAAGTAAGGGCCGATAATTCCTCGCGCCGACATCGCAGCCCATACGGTCACTTTAGGCGAATGTAGGGGTTTCTGATGTTTGCGTTTCGGATTCGTTGCACTCCAGTAGCGGCAGTTCTGCTTATTTACGTGGCCATTAAGATGAAAATGAGGTTCATCCGAAAACAAAATATTGGTAAACGTTGAAAATCGCTCAATCACCTGATTTACGAAATTAAGCCTCTGACTGGCATCTTGGGGCTTTAACTCTTGCACCAATTGAATTTTGTAGGGGTGCAGCTTTAGGTCTTTGTGCATAATGCGATGTAATGATGATATATGCACATTTAAAGCACTTGCGCGCTTCCGAATTGAAAGGTTCGGGTCGTCACGAACAGACTGATTAACATTCTCCACGTTTTCTACCGTTCTTGATGACCTAGGTCGCCCGGATTTTGATTTATCCAGCGTTGTACCAGTCTCTTCAAACATTTTAACCCAATGTTGAATAAGAGGAATGCTTGGCGCATCATTTAAGTGGCGAAAACCTCGAATACTGCAGAATTTTCTACGCGCTACAGTCGCCGAATCACCGTTTTTGTAAAACTCTCGCACGCATAACGCGCGGTCTGCTCCCGAGAAACGCTCCATAGCGACTAAATTCCCAAGAGCCAGGCTACCGATTGACATAACCCCCGCGCCCCTCGGATACGTTGCGTTCACGCAGTAAGCTAAATAAATATAAATTTCTTTTGAGACACCTTGTATATTAAAACACAAGTTTAAAGATATGACTGCGTGGTGAGATATTTAACATTATCGGGCAATAAATTTAAAAATTTAATTGCAAAGAAGTTACAATTTCTGGTTTTCAGCAAGCTTGTAAAACCGAAATAGAAATTAGTTTTATTACTAGTGTCATACGTACTTCTTCCACAGTTTTGTAATGCTCCTTATTTTTATGTCCGAAAATTAAATACTGGAAAATATAAAGCGATGGCAAAGTCATAATTTTTAAATCTCGGAAAGCATGCTTACAATCCGCTCTGCAAGTTGTCCCAGAAATGATTCTAACAACTCGTCTTTGTAAGGCAAAAATTGGCAAAAATATCGATTTGCTGAAGCACTATGTCCCCAAGCAAGCAGGGCGTAAGAGATGTGCGATTAAATGTAAGATCACAGTGGATAGGACACGTGATGAGGATGAGGGAGGACAGAATGGTTAGGAAAATATGGGAAAGAAGATAGAATACTGGTCGACCTGTGGGAAGACCTAGCAAGAGATGGAGAGATCAGGTAACTGAAGATCTAACAAGTATTGCTATACAGGACACATGGAAAGACCTGACAATGGCCAAAAGTCAACCCGACTGACAGTGCCCATAGAAGAAGGAGATGACAAAATATAATAACTGGTACCTATAGATGTTGTAACCCCCACATTTCTAAAACATGAGCCGCCACTGAGTTATATCAAATGCCGTAAATATTGTTCTATTTCAATACCTTATTTCTCCATGAAAGAGAAACTAAAATAACACAAAATGAAATTACCTTAATGTTCCTATTCTGAATTTTGTAACTGTTTTATAGCCCATCTTAGAAAGGGTTAAAAGTCTAGTAGTTTCTAAACTTTAAAATACATATCTTTTTAAAAGCTCAATGACATTGACCTGTGTAACTTGTATCTATCGTATAATGTGGGCGTTTACAATCCATGCTCTCGACCTCAAAACTTCCTCTTATTGATAATTCTTACTCCCGGGATCTTCTTAGCTTTCACAGCTTTGTTCGTTCATCTGATAAAGAAAATAGAATTTCACTCTTGAATTATGACCACGAAGGTTTTTTTTTGTGATCACAAATGCACATATTTTTTAACAAAAACGTCTGGATAAGAGTGCAGATATTTGGGAGGGCAATGACACTGTGATATTTGAGATTGCAATTTTTAGGATAAGATACTTATCTTAAAAATTTTAAGAGGTTTTTATTTTAATTTTATAAGGAACGTAAAATATTTTAATAATAATGAACATAAGTTTCAACTGCTTATATGATCACAGAAATTTTTAAAAGCAAAAGTTTTTTCATTAAATGTTTTTTATCAATAGTCCTGTTGATATAAAATCAAATTTCCGGCAGTTTTAGACGTTTGAGGATGTTATAGAAAGTTCCAACTTAAAAAATACCTACAACCGAATATCTGAATACCGAAAATGATAATTTTTGTTTCCCACATCATCCGAGTTATTTGATTCATTTCAGTCACGCAGAACGTGTATTGACGATGGGATACTTTAAAGATATACAGAATATCAAGTTGCAGCAAGTTAAGGGGAGGCAGGACAGTATAGTTCTCACTTAAGTCCCTAATACCCTTTTCACACTAGATCTTTAAGATCGGATGTTTAAGTGAATGTATCTTTAAACGCTAATGTGAAACCGTACGGCCTCGTCTAAACACGACCGATGTTTAAGACAGAGATCTGCGTCTTAAACTTCGCCCGCATTACCAACTTGATTTCTATTATAAAAAAATACTACTTGAATTTGTGCTGTCAACATTTTTTTTTTTTTTTTTTTAATTTAATGGCCTTTGCTTCTGTGGCAATTAGCCAGGACGATTTTTTTTATGTGAGAAAATTTCCATGCCTTAACGGGATTCGAACCCGAGACCTTCGCAACGTAGAGCACATGTGTTACCACTACGCTACGCTGGTCGGCGTGCTGTCAACATTTTATATTATCATAAACAAGAATACTGTATTATATCGACGTTATAAGAAGTTTATACTTATTGTTATAATAAAATTATTTATTTTAATAATGTGTTTAATAAAATACAGAGCTACAATAATTGAGATAAAATGTATCGACTTACATGTTAATACAGGTGTAATATATTCTTTATTGTAGTGCCTTTATTGTAGAATGAAATTAAATATTCTTAATTGTTTATAATAATTCAAAATGTGCGTCTGCGCAGACAGGTCAAAACTGGTAATTTCATGACGGTAACTTAAGGACAAAATTACTGTAGCTGATGACAGCACCAGAGATTTAAACATCGGTGAACTTTAAGTTCACTGGTCTTAAAGATCTAGTGTGAAAAGGGTATAAATTAAGAAAGTAGCGTATGTTGGGTGTGAAGGTGTCTAAAATGTTAACACTACTTGTTACCAGTGATGGAAACAGTGTAGATTATCTTTATATATAAAAATCAATTTCTGTTTGCTTGTCTGTTCTTTGTACAAAGCCAAAAAGATAGACCAATTTTCACAAATTTAGTACAGGGGGTAAAATAGTCCGAGAAAGGTTTTAGTGAGGGTTCCAATTTCGTCCATGTCCCCCTAGGGGGCCTTATGGGAGGAAACCATCAGTTTGACATTCTCCGTGCAGTTTGAATTGATTACATAGGCTAAACCTTAAGAGATATATTGACATAATGTAGACAAAACATGTACATTTTAACTAGATCTAAAAAATTGATGTGAAGTGTGAATTTTCACACATTTCAGGATTTCGCAGGTATTTAGTAATTGAATGATGATTACTTGGGATGCCAAAACAAATTTTATGTTAAAATATTGTTTTTGTTAATTTTAATTAAAATGCCTAATACCATTATTTAGGTTTCTAAATATGTGCAGTATTTTTATTTTTTTTTTATATAGCAAGGTTCATTAAGATTTTGAAAATTGCGCTTATGGCTTCCATTGGTTGTTTAAAGTCATAAACACGCCCCTCTGAGTTAGTGTATTCAATTTCAACCATTTCCACTGGTTATTAAATTTACGCTTTTAAAAATTAAATGCAACATTTGCCCAAATATAACTAGAATTTTGAAAAAATAATAAACAAAATAAAAATGCAAAAAAAAAACAGAAAAAATTAAATTGCCTTGAGAGCGGAGCGAACTTTAGTTAGTACTTTAGCAAATCAGAACGCGAGCATGATGACTAGCATGCTCACTACACTATCAAAGCATGCTGGTTCACTGTCTTAGATAAGTTATTAAATATTTTACGTGGTCAAGCAAAAAACACAAGAAATGCGTTATTTTCCGAAAACATAATCTGATCAAAAATTCCTGTTGTACTATTTCGGTTTAAACAAATGTACATTACTTAGAATTTTTTCAGATTTTTAGTTTAAACCATCTGTGCAAGGGTACCCCAGCTATTATAAAACTAAATGTGACATGCCCGCTAGTATTAAGTTTTAAAATAGGTAGCATCTAAAAACCAATTATATGATACAATTTTATCTGTTTAATGCATAATTGCCATTTATTTATGCTTTGACAACATATTATGCGCTAAAAAATTGTTAATAAACAAATTGCATTATAGACGACATCTTGTAAAGCATTCGATGCATATTGGTTTACGATGCTGCAAATTCTGGAATTCTGCAATTTCATTAGCATGTCATTAAAAATGTTGATATAATATTTGAACATTTCTACACAAAACTATATTAATATAAATTATAGTTATTTGAAACCCATAAATATATTTAAAAAATTAAGCTATAGCATTTTTACAACAATTTTTTCAAATTCTCATCACACATCTTCTTATGTCACTATTTTTTTTTTTTTTTTTTATTTATCTCCATTGTATATTTACAATCTGTTTCGTTAGAAACAATAAGCAAATTGTCTAATTATATACATGGACATGATCGGATAAACCGCCCAATGACGGTATCCTTTATGTACAACTAGAAGTTATATATGTTACTACTGACTACACACTACATAACAACACTTATTTTAAACACTAATAAATCTATATGGTAGGTCTAAAGGTTTGTATCGTTTTAGTCTTCTTATTTCTACACTATTGTCCAAGAGTTGCACCGCTAAGTTATTGGGATGCACATTTAATTTGGTTATATATTTTTCACTAAATTTTGTTATTTCTTCCGTCACCGATTGTACACATAAGTCTTCATGGATAATATTATTGTTGACGTACCACGGGGCTTTTACAATAGTTCTAAGAATTTTCGATTGAAATCGTTGTATAATATTTACACTGGATTTACTAGCTGTTCCCCATAGTTGGATTCCATAAGTCCATATCGGTTTTAATATAACCTTATATATTAATAATTTGTTTTCAAGTGTTAATTTTGATTTTCGTCCTATTAGCCATTGCAACTGGATAAATTTTAGCTGAAGCTGTTTTCTTTTGGCTGCTATGTATTTTCGCCATGTAAGTCGTCGATCTAGGTGCATGCCTAGATATTTACAACTTTCTTCTTGCGGCAGCTCTATATTATTTAACTTAACAGGGGGGCAGGTGTCTCTCCTAGTGGCGAAGGTGACATGCACCGATTTGGATTCATTGGCCTTTATCCTCCATTTTTTTAGCCAAGATTCAATATTATTTAAAGAGTTTTGTAGACATTGTGAAGCTAAATTTGGCTTATCATGAGACGCAAGTATGGCGGTGTCGTTTATGTCACTATTGATTTCGAAAAATTATCTGATCAAAAATTCCTGTTGAACTATTCTGGTTCCCATAAATATATGTCATTGAGATATTTTCAGATGTTTAGACCAGTCCCTTTGGGAAATAGGTTGGGGACAAGAGTTTTGACATATTTTTGGATTAAATAATAAAAATAGATTTTGTTGTGTTATACACTTAAAAATTTTAAGAATATTTAGTTTTTCGTGAAATATATATTAGTTTATATTTTCACGCTTTTTTTAACTCTAGTTTTCCTATATGTAGGACAAAGACTTCTACAAGCGTGCCAAATTTCCACTTTGGGTACAATTTCTAGCGAACAAACAGACAGAATTTTCACATATTTCAGGATTTTGTAGGTATTTAATAATAATAATAATAATAATAATTAATTGGTCCAGTAGATCATATACATAATATTGGACAAGTCAATTTTTAAAATACAATCAGTACATTAAAATAAAAATTATTATTACAGTCGATAATAAAATTAAAATGTCATTAAAATAAAGTAAAATTGAAATAAAAAGTAAAATTTGTTACATTTGTTAAATATATATATGTATACATATAGTCATATTAAAATATCTTGTTTTCTAGTTTCGTAAGAGATACTCATTTAGATTATAATAACATTTTTCTACTAAAAAATCTGCCAAAGTTTTTTTAAATATTGGATTAGTTTTACAATCTTTTATGTATTGTGGCAGTTCATTATACATTCTTCTCGATAATATAGTTGGATTGTTAGCCGTTTTGGCGTATCTGACTAAAGGTATTTCCAAAATATTTTTATTTCTTGTATTATATGTATGGACATCTAGTCGTCTTTCAAAATCTGACAAGTTTTGTCTTACATACATGCAAGCTTGATAGATATACATACATGGTAATGTCAAGAGATGTAAATTTTTAAAAACTGAAACACATCATGCTCTATTACTGCTTCCAACCATATTACGAAGAATGCGTTTTTGCAGTCTAAATAATCTAATGAGTTCGGAACTTGTGCCCCAGCATAGTAAGCCATATGATAGTACTGAGTATATGTTAGCAAAATAATATGTCCGCACTACTACTTGACTACATGATTTTGCTAGTAATTTAATTTTCCAACATTCTTGGGACATTCTTTTACATAGACTATCTATTTGAGTATCCCATGTAAGCTGTTCATCCAAATGAATTCCTAATAATTTAACCGTTGAATCATGTTTAATAGAATAAGTTTAATAAGTGTAGGAAGTCAACAGAATGTTGGATGTATAAGTCAATAGTTTTTTTATAATCACATCAAAATCAACAGTTGTTTCGCCAGTTGAGTACTAAGAGCTTTCGTTTAATTTTGTAAAACTAAATTTAAATATTTTTCGATAATTTCGTCACAATAAAATTTAAATTAAAAAATGCTAGCATTATTTTTTGTATTTGCTTCGTATCTTCGTATAAAGTTTAAAATTAATAAGAAATATATTGACGGGATACACGTATTTTGACATATTTTTGGCAAAAATCCCATAAGTAAATGTGATTTTTTTCAAAAATAATAATTTGTTTGTTTATTCACGTATACAGAGGTTTCATTTGCTGTCCCCACTCAAAATTTAAAAAAATATTTATTTTTTCATTTTATATCTATTTGTTTATATTTATCCCACGATGTTTTTTTTTAACTCTATATTTTTTCTACATGTGGATCAAAGAGTTGTTACAAGCATGCCAAATTTCAATATTCAGCCAGTTGGCTACCGTACAGACAGACACAAGAGTGGTTATAAGGTTTTTTTTTGTGGTCATACCTATAAAATCCTAAAAATCTAAAGCAAAGAAAAGGAAAATTACCGCCTGAGGCGTCCCCATGGGGCGCTCATTAGCTTGGCGGGGGACGCTTCTGCATTTATCTGTTGTTGAAGTTTTCTAGATTTTTTTGGAAATGCATATCGTTTTCTGTTATAATTACAATTTTGTTAAAATAACCACATAATTTTTCTAATTTTAAATCTCGCATGAGAAAATAACCCACGATATGTTGGTGACGTTGTATTGTTTTTAAAACGAATTGTAAACAAACTAAAAAATCTTATTTTTTTTTGTTTACATTGAACAGTTCATTAAGCTTGGCTTAAACAATTTCCAAGAACCTTGGAGTGTTAAATTTCCATCTGCTTTATATTTATTTCCAGCTGTTAAACAATAACTACTTGATGAACCCCAGAACCAGTGCACCGTATCCTTGTACGTAATTCACCATCTTGTTTATGACAAAAACCTATCGGAGCTTCACTAGACAATCGCTAGATGCTGTCAGTGAAGCAACAATGAAACATCATCGTATCGTTTTTGCAAACAATTGGGTCGAGGTTCCCATAGCAACTGCGGATCGAAGAGGATATTGTCAGTTCTCGATGCGTTATCGATAATGTCCTGTTAATTCACCATCATTAAAACAATTGCGGATTGCTGGTATTTGGTTGGTCGTATTTGGTTCAAGGCTTCCTAGATTGGATAAATGTAGCGAATGTATGCAATTGTTGTAATTAAAGATTTTTTGCACGGTTATTTTGCATGCTAAATTTAAATTTTTTATTCTTTTTTTGCTTAAATGCTGCTGTGGATACATGATATTTGCACGTGCGGAAAAAAACTAATAGACTTGTTCCAACAGGCCCACAAATGCGTAGGTTTTTAATATTTTTTTCAGTTAATATTTGGCATATTCTGATAATATATTAACACAGGTATTGGTACAAGTAAAAACATGCTGTTTAGCGTAAATTTTTACACTGTTTAGGGTTTCATAGACAATTAAAAAGTGAAATAAACCAATTGAATGCTATACGAGGGTTACTTTTTATGTTTTTACAAACGACCACTAGATGGCAATATTGAAATGTGTCATTACTATATTCGTAAAATTTGACATTTGTTATTGTGAAATCAGTGGCAGCTTATAAATTGGCCGAGTAGTTTGTTGACAGTGAGCGTTAAAAAAAGTTTCTGAAAAAATGGATATTACTCGTGAAGGTTTTCATTTGATGATATTTTTAGTAAAGGCCTAACTCAACAAAAATGCATATTCGCTTTGTTCAACTTTTGGTAATGAAGCACCATCAGAAAAGACTTTTTACAATTGGTTTGCAGAATTTCGTCGTGGTCGTGCATCCGTCAGTGATGAATCTCGTGAAGGTCGACCAAAATCGGTCGTGATTCAAAAAAACATATGCAGTGCGCAAAATTATTGAAGAAGATCGGCATAAGACTTACCGTGAGATAGAGGCATCCTTTGGCATATCACAGACTGCAATACATTCGATTTTGCATGAACATTTAACTGTAAAAAAATCTGTTCCCGATGGATTTCGCATAATTTGAAAGATGTTTATTGGTGTAAGGAAATGCTAGAAAAATTCAACCTAGGCACTGCAAAATCCATATACAACATCGTTACAGATGACGAAACTTGGATTTATTCATATGAACCTGAAACTAAGCAACAATCTACTGTTTGGGTCTTCCAAGATGAACCGAAACCCACAAAAGTTGTTCGTTTAAAGAAAATGATCGATTGTTTCTTCGATTGTACTGAACATGTCGCATGTGTATTTTTATGTTAACCATTTCAAAATGGCGACTATTTATTTACAAAATAATAATCAACATAAGTTTTACAAAGTTGAACGTACTTTATCTGGGTAATGAGATATGATTGGGGTTAACACTATAATTCGGATTTAAAAATTTCGCGGAGCACTTGCAACAAGCTCGCGGAGCACCAGTGCTTTAGAGGATCAGAGAACAGTTAATGCTGAATGGTATACAACAATTTGTTTGTCAGAAGTCATCTACAAAATCAGGAAAAACTACCAAAAACATCGCATCATTCTTCATCATGACAATGAAAGCTCTCACACAGCACGTCAAACAATTGATTATATGAAGAAGAAAAACATCGAATTAATGTTGATTTAATCATTGCCCGTATTCACTTGATTTATTCCCTAACGACTTTTATAAACCCCGTAGCTTTCGTATAAACCCCGCCTAGGAATGAAAAAGTATGTAATTATTTAACAAAATCTAAATAATTAAGTAATACAAAATAAAAATATTTTTTTTTACTAATATCAAAACCAAATTATAATCAAAATTAAATAAACCCCCTCTATAAAAATTATTTTGATTATTTTATAGAGATATTTTTGAAATGGATCCCCTCATATATTTTTCTCTATGATGGCCCGATCAGTGCTGTAGTACTGCCAAATTGGCCGAATTGAACTATCTAAAATATTAAAATCATCTGCCCTTATTTTCGTCGCAGTAACAAAGAATGGTCCTAGTCCGTCCCAAAAGATACAGAGACTACATTTAGAGAGGTGGCTGGTTACTTTTTGTAAAATAGTTATGTTAGAATTTCAGATTATCTGAGCTATATTCCATGCATCCAAATTTGTCTTAGTATGAATTCGTGAAATAATAGCTTGTTAAAGCATAACTGAGATATTTTGTCAATAAAACAGTCGAATTGATTTTAGTCCCAGCTGTTCATGTTATTTCAATTAATATTGACATATTCTAACAAGTAATGTGACCGATCACGTAACAGCCAGATCTGCGGATACAGTTAAGGGTACGGATTATTTGCGTCCCAATCCGCTGATAATAATAAGTAAACATAATAATAATAATAATACCTCCCTCGTCAAAATGGGGGTCGGGGATTACTTAATCTGGACAGTATCCTCAGAAGTCAGGACCCACTGTTAAAATTCGTTAGTGAGCACGAATTTATTGGCAAAGGGGCGTTTCTTTACCAGGCAGCGCGAAGAGCAGCAACGAGATTTAACCTGGCAGATTTGAGTCCCGCCAGGGAAAACGCTGGAGTACAACTCTCTCGGGAGGAGTACAACAGAGTTACCAGTTCGGTGAAACGAGGTGAGACAGACATGTTGGCAAAAGAACACATGAGTAAAAAGTATGCACTCTTAGTTCTTCAAACATATTAAAAGTCTAGAGTTTTCCACCGAACTCACGTTCTCGTTTCTTAAGTCTGCTGGTTTGAGATCAGAAACAGAAGGTGTTGTGTTTGCGTGT